>OU343222.1:105214815-105381476 GCA_910596185.1 Chrysanthemum makinoi | reverse complement strand
ATCGAGCTCTAAACCAAACGCATCTAGTTCTAGCAAACGTCTAAACCTTCATTCCTAAAGCATGGACTACACTCCTTTACCGAGCCTCTCTCTATTCATTAGAGCATTCACCACCGAGCACTTCCCATTCACCAATAAAATAGGAACCACCTACATCACCAATTAGTCCATCGTTTGAAACAAGGAACCACTAAGGACTTGATCATATTGAGGAATTTCCATTACCACCACTCTCATTCCTTGTAGAACCTCCTCAAAACATATTGTTCCTAATCAAGACAATAATTGCTCTAATTGTCTAATCACCCAAGGACTTGTTCAAGAAGTACAAAATGAGTTACATTTCATGTTTAATCATCTTCTTGAAAGATTGGACCAAATCAACAAGTCTACTCATCCCTAGAATCAAGCACATTGTTGCTTCTTAAGCTTTGGTCACTTATTAGTATTAGTAGAATATGGCTAAATCATTCTCTTAGTTTTTAGAGATTTGTTGATCATCTCTTATGTTTTATTGAATGATAGTTTACTTGCCATATTGTATGGAGTATATGTTTGTTGGTTGAATACATATCTCATTTTGATGTTAACATTATTTTGTTACATCACCATTATTTGAATTTAATCATCACTATACTTGGATCCATCAAAATTGCCTAGAGCGGATCCCTACTAAGAGGAACCGTGGGATCCGTGAGACCGAAAACTATTTTTCTACTAACTTGGATCACATATGCAGGAAATTGTGCATTATACTTGTTTTCTAACCTTTTTTTTTGTAGTTATTCAATCTACACTTGAAGCCTTTGACACCCTAAAGCTAGGGGGAGCTTTGTGTCAAAACAATACATTGCAAATTACTTGCAATATTAGGATTACATTTCTCGACATCCCTTTGCAAAATTGCAATCATCAGGGGGAGCACATTCGTCACTTAGACGAAATCTTTTGCAAACTTAGTTGCAAACAAACTAGATTAGTATTAGTTTCTTGACGCCCTTACCTAGGGATGGACCGTCAGGGGAGTAAAGACGAGATCCTTTCCCGTTACTTGCTCTCTACCTCTTTTTATTTCTTTCACATGTTTTATTCTTAAAAACAATGTTGTTTCTTTTCAAGGCTCTTTTGTTTGACAAAAGGGGAGAAAAGTAAAAACTACAAATTCAAACTTTACTTAATTTTAGCTTTTCCTTAAAATAATTTTATGTTTTGTCATCAACAAAAGGGGAGATTGTTAATACAAATAAGCAGTAAAAGCGTTTATTTATATTTTACGATCTTCTAATGTTTTGTCGATAACAAACGTAAAATCATTTAACGAAACAAATAAAATATGTAAATGGTTTGAACTAATAGTTTCTAACATATTCACATTTTCACATAAAACACTAAAACAAGTATAAGTGATTTTATGATTTAATATTACATATGTACAACAACTAGTGTTTACATATTTGGGTAAAATATACACATAACTAGTATGTATATTGGGTAATATAAATGGGTAGAAACTTAAGTATCATAACCCATTGGGCAAATACATTGAATGTAGTTGGGTACAACCCAAAGCCCATGACCCATGGAGCTTGACCCATAACCCATTGCATGACATCATGCTTATATCATATATAGATAATATCCATAACCCATGGTATTGACCCATACCCAATGTCTAGATACATTGAACCCTTGGTGAGCACTCAAGAGAATGTCTAGATACATTGAACCCTTGGTGAGCACTCAAGAGATACATTGTATCTAGCCAAAGATCCATGGATCAACTCATGACCCATGACCCATAACCAAAATACCCATGGGCAAAGAGGAGCGTTCCACGGATCCATGGCTTTATGCTAGCCGGATCCCAAGTGGAAGGGATCCGTGGGATCCGGGGAGCAGTAGAGAATTTTCTATATGAGCCATTTCTTTCCTTTTAGCTCACCACTTCACATATACTCTCTCCAAGTTTTATATCTCTCTAACCTCAGATCCAAGAGATCCATGTAGTTTGTCTTTTGTTTTTGTGTGATCTTCTAGGTTCTTCTTAAAGGCAAGATCACCACTTCTTGAATACGAGCAAGCTCAAGTCCATGAGTTGCCATGCTTAGTCATCATCAAGACAACTAAAGTTCTCTTGTTGATAGTTCTTTCCTCCTCCATAGATGTTGAGGGCATTAGTGAAGGATGCGAAGTGTCATGACGAAAGCATTAGTGAAAGGTGCTTATCGTTCGTGTCAAGAGCATTAGTGAAGAATGCTATAGGTGTCAAGAGCGAAGGCATTTGAAGGGTGCCGTTGTGTCAAAGGCATTAGTGAAGGATGCCTAAGAATCAAATCAAGTCGCATTTGGGAAGAATGCCTAGGTCGTATAATCGATGAGTTGCATCGTTATACATATAAGTATTTGTTTGTTTCCGGATGGTGATATCCTTGATGAAGGTGTAACAAGGAATTGATCTCCTTGATATTAGGTGTTGTGTTGTGAAGGGTAGTAGTTCCTCCATAGTAATGGAACTAGGTGCTTAGCCTAGTACATAATAAAGGGTAGGCTGACGTTGTGATAGGATTAGTTCTCCTAAGGTGTGAAAGAACTCGGTGGTTAGCCTAGTACCTTATAAAGGGTAGGCACGTTGTGTTAGGTGTGGTTCCTTGGTGAAAGAACTCGTATTTAGCTTTGTACCGAAAAAAGTTGTGAAGGCTTCTCGCCATAAGGAGATTGGTGTAGTGCTAACCTCGAGTAGGTGACTGGGAGTGGAGTAGGGCAAGGAAGGTGTCCTTGTAGCCGAACCACTATAAATAACTTGTTTCGTGGTGATGTGCTTCTTACTCTTTATCTTTCATTACACGTTTATATATCTATCTATCAACGTCCAACATAAACAACCAAATAGATTGACATAAGTCGATCTAAATATTTAAAAGGAAGTTTTAAATTGGTAAAACTATTCAACCCTCCCTTCTAGTTTTCCACAACATACTAGCACCTCACATGGGGTGTTTGGATACTCACATCTCTCGGGTGTATATGAAATATAACAAGTTGGAAATGGAAGATAAACACTCATTAACCGGTCCTAGTACATAGATTACCATAGGCTTGAGACTAGATCAAACCTCCATCGCTTTGGCGTAAGCACCTAGGAAAGACTATCAAAGAGGTCTTTTAAAAGGTTGTAATGTTAGGCTTACGGTAGGGAAACAAAGGGTTTGGTGGGATAGGCTATTTAGTGGTGGCAAGTCAAAAATCTTTATGTTACAAGCATGCGAAGAATGGCGTTGCTAAGCCAAGACTCGACACTCTAGACTCTAGATAACTGAAACAAACAAACATAAATTAAAGATAGATGTAGGATGGTAGCCCGTATTTTTTTTACACTCTTTTTTTTTCTTTTTCTCTTTTTCTATATATATTTTTTTTTTCGATTTTTTTTTCATACACTTTTACTCTACCATCCTCTACGATAACATCAAAATGATGTGGATTTATAGGCATATCCCTACACTTGAGTTTTTATTACTCTAACACTAATTTGTCCCGAATTGAAAAGATCAAAACACTTGAAGTACATTATTACGCAAATAAAGAGAATATGAATTTAACGTTCCCTTCCCGTCATCTCATAAAATTTAACTTTTCCCATGAGTCCCAATCGTCCCAAAACTGTGTACAAAGGATATGACTCGACTTAGCAACTTATGCAAGCAACTAGATAATTGAACTAAGGGTTTAGTGTGATAACAACAATGCACTAAAAGTGAGTGTATACAAGGTAGGCTAAGGTGTACATTGGGGTGTACATTGGATATTCCACCACAACCCCGATTCGTGGGTATCGCGGTACTAAAAATGAGTACAACGACGGTGTGGGGAATTACTCAACCGATGTGGAAGAAGTAATTATATTACAGGTATTAAACAAGGGTTATCCTAATGCCTCTTATCATTTAGTTATTCCTAACTACACAAGTGTAGTCTTACTAGCGATCTCGGAATGCATCACAAAACAAGTTCTAAAATCTATTATACTACAGGTTCACACTCTAAGCATTAAAGATGAATGCTTCAACTCCTACTAATCTAAGGGCGATCCTCACATATTAGGTGGGATTTAAGTGGTAAAGGGTTTTTGTGCTAGTCATATAATTTCCTATCCATGAGACGCTTTATTAAGACTAATGGCCCACTCCTATATGTCATGAAAAATTTTAAATTTGGTGCCAAAATTACCCTAACCGACATTTTTTCATGGTTTATTACACAAATGCAATTGGATAAAGCAAACATTCAAGGATAAGCATAGTTTCAAAGTTCCCGTTTTATTTTCCCTCCCTACACTTAAACTGAACATTGTTCCCAATGTTCCCCGAAAGTATCAAAGTTACGATAATGGAAGGTAATAAAAACGAAAGAAACTAGTACTCCGATTAATTTCGGATCCTCGGTGAAGTAGTGGTTAAATCCTTCTTCAAGAAGAGTGTTTCGTGAAAAGCTCCTTCCAATCTTATGTATCTTCTTCTTGATAAATAAAACCTGCACACTTTAAGAAAACAAACAACCCAACGCATCAAACCGAACAAAGAAAATCACAACTAGATGTAATTCCAGACTTAAATAAGATATAATGCTTGTGGAATAGATGTTTGCGATTTTACGGAAAATTAAGACCGAAAATTCCAAAATTTATAAATAGCACGTAAACGAGAAAAGTTATAAGTTGTTCTACCTCCCCGGACGCAGTCGTTATGCACTGACGCCGTCAGTTATCATGACGTAAACCGGTCATTTTTCGGAAAAATTCGAAAATTTTTATCTTTAAAATCTGAAAAATTTCCTGCAAAACATCCATTATGACTCGATACAAGCATTTGACTCAAACAAACATACATGTATATCTTTTAATTTATTGTATTCTCATGTTCACGCTTTTGAAAACGTGTGTAATCCTCCCTACACTTATCCCTTATGTAAAATACCTTTATATGTAATTAAGACGAGGTTAAAGACAAAATAAAGCATTTTACAAATTCAAACATGAGAATAAACAATCAATAAAAGATATACGACATAAAATGAAAAACAATACACATGGGTTGCCCCCAAGAAGCTTTTGTTCGAGTCACGAGCCCGACTCTACCCTTATTTAACAGATAAAGGGAAGTTTTCCTCACACTTAAGTTTAAGTATGGGTGATAGTAGCGATACACACCCTTAGGGTGGAAATATGCCACGGTGAAGTGGGGTGTGTAAATGGCTTCCTTCATCCTAAAACTACCCAGACTAAATCGGTTGATGGGTGGGTCGGTTCCTATTTTGTCTCCTAGATATATATAGGAAATAAAGATTGAGGTTCCGGTTCATCAACACTAGGAAATTCCCTAGAACTAAGAGTAAGGCTGAGACTACAAGTATTCAAACCTATATTCTCTAGTTGCGTTTGGTTCAAATGTTCTACCTCCATTGGGATTCCTAAATTCTCTTCTACTACTTAGGGTAAGTCACGCTGCGTGTGTATGCCTTAAATGATGGTGGGACTTGGGATACCTGGGTCTAGACTTCACCTTATCCTCAATCACATCTACATCATCTATATGCTCGTCATGTATTATTTCCTTAGGTCGTGATGAAACCAAATCTAGTAATTGATCCAACTTATGGTTTAATGCTTGGTTGCTTACCATGATGTTTTCACAAATTTGGTCGAGCCCCAAGGGCCTCACTAAAATAGTTTCTAAACACGAGAGGTTGTTCAAAAAGTCTATCCTAGGTGAAGGCTCAAACGAAGCATAGGTTTCACTAGATGAGGTATTTTGTGGGCTTGATGGAATGGTGAAACCCTCAAAAGGTTTATGGACTTGGTTACTTTCTTCCCACCATCTTGAATAATCCGCTTTAGTAATATCATAATTTTTTATGAAAAAACCTAATCGCGGATTGGTATGTGCTAAAACACATACCTTTTTGTTATCAAAATTGACCCAAAATAACCAAGGAAGAGCCGTTTATTGCTAATATTTGTGGTTTTCTTGATTTTGTGCATGTGCAGGTACGGATATGTAAAACACTAAAAGGAGTCAAATCGACGTAAATCAGAACGAGAGATTAAGAGAGCTTAAGTCGAGCCAAGGTCGAATTATGCATTTATGAAGATTTCTAATCTCACGAGGATGATTTAGAAGATTTGATCAAAGTTTGAAGAAATGTCAAAACTGGCCCCTCAAGTTTCAACAATTGGCAAAAATGGTCCTTAAAGATTCAAAAATTGCAATTTGGCCCTTGTTCTATTTGAAGATTGTCAAGTTCAGTCCTTTGAAGATAATTTCCGATTTACATCGTGGTCCCCTGTTTACCTTTACACTCTTGGTCCTTGTATATCTAACTAGTCATTAATACTAGTCCAAGAATAATCCTAATATCTAATCCAATAGTCCAAAGTCCAAATCCACAAAACACCGCCGCCCAATCCTAAACACCTTGACCCGGCCACCCATTAACTTTACCCGAGTATACAACCCAAGTCAAACCTTTTGAGTTATAATAAAATAACCAAACGCCTTTACCTCTACTTCCTCGCTTTTTCCCCAACCAAACACCACCAATTCACCACCACCCAAACACCAAGCATAGTACTTAGCATCTTTCCCAACCTTATCCACCTCTGACAAAGAAGATAAGATGCCTACGTGGACAAATGCAACCCTCCCATTGGACATGACACTTCATATGGACAAATGGAGCTTTGTGATTGGTCAAGGTGACAAGACAATGAATGTGTGGCTGTGATAAGACCTCTAGTATCTTCTGAAAGGAATCCAAGCAGGCTCAAGTTCAACTATTTAAAGACCTCTCAAGTCACATTGTAATTTCGTCCAATCTCTTAGGTTTTAGAGAGATTTTGGCCAATTTAATTCCTGTTTTATCTTTATGTTTTCAGTAGTTAAATACTCAAATCTCTGTCTTAATTTGTAGCACTCTCTTTTCATTAATGCAATTTTCACTTTTTCTTTAAATGCATTGCTAAATCATTTTCAATATTTGTTTTCCTGAATAAGCTCTCTCGTTCTCATTTTTAAGTTCACATAAGCTCATCCAAGCTTATGTGAATTTCTGCTTTAAGCTCAAGCTTAATTCTCATTTTAAGGAAAAGTCAAATAAAGTCAATTTTCTAAGTCAAATCATTTTTAGTATTAAATGCCTTAAGATTGTATATTGTTGAAGTTTAAATGTGTTTTGATTTGTTTGATTGATCCTAGATTAGATTTCATTGATTTTCAAGTAGTGTAATAGTGCTTTCTAGTTTGAAGGAGTGTTTGGATTGCTTTGTTAAACTGTTTTAGAGGTTACAAATATGGGTTAGATCAGTTTCTTCAAGCTTGATATAGTTATTTGAGTTCATTTCGCCTTTGTTTTGCCTATGCTCTAAGTCAAAATTAGCTTGTAACCTGTCTTGTATGCATTTTCTGCTGAGATCAGTGGCTATGAAATTGGTCATATAGGTGTAGAAGTGGATAACCTAACTTACATTGCTTCCATTTCATCATTTTACATCCATATCAGTTCTATATTTGATCTTAAATTTCACCAAAGTCAAAACTCACCACTGCTCTAAAGTCAAACCATGTCTTAATCTTCATAAATGCAAACCTCGCACAAGGTCAGATTTTCATGGTCTCATTCTTGGTCCATTTGTAGTTTTCAGGTGGTCTTCAAGACCCATATTTTTGCCTTGCTTTTCTCGATAAGCTCATAGATAAGCTCAAACATAGATACCTATTTATCTCTGTCATGCTGCATCAAGTAGCCAATGCCCTAGACTTTTGTCTTGATCTATAACTTCCTCATCATAAGTCCTTATAAGTTGATCTTTTAGATTTTGAATCTCTGCTAGGTGGGCTTGAGTCCCTCACTCTTAGTTTTCACTTTAGCTTATTATTGGTGCAACCGCTAAACAAGTAGGGTCTATTGCTTATTTGCTTAAGGGGTCTTTTAGCTTAATCATTGGTAATTTGCTTATTAGGTGTTAGGAGCAGGTGTAATTAGTTCCCTTAGATTAGTTTTAGAGTTGTCTAGCTTATGTAGTCGTTGGTAATGCTTATTTGCTTATTATAAAGTGCTTATTTTAGCTCAAATTACATCAGCCGCCTTAATATCTCTCACATAAGCTCATGTTTTTATATTTTTTATAGCTCTAGAATAGAATTTTAGAATTTTCCTGTGAATTTCATAATTTTTGGTCACTGTTCACTATTTTTCTTTATTAAATTCAGTTTTTAATCATTTTAAAATAGCTTTAATTGCAATTAATTGAGAAAAAGTTCCAAAAATAATTTTTCAATTTTCTCAGTTTAAGATAAATATAAAAAGCATAAAAAATATTTTTCCTTATTTTTCTCCTTTTATTTGGTATTTTTTACAATTTAAATTAGATTTAAATAGTATTAAATTCATAGAAAATAGGAAATTAATCTGAAAAATAAAAAATAGTTTTGAAAAGTCTCTTATGTTATTTTAGATTTTTAGAAATTAATTTCATAATCTTCCCTTTGTTTTATAATTTCTAGTTATTTAGTCTTATTTTTTAAAGTTAATAATTAGTTTTTAATTAGAATAAAATCAAGAAAATTCCTAAAAATTAGTTTTAATTCATATTTAGTTTTCAAATATCATTTTTAGAGTAAAAGTAATTTTAGGTTATTTTTAGGAGTTAGATTAGTCGTTATTGTATTTTATTCGCGTTTCGCTTAATTCCGCTTTTTGCTTTTAATTTAGATTTGCGTAGTTTGCCTTAGTTCTTAGGATTTCCCATAGATTTAAGTTCCTTATGCTTTCCTTATCCCGTAGTTTAGATAATATCATATTACCCCCCCTTTTTCTCATTCGACTCGAGCATCGAGACGTGAGTTGAAATTCCATTCAACCCTCGCTCGAACGATCTCTGCTCAAACCTAATACGTTTGAGTTACCCGCATACTACACTTCTTATTATTGGTCAGTGTCCGAGCCGTTTTAAGCTTCTTACGGTTAGTCATTCACAAGTGGCTAGCTTGTGTGAGTAAGTTGACGCCGACACAAATCAATTTTAGCGCCGCCGCCGGGATTGGTTTGTTGATATCAATTTTACGCCGCCGATTGTTTTGGACACTGAATCAATTTTACGCCGCCTGGGGAGGGCTTGTAGCGAGTTTTAGATTCGTCGTGATCAAGCGTGCATTTGAAGATCCTTCCCCGAGTGAGTTACCGTCGTTTTTGTAAATATATCTTTTTCAAAAACCCAAAAAGATTTTCCTTTTCAAAATTTGTTTTCTAAAACCCAAAAATATTCTTCTTTACCTCTCGAACGTCAATTCTTTATCCCTTAACCCTCTTATTCGTATAATTTCGATGTCTTCGCTTACCATTATGGTTGTCAATGGTGTGGTGGACCTCAAAATGGTGGGAATTGTCCCGCTAGCATTGTGAATACGAAACGAGTTTGTCACGACCAACATCCCTACAATGATACGACCGATTTCCTTAACCAATCCTCATACCATGAGATCAGTCATACTAGATGAGTATCTTGTGGAGGTCCTCACCAAGGTTTTCAATGTCAAACTCAATATAACAATCAGACCTTTGGTTATGAACCTTATCCATATTCTCTACCGGTCACAACAATCATACTGTTGTGAGTATTGTGGAGGTCCGCACATTAATTCCGATTGTCAAATGCGAATCCAATTGTTTTTCGAGCAAGTTCCTTATGACTATTCTTATGACACACCTCCACAATACCAAGAAATTCAACCACAACCTCCGATAATTTCTCCGAGAATTCAAAGATGTTTTAAAATACTCAAGAATTTGTTAATGAACATGCGAAGATCGAGCATCTCAAACGAAAGATCTATGTTAGAATTACTCGAAGAAAACGAGCAACATTGAAAAGTGTCAAGAAATACGTGACTGAGGAGCAAGCACTTAAAAGACGTGCCCGATGGCTCGAGACTTACATCGATGATGATGATGAGGATTCCATCCAAATGAAATAATATTATGAAAGTTTGTCACGAACCCACTCCCGCTGGAGCCTTTCATTTGACCCTTCCCCTTCACTCACGGCCAGAGAAGTGATATCGTATTGGAAGAGGTCGATGATTCTATTTCTTCAAACATTGTTGAACCCGTTGACTCTCTCATAATGGGGGACGAACCTCTTAGTACTATTCCGGAAACGGAATCTTCTTGTGTTGAGAGCCTTATCCCAATCCCAAGAGAATCCGAGGTTGTAGATGATATTTGTGATGAGCTTGATATTTGAATGATCATGATGAGTTGTTTTCCGATTCCAGGATGTATCCGACGTGATTGTGATTCGCTTTTATGTGATTCTCTTGACATTTCCGAGGCTACTTCCGGGATTTTCTCAAATCCACTTTTTGAATTCAAGGACGACTACACCTTTTGCGAAGTTAATCCTCTTTTCGACAAAGATTTTGAGTCCGATTCCGAGACCACAACGGGTGGTGGATGCTAGCTCTCGAGCACACCACTTGTCCCATCTCGTTCGACCTTCTCTCCGTCATATGATGTTATGCAAGATGAAGAACGTGATGAATCCCATTAATCGAAGATATTATGGAGATTGATGAATTGACTAAAGTGGTTGGAGACGATATTCTTGATGATCCGCCTTATGATTCTGATATGGAAGAAATCGACTTATTTCTTAATGATCCAATACCACCCGTATTGAGAGTGACGGTGCGACTTAATCAAGATATCCTTTTTCTTGAAAGCTTGCTTAATGATGATTCTCCCTCCTCTGTTGAGTTGACCCTCACTTATCCGTTGAGCAACATGTGAGGACAAGATTTTCAACCCCGGGATACGCTTTGATGAGTTTTATGCTAAAAATGTCATTCGAGATAAGGATCCTCCCTTGGATGCCTTCATTTGTGAGCCTAAACCTCTTATCTTTTACCATGAGCTCGGTCCTTCTGGAGTTTTTCATTTCTATCCATCATCCTTTCGCCCACCGCAAAACCACGGATGATGGATCCTTCATACATTTTATGCCTTATCCACCCATTTTCTTCTCCACCCAACCCACCCGTCTCATTCTTTTCGGGAATGAGGACACCGCTTAACCCGGTATCTCTACCACTTTCTTCCCAAGGACAAATGAATTCGGGGACCAGTCGCTAGCACTCGCTTAAGAAAACAAGAGCCGGGAGGCACCCCATGCTTATCTCTATCTTCTTTCTATTTTCTAATAAGACGCCAGAGGGTCGCCTCTTCTTTCTCGTGTTTGGTTGTTTGTGATGTTATGTAGGATTGTCCCGATGAAGACTCTCGTGTTCGTTTGTCATTTTCTACTCGAAGTTTCATGATCGATTTGATGGAAACCGATATCCTAATCTTATCGACTAACGCTTATCTTTGAGCATACTTAATAAACGGCTTTTAGATTTTCGTTTATACCCTTGCTTTAAACATTGAGGACAATGTTTCTTCTAGTCTGGGGTAGGGTAATCTTCGATTTGATTTGACCGCACTTGCTTATTTCTCGTTGTGTTTCTTCAAGAACCCCTTTTCCTTAGAAATTGAAAAATTGTGCAAAAATGTGAAAAATTTAAAAATTTTTGTAAGCTTTTGTTAAGTCTTTTGATTGAAAAGTTGGCTAGTCTCTTAGATCAGAAGCTATAAAATGCTAATTCTAGCTCACAAGGCCAAGATTTTGCAAGTTTCCCTGAGTGATTTTAAATATGCATGACTTTATTTCATTAGACAAAGCATTTGCTAAGTTAATATATGTTTTGACACCTTGTTGACTTTCTCACTGAAGTAGGAATAATTTGACTTGACCAGCGTGTTGAGCTCTAGCTTGTTCCCTTAACCATAGATAATCTTAAAAATTATCGGCTAAGCATCCATGATCTCATTATTTGGGATTTTAAATTTGCCGAGATCGAGAAATGATAGAGTTACTTATGAGTTTAGATGCTAAACGTGGAGTAGTTGGTTCTCTTTAGAGCCCATCGAAGGTACTTATGGCTTTTGTTCCCACAAAATTGTTTCACCCCATATCTGCTAATAATAATTAGAGATGTCGAGTTTTTGGCGATAGTTAGTTCTTTATCTTCTCAAAAGAATCTTTGTTTTAAAAATTGGGTACACATCAAGGATCCGTAATAAATGAATAAGAAATCAGTAATAAGTGATAAGTGAAAAAGTAATAAGTAAAGTTGTGAGCCGCGTGTCGAGATCGGACCCTTGGATCTTTAGCCGATTGAGTGAGGTCTTAGCCTAGCTGGGATCCTCATTTCAAGAAGTATAGTCTTGGAATTACCTGAAGCTCGTGGTTCACGCCATAAGTAAAGGTAAGGTAAAATAAAAAAAAAAAAAAAAAAAAATGAAGAAAAATGAAAATGAAAAATAACGTATAAGTGAATAAAAATTCCTTGATGTGGACCTCATTTTTACGACAATGGTTCTTGAGGGAAGGCGGATAACTAATTATCGACTTAGCTTTATATCTTTATCTAAAAGTTATCAAACGAGAATTTGAAGAAATTCATTTCTCACAAAAATAAAAAATCTAGAGGAAATAGGAAAATGGGAACAAAAGGTAATTACACAAGTAACTTCCATGGGTAGAGTTAGCATCTAGAGTCGCCCTGTAACAATGATTTCTTTACGCTAGTTTGGGGCTTGTGAAAAGTCGACGATGTATTCTATCCAGTATGGTCACCACGCTGTGTTGTGTTTTCTACACCGTGATCCTAACGTGTCGTTTGAAAAATGTTGGAGTTATTGATCGACATGAAAGTTCAACAAACCGCCATTCATAACCGAATGTGCTTAATCGTAATATCTATATGTGAATTTAAAAGGTAAACGTTTTAGAATTAAGGGTTCTTAATCTCTTTTGAGGAATCTTTGCTACTTCTTCATAGGTTTAGTAGAAAGATATTGAAATCCTTGGTTTTAGAAGCGTGAGTTGATTGCAAATGCGTGGGACACTAATGGTTTCGTCTAGTATTTTGGTATGTGCTAAAACACATACCTTTTTGTTATCAAAATTGACCCAAAATAACCAAGGAAGAGCCGTTTATTGCTAATATTTGTGGTTTTCTTGAGTTTGTGCTTGTGCGTACCGGATATGTAAAAACACGCAAAAAGGTGCCAAATCGACGTAAACCGAGCACGAGATTAAGAGAGCTTAAGCCAGGAAGGTCGAATTATGCATTTATGAAGATTTCTAATCTCCGAGGATGATTTGTGAAGATTTGATCAAAGTTTGAAGAAATGTCAAAACCGCCCCTCAAGTTTCAACAATTGGCAAAATGGTCCTTAAAGATTCAAAATTGCAATTTGGCCTTGTTCTATTTGAAGATTGTCAAGTTCAGTCCTTTGAAGATAATTTGATTTACATCCAGTGGTCCTGTTTCCTTTACACTTGGTCCTTGTATATCTAACTAGTCATTAATACTAGTCCAAGAATAATCCTAATATCTAATCCAATAGTCCAAAGTACAAATCCACAAAACACTGCCTGGCCCAATCCTAAACACCTTGACCCGGCCACCCATTAACTTTACCCGAGTATACAACCCAAGTCAAACCTTTTGAGTTATAATAAAATAACCAAACGCGCCCTTTACCCTTACCCTGCTTCTTCCCCAACCAAACACCACCAATTCACCACCACCCAAACACCAAGCATAGTACTTAGCATCTTTCCCAACCTTATCCACCTCTGACAAAGCAGATAAGATGCCTACGTGGACAAATGCAACCCTCCCATTGGACATGACACTTCATATGGACAAATGGAGCTTTGTGATTGGTCAAGGTGACAAGACAATGAATGTGTGGCTGTGATAAGACCTCTAGTATCTTCTGAAAGGAATCCAAGCAGGCTCAAGCTCAGCTATTTAAAGACCTCTCAAGTCACATTGTAATTTCGTCCAATCTCTTAGGTTTTAGAGAGATTTTGGCCAATTTAATTCCTGTTTTATCTTTATGTTTTCAGTAGTTAAATACTCT
Organism: Chrysanthemum makinoi; assembly: GCA_910596185.1. Lineage (NCBI taxonomy): Eukaryota > Viridiplantae > Streptophyta > Magnoliopsida > Asterales > Asteraceae > Chrysanthemum > Chrysanthemum makinoi. The sequence goes on along the minus strand of OU343222.1, from coordinate 105,367,448 downwards.
GTAATCTCTGTCTTAATTTGTAGCACTCTCTTTTCATTAATGCAATTTTCACTTTTTCCTTAAATGCATTGCTAAATCTATTTTCAATATTTGGTTTCCATTTGTTGAATAAGCTCTCACTTTTTCACTTTAAGTTCACAAGCTCATCCAAGCTTATGTGAGTTAATTGCTTTTAAGCTCAAGCTTAATTCTCATTTTAAGGAAAAGTCAAATAAAGTCAATTTTCTAAGTCAAATCATTTTTAGTATTAAATCTGTCTTAAGATTGTATATTGTTGAAGTTTAAATGTGTTTTGATTTGTTTGATTGATCCTAGCCTAGATTTCATTGATTTTCGTTAGTGTAATAGCTTTTGGCGCTTTGAAAGTGTTTGGATTGCTTTGTTAAACCTGTTTAGAGGTTACAAATATGGGTTAGATCAGTTTCTTCAAGCTTGATATAGTTATTTGAGTTCATTTTGCCTTTGTTTTGCCGCAAGTTATGCTCTAAGTCAAAATTAGCTTGTAACCGCCTTGTATGTATGCATTTTCTGTTGAGATCGGCTATGAAATCAATATATAGGTGTAGAAGTGGATAACCTAGCTTACATTGCTTCCATTTCATCATTTTACATCCATATCAGTTCTATATTTGATCTTAAATTTCACCAAAGTCAAAACTCACCACTGTTTTCTAAAGTCAAACCATGTCTTAATCAGCTTTTCTTCATAACCGGCAATTTATCGTCGACTTTTCGGTCTCATATTCTGGTCCATTTGTAGTTTTCCAGGTGGTCTTCAAGACCCCATATCTGTTTTGCCTTTAAGCTTTTCTGATAAGCTCATAGATAAGCTCAAACATAGATACCTATTTATCTGTCTTGCTGCATCAGTTAGCCAACAGTCCTAGCAGCTTTTGTCTTGATCTATAACTTCCTCATCATAAGTCCTTATAAGCTGATCTTTTAGATTTTGAATCTCTGCTAGGTGGGCTTGAGTCCCTCACTCTTAGTTTTCACTTTAGCTTATTGGATAAGCTGGTGCAACTGCTTAAACAGTAGGGTCTATTGCTTATTTGCTTAAGGGGTCTTTTAGCTTAATCATTGGTAATTTGCTTATTAGGTGTTAGGAGCAGGTGTAATTAGTTCCCTTAGAGTAGTTTTAGAGTTGTCTAGCTTATGTAGTCATTGGTTGGTTTAATGCTTATTTGCTTATTATAAAGTGCTTATTTTAGCTCAATTACACCTGAAGCCTTAATATCTCTCACATAAGCTCATGTTTTTATATTTTTTATAGCTCTAGAATAGAATTTTAGAATTTCCCTGAAGTTTTCATAATTTTTAGTTACTGTTCACTATTTTTCTTTATTAAATTCAGTTTTTAATCATTTTAATATAGCTTTAATTGCAATTAATTAAGAAAAAGTTCCAAAAAATAATTTTTCAATTTTCTCAGTTTAAGATAAATATAAAAAGCATAAAAATATTTTTCCTTATTTTTCTCCTTTTATTTGGTATTTTTTACAATTTAAATTAGATTTAAATAGTATTAAATTCATAGAAAATAGGAAATTAATCTGAAAAATAAAAAAATAGTTTTGAAAAGTCTCTTATGTTATTTTAGATTTTTAGAAATTAGTTTCATAATCTTCCCCTTTGTTTTTATAATTTCTACTTATTTAGTCTTATTTTTAAAGTTAATAATTAGTTTTTAATTAGAATAAAATCAAGAAAATTCCTAAAAATTAGTTTTAATTCATATTTAGTTTTCAAATACCATTTTTAGAGTAAAAGTAATTTTAGGTTATTTTTAGGAGTTAGATTAGTCGTTATTGCTTTTTATTAAGCTTGCTTAATTCGTTTTTGCGTTTTAATTTAGATTTCGTGTAGTTTGCCTTAGTTCTTAGGATTTCCCATAGATTTAAGTTCCTTATGCTTTCCTTATCTCAGATTTTAGATAATATCATATTACCCCCCTTTTTCTCATTCAATCCCGATAATCGAGACGTGAGTTGAAATTCCATTCAACCCTCGCTCGGACCGATCTCGCTCAAACCTAATACGTTTGAGTTACCCGCATACTACACTTCTTATTATTGGTCGCTGTCCGAGCCGCTTTAAGTTTCTACGTTAGTCATTCACAAGTGACTAGCTTGTGTGAGTAAGCTTGACGCTTCGACACAAATCAATTTTGCGCCCAGTGGGATTGTTTTGGACACCGAATCAATTTTAGGCCGCCGGAGGGCTTGTAGCGAGCCATTATTCCGCCTCGTATCGCGTGCATTTGAAGATCCTTCCCGAGTGAGTTACCGTCGCTTTTGTAAATATATCTTTTTCAAAAAACCCAAAAAGATTTTCCTTTTCAAAATATGTTTTCTAAAAAAACCCAAAAATATTCTTTCTTTACGCTCGAACCGTCAATTCTTTATCCCTTAACCCTCTTATTCGTATAATTCTCGATGTCTTCGTCTTACCATTATGGTTGTCAATGGTGTGGTGGACCTCAAAATGGTGGGAATTGTCCCGATTGTAGCATTGTGAATACGGGAAACGAGTTTGTCTCGACCAACATCCCTACAATGATACTGACCGATTTCCTTAACCAATCCCATACCATGAGACGGAGTCATACTCGTGTGAGTACTGTGGAGGTCCTCACCAAGGTTTTCAATGTCAAACTCAATATAACAATCAGACCTTTGGTTATGAACCTTATCCATATACTTCACCAAACCCACCACAACAATCATATTTGTGAGTATTGTGGAGGTCCGCGACTTTAATTCGATTGTCAAATGCGTAATCCAATTGTTTACGAGCAAGTTCCTTATGACTATTCTTATGACCCACCTCCACAATACCAAGAAATTCAACCACAACCTCCGATAATTTCTCCATAAATTCAAAGATGTTTTAAAATACTCGAAGAATTTGTTAATGAACATGCCAAGATCAGCATCGAAACGAAAGATCTATGTTAGAATTACTCGAAGAAGAAAACGAGTATTTCAGATTGAAAAGTTTCTTGAAGAAATACGATTGAGGAGCAAGCACTTAAAAGACGTGCCCGATGGCTCGAGACTTACATCGATGATGATGATGAGGATTCCATCCAAATGAAAGAACATTATGAAAGTTTGTCTTTGAACCCACTCCCGCTTCGAGCCTTTCATTTCGACCTTCCCTTCACTCACACCGGATGAGAGAAGTGATATCGTATTGGAAGAGGTCGATGATTCTATTTCTTCAAACATTGTTGAACCCGTTGACTCTCTCATAATGGGGGACGAACCTCTTAGTACTATTCGGAAACGGAATCTTCTTGTGTTGAGAGCCTTATCCCAATCCCAAGAGAATCCGAGGTTGTAGATGATATTTGTGATGAGCTTTCTCTTGATATTTCGAATGATCATGATGAGTTGTTTTCCGATTCGAGGATGTATCGACCCGGCGGTGATTGTGATTCGCTTTTATGTGATTCTCTTGACATTTCGAGGCTACTTCCGGGATTTTCAAATCCACTTTTCAATTCAAGGGCGACTACACCTTTTGTGAAGTTAACCTCTTTCGCGACAAAGATTTTGAGTCCGATTCGCAGAGACCACAAGCGAAGTGGTGGATGTTGCTAGCTCTCGAAGCACACCACTTGTCCCATCTCTGTGTTCCGACCTTTCTTCTCCGCCATATGATGTTATGCAAGATGAAGAACGTGATGAATCCGACACCGAAGATATTATGGAGATTGATGAATTGACTAAAGTGGTTGAAGACGATATTCTTGATGATCCGCCTTATGATTCTGATATGGAAGAAATCGACTTATTTCTTGATGATCCAATACCGCCGGATATTGAGAGTGACGGTGCGACTCTAATCAAGATATCCCTTTTCTTGAAAGCTTGCTTAATGATGATTCTCCCTCCTCTGTTGAGTCGACCCTCACTTATCCCGTTGAGCACACATGCGAAGACAAGATTTTCAACCGGATACTGGCGTTGATGAGTTTTATGCTAAAAATGTCATTCGAGATAAGGATCCTCCCTTGGATGCCTTCATTTGTGAGCCTAAACCTCTTATCTTTTACCATGAGCTCCCGTCCTTCTTGGAGTTTTCTCATTTCTATCCATCATCCTTTCGTCCACCCGCAAAACCACCGGATGATGGATCCTTCATACATTTTATGCCTTATCCACCCATTTCTTCTCCACCAACCCACAGTCTCATTCTTTCGGAATGAGGACCGCTTAACCCGGTATCTCTACCACTTTCTTCCCCAAGACAAATGAATTGGGGACGAGTCGGGCTAGCGACTTCGCTTAAGAAAAACGATGGCGCCGTGGGAGGCACCCCATGCTTATCTCTATCTTCTTTCTATTTTCTAATAAGTGACGCGGTCTCCTCTTCTCGTGTTTGGTTGTTTGTGATGTATGTAGGATTGTCCCGATATGAAGACTCTCGTGCTCGAAGTTTGTCATTTTCTCTACTCGAGTTTCATGATCGATGCCGATGGAAATCCGATATCCTAATCTTATCGACTAACGCTTATCTTTGAGCATACTTAATAAACGGCTTTTAGATTTTCGTGATACCCTTGCTTTAAACATTGAGGACAATGTTTCGTTCTAGTCTGGGGTAGGGTAATCTTCGATTTGATTTGACCTCACTTGCTTATTTCTCGTTGTGTTTCTTCAAGAACCCCTTTCCTTAGAAATTGAAAAATTGTGCAAAAATGTGAAAAATTTAAAATTTTTGTAAGCTTTTGTTAAGTCTTTTGATTGAAAAGTTTGCTAGTCTCTTAGATAAGAAGCTATAAAATGCTAATTCTAGCTCACAAGGCCAAGATTTTGCAAGTTTCCCTGAGTGATTTTAAATATGCCTAACTTTATTTCATTAGACCGAAGCATTTGCTAAGTTAATATATGTTTTGACACCTTGTTGACTTTCCGGTGAGAGAGTAGGAATAGAATTGACTTGAGGCCGTGTTGAGCCCTAGCTTGTTCCTTAACCATAGATAATCTAAAAATTATCTAAGCATCTCGCGGATCTCATTATTTGGGATTTTAAATTTGCCGAGATCGAGAAATGATAGAGTTACTTATGAGTTTAGATGCTAAGCGTGGAGTAGTTGGTTCTCTTTAGAGCCCATCGAAGGTACTTATGGCTTTTGTTCCCACAAAATTGTTTCACCCCATATCTGTCTAATAATAATTAGAGATGTCGAGTTTTTGGCGATAGTTAGTTCTTTATCTTCTCAAAAGAATCTTTGTTTTAAAAATTGGGTACACATCAAGGATCCGTAATGAATAAGAAATAAGTAATAAGTGATAAGTGAAAAAGTAATAAGTAAAGTTGTGAGTGCTGTGTCAGAGATCGGACCCTTGGATCTTTAGCCGGGATTGAGTGAGGTCTTAGCCTAGCCAGTCGGGATCCTCATTTCATGAAGCCTGTAGTCTTGGAATTACAAGTGAAGCTCCGTGGTTCACAAACTCATATATAAGTAAAGGTATAAGTGCAATATAAAAAAAAAAAAAAAAATGAAGAAAAATGAAAATGAAAAATAACGTATAAGTGAATAAAAATTCCTTGATGTGGACCTCATTTTTACGACAATGGTTCTTGAGAGAAGATGGATAACTAATTATCGACTTAGCTTTGTATCTTTATCGGAATAAAAGTTATCGAACGAGAATTTGAAGAAATTCATTTCTCACAAAAATAAAAAATCTAGAGGAAATAGGAAAATGGGAACAAAAGGTAATTACACAAGTAACTTCCATGGGTAGTGTTAGCATCTAGAGTCGTACGTAACAATGATTTCGGTTTTACGCTTAGTTTGGGGCTTGTGAAAAGTCGTGGGACGATGTATTCTATCCGTATGGTCACTTCATCGCTGTGTTGTGTTTTCTACCCGTGATCCTAACGTGTCGTTTGAAAAATGTTGGAGTTATTGATCGACATGAAAGTTCAACAAACCGTCATTCATAACCGGATGTGCTTAATCGTAATATCTATATGTGAATTAAAGGTAAGCGGCTTTTTAGAATTAAGGGTTCTTAATCTCTTTTGAGGAATCTTTGCTACTTCTTCATAGGTTTAGTAGAAAGATATTGAAATCCTTGGTTTTAGAAGTGTGAGTTGATTGCATTAGCGTGGGGACACAAATGGTTTCATCGTGGTATTTTGGTATGTGCTAAAACACATACCTTTTTGTTATCAAAATTGACCCAAAATAACCAAGGAAGAGCCGTTTATTGCTAATATTTGTGGTTTTCTTGAGTTTGTGCTTGTGCAGTTATGGATATGTAAAACACGAAAAGGTGCCAAATCGACGTAAACCGAGCACGAGAGATTAAGAGAGCTTAAGCGGGAAGGAAGGTCAGAATTATGCATTTATGAAGATTTCTAATCTCTGAGGATGATTTGTGAAGATTTGATCAAAGTTTGAAGAAATGTCAAAACTGGCCCCTCAAGTTTCAACAATTGGCAAAAATGGTCCTTAAAGATTCAAAAATTGCAATTTGGCCCTTGTTCTATTTGAAGATTGTCAAGTTCAGTCCTTTGAAGATAATTTCCAGATTTACATCTGTGGTCCCTGAAGTTTCAGCCTTTACACTCTTGGTCCTTGTATATCTAACTAGTCATTAATACTAGTCCAAGAATAATCCTAATATCTAATCCAATAGTCCAAAGTCCAAATCCACAAAACACTGCCTGGCCCAATCCTAAACACCTTGACCCGGCCACCCATTAACTTTACCCGAGTATACAACCCAAGTCAAACCTTTTGAGTTATAATAAAATAACCAAACGCGCCCTTTACCCTTACCCTGCTTCTTCCCCAACCAAACACCACCAATTCACCACCACCCAAACACCAAGCATAGTACTTAGCATCTTTCCCAACCTTATCCACCTCGACAGCGATAAGATGCCTCACGTGGACAAATGCAACCCTCCCATTGGACATGACACTTCATATGGACAAATGGAGCTTTGTGATTGGTCAAGGTGACAAGACAATGAATGTGTGGTCGTGATAAGACCTCTAGTATCTTCTGAAGGAAAAGCGGGCTGCTCAAGCTCGGCTATTTAAAGACCTCTCAAGTCACATTGTAATTTGTCCAATCTCTTAGGTTTTAGAGATTTGGCCAATTTAATTCTGTTTTATCTTTATGTTTTCTTAGTTAAATACTGTAATCTCTGTCTTAATTTGTAGCACTCTCTTTTCATTAATGCAATTTTCACTTTTTCCTTAAATGCATTGCTAAATCTGTTTTCAATATTTGGTTTCCCTTTGTTGAATAAGCTCTCTTGTTTCACTTTAAGTTCACATAAGCTCATCCAAGCTTATGTGAGTTAATTTCTGTTTTAAGCTCAAGCTTAATTCTCATTTTAAGGAAAAGTCAAATAAAGTCAATTTTCTAAGTCAAATCAGTTTTAGTATTAAATTTGTCTTAAGATTGTATATTGTTGAAGTTTAAATGTGTTTTGATTTGTTTGATTGATCCTAGCCTAGATTTCATTGATTTTCAGTAGTGTAATAGTGCTTTGGCAGTTTGAAGGAGTGTTTGGATTGCTTTGTTAAACTGTTTTAGAGGTTACAAATATGGGTTAGATCAGTTTCTTCAAGCTTGATATAGTTATTTGAGTTCATTTCTGTCTTTGTTTTGCTGCAAGTTATGCTCTAAGTCAAAATTAGCTTGTAACTGTCTTGTATGCATTTTCTGTTGAGATCAGTGGCTATGAAATCTGTCATATAGGTGTAGAAGTGGATAACCTAACTTACATTGCTTCCATTTCATCATTTTACATCCATATCAGTTCTATATTTGATCTTAAATTTCACCAAAGTCAAAACTCACCACTGTTTTCTAAAGTCAAACCATGTCTTAATCGGCTTCATAAATCGACCTCCGCACAAGGTGATTTCAGCTTTTCATGGTCTCATTCTTGGTCCATTTGTAGTTTTCCAGGTGGTCTTCAAGACCCCATATCTGTTTTGCCTTTAAGCTTTTCTGATAAGCTCATAGATAAGCTCAAACATAGATACCTATTTATCTGTCTGCTTGCATCAGTTAGCCAACAGTCCTAGCAGCTTTTGTCTTGATCTATAACTTCCTCATCATAAGTCCTTATAAGCTGATCTTTTAGATTTTGAATCTCTGCTAGGTGGGCTTGAGTCCCTCACTCTTAGTTTTCACTTTAGCTTATTGGATATTAGTGGTGCACCGCTAGCATAAGCAAATGTAGGGTCTATTGCTTATTTGCTTAAGGGGTCTTTTAGCTTAATCATTGGTAATTTGCTTATTAGGTGTTAGGAGCAGGTGTAATTAGTTCCCTTAGAGTAGTTTTAGAGTTGTCTAGCTTATGTAGTCAGTTGGTGCAGTTTAATGCTTATTTGCTTATTATAAAGTGCTTATTTTAGCTCAAATTACACTGAAGCCTTAATATCTCTCACATAAGCTCATGTTTTTATATTTTTTATAGCTCTAGAATAGCATTTTAGAATTTCCCTGAAGTTTTCATAATTTTTAGTTACTGTTCACTATTTTTCTTTATTAAATTCAGTTTTTAATCATTTTAATATAGCTTTAATTGCAATTAATTAAGAAAAAGTTCCAAAAAATAATTTTTCAATTTTCTCAGTTTAAGATAAATATAAAAAGCATAAAAAATATTTTTCCTTATTTTTCTCCTTTTATTTGGTATTTTTTACAATTTAAATTAGATTTAAATAGTATTAAATTCATAGAAAATAGGAAATTAATCTGAAAAATAAAAAAATAGTTTTTAAAAGTCTCTTATGTTATTTTAGATTTTTAGAAATTAGTTTCATAATCTTTCCCTTTGTTTTTATAATTTCTACTTATTTAGTCTTATTTTTAAAGTTAATAATTAGTTTTTAATTAGAATAAAATCAAGAAAATTCCTAAAAATTAGTTTTAATTCATATTTAGTTTTCAAATATCATTTTTAGAGTAAAAGTAATTTTAGGTTATTTTTAGGAGTTAGATTAGTCGTTATTGCTTTTTATTCGCGTTTCGTTTAATTCCCGTTTTTGCGTTTTAATTTAGATTTGCGTAGTTTGCCTTAGTTCTTAGGATTTCCCATAGATATAAGTTCCTTATGCTTTCCTTATCTCGTATTTTATATAATATCATATTACCCCCCCTTTTTTCTCATTCGAATCCCGATAATCGAGACGTGAGTTGGAAATTCCATTCAACCCTCGTTCGGAACGATCTCGGTGCTCAAACCTAATACGTTTGAGTTACCCGCATACTACACTTCTTATTATTGGTCAGTGTCCGAGCCGTTTTAAGTTTCTTACGGTTAGTCATTCACAAGTGACTAGCTTGTGTGAGTAAGCTTGACGTTTCGACACAAATCAATTTTTGGCGCCGCTGCCGGGGATTGTTTTGGACACTGAATCAATTTTTGGCGCCGCTGCCGGGGATTGGTTTGCTGATATCAATTTTTGGCGCCGCTGCCGGGGATTGTTTTGGACACTGAATCACGGATATAGTGGATTCGCGTTCTCCATAATGGTGAACGGAAGAGTCAATGGACAAATTTTACGAACAAAGGCACAAAGAAGGGGGATAGACTACAAGGAAGCTAATAAAAAAAATCTCACTTGATAGGAATCTTGTGAGCAGACCTAAACGAGATAGAAATCAAGCCTAAACAATAACTATTCCCGACGCCAAAACTTGATAACGCTACAGGCGTGGTTCGGTCAAAGGAACTTCCTTTTCGTCGAGCAAGTTTTATAAAACCCTAGGCGTGAACCTAATCGCCAGTAGTGTAGTATTAGGGTAAGCCACGGGTATTGATATCGTTCTCTAGGGGAATAGTATCGTTAGGCTGAAGTGTATGTCAATTTAAGTCTAAAGGTGAGGGATGATTATTTTTGTATTTTTATATTTTATGGATTAAAATATCTCGGTTGTGGAGGGTAGGGTGGAATTAGTTGCTAGTCAACTATCCCAAAAGATACTAACTAAATTGTGGGTCTACCAGGAACGTGAAGCGTATCTACTTATGATGTATTACTCCTTGCTAGCTGATGCGTGCCAAACAGTCAAGCTAAATCACTCAAGTCTGCCACTTGTGAATGGCAGACCGTAATCAGCTTAAAACTGCTTAAGCACGAATGCAATGAAGATCTGGGGAGTATAGTGTTTCCCCGGTCGTTATGTCCAGCGAAGTGTGCAATGGATCACCCAACGTATAGTGATCGAGAGATTTGAACGGAAAAGGAGATTGTGAATTATTATAACTACAGAAAAAGGACATAAACTACAAGGGCTTAAATGCAAATTAAAGGAAATTAAAAAGATAAAACTATTAAATAAACGCTATCACTATTTTTAAAATTGATGAACGTTTAAAACTTAAAACTTACGTTTAAAATAAAATTACGTAAACGTACAAAATAAAAAGTGAGATCTAAGAAATAAAAGTCCTAAAAATATGAAAAATACATTTTTACAAACCTAATGATAAAAGAAAATTTATAGAAAAGGAAAATTATTTTTATAACTAGTTACCTAATTATTATAAATTAAAAACTATTTTTAACTATTTAATAATTACCTAAAATACAAGAAAATAGGAAATAGAGCTAGAAAAATAAAATTATGACTTGGAAAAGTCTAAAATGACAAAAAAGAATTTTCAAAACTATTTTTGTATTTTTCTGAATATTTTTCTATTTTCTAGGAATTAAATACTATTTAAAACTATTTAAATTATTTAAAAATACAAATTTAACTAAGAAAAATCTAGAAAAATATTTTTTTGTCTTTTTATATTTATCTTAACTTAATAAAAATGAAAAATTATTTTTTTGAACCTTTTCTGAATTTTTTGTATTAAAAGTTAATTAAAAGTGCTTAAAAACTAATTTAAATTAAGAAAAATAGCAAATCAACTTAGAAAAATCTGAAAATTTCAGGAAAACTCTAAAATAATATTAAGAAGCTAGGAAAATTGGAAAAACAGGTGGTTGCTTGGAAGAATATGAAATTGATGTCACAAGTGCTTGTAAATAAGCACTAAAATAAGCCAAATGAACCAAACAAGTCACCCTTACTGATTCAGAAACAATATTATGCAAAAGTTACTCTAAATGAACTTAAAAGAACAACTCTTAACTCTTGAATAGCAATCTCTACGGGTTTGATGATTCTAACTAAAGTGCTAAAAAGCAGTTTTACGGGTACCTACTTTAAGCACAAGAAAAAGCACTCAAATAAGCTACAAACCAAAAACCAATTATGAAGACCTAAACTAGACCTAAGTAGCTACTTATAACCAAAAAACCAAACCTTGGGAGGTTCTAATGAATCCTGTGCACCCCTGGACAAATTTGAGAAAACTTCGAGATATTCTGAGCTTTTGGAAGAGGCAACAGGACCGAGTTTGAGCTTATGCACAAGATTATCCAGAGAGATTTAGCTAAAAACATATATGAGGTCTTATAGACCTCCCAGCCAACTGCTTATATCCCAAAATGAGACCCTAAAAGCTCTAATAAACCACTGCATTTTGTTGCAATATCTGCACAAATCAATTTTGACACCTTTTGACTTGTTGAAACAGATTGTAAAGTTTGACTAAAATGAAACTTGATTCCAATTTTATGACTGATGTTGAAGTATATTGATGAAATGAACTTAATGCCAGCTTTGTTTAAGACTTTTAAACACCAAACAAGATTTTGCACATCCAAAATTACAACAGTTCATCCAGTAAGACAGATTTTAAGAAATATTGACTTTAAAGGTTGCAGGCTCAATTTTAATGACTCAATTGAGTTACTTAGAGCTAAACAAACTTGAACCAATAATAAGCTAACACTGAATGCGGGACGGATATGTACATGATAAACCAAACACACCTTTTCTTGACTGTTATGAAAATAAAATGAGCTAATCAATGCTACAACTTGTTTTAATGATCAATATCAGTTCAAGTAACCTAAATACAACTAAATACACGTAATTAAACTAGTGAAAACTACAAGGACAGATTATGCTTATGAGCTTTGAAAGTTGCACTTACAATTGGTCCAAAGCCACAATGGCCTGCCAACAAGGAAACCAAGAACACTAGCCTAATCCAACCCCTAACCTAACTTTGATTCAACCCAAATCCATATGCTTTAACCCATTGCCATTTACTGCTTCAATTACGCCCATGTTGACTTTCATTGACCAATGTTCAAAGGTGATTAAAACTTAAAAGTGAACTCACAAAAAGCTATGAATAGCTAGTATGAACTTGTTTGAGCTTATAAATAAGCTTATTGAAGCTTATACAACAGATTTTAATTTGGAAAATTGCAGCAGTTGAGACAAGATATTAAATGTAAACAAAAGCTTAAATTGAAACTTGATATGAGTTGCAATACACTGGAAAACCTTTCTTTAATACAATGGAGCTTGAAAATACAAATACAAAACTAATTAAGACTAAGAAAATGAAATTCGACATACATTGTTTTTAAAACTAACTAACTACTTCTTTGTTGCTTCCTCTTGCCCTTTTTATATGCTCCCAACTCTTTCTCTCTCCTTTCTGAGTGGATCCTAGCAACAATATGAGCCCTTGGATGCCTTTTGAGCCATCTTGGCCGTTTGATGGAATTGGCGGGAAAATTGGTTTTGATATCAGAGACAGGGAAAGGGGTTGCATTAATTGCATTGGGAGGGTTGGTGAGGAGGGGGGAGACAAAGGGTGGAGTAGGGTGATTTTTGGTGGCTGGTTGCAGACATGGTGTCGGGGAAGACAGGGAAAAAGGGGGGCGGGTTGTTTTATTTAAACGTGGGTATTTGGTTTGGTTGGGTTGGATATACTGGACCGGGTTGGTGGATTTGAGCCAAGGGGTTTGGTTTGGGCTTGGGTTGGATCCGGATTGGATAAGTAATAACTAATAACACAAGGACCAATTTGCAATTCTTTGAAAGATGAGGGACCAAATCTGTAAATTATGAAGAGTAATCCAAGGACTAGTTTTGCCAATCTTTAATAGACCAAGGTCTAGTTTTGACACTTTTGAACATTCCAAGGACTAAACATGACCATTTCTAAAATCCAGGGACCAAAACTGTAATTTCTCAAAACTTTTAGATTTTTCACCAAAGGACTAAATATGATAATTTATGATTCCAAAAGGACCTTTGGTGACTTTTCTTTTAAAATAAATGCCTAGGGACTGATTTTGCCATTTTTTGAAAGTCGGGGGACTAAAGCGCCAATTATGCAAACTTTGCTCGTTTTCATCGATTTTAAACATTTTGCATCTGAAACATATAAAATGCACTTTTATGATATTTTCAGTATTTTGATGCATTTCGAGCATTTTTAAGCGTTTTGCGATTCAGATTTGACTAAAAATGATGAGTATTTACACACTCATCAATCCCCACACTAAACTATTGCTAGTCCCTAGCAATCTTTTGAGAAAAACTTAATGGATTTGAATCTCTTTACCAAAAGCCATTACTTCTGAAGTAGCCAAATGTTTTAGTTCAAGTAAGAACCATGGTACACCGATAACCATATGATTTTTGAGCAAACCACCGACTTCCAGCAGATTTGATTTGTCTTTACCCGTTTGCTCTGGACTAGCCAACTCTTAGATAAATTATCAATATTATCTTTGGTGAGTCGATTACCAATTATGGATTTTCCACTGCCTTTACCACAAGCCATAAACTTGCGGGCTAGCCAACTCTTCACTAATTAAAGATATGGTGAGCTGAATACCATACAATTTTGGGCAAATTGCAAGCCGTCAACGGATTTGAGATATCTTTACCAAGAGCCGTTTGCTCCTGGATTAGCCAATCCTTTTGTTTATTAGACAAGGCGGACTGATAACCATAAGATGAGTCAGTGTAAAACACTTACTCCAAAAAAAAAAATTTGGCCAAAAACGGGGGAATTGGTATAATTATATGATAAAATTCGTGAGAATTCCCCCCCACACTTAGAAATGAATATTGCCCTCAATATTCAAAGTACCGGCGGTTATGCCGAAACAAAGAACGTAAAAGGGAAATACTACGGCCATTATTTGAAGGATTTTTTTTTTTTTTTTTTTTTTTTAAACATGTGGGGCAACCCCCCCACACTAGGGTGGTAGAAAATAGAAAGAAGTCAGAAATATGGGTGAAAACCCATATGGCGTGCTACTATTTTTGATTCCCGAGTCGCTAGCTTGACTCGACCCCGAATTAATTTGTTCATGGGGAAGCAAAGTGGAAGAAACAATCTCTATCGGACTTTCATTCAAGATGTTTGGACAAACATTTGATGCACGTGAAAGTTCCACACCGATGAGATATACATAGAAAGACCCGGCTCACAAATGATAACTGAAAATGCCGAGGTCAAAGATAGTGTCCTCACTCCCGAACGAGTGAAGAAGAGAGGAAGTCACTAGGTAGGTGAAGAAAGAAGGAAAATCATGATGACGATCATGATAAGATCTTCTTCCTCAAGATCAAGTGCAGTTGCACTCGTTTGGATTTTGTTGGTTGAGCTCTTTGGCTTGGAAAGCATCTCGGGAGGGAGGTTTGGAAAATTTGTCATAGAAATACAAACTCTCATGATTGAGAATTTTTCCCCCCGATCATGATTTTTGCCATCCAAGCGATCATACTCCGGCGGAGTCATGATATGAGTGAGTTCACCGGCGAACTCCTCATGAAGAGAATCATTCACATGATGTGAATTTGTGAACTCTTGTTCCATTGTGGACTCATCACTATCCTCAATCTGAGTATCAAATAGTGGATTCTCAGAAATTGAAGTGAATTCAGAGTCAAATTCAAATAGAGGATTGGTGAAAGTAGCTTTGAATGTTTCGGGAACAAAGTTATCAACATTCTCTATGGAATTTGTTGGGATAAGAAGTGAGTGACCGATCATTATCAATGAGACTTTCAGTCTCTCCTAGATCGGCTTCGAAATCAAAGAGTGGATTGATGTGAGTGAGTTCACGGAGAACTCCTCAAGAAGGGGATCAGCATCAGATTGTGGAAGTGATGCCTCAACGAACTCGATGTTTCCATAGGAAGCACAATCGTCGCTAAAATCGGAGAAAGTTTCCAAATGATCATTTGAACACTCAAGAGGGGAAAGAGAATCACACATATGATCAAAAGTTCCCTGTGACTCTCTCGGGATTGGGACAAGGTCCTCAACACTAGACTTTATGAATTCGTCCGATTCCTTTTCGGGAACAGTGTCAAGATGCTCGTCCCCATGTTCGAGAGTGAGTGGGAGCTTGGTGTGATAGCATTGTTTGAGATGAAATCTCAAGCGGGATATCAAGCTGATGAACTTGATGAATTTTTATAGAATTGAAGGATATCAAGTGTATCCTCATCATCACTGTCATCACGAATAAAACGAAATTGAGAGCTAGATCTGGCTGCTTTTTCTTTTGCAATTGATTCCTTAATAGATTTTTCAAACGTAATTTTGGAATTTAATTTAGCGACTGCTCTTGACTAACAATTCTTCCATGGATTTTGGATTATCTTGGGAATGTTTACATTCCTTCAAATCTTTCACTAAATCCAAAAGATCAAGGAGAATATTTTGAGGAAGTGGATCAGGTGAGGTGGTGCTGATTCATTTGGTACTGTAGAGGTTGGTCATGATATGAAGAGTTGTAATTGTTACAAGGAAATGGATTCCTTGTTTGACAATCAGAGCTAAAGTGAGGACCTCCACAATACTCACAACAGTAAACCTGATGTGGGCGTGATTCACATGAGTTGTAGTCGTAATTGTTATCGGGAACCCTGCTCATAGACAAGCGTGTTTCCGATTGACAATCGAAGCTGGAGTGTGAACCGCCACGGTACTCACAACAGATAAAAGCTGCTGAGTCTCACGGTGTGGTAGGTGATGGAATAAATCGGTTGTGTTATGGTAAGAATAGGGATCTTGGTTATAGAAGGACACCGTTTCACGACTCCACCATGCCACAACTGGGGCAATTGCCACCATTATAAGGACCACCACACCATTGACAACCAAGAGGGTGAGGATAAGACATAGAAAGAATCAAATGTTTTCAGAGGGGTAGGGATGAAGAATCAAAGATGTGAGAGGGTAAAGATGAATATTTTTGGTATTTTTGAAAAACATTTTGCAAAAACAAAGAATGAAAATCTTTTTGGGTTTTTGATTTTTAAAAGAAAATATAAACATACACAGATGGTATGAACAATGAGTGAATATCCAAATCACTAATCTGCTAGACGGAAGATAATCGGCACACACGCTCCCGGCGGCCAAGAATTTGATGCGTGCCAAGCGGTCCAAGCTAAATCACTCAAGTCGCCACTTGTGAATGGCAGACCGTAATCAGCTTAAAACTGCTTAAGCACGAATGCAATGAAGATCCGGGGAGTATAGTGTTTCCCCGGGTCGTTATGTCCCCGAGTACGTGCAATGGATCACCCAACGTATAGTGATCGAGAGATTTGAACGGAAAAGGAGATTGTGAATTATTATAACTACAGAAAAAGGACATAAACTACAAGGGCTTAAATGCAAATTAAAGGAAATTAAAAAAAGATAAAAACTATTAAATAAACGCTATCACTATTTTTAAAATTGATGAACGTTTAAAACTTAAAACTTACGTTTAAAATAAAATTACGTAAACGTACAAAATAAAAAGTGAGATCTAAGAAATAAAAGTCCTAAAAATATGAAAAATACATTTTTACAAACCTAATGATAAAAGAAAATTTATAGAAAAGGAAAATTATTTTTATAACTAGTTACCTAATTATTATAAATTAAAAACTATTTTTAACTATTTAATAATTACCTAAAATACAAGAAAATAGGAAATAGAGCTAGAAAAATAAAATTATGACTTGGAAAAGTCTAAAATGACAAAAAAGAATTTTCAAAACTATTTTTGTATTTTTCTGAATATTTTTCTATTTTCTAGGAATTAAATACTATTTAAAACTATTTAAATTATTTAAAAATACAAATTTAACTAAGAAAAATCTAGAAAAATATTTTTTTGTCTTTTTATATTTATCTTAACTTAATAAAAATGAATAATTATTTTTTTGAACCTTTTCTGAATTTTTTGTATTAAAAGTTAATTAAAAGTGCTTAAAAACTAATTTAAATTAAGAAAAATAGCAAATCAACTTAGAAAAATCTGAAAATTTCAGGAAAACTCTAAAATAATATTAAGAAGCTAGGAAAATTGGAAAAACAGGTGGTTGCTTGGAAGAATATGAAACTGATGTCACAAGTGCTTATAAATAAGCACTAAAATAAGCCAAATCAACCAAACAAGTCACCCACCGATTACGAAACAATATTATGCAAAAGTTACTCTAAATGAACTTAAAAGAACAACTCTTAACTCTTGAATAGCAATCTACACGGGTTTGATGATTCTAACTAAAGTGCTAAAACAGTTTTACGGGTACCTACTTTAAGCACAAGAAAAAGCACTCAAATAAGCTACAAACCAAAAACCAATTATGAAGACCTAAACTAGACCTAAGTAGCTACTTATAACCAAAAAACCAGACCTTGGGAGGTTCTAATGAATCTGTGCACCCTGGACAAATTTGAGAAAAACTTCGATATTCTTTGAGCTTTTGGAGAGAGGCAACAGGACTGAGTTTGAGCTTATGCACAAGATTATCCGAGAGAGATTTAGCTAAAACATATATGGGGTTTTATAGACCTCCCAGCCAACTGCTTATATCCCAAAAATGAGACCCTAAAAAGCTCTAATAAACCACATTGCATTTCTTGCAATATCTGCACAAATCAATTTTGACACCTTTTGACTTTTTGAAACAGATTGTAAAGTTTGACTAAAATGAAACTTGATTCCAATTTTATGACTGATGTTGAAGTATATTGATGAAATGAACTTAATGCCAGCTTTTTTTAAGACTTTTAAACACCAAACAAGATTTTGCACATCCAAAATTACAACAGTTCATCAGTAAGACGAGTTTTAAGAAATATTGACTTTAAAGGTTGCAGGCTCAATTTTAATGACTCAATTGAGTTACTTAGAGCTAAACAAACTTGAACCAATAATAAGCTAACACTGAATGCACTTGGGACAGAATATGACAGATAAACCAAACACACCTTTTCTTGACTGTTATGAAAATAAAATGAGCTAATCAATGCTACAACTTGTTTTAATGATCAATATCAGTTCAAGTAACCTAAATACAACTAAATACACAGAATTAAACTAGTGAAAACTACAAGGAAAGATTATGCTTATGAGCTTTGAAAGTTGCACTTACAATTGGTCCATAGCCACAATGGCACGCCAACAAGGAAACCAAGAACACTAGCCTAATCCAACCCCTAACCTAACTTTGATTCAACCCAAATCCATGTCTGCTTTAACCCATTGCCATTTTCGCTTCAATTTGCCCATGTTGACTTTCATTGACCAATGTTCAAAGGTGATTAAAACTTAAAAGTGAACTCACAAAAAGCTATGAATAACTAGTATGAACTTGTTTGAGCTTATAAATAAGCTTATTGAAGCTTATACAACAGATTTTAATTTGGAAAATTTCAACAGTTGAGACAAGATATTAAATGTAAACAAAAGCTTAAATTGAAACTTGATATGAGTTGCAATACACTGGAAAACCTTTCTTTAATACAATGGAGCTTGAAAATACAAATACAAAACTAATTAAGACTAAGAAAATGAAATTCGACATACATTGTTTTTTTAAAACTAACTAACTACTTCTTTGTTGCTTCCTCTTGCCCTTTTTATATGCTCCCAACTCTTTCTCTCCTTTCTCGAGTGGATCCCGGCAACAATATGAGCCCTTGGATGCCTTTTGAGCCATCTTGGCGTTTGATGGAATTACGGGAAAATTGGTTTTGATATCGAGAGGCGGGGAAAGGGGTTGCATTAGTTGCATGGGGGGGGTTGGTGAGGAGGGGGAGACAAAGGGTGGAGTAGGGTGATTTTTGGTGGCTGGTTGCAGACATGGTGTCGGGGAAGACAGGGAAAAAGGGGGGCGGGTTGTTTTATTTAAACGTGGGTATTTGGTTTGGTCGGGTTGGATATACTGGACCGGGTTGGTGGATTTGAGCCAAGGGGTTTGGTTTGGGCTTGGGTTGGATCCGGATTGGATAAGTAATAACTAATAACACAAGGACCAATTTGCAATTCTTTGAAAGATGAGGGACCAAATCAGTAAATTATGAGAAGTAGTCCAAGGACTAGTTTTGCCAACCTCCAATAGACCAAGGTCTAGTTTTGACACTTTTGAACATTCCAAGGACTAAACATGACCATTTCTAAAATCCGAGGGACCAAAGCTGTAATTTCTCAAAACTTTTAGATTTTTCACCAAAGGACTAAATATGATAATTTTTGATTCCAAAAGGACCTTTGGTGACTTTTCTTTTAAAATAAATGCCTAGGGACGGATTTTGCCATTTTCGAAAGTCGGGACTGAAGCGCCAATTATGCAAACTTTGCTCGTTTTTTATCTGATTTTAAACATTTTGCATCTGAAACATATAAAATGCACTTTTATGATATTTTCAGTATTTTGATGCATTTCTGAGCATTTTTAAACGTTTTGCAATTCAGATTTGACTAAAAATGATGAGTATTTACACACTCATCACTAGCTATCCAATTCTACCTACCGAATTGTCACGTCCTATTGATGGTTGAATTGTCACGTCCTTATTCTTAACGCGTTGTGTTTTCTAAGGTCGTAAGGTGTGCATTCCCTAACTCTTTGAGGTCACATTTAAGTGTAGTAAACGAAATCCACTAAGTCATTCATAAACTAACTTTGAGGTTATCTTTGGGTTTAGTAAACGAAATCCACTAAGTCATTCATAAACTATCCAATATTTATCAAGTATTAAACACAACGATAGCCTAGTCGCACTCCTAAGCCAATTACAATTAAGATAAGAGACAACCAATCAAATAAGAGACAGTAGGATGCAAGAATTATAAACTAAACCAATTAGACTCATTGAAATTGTCACACCCCTAATGATGAAGATAGACACAAGCATCACTAAGAAATCAATAAGATCTAATTAATTATATACAAGTTTCATACAATCATAAGCAAATACTAGGTGAATTAGCCAAGCATAATTAATAAAGAGCAAGCAACAATTATGATAATTGAAGATATACCATAGGATTGGATTTACAAACAAACCATTACACGACGTTTATAGAGTGTTTGAAACCTTTTAAGTTGCTGAAAAAACACCTACCTAAACCCTGGAATCGGACTTAGGGTTTAGGGCTTTCAAAAAGTGAAGTTATAATGTTATATTTATAGGCAGATTTTCTATCGGCAAAGAGTGACGGCGTCACACCTAAAAAGTGACGGCGTCATGACCATTTTTTCACCAAACTGTAGATTTTCTCATTCGATTGCCGCGTGGGCTTTTGAATCACCTAAATCCGAGTTAGTATGCAAAAGTTATGGCCAAAACATGATCAGCTACTTGCGCATGTTGCGGCTTGACGGCGTCACCTTATGGTTGTGATAACGTCGTCACTTCATCTTCGGCGCCGTCGGATCTCGAATCTAGGGCGTCGAGTTGTGACGCCCTACTCTTTAAAACCTGACGCCGTCAAGTGTAAAATAGCAATTTGGCTACCGTGCCGTCACAAAATATGCACGACGGCGTCACACTTAACCAGACGCCGTCCCTTTCGGTTCAGCGGCTTGAGTGTCTTGATTCTTGACTTTGGCCATTTTCTTCAGATATTCGCCTTTTCGTCCGAATAAGTGTCATTCCAGCAATTTGCCTTCAAGAGACCTAAAAAGTGAAAAGGAACGAAATTAAGTAGTAACGGATACAAAAGTGATCAAATAAGGGCTTAAACGACCCCTCAAAAAGGTACATTTTAAAACCTTATCAATAAAGCTGGTCACGGCGTTACACATAGAATGAGTTACACCGTATCTTCAATATACATTACAAAATCATGATTACGCCGTAAATGTTGAAAGAGTTACGGCGTAGCTTGCAGCGGCGTGGAACATCATTTGACCTAATTAGTTACGGCTTAATCCTAAGATTGAGTTACGCCGTAATCTGTTGTTGAGTTGGTCTTCTGAGTCACGCTTTTGTTACGGCGTAATGTGAGAGAGGAGTTACGCCGTAATTACTTCACAATGGGCATACTATCATATATCTTCAATAAACTCTCCAAATCCGCGTCTCTTTAGCTCCAATGCTCGTAAATTACCTTAAAGTGAAATATAGAGGAAAACCAGCGTAAATCCATATAAATGATATAAAATACGAGCATTATCGGAGGAAATCGACACTTAATATTCAGGACTATTTGATGTTATCAAATATTCCATCACTTGAACTCTACTTGCCCTCAAGTAGACCTTATTAGATAAATTTCTAAAAAGATATCTCCTATTACTTGGAAAATATAAGTTTAAAAATCCCTTATGCTAGAATAAAACAAAGCCGAACACCTCACGAAATGGGAACAAAACACTCAAATCTCTCAACTATTTTAAGTGTCAATTTTGGGGTGATCACTCAACGCACAGTCATAGCATGTATTCTATCATAAGCTTGGCGGTTACTGATCGATTCCGAACCGTCAAGTTTATCACACAAGCTAACCACTTATGAATGGTCAACCGTAATAAACTTCAAACAGCTCAGAAATAATGCAATGAAGATCTAGAGGATTTTAGTGTTTCCCCAGTCGTTAAGTCCCAGAGCGGTACGTGCGATTGAATAACCAAGCGTATAGTGATCGGGTGATAATGAACGGGAAAAGGTTTGTGATTGATACTAGATGACAAAGGAAAAATGAAAGAAAATTAAAAAGCTAAATTATATTAAATAAACTCTATCACTATTTTTTAAAATGATGTTTTTGATTTTTTTCTT
This sequence comes from Chrysanthemum makinoi, assembly GCA_910596185.1. Taxonomy (NCBI): domain Eukaryota; kingdom Viridiplantae; phylum Streptophyta; class Magnoliopsida; order Asterales; family Asteraceae; genus Chrysanthemum; species Chrysanthemum makinoi. The sequence goes on along the minus strand of OU343222.1, from coordinate 105,345,503 downwards.
TTATAAATTTAAATTAAAACTACGTAGCGTACAAAATAAAATGTGAAATTGAACAATATTAATCCTAAAAATATAAAAATGAAATTTTTACAAACCTAATGATAAGAGAAAATTTTGAGAAAAAGAAAATTATTTTTATGACTATTTATTTAATTATTATTAATTAAAAACTATTTTTACCTATTTAATAATAACCTAAAATATAAGAAAATATGAAATAAAGCTTAGAAAAGTGAAATTATGACTTAGAAAAATCTAAAATAACTAAAGAGAATTTTCAAAACTAATTTTGTATTTTTCTGATTTATATTCTAATTTCTATGATTTAAAAACTATTTAAAACTAATTAAATGGCTAAAAATTATAAATTTAACTAAGAAAAATCTGGAAAAATTATTTTTTGCTTTTTATATTTATCTTAATCTAGGAAAATTGGAAACTTATTTTTTTGAAGTTTTTCCGATTTACTTGCAATAAAAGCTATTTAAAAATGCCTAAAAACTGATTAAAATAAAGAAAAATAGTAAACAGTGATGGAAAATTATGAAAAATTCAGGAAAAGTCTAAAATAATATTCTAAGTCTATGAAAAATATAAAAACCTATACTAGTGTGCAAGATATGGGAGCTGCAGTGAAATGTGCTTATAAATAAGCACTCACAATAAGCAAATTGCTGTAATACTGAACCAGAAGCTAAAAGAAGCTATAATAAGCTAAAATAGACTAAAAACAACTAGAGTCAACTAATCCTAACCACATATTCTCAAGCTACAAGCTTATGAGCATAAAATCACACAAGTGAATTCAGTTTTGGGGTGCTCACTTCAAGCTCAAAATTAAGCTATCTACCCTAGTTGGAACCTAAAACCAGATATCACAGTCTCAAGTAGACCTGGCAAGGAGCTTATAAACCAAAAATGAGCCTGAGATGAGTTCAAATGAGCTTTTGACAAGCTCTGCAAGTGGCTGAGAAAACTGCCTTGGTGACTATGCCCTGTCACAGGGCATATGAGGGCTTATTGAACAGCTTATTCAGAGCCTAAGAAAAATTCCAAAATTCCCAAAATCATTTTTCAAAACTAGACCAGATGAAGTTGTTAAGCCCAAAATTTCACTTGAATTGAACCAATAATGAATCCATGAAAATTCAACAAAGGTTGGGTAAAAACTGGTTTGTGCAATTTTTTGACTTTTAACTCAGAAATGGAAAGTTGACTTTAATGAGATTTGAGCTTAATTTGTTAACTGATTATGATGAATTAAGTTAAAATGAAGCTATAATAAGCTACTAACCCAATCACTAAACCTAAATCAGGCTAATGATCTATCAAATCCTAACTGATAAACTAATGAGAACAGATACAATCTAATTTTGACTTTTAATGTATGCAAATGAGATTTGATAACTGAAATGAGTACTATTGGACTTAATAAACCTAAAACAACAGATCTCAATCAATGAACAAACCTCAAACACAGTGTTGACAATTTACCAATCACCACTTAACTAACTGTTTTGCAATTTAACTAAGCTAACTACTGAACTAGCTTATGCTATCACTTAAACTGAATCAAGTTAGCCTAATGACAACTAAATAAACAGACCTAAGCTATTAATGACCACAGATTCAAACACAAGCAGATCATGCAGACTATACTAGTTTATAGAGAAAGAAACAAAAACTCACAAGTGATCCAGCTTATTTGTAGCTTAAAGCGAACCAAACTACCTATTTTAAACTAATTCCAACCCAATCCAAGCTCTGCAACAACCCCATTCCATAAGCGAGTCCACATTGAGCTTCACAGTTGACTTTTGTTGACCAAGTTCCAAATTTGTTTGAACTTGAGTTATGAGCTTACCCGAAGCTATGAGTAGCTTAAATAAGCTTATTGGAACTAGAAATAAGCTAATTGAAGCTTGAATATAAGAGCATGAAAATGGTTTTTAACATGAACATAAAACATGAAACTTATATAAAACTTTGAATTAATACTTGAAAGCAAATTACAATGACTAAATAGCTTTAGTTCAATATAGGAAAGCTTAAGATTACAGTTTTAGAAACTAACTAAGACAATTTAAATAAAAACGACATACATGAAATTTAAAACTAAAAACTACTACTTTGCTCTTCTCCTCTTTCTTCTATTTATATGCAAAAGGCTTTTCCTCTCTCCTCTGAGCAAATCCCACCTCTTTTTGGAGCCATTGGATCATGAGAATAATTTTTAGCCATTGATGAGATTTTTGGCGCCAAAACTAATATAGCAACTGGGGGGGGGGGGTTGAGTGCACGGGAGATGATGCATTTAATGTTTCTTGGCTGTTAGGTGAGGTGGAGGGATAAGGGTGGTGGAGGTTGAGCTGGAAGCATGGTTGTGGAGCTGGATTTGCAGACAGTGGGTGGGAGAAAGGAGAAAAAGGAGGGAAAGGTTTGGGCGGTTTTTGACTTGGGTTTGACTGGGGATATATTAGATAGGGGGTTCACAAAAGGGGGGGGGTCAAGGTGTTTTGGCAGGGGTCAAGGATACAAAAGGTCAAGGGTACATGGCTTGGTATTAATACATAAGGACCATAATTGCAATTCACCAAAAACCAAGGGACCAAATCTGCCAATTTTGCAAAGTTATGCCAAGGGACCAATTATGACAAGTTTCAATAGTACAAGGACCATAAAAGATATTTTCAAACTTCCAAGGACTATTTTGCCAATTTTGAAACTTGAAGGACCAAACTTGTAAATTCTCAAAACTTATGAAATTTTTCACCAAAGGACTAATTATGACAACTTATGATTTCAAAAGGACCTTTGGTGACTTTTCTTTTAAAATAAGTGCTCAGGGACTATTTTTGATAAGATTTGAAACTTGGGGACTAAAGCGCCAATTATGCAAACTTAGCTCATTTTTCATCTGATTTTAAACATTTTGCATCTGAGACATATAAAATACAATTTTGAGATATTTTGAGTATTTTGATGCATTTCGGCGTTTTAAGTGTTTTGCAGTTTAAATTTGACAAAAAATGATGAGTATTTACACACTCATCAATCCCCCACACTAAACTATTGCTAGTCCCTAGCAATCTTTTATGAAAACTTAATGAATTTGAATCTCTTTACCAAAAGCCATTACTTCTGGAGTAGCCAAATGTTTTGATTCAAGTAAGAACCTTGGTACAATGATAACCAAATGATTTTGAGCAAATCACCAGCTTTCAACGGATTTGAATTGTCTTTACCGAAGCCGTTTGCGGACTAGCCAACTCTTAGATAAAATATCTTTGGTGAGTCGATTACCAATTATGGGTTTTCAACTGCCTTTACCACAAGCCATAAACTTGCGGGCTAGCCAACTCTTCACTAATTAAAGATATGGTGAGCTGAACACCATACAATTTTGGGAAAATTGCAAGCCGTCAAGCGGATTTGAGATATCTTTACCAAGAGCCGTTTGCTCCTGGATTAGCCAATCCTTTTGTCTATTAGATATGGCGGACTGATAACGTAGTGAGTAAGTGCAAAACACTTACTCCAAAAAAAAAATTGGCCAAAAATGGGGAATTGGGTGGTATAATTACATGATAAAATTCGTGAGAATTCCCCCCCACACTAGAAATGAATATTGCCCTCAATATTCAAAGTACCGGCGGTTATGCCGAAACTGAGAACGTAAAAGGGAAATACTACGGCCATTATTTTAAAAGATTTATTTTATTTTTTTATTATTTTTTTATTATTTTTTTTTTATTTATTTTTTTTTTGAAATTTATATACAACAATGGGGCAACTCCCCACACTAGGGTGGTAGAAAATTGAAAGAAGTCAAATACTGGTGAAAACCCATATAGTGTGCTACTGTTTTTGATTCCCGAGTCGCTAGCTTGACTCGACCCAGTATTCATTTGTTCTTGGGGAAGCAGCGTGGAAAACCAATCTCGATCGGACTTTCGTTCACGGTGTTAATAAACATATGAACATCAGAAAGTTCCACACCGACGAGATACAACCGCGGTATTGTTAATAGTAGAAACTATAAAGGATAATACGGGGTCAAAGATGGTGTCCTCATTCCCGAAAGAGAAAAGGGAAAGAGCAACCACACCATCTGTGAAGAATGGAATAAAGATGTGCATGAGAATGCAAGTCCATCCCTCATCAGTAAAAAGCAAATCACCATCTTTGACATTTTTAAACTTAGTCTTGAAGTTTGTATGGTGATTGTCAGCAAGAATTTCGGTAGGGAGGGTTGGAAAGCGGTTCTTCAATCAACAGATTTTCCGGAAAAGGATGTCCCCTCCGAATCAAAGTAAGTATTATCAATTCCTGTTGGAATTGACTCATCACTAAGAAAGGCATCGACTTCATTCCAAAAGTTGTCATCTTCCTCATCGGGTGAGAGAAGGGATGGAAGAGTCGGGATTAATATGACTATGAGATGATGGATCATTTTTGAGCAATTCTTCAATGGGAAGATTGTCTCCCATTGGATCACAAATATCATCATCCAATCAGATGAAGCGAAGAGAGTTTGGTTTCATCCATAGAGTTAACAAACTCGATACGATAAACTAATTCGGAGGTGGGACAAGTGGTGTGCTCTTAGAGCTAGCAATTTCCACCACTTAGATAAAGTCTCGATTCTAGATCATCATCATCAAGAACACTCTTGATTTCCTTGGTACAACTTTCAAACCATTTGTTTGAACCAGGGTTGATTTTCAAAGCTTTTAGCTCGGCACGTTTTTGGTGACTCCTCTTAACTGTGAAATTTGAGAGTGTTGCATTGATTCTTTCAGATTTTTGATCAATTGTGGCAACACTCTGTTTGGATAGAGGTTTGGAGTTTTGGTTGATATTAAGCGTGAGTTCTTCGTTGTCAACCCGTATGGTCAACTCTTGACAAATACATCAATTAGAGCTCGGCTCGTTCTCAAGAAAGCTCTCCCTAAGATGAGGGAACTCTAGGATCTGCATCAAAGTCTACTACAACAAAGTCCGTAGGAAAGTGAAACTTTCCTACTTTCACCACGACATCCTCGGCTATCCCAAGTGGACGAGTTATGGTACGGTCCGCTAGCTCGAGTGTCATACAAGTGGATGTAAGTTTAGGAAGAGACAGTTTCTTCCATACTGAGAGTGGCATGAGGTTAATGCTTGCGCCAAGATCGGCCAAGGCGGAGCATTGAACCATCCCCAAGAAATCACGGGATTAAAACCTACCGGGTCTTCAAGCTTTTGGGAAGCTTCTTGAGAAGGACCGCTGAGCATTGCTCATTGAGAGGGGTTTTAGCCATCTCGGATAACTTATCTTTGTTGCTCAAGCAGCCTTTAAGCGTGGATGCAAATTTGGGCATTAGAATGAGAGCATCAACGAAGCTTATATCAAAGTGCAGTTCATTGAAAATTTGGAAAAATTTTTCCATTTGCTCTTTGGTTTTGTCTTTGAGCTTCTCATCATGCAATCTTGATGGGTAAGGAAGTTGATTAGACTTTTGAGCCGGGACGGAAGTCATTTTTGGCTCAGAATTTGTCTTGAACCGTGTTCGGACTTAAAGCTTGGACTACCGAAGGTGGGGACGTGTCTTGATACCGTGGGCTTGAGAAATGCACCTTGTCCGTTGTATCCTTGGTAACTTGACTCATTGCTCCCGGTGGAGGAGGCATTGGAGTCGAAGGTCCATTGTGCGTCTTACCACTACGAGTGGTGGCGGCTTTCAACTCGGCATTTGGATTTGGGACTGTATTGCTTGGGAGTCCTCCAGAAGATGATGAAGCTTTGTTCATATTCATGTTCATGAAACCGCTCATCATATTCTTCAACTCATTTGTCTGCCGAGACAATGTGGTATCAATTTCCTTTTTAGCTCAACTCTCATGTTATTGATCTGAGTTTGCATTGAACGTATGCTTGACTCGGTAATTTTCATGAAGTCATTTGGTAGGGGAGCTTGAGAAGGTTGTTGATAATTCTGCTGATTTGGAGCTTGATAAGGTTGGTTGCAATTGTTCCGGTTTTGATTGAAATTTTGAGAGTTATTGAAATTTTGTCCTTGATTCTGAACAAAGCGATTTTGATTGCCATGGTTTTGCACAGGAGGAAAACCAGGTGGTGTCATACCGCTAGGTGCGCGGTAGTGAGGATCAGCTTGTGGTCGGTATTGATTGTGGTTTACCGAAGCTACGGGAGCTTGGTAAAAAGAAGCATCGGTTGCTTGACAATCATAATACGCGTGTGGACCACTACAAGTTTCACACACCTTGTTTACGGCTTTGATTGGTTCCGGCTTATGAATTTCGCTTTTGATTTCCTTTACCTCTTTCATCATACAGCGGATGGCGTCCGTTAGAAGCGGCTAACGAGGCGGCTAACTCGAAGAGTTCTTGGATGAAGAAGCAGAGTGTTGAATATTGACTTTGTTGCGAGAAATAGGAACTTTTGATTTTTTCTCGCAAATCTCAATCACATCTTTAGGCTTACGATTCAAGATATTGCCACCTGCGGCTGCGTTCAAAGAATCTTGACCGTTACCGTTCAACCCATTATAAAAGATATTAACTTGTTGAAGCTCCGTGAATTCATGATGGGGGCATTTTCTGAGGAGATCTTTGAATCTCTCCCATGCCTCTCCAAAGTTTTCATCGAAATTTTGGCGAAATCCAGAAATTTCATTTTTAAGATTAGTTGTCTTTGATGGAGGAAAGAAATAATTGACAAACTTTTGAACAAGATCCTCCCAAGTTTCGATGGATCGAGGGGTTCTTTTCAGCCAAATCGGGTTGTCCCCTCAAGTGAGAATGGAAATAGCATCAACTTGATCACTTTTTGTGGTACATCTTTGAAATTGATCGTCGAGGTCAACTTGTTAAACCACCGGATGTGTGCATACGGGTCTTCTCGATCAAACCCGTGGAATTGATTTGTAGACACAAGTTGGATTAAATGTGTCTTCAATTCAAGTGATCGAATTGATTCGGTAAAAGCGATGGCATCTCCATAACCCTCGGTGGGTGCACGGAGCATTTCGCCATAGTTCGTTCGTACGCCATATTGTTGTTTGAAATATGCGAATCTCGGGTTCGACTATTGGGCAGACGTATATGAGAACGTCTTCTAGGAATTTCTGCTAGATCACGAAAAGGACTCAATGATCTAGAAAAACGAGTGCGCATGCACTAGGCGTAACAGGAAACAAGAGAATTATGAAAATGGGGAAGAAGAATCTTTTTTTTTTTTTTGGGTTTTATGGTTTTGAAAAGTAGATATAACAACAAATCCAATTAAAACAATATCGAGGCAAAACGAAAGTGAACTTAAACCAATAATCACAAGATAAATGGCTTCTTTGAAAAAGGTACACCACTCACAAGGACACAAAGGCAAGTTTTAATCTTTGGTTCGGGAACTTATTATGGTCGTACCCCCAGTTAGGTAGTACACTGCCTTGGTTTGCGGTGGTAATTTTTTATGTTGTTATTTAAACAAAGAAAACGACAAATCTTTTTGTATTTTTATCTTATATATATATATAGAAACAAAAGAAAAATATTTTTTGTGTTTTATATGTTTTAAGATGTTTTTGGATTTTTGGATTTTTTATAAGAAAATATATATAGATATAGATGGTATAAACAAGGAGTGAATATTCAAATCACTAATCTGCTAAGCATAAGATAATTAGCATACGGCTGTGGCGCCAAAATTTGATCGCTTCTGAACCGTCAAGTTTTATCACACAAGCTAACCACTTGTGAATGATCAACGTAATAAACTTCAAACAGCTCAGAAACAATGCAATGAAGATCTAGAGGAGTTTAGTGTTTACCCAGGTCGTTAAGTCTCAACGAAATTGTGCGATGAATAACCAAACGTATAGTGATCGGGTGATAATGAATGGGAAAAGGTTTGTGATTGATACTAGATGACAAAGGAAAAATGAAAGAAAATTAAAAAGCTAAATTATATTAAATAAACGCTATCACTATTTTTTAAAATGATGTTTTTGATTTTTTCTTTTATAAATTTAAATTAAAACTACGAAGCGTACAAAATAAAATGTGAAATTGAAACAGTATTAATCCTAAAAATATAAAAATGACAATTTTACAAACCTAATGATAAGAGAAAATTTTTAGAAAAATAAAATTATTTTTATGACTATTTATTTAATTATTATTAATTAAAAACTATTTTTACCTATTTAATAATACCCTAAAATATAAGAAAATATGAAATAAAGCTTAGAAAAGTGGAATTATGACTTAGAAAAATCTAAAATAACTAAAGAGAATTTTCAAAACTAATTTTGTATTTTTTTGATTTATATTCTAATTTCTATGATTTAAAAACTATTTAAAACTAATTAAATGGCTAAAAATTATAAATTTAACTAAGAGAAATCTGGAAAAATTATTTTTTGCTTTTTATATTTATCTTAATCTAGGAAAATTGGAAACTTATTTTTTTGAAGTTTTTCCGATTTAATTGCAATAAAAGCTATTTAAAAATGCCTAAAAACTGATTAAAATAAAGAAAAATAGTAAACAGTGATGGAAAATTATGAAAAATTCAGGAAAAGTCTAAAATAATATTCTAAGTCTATAAAAAATATAAAAACCTATACTAGTGTGCAAGATATGGGAGCTGCCGTGAAATGTGCTTATAAATAAGCACTCACAATAAGCAAATTGCTGTAATACTGAACCAGAAGCTAAAAGAAGCTATAATAAGCTAAAATAGACTAAAAACAACTAGAGTCAACTACTCCTAACCACAGATTCTCAAGCTACAAGCTTATGAGCATAAAATCACACAAGTGAATTCAGTTTTGGGGTGCTTACTTCAAGCTCAAAATTAAGCTATCTACCCTAGTTGGAACCTAAAACCAGATATCACAGTGTCAAGTAGACCTGGCAAGGAGCTTATAAACCAAAAATGAGCCTGAGATGAGTTCAAATGAGCTTTTGACAAGCTCTGCAAGTGGCTGAGAAAACTGCCTTGGTGACTATGCCCTGTCACAGGGCATATGAGGGCTTATTGAACAGCTTATTCAGAGCCTAAGAAAAATTCCAAAAATTCCCCAAAAATCATTTTTCAAAACTAGACCAGATGAAGTTGTTAAGCCCAAAATTTCACTTGAATTGAACCAATAATGAATCCATGAAAATTCAACAAAGGTTGGGTAAAAACTGGTTTGTGCAATTTTTTGACTTTTAACTCAGAAATGGAAAGTTGACTTTAATGAGATTTGAGCTTAATTTGTTAGCGATTATGATGAATTAAGTTAAAATGAAGCTATAATAAGCTACTAACCCAATCACTAAACCTAAATCAGGCTAATGATCTATCAAATCCTAACTGATAAACTAATGAGAACAGATACAATCTAATTTTGACTTTTAATGTATGCAAATGAGATTTGATAACTGAAATGAGTACTATTGGACTTAATAAGCCTAAAACAACAGATCTCAATCAATGAACAAACCTCAAACACAGTGTTGACAATTTACCAATCACCACTTAACTAACTGTTTTGCAATTTAACTAAGCTAACTCTTGAACTAGCTTATGCTATCACTTAAATGAATCAAGTTAGCCTAATGACAACTAAATAAAAGACCTAAGCTATTAATGACCACGATTCAAACACAAGCGATCATGCACTATACTAGTTTATAGAGAAAGAAACAAAAACTCACAAGTGATCCAGCTTATTTGCAGCTTAAACCAGAACCAAACTACCTATTTTAAACTAATTCCAATCCAATCCAAGCTCTGCAACAACCCCATTCCATAACTGAGTCCACATTGAGCTTCACAGTTGACTTTTGTTGACCAAGTTCCAAATTTGTTTGAACTTGAGTTATGAGCTTACCAGAAGCTATGAGTAGCTTAAATAAGCTTATTGGAACTAGAAATAAGCTAATTGAAGCTTGAATATAAGAGCATGAAAACTGGTTTTTTAACAGTGAACATAAAAACATGAAACTTATATAAAACTTTGAATTAATACTTGAAAGCAAATTACAATGACTAAATAGCTTTAGTTCAATATAGGAAAGCTTAAGATTACAGTTTTAGAAACTAACTAAGACAATTTAAATAAAAACGACATACATGAAATTTAAAACTAAAAACTACTACTTTGCTCTTCTCCTCTTTCTTCTATTTATATGCAAAAGGCTTTTCCTCTCTCCTCTGAGCAAATCCCACCTCTTTTTGGAGCCATTGGATCATGAGAATAATTTTTAGCCATTGATGAGATTTTTGGCGCCAAAATGATATATCAACTGGGACAGGTTGAGTGCAAGGAGGGGGGAGCATTTAATGTTTCTTGGCTTGTTGGGTGAGGTGGAGGGATAAGGGTGGTGGAGGTTGAGCTGGAAGCATGGTTGTGGAGCTGGATTTGCAGACAGTGGGTGGGAGAAAGGAGAAAAAAGAGGGAAAGGTTTGGGGTTTTGACTTGGGTTTGTGGGGATATATTAGGCAGGGGGTTCACAAAATGGGGGTCAAGGTGTTTTGGCAGGGGTCAAGGATACAAAGGGTCAAGGGTACATGGCTTGGTATTAATACATAAGGACCATAATTGCAATTCACCAAAAACCAAGGGACCAAATCTGCCAATTTTGCAAAGTTATGCCAAGGGACCAATTATGACAAGTTTCAATAGTACAAGGACCATAAAAGACATTTTCAAACTTCCAAGGACTATTTTTGCCAATTTTGAAACTTGAAGGACCAAACTTGTAAATTCTCAAAACTTATGAAATTTTTCACCAAAGGACTAATTATGACAACTTGTGATTTCAAAAGGACCTTTGGTGACTTTTCTTTTAAAATAAGTGCTTTCGGGGACTATTTTTGACAAGATTTGAAACTTGGGGGACTAAAACTGCCAATTATGCAAACTTAGCTCATTTTTCATCTGATTTTAAACATTTTGCATCTGAGACATATAAAATACAATTTTGAGATATTTTCAGTATTTTGATGCATTTCTGAGCGTCTTTAAGTGTTTTGCAGTTTAGATTTGACCAAAAATGATGAGTATTTACACACTCATCAGTTACACAAATCTCCACCACTAGAGTTAAGGACTAAACAATTCTTGAAGGCAATATGGGTAGACACGACAAAGGTTAAGGGTGAATCGTCATTACTAACATGTCACGGCGAAGTGGAAAAAATCAATGATACATGACCAAATCCATGGCCAAGACACCAAAGGTTTCTCGCTTCATCACCTAGACACGCTTCACGACTAAAGGCTAGGATAAGACATGGGATATAATTGGCGTAAAGTAAAAATAACAAGCAAATAGTTTAAATCTATAACCAAGTCATCACCACTTACCGTCCATCCAAAGTTCAAGTTTTGAGGCTAAGAAACCGGATCATGATATATCAAGTACATGTGCCATTAGAGGACGTAATGATGGGCACATTACCTCTTCTTCAACTGTTGGCGTAAAGATTGCCAACTTCATTCTTCAAATGTGACCGAGGTGGCCTCCTCGATACTAAATCTATGATGAGCTCATAAACATAGTGCTTATAACTTCGCACTTTACAATCAATAAATAACTATAACTATATATTTTTTTCCGAATCATTTCATTTTTTTTCACATAACAACTAAACATAGCATCCCCCCACTTGAGATGAACAATATGAGAATTTGGGGGTTCTTCAATGATATTCAAACATATGTCTTTGACGAAAGCGTGATTTCAGAACCTTTCCACTTGAACCATGAACTTAGGCAAACAATGACTTCCTGATCACAAATAAAGACTACACGGCAGGCTAAGGTGTATGGGTGTATCGAAACAATATGTTGGGTGAACAAAATGAAAGGAATGGCTCAGATGGGTGTATCTAGGGGTATCTTGAACTAAAGGTGAGTGCAACAGAAGTGTTTAACATGGGGGTCGAGAAGTCGAGGTGACTAATCGATAGACACACAAGGATAGGCTTTTTGGGTGATAATCCTATAATATTGCCTTCTTAAACTGAAAAATCCAAATACATTAAGCTAACTCAACATACCTCGTCTATGGTCACGAAATGATGGAAAGGCCAAGTTCAAAAGTTTACAAGCTACCGACACACTCATAATTTGGTGGATTTGGGGTAAATATTTGGAAACGGATAAGGCTAATCTCACCATAAAATATCAAGGGTTATAATGTGCCCGGCTAAGGTCTAATCTAGTTAGGTTAAGAAAAACATGTCAAAATTTTAAAAATGCCATAATTTTTTTAAAAAAACTAGAAAAACGAAGGCAAAATAAGGTTCAAGATATAATTCTACTCCCGTCCCCCCACTTGAAATGTACAAAGTCCCTTTTGTACTAAACATTAAATAAAGGTGAAGAGAAAGTAGAATTAGAGCGAGAACGTCCCTGAAATTCGCTTCGAAAAATAAAGAAGGCCCACGAAAAGAATCGTGCCTTCGCATAAGCATCCACGCGCAAACTTCATTCCCTGAAATCACACTACCAATAAGCATAATTCTAAAAAAGGAAAAGAAAAATGAAAAACGAAAAGAAACCTAACTCACTTTCGTAGGAATCACGGTTGCATTTAGCCTATACAACAAGCTTTTTAAACCACTTGGTGTTCCAAGTGGACGAGTGTTGTCTCGTGAGGGCTTACAGAGAACATACCCACAAAAGTTCATTTAAAAACAAATACAAGGTTATTGTGTTTAAAGAGAAAGAATTAATACATAGGATAGTTACGTCGTAACTCCTAGAAGGAGTTACGCCTTAATTATGGCAAAACCTGGCAGACGCTACTGGAGTGTAGCTACGGCGTAACCATTGCATGGGATTACGCCATAATTGGTAATGCTCAGGATGAACTGCTGCTAGAGATGTGTTACGGCGTAACCATTGGAATGAGTGACGCCGTAATTGTGGACAGATCAGGTCCCCGTTCAGGCTGCTGCAGCAACTTCTCTGATTTCCTGCAAAAATGGTTAAAAACACAAAACCCAACAAAAATGGAAATAAAACAAATAAAAGGGATAATTCGGGTTGTCTCCTGAAAGAGCACTTTTCTTTATTTACGAGTCTTTAAGTTAGACTCAAAGCCATGGGGCTTTACGCAGGGGCGAATAATTCATCCCCCGAAAGCTTACTAACATCCTTTCCATTATAAATTTTTGATCTGTGCCCATTCACTTTGAAAAACTCCCCTGCATTATTATAAACTTCAATAGTTCCATAAGGGAACACCGTACTCACTGTGTAAGGACCAACCTAGCGAGATCTCATTTTTTCAGGGAAGAGTTTGAGTCTTGAGTTAAAAACGAGCACCTCTTGCCCAACTTCAAACTTTTTATCCTTTATTCGCGCGTCGTGCCATCTTTTGGTCCTATCTTTGTATGCTTCGACATGATCGTGGGCTTCGTCTCTTAATCCAACAAGGCGATTGATTTGAGAAAATCGGTGTTCCTTCACCACGTTAGTCTCAAAATTAGCATTTTTAAGTGCCTAGTATGCATTATGTTCTAATTCTACCGGGAGATGACAAGCTTTTCCGTATACGATCTTAAATGGTGTGCTTCCAATAGGGGTTTTGTAGGCGGTTTTGAATGCCCATAAAGCTTCATCCAATTTGTCGGACCAATCTTTTCTGTTACTGCTGACGGATTTCTCCAAAATTTTCTTGAGTTCCTGATTGGTGTTTTCTGTTTGCCCATTAGTTTGTGGATGGTAAGGTGTAGACATCCGGTGGACTACTCCCTATATGTTCAGTACTTTTTCCATAATTGCATTACAAAAGTGTGTCCCTCGATCACTTATGATGGTTTTAGGAATCCCAAATCTGGAGAATAACTTTTTAAAAATTTAATTACGCTTCTAGCATCACAAGTTTGTAGAGCTTCTGCTTCAACCCATTTTGAAACATAATCGACAGCTACCAAAATATAACTTTTGTTTTTTGATTGGGTGAAAGGTCCCATGAAGTTAATACCCCAGACATCAAATACTTCACAAACCAAAATGTTATTTAGCGGCATCTGATTTCGAGAAGAGATGTTACCTGCCCTTTGACACGCGTCACAATTTCTTAAATATTTTGCGGCATCCTTGAAAATTCTAGGCCAAAAGAATCATGCTTCATAAATCTTTCAAGCAGTAGTGTTGGCCCCGTAATGCCCTCCAGCGGGTCCGTTGTGGCAGTGTTCTAGGATTCTTTGTTGTTCTTCTCCGAAAACACATCTCCTAATTATACCGTCAGGGCAAGATTTAAATAGGAAAGGGTCATCCCATAAGTAATATTTTAAATCTGAGAAGAACTTTTTCTGTTGATCATAAGTTTTGTTGCTTGGCAGAACTCTGGCCGCGAGGTAATTAGTGAACTCTGCATACCATTGTTCGGGACTAGTATCTTTAATTCTTACTGACATAAGGTGCTCATCAGGGAAGGAATCACGAATAGTTTCTATGTCAAGCTCCTCAAGCTCAGGGTTTTCTAATCGAGATAGGTGATCAGCTGCCAAATTTTTTGCCCCTTCTTATCCTTGATATCTATTTTAAATTCTTGTAACAAAAGTACCCATCTTATCAACCTTGGTTTGGCATCATGTTTACTGAACAAGTACTTCAAAGCAGAATGGTCAGTGTAGACAACAGTTTTAGACATTACTAAGTAAGACCTAAATTTATCAAAGGCATAGACCATTACAAGAAGTTCCTTCTCGGTGGTCGTGTAATGTTCTTGTGCTTCATTTAAGGTTTTACTAGCATAATTAATAGGTTTGAATTTTTTGTCTATCCTTTGTCCTAAAACAGTCACTGGCATCGCACATTAGATCAAAATCGTTGTTCCAATCCGGAGCAATGATAACAGGAGTTGTAGTCAATTTTTCTTTCAAAATATCAAAAGCGTTTTTGCACTCATCGTTAAAGTCAAATTTTACATCCTTCATGAGAAGTTGGGTCATAGGTTTAGCAGTTTTTGAAAAATCTTTTATAAATGTTCAATAAAACCCAGTGTGTCCAAGAAAACTCCTAATTCCTTTTAGATTAGTTGGGTAAGGGAGTCGAGAAATAACGTCAACCTTAGCTTTATCGACTTCAATCCATGAGAAATTTTAAGTCCCAAAGCAATTCCTTCTTTTACCATAAAATGATATTTTTCCCAATTTAGGACAAGGTTGGTTTCTTCACATCTAGCAAGCATTTTAGATGAATTATAAAGGCAATATGAGAAAGAGTTACCAAAGACCGAGAAGTCGTCCATAAATACTTCCATGAAATCTTGGCACATATCTGAGAAGATTGCCGTCATGCACCGTTGGAATGTGGCAGGGGCATTGCATAGCCCAAAAGGCATTCTTCGGTAAGCGAATGTTCCATAGGGGCAAGTGAAAGTAATATTTTCCTGATCCTCCGGAGCGATTGGAATCTGGAAATACCCTGAAAATCCATCAAGGAAACAATAATATTCATGTCCAGAAAGCCTTTCTAACATTTGATCCATAAAAGGGAGTGGAAAGTGATCTTTCCGCGTTGCGTTATTTAATTTTTCATGTCGATGCAAACTCTCCAGCCAGTAACCGTTCTTGTAGAGATCAGTTCGTTATCCTCATTAGTGACCACGGTCATTCCTCCTTTCTTTGGCACAACATGAATAGGAATAACCCAAGGGCTATCGGAAATAGCGTAAATTAGACCTGCATTCAAGAGTTTAATGATTTCATCCTTGACCACATTTTGAACTTTTGGGTTTAATCTCCTTTGTGGTTGCACTACTGGTTTAAAATCATCTTCCATAAGTATCTTGTGAGAACAGTATGAATGGTTAATTCCTTTTATGTCAGAAACTTTCCATGCAATAGCTCCTTTGTGCTTGCTCAAAACCTGTAATAATAATTTCTTTTCCTCGTCAGATAATAAAGAAGAAATCACAACAGGAAAATTAGGATCATCATTAATAAATGCGTATTCTAAATGAGAAGGGAGCTCTTTGAGCTCGGGAGTATTATCAGATTTTTCTAGGATGTTGGCAGAACATAACGTTTGGTTATCCATAGTATTTCCTTCCCACTTGTCTTCTTAATCATTAGATGTGTTATCATTGTCTTCAAATACTATTGATTTCAAGGGTTCTGGCTGAAAGCATTCTTGAGCATGTCTTTGAACATTAACCTCGACTAGATCGAGGTCGTCAAGGTTGTTGATAACATCAAATTATCCTGAATATTAAGTGTCAATTTCCCCCGATAATTCTTGTAATTTATATCATTTATATGGATTTACGCTTGTTTTCCATTATATTCCACTTTCAGGTAAATTACGAGAATTGGAGCTAAAGAGACGCGGAATTGGATAATTATTAAAGATTTATCATAGTATGCTTACTTTGAAGAAGTTACAGCGTAACTCATTTCTCACATTACGCCGTAACTAAAAGCGTGACTCGAAAGCCAACTCATCGAAGATTACGGCATAACTCTCCCAAAGATTACGATGTAACTATATTAGGTCAAATGAGGTTCCGTGCCGCTGATAATTACGCCGTAACTCGTGCATAAACTACAACGTAACCAAGAATTATTGAAGATACGGCGTAACCACTTCTAAGGTTATGCAGTAACCGCCAGAATCTAGTGCAATTTACGAAGAAATAGATAATTACAGCGTAACTATTTTATTAGTTACGCCGTAACACGATCTCGGCCTATAAATACCCCACGATTTCTAGCATTTCAAAGCATCCCATTTCAGACACTACAACCAAAGAGCGTGGGAAGAAGCCAAAGGCAGGTCTAGAGGAGCATACTGAGCTATCTCCAAGGGAGAAATCACTCCCCTACGATAAGCATTAGCATTTTATCTTTCTTTTACTTTCGATTCATGTATTTCGTAACATTAATTATTGAATTGATTTGTATGGTTAATATGAGCTGCTAAGCACCTCTTGGTGTTGGCACGGTTATGATTCCTTAATTGTTTTTTTTTGCGTTTATATTACTTCCGTATAATTATTTCTAAGTGTATGCATGCATAGTTTATTGGTAGCTACCCTTGGTTTGGTAGTTTTGAATGGCGGTAGAGGCTAGTTGCTTAGGAGATATGACCAACTGACCCTAAGTGAGTAGACTGAGACGGGAAGGGTAAAAGATGACCAACTAACGACCCTTTCTACTTGTGCAATTTGACCAACTGATCACTTACTGTTTGGATGAACTTAAGAATTAGGGGGTGAGTGTTTAAGTTGCTAACGCCCGGGCACTCACTATTATAAGTTTAGCATGTAGCGGAACTTAATGACTCAGCTTAGGGGACTAGGAACAACTGGACTTATGAGGGGACACCTCACTTCTCCAGTGGTGGCATCTTTTGTGATAGGTTAGGGCGAATTGACTAAATGTTGTCCTCTCGACTTTGACCCCACCTGAAGTAATTGGAAGTAATTAGACGTAGACATTATTAGCTAGGATGAATAACTAGGTTAGCACCACTCTCCTCTATTGATTACACCTTTGCCTTTATTTGCCTTATTAGTTTACTAACTAAATCATATTAAAATCTGTGACACCTAGACTTAGTATTAATCTAACACACATAGCTCTTGGGACGACCTCAGTTTTACCAAATACTACACTACACACGACCGGGTACACTGCCCATTAGTGCATTAGGGTAGACCATAGGTATAACGAGACATTATAAATATAAAAACCTGGTTAGTAAAACACGCATCAAGTTTTTTGCGTACTGCGGGATATTAGGATTGCTATTAAGTCTTTTATTTTTGTTTTGTTTTAATATTTCTCAAATTCTCACGATCACTGTTCAAGTTTCCAGGTACCATAGAAATTGTTAACATTGATGACCTCACTCTTGAGGAATATTTGGCGTTGACAAAAGCAGAACAAGGGCCGGGTCTTGTAAGACCGGCAATTGGAGCTGATGTCCATTTTGAAAATAAAGACCAATTTATGAGGGAGCTTCGTGCTAACCCTTTTTCAGGAAACAGGGACGAGGATGGATATGAGCACGTTGAAAATGTCCTATACATCGCAAGCCTTTTCAACATTCCTGGTGTGTCTCATGACGCTGTTATGCTAAAGGTATTCCCCATGACTCTTACTGGGGCTGCTATAAGATGGATTGAAAGATTGCCCGCCGGGGCAGTTAATACTTGGGCTCTACTAAAGAAACACTTCATTCAGAGGTATTGTCCTCCGTCGAAGATATCTAACCAGCTTTTGGAGATCCATAATTTCAAGCAAGAAGACGATGAAACGTTGTATCAGGCCTGGGATAGATACAACGATCTTCTTTACAAATGTCCTACACATGATCTGAACAACCAGCAAAAGGTTAACATCTTCTACAAAGGAATCAACGTGACTACAAGACAGATGCTGGACTATCAAGGACCAATCCCGAACATGACTCCTACTCAAGCAATTGAATCAATTCAAAAAATGGCTGGTCATTCTCAAAAATGGCACGATGGAGGAAGCAAAAGAAACCAAGGCGGATGTTTTGAGGGAATTGCGGCCATAACTAACAAGCTAGAGAATCTAGGTCGAGATATGCTAAAAATCAAAGAAACTGTTCATGCCATCCAAGTTGGTTGCGAAAACTGTGGGCGAGGTCATCTAACTAAGAATTGTCCTAACATTGACGAAGGAAATACAATCGAAGAAGCTAAATATGGAGAAAATCAACCATTCTACGGGGATAATCGTAATGGCTATCGTGGAGGACCCCCACCATATTATGAGCATAGTGAAAGAAGAACTAACTTGGAGGAAATGATTAACAAGTACCTTGTGGATTCGACCAAGAGGCAAAAGGAGCAAGAAGAATGGCTGAAAAACTTCCAAAATAATACAAACAAAAGCCTTTCTAACCATGATGTGTCACTAAAGGACTTGGAAACTATGATTGGGAAGCTTGGCAATGAGGTTCAAAAGAGAAATGAGGCACAAAAGAACAAATCTATATGTAAAGCCGCATTTTCAGAAAAGGACAAGTCCTCCGATGAGTCAAATAGAAACAATGATACTGAAGGCAGAAGAGAGCTACGCCGTAACCAAACATCAGAGTTACGGCGTAACCAGGATACAAGCAATGACAAGTCTTCCGAAGTCGACAACTTTAAAAGGAAGAATCATTGGTGTAAGGCTATTGCAATTGACCATGGAGAGTGTTACAGCTTATGGGCCTCTTGTGACCCTCGGAAGACCTGCGATGGAGGTGTTGATAAGGAGAGGGTTAATGATGACAGATACATGTGGACTACACTTAACGATGAAGAAAGATTAGCCAAGTTCTCGATTAACAAAGTGGAAGGACCGCCTATCAAACATTACTGCAAACCCTTACTAATCACGGAAGATGAGTTCACACAAGCATGGCCGACTTGCAACCCCTTTCGTGAGTATTGCAACGGAGGGGGCAATGTGAAGAACGAAGTTTGGATATGCCCACATAAATCAGGAAGACATGACGTTGATTTTGGGGACCTATCATTCAGAGATTGGTACTTAGTAAGGTTCGGTGACGCAATAATTAATTCGGTCTTATTCAAAGATCTAGAGCTCAAATATGAAAAACATATTCTTCAAGGAAAGACCATTAAGCCTCTCAATGATATTCCTTCTGGCAATAACGATGACGAAGGAACTCAAAATCATTGGTGTGAGCAAATTAAAACCACTGACGGAAATGTTTGGGCTTCCTGCAACCCTTTTGATTATGAATGTAACGGGGGAAACGGCATTGAGAGAGCTGGGGAAGATGAGTTCCTATGGACCTCGAATAATGACTCGGAAAGTACAGAATTGGCTTGGCCAGATAATCTAGGATTCGACGATTGGGTCAGAATCAAATACGGAAAAATAGATGCGCTAACTAAGGAGAAAATCTGGAATGGGTGTATGAGTAAAGATCAACCAAACAACGAAGTTCCAAATGGAGAATCAGATAATGACACCGAGGATTCACCGAGGAAGGAAAGAGAGGAATGCAAACAAATGCTCATGGAAAATTTACTCAACGATAACCAACTTAAAGATACCGATTCCGACGACGATGATTTTGATTACCTCGAGCTACAAGGTGAAGATGGGTTCATTGAACCCGATGATGAAGTACACGAGAAAAGAAGATGCAAACTTCATGGCATTCCGTTTAAGAGGCCGCCACCAATTATAGCCGAAAAATATGAGTTCACTCGATACCATTTAGGACCAGAGGAAAAATTTTGCAAAATTCGGAAGATCGAGACTAAAGAATACCTCCGCACTACCACAAATGTCGCTTGGGTCAGACATAACTTGATGAAAGACATGGAGGAAGTTGGCCAAGTCCTAAGGCCACCATAAGACCTCGAGGCTCTTAGTCAACTTAAAGACTTGTAAATAAAGAAAAGTGCTCTTTCGGGAGACAACCCGAATTATCCCTTTCTTTTGTTTTATTTCCATTTCTGTTGGGTTTTGTTTTTTTTTAACCATTTTTCAGAAACGAGGTGTTTACTGCTGCGGTATGTTGATCGACTATAGTTCGCGTAACTCATCTCGATGGTTACGCCATAACCAACCCCTTGCGCGAATTTGGATGCATCACCATTAGCGTAATTCCATCTCGATGGTTACGCCGTAGCTACACTCTTGCGTATGCGGGTTTTTGCCTAGTTACGGCGTAACTCCGTCTAAGAGTTACGACGTAACTATCCTCTGCTTTACTTCTTTCATTTTAAATACAATACCCTTGTATTAGTCTTTAAATGAACTTTGTGGGTGTGTTCCCTATAAACCCTCACTAGACTTCACTCGTCCACTTAGGACACCAAGTGGTTTAAAAGGCTTGTTGCATTTTCTAAATGCAACCGTGATTCCTACGAAAGTGAGTCAGGTTTGTTTTTCATTTTTCATTTTTTCTTTTTAGAATTATGCTTGTCGGTAGTGTGATTTCAGGGATTGAAGTTTGCTCATGGATGCTTATACGAAGGCACGACTCTTTTTCGTGGGCCTTCTTTCTTTTTGGAGCAAATTTTAGAGAAGTTCTCTCTCTAATTCTACTTTTCTCTTCACCTTTATTTAACTCTTAGTACAAAAGGGAATTTGTACAATTCAAGTGGGGGGACGGGAGTAGAATTGTCTCTTGAACTTTATTTTGCCCTCGTTTTTCTAGTTTATTTTGAAAAAAATTATGTCATTTTTAAAATTTTGACATGTTTTTCTTAACCTAACTAGATTAGACCTTTGCCGAGCACATACAACCCTTGATATTATATGGTGAGATTAGCCTTATCCGTTTCCAATATTTTACCCAAAATCCACCAAAATTATGAGTTTGCCGGTAGCTTATAAACTTTAGAACTTGGCCTTTGCATCATTTCGAGACCATAGACGAGGTATGTTGAGTTAGCTCGATGTATTTGGACTTTTCGGTTTAAGAAGGCAATATTATAGGATTATCACCCAAAAAGCCTACCATTGTGTCTATCGATTAGTCACCTCGACTTCTATGTGAAACCCTTGTTGCACTCACTTTTAGTGCAAGATACCCCTAGATATATCCATTTGAGCCATTCCTTTCATTTTTGATAACCCAATATATTATTTCGATACACCTATACACCTTAGCCTACCCTGTAGTCTTTATTTGTGATTGGGAAGTCATCATTTGCCTAAGTTCAAGGTTCAAGTGGAAAGGTTCGGGAATCACCCTTTCGTCGACGACATATTCTTAAAGATCATTGAAGACCCCCCGAATTCCCATTGTTCATCTCAAGTGGGGGGATATTATGTTTAGTTGTTATGTGTATGTTGATTCAAAAAAAAAGGTTATGTTATTTAGTTTTTTGTAAAGTGCGATGTTATAAGCACTATGTTATGAGCTTTATATAGATGTAGTATCGAGGATGCCACCTCGGTCACATTTGAATATTGGAGTTGGTAATTGCGCCAACTGTTGAAGAAAAGGTAGTGTGCCCATCACGACGTCCTCTAATGACACATCTACCTGGTATTTCATGATCCGGTTTCTTAAACTTCAAAGCTTGAACTTTGGGCGGACGGTAAGTGGTGATGACTTGGTTATAGATTTAGACTATCTGCTTGATTTTTATTTTACACCATTTATATATCCCATATCTTATCCTACCCTTTAGTCAAGAAGCGTGTCTAGGTGATGCAGCAAGCAATCTTTGGTGTCTTGGCCATGGATTTGGCATGTATCATTTATTTTGTTCACTTCGTCGTGACATGTTAGTAATGACGAGTCTCCATTAACCTTTGTCGTGTCTACCCATATTGCCTTCGAAAATTATTTAGCCCTTAACTCTAGTGGTGGAGATTTGTGTAACCGCCAAGTTTATGATAGAACACATGCTATGACTGTGCGATTGAGTGATCACCCCGAAATTGACATTTAGAATAGTTGAGAGATTTGAGTGTTTCGTTCCCATTTCATGAGGTTTCGCTTTGTTTTATTCTAGCATAAGGGATTTGTAAACTTATATTTTTCAGGTTATGGGAGATATCTTTTTAGGAATATATCTAATAAGGTCTACTTAAGGGCAAGTAGAGTTCAAGTGGGGGGATATTTGATAACATCAAATTATCCTGAATATTAAGTGTCAATTTCCCCCGATAATGCTTGTAATTTATATCATTTATATGGATTTACGCTTGTTTTCCATTATATTCCACTTTCAGGTAAATTACGAGCATTGGAGATAAAGAGACGCGGCATTGGAGAATTATTAAAGATTTATCATAGTATGCTTACTTTGAAGAAGTTACGACGTAACTCATCTCTCACATTACGCCGTAACTAAAGAGTGACTCAGAAAGCCAACTCATCAGAAGATTACGGCATAACTCTCCCAAAAGATTACGACGTAACTATATTAGGTCAAATGAGGTTCCGCGCCGCTGATAACTACGCCGTAAATCGTGCATAAACTACGGCGTAACCAAGAATTATTGAAGATACGGCGTAACCACTTCTAAGGGTACGTCGTAACCAGCAGATCTAGTGCAATTTACGAAGAAATAGATGGTTACGGCGTAACTATTTTATTAGTTATGCCGTAACATAGATCTGGCCTATAAATACCCCATGATTTCCAGCATTTCAAAGCATCCCATTTCACACACCACAACCAAAGAACTTGGGAAGAAGCCAAAGGCAGGTCTAGAGGAGCATACGGAGCTATCTCCAAGGGAGAACACACTCACCTACGATAAGCATTAGCATTTTATCTTTCCTTTACTTTCGATTCATGTATTTTGTAACATTAACTATTGAATTGATTTGTATGGTTAATATGAGCAGCTAAGCACCTCTTGGTGCTGGCCTGGTTATGATTCCTTAATTGTTTTGTTTGTGTTTATATTACTTCCGTATAATTATTTCTAAGTGTATGCATGCATAGTTTATTGGTAGCTATCCTTGTTTCGGTAGTTTTGAATGGCGGTAGAGGCTAGTTGCTTAGGAGATATGACCAACTGACCCTAAGTGAGTAGACTAAGACGGGAAGGGTAAGATATGACCAACTGACGACCCTTTCTACTTATGCGATTTGACCAACTGATCACCTACCGTTTGGATGAATTTAAGAATTAGGGGGTGAGTGTTTAAGTTGCTAACGTCCGGGCACTCACTATTATAAGTCTAGCATGTAGTGGAACTTAATCACTCGGCTTAGGGGATCAGGAACAACTGGACTTATGAGGGGACACCGACTTTTCCGGTGGTGACATCTTCTGATAGGTTATGGCGAATTGACCAATTCTTTGTCCTCTCGACTTTGACCCCAACTGAAGTAATTGGAAGTAATTAGACGTAGACATTACTAGCTAGGATGAATAACTAGGTTAGCACCACTCTCCTCTATTGATTACACCTTTGCCTTTATTTGCCTTATTAGTTTACTAATTAAATCATATTAAAATCTGTGACACCTAGACTTAGTATTAATCCAACACACATAGCTCTTGGGACGACCTCAGTTTTACCGAATACTACACTACACACGACCGGGTACACTGCCCGTTAGTGCATTAGGGTAGACCATAGGGAAAACAAATTTATCAATCTTTACAAGGACATTCTCTGCAATTCCTTTAAGGTATTGAGTTGTCTTATTGGCCAGCTCAATGCACATTCTAGTTGGTTTCAGGCTTCCCAATTCCAGTCGTGAGTAAAGTGAGAATGGCATAAGGTTGATGCTGGCTCCTAAGTCGGCAAGGGCTTTTTCAAACACGATACCTCCGATGGTGCAAGGTAAGGTGAAACTCCCAGGATCTTCTTCTTTGAGAGGCATATCTTTTAGAAGTGCACCAGAACACCTTTGATTCAAGGTAACCTGTGTTCGATCAGAAAGTGTTTTATAAGTGAGGAGGTCCTTCATGAATTAAGCATATTTTGGCATCTGTTCAAGTGCTTCCACGAGAGGAATGTTTATGCTGAGTTGTTGTAATTTCTCCATGAATTTCTGAAATTGTAATCGTTCTTGCTCCTTCTTAATTCTTCCAGGAAATGGTATGGGCGGAACATAGGGTCGAACTTTTTCTTGTGACAAAGTTGGTTGAGTAGCCTATGTTTCCTTGTTGCTGTCTTGAGGGATTTCTTCATTCTGAACATCTGAGTTTGAGGGATAAGCTGGTTCTTTATAGTTTAATCCACTTCGGGTTGTTATAGCATGGGCCAGTGATGCGCGTATAACGCGTTCGGGGTCAAAGGAACTTCCTTTTTGTCGAGCAAGTTTTTCAACACCCTAGGCAGTGAACCTAATCGTTGTAGTGTAGTATTGGGTAAGCCTCGGGTATTGATATCATTCTCTAGGGGAATAGGAATGCTAGTGAGATATGTACTACGCTAAGGTTTGAGGTTGGGGAAGATTATTTTTTATCTTTTTATATTTTTTTATAAAGCTAAGGGTAAAATCTCGGGGTTTGGATTTGGGGGTTTGGTA
The DNA here is from genome assembly GCA_910596185.1 of Chrysanthemum makinoi. NCBI lineage: Eukaryota > Viridiplantae > Streptophyta > Magnoliopsida > Asterales > Asteraceae > Chrysanthemum > Chrysanthemum makinoi. The sequence continues at coordinate 105,320,537 of OU343222.1, read as the reverse complement.
CTTCTACCGATTACTTCTACTGTCTAATTATCTAAACTAATGGGTAGTCTATGTCTATTGATGTGTGTCGATGATGATTAAAATGTGTCTACCTAGATACTATTACTCCTAGTTATCTTTTATTGGTGGTTGAATTGTCACGTCCTTATTCTTAACGCGTTGTGTTTTCTAAGGTCGTAGGGTATGCTTTTATCCCTAACTCTTTGAGACTACCTTAAGGTTATTACCTACGAAATCTCTAGGATTCATAAACTAACACTAAGGTTATCTTTGGGTGTTTAGCCTACAATTCCACTAAGAGATTTATAAACTAAGGTTCACAAAGATTACTCAAGCATTAAAAACACGACGATGGCCTAATGCACTCCTAAGCCAATTACAATCAAGATAAGAGACAACCAATCAATAATTAATAACTATGTCTCATAGATCTAAGCAAACACACAAGAAATTTAGCCGGACATGTTAAACATGCAAGCATACACACATACAATCGAAGACATAATGAAATCAATGAAGTAAATTACTTATCTTGATGTAGAATAGGGTATGAGAACCCTAAGATACTGTCCAAACTGAAAGTCATTTTAGGTTTTTACTCCACAAGTCTACCTCTTAAAATTATGAAAATTCGATTTCTATATATAATTTTACATTCGTGAGCGTCACCTTCTAGTTGGGACGCCGTCAGATCGTCGTCATTAGAGTTTCGTCTGGGCCAAGTCATCATTGGGACAGCGTCACGCTGTGGTTTGTGACGCCGTCGGTCTTGATGATGGCGTCTCTAAATCGGATCTAGGCGTCCGAGAAGAAAAGTCTTCGTGGCGCCTTACTCTTCAAAGCGGCGACGCGTCGAGGTGTAAATTAGCAAAAGTCTACCGAAAGTCGCATAAATTTAGTTACGTAGAGAGGGACGGCGTCGCCCATGGATTGTGACGCCGTCAGCTTCAATTACAGCAGCTTGAGAGTCTTTGATCTTGACTTAGCCATTTTCTTCATATATTCACTCCTTTTTGACCAAATATGCATCATTCCAGCATTTTACTTCCAAGAGACCTAAAAAGTGAAAAGGAACGAAATTAAGCAGTAACAGATATAAAAGTGGGCGATTAAGGGCTTAAATGACCCCTTAAAAGTGTACGTTTTAAATCCTTATCAGCCAGATCCCTAGGATTGGTTTCAGTTGTACTAGGAAGTTCCCCCTCGTCTCTGATTCTGACCGATTCGGCGAGCTTTCCGACCTGATTCTCCAATCTTCTTATAGCAGCTGCTTGAGTCCTTAGTACATGGTCGTAGTCTTTCTTGATGTTCCATACCAGTTTCTCACTTTCCTCTTGCTTTCTGCTAGATTCTTTCACAAGCTTTTTTATTGCCTTTTCAAGATCTGTCACTCTTCCTTCAACTGGGCTATCGAACTTATGTTTAACCATCTTTACTTCTTCAGTAAGGGAGTGCATGTCAGACTCGAATTCTTCCAAGTTCTTAATTACCGATTGTAATTCTATCGGGGTTTCTTTCCAATCTTCATGCCAGGATGAAGAATGAAGAGCAACTTCTTCAATTCTGGTCCATCCTTTATAAGCAGTCATCAAAGGGATAGGTTCTTTGGAGTCTAACATTTGTCGAGTCTTGATATTAAGCCCGTTGTATAATATTTGCAGTTGCTCGTGCTTGTTGAGTTTATGATAGGGGCATTTGAGGATGGCTTCATTGAATCTTTCCCAAGTTGTAAATAATGGTTCATCATTGTTTTGGCAGAATCTTCTAATTTCATCAACTTTTGAAGGATTTTTGGGGTTCGATATTCTTTAAGAAAGTCCTTCTTGAATGCATTCCATGTCGTAATAGATCCGAAGGTAGTTTCTTGACCAATCTCTAGCTCTTCCCTTGAGATTGAATGGGAATGCTCTCATCATACTATGGTCTCTGGAGACGCCTGGTGCATGGAAAAAGTCAGCGATTTCACATACCTTAGAGATGTGCTCGTGTACTTCCTCATCTTTGTTTCCATAAAAGCTACATCTCTTTAGTTCTTCCAGACATAGTCCCTAGAATTCGAATCTAACATTTTCTTCGAGAGCTGGAATAGTGATCCCCTGTTTTACTTTAGAGGTGGTAAGATAATCATTAATGGTGAGAGCCATAATATCATAAATTGAAAAACAATAATTAAAAATAAAGACTTAAATAAAAATCCAAATATAACTCCCGGTGGTGCGGCCAAAAACTTGATGCAGGTTTTTCTTGACCGGGTTTTAATATTTATAAGTGTCTCGTTTACCTATGGTCTACCTTATGCACTAACGGGCAGTGTACCTGATCATGTGTAGTGTAGTAATCGGTAAAACCGAGGTCGTCCTAAGAGCTATGTGAGCGGATTTTAATTAAGTCTAGGTGTCACTGATTTTAATTGGTTTTAAGGTGGAAATGATTAATAAACTAATAAAACAAGAAAATAAAATAAAGCAAATAAAAGCAAGGGTTGTGATCAATAGAGGAGAAGTGTACTAACCTAGTTACTCATCCTATCATGTTATGTTCACGTCTAATTACTTCCAATTGCTTCAAGTGGGGGTTTAGGTCGCTAGGACAACATTTGGTCAGTTCGTCCTAACCTATCAGCAAAGGTTTCCACCGGAGATCAAGCTACTACCCTTGAAAGTCCAGTTGTTTTTAGTCCCCTAAGCCAAGTCATTAAGTTCCGCTACATGAAAGATTCATAAAAATGAGTGCCCGAGCGCTAGCATCTTAGACACTCATCCCTAACTTCTTAAGTTCATCCAAACGGCAGGTGATCATTTGGTCAGTTTGCACAAGCGAAGAAGGGTTGTCAGTTGGTCAATTCTTACATTTCCCACTCAATCTACCTACTTAGGGTCAGTTGGTCAATTCTCCTAAGCAACAAGACACTACCGCCATTCAAAACTACAGAAACAAGGGTAGCTACCAACAAACTATGCATGCATACACTAGAAACAATTATACGAAAGCAATGTAAACATAAACAAAACAATTAAGGAATCATAACTAAGCTAGCACCAGAGGTGCTTAGCCGATCATATTAACTGAAACAATCAATTCAACGTTTGACATAATGAAATACATGAATTGAAAGTAAAATAAATGATAAATCGTTAATGCTTATCGTTAGGGAGTGATTTCTCCCTAGGAGATGGCTCCGTATGCTCCTCAAGATCTGCTTTCAGTCCCCTACTCACGTTCTCTGCTTTGTGTGTGGAGTGAATGATGTCAAATGCAGAATTTATGGCTTGTATTTATAGGCCAGATCTAGTTACGGCGTAACTAAAGTTGAGAGTTACGCCGTAACCTATATAAATCTGTAATAATGCTCTAGATAAAGCTGGTTACGGAGTAACACATAGAATGAGTTACGCCGTATCTTCAATATACATTACAAAATCATGATTACGCTGCAAATGTTGAAAGAGTTACGGCGTAGCTTGCAGCGGCGTGGAACATCATTTGACCTAATTAGTTATGGCGTAATCCTAAGATGGAGTTACACCGTAATCTGCTGTTGAGTTGGTCTTCTGAGTCACGCTTTTGTTACGGCGTAATGTGAGAGAGGAGTTACGCCGTAAGTACTTCACAATGGGCTTACTATCATATATCTTCAATAAACTCTCCAAATCCGCGTCTCTTTAGCTCCAATGCTCGTAAATTACCTGAAAGTGAAATATAGAGGAAAACAAGCATAAATCCATATAAATGATATAAAATACGAGCATTATCGGGGGAAATTGACACTTAATATTCAGGACTATTTGATGTAATCAGTATGCTTCAAGAATACACATTAAAAACAACCATTCTTTTATAGAAGAATGTAAAAGATACATTCATAAGTGATCTTAATCAATAACATAATTGTGGATTTATATTTATGTCATAAAAAATGTAAATAAGACCTCAATAGATCAATTTAATCGAACATGTAGTGAGCGCAAACAAAAGCTCCCAGCAAACCATAACTATTGCACGACGACTGTTGTAGTAGAAAGACCCCCAAAAATCAAACCCTAGCACGCGCGTATTGATAATCTCATTTAACTATGTGTGTGAGCGATAAGAAAGATAGAAAGGCGGTTGCGGTGGATTCTAGACGTGTGTATGTGTGAATCTCAGATATGTATAACGTTTCTTTTTTATTTTATGTTCACACCCCAAAGAAGAAAACCTTTTTTTAACATGGAAACCTTATTTTATTCAGTGGCCGAATATTTTAAGTCAACGACCGTCCGGAAACCTTATTTGCGTTACTATTTTAAACGACCGACCACCTTTGCCTTACTATTTTAAACGACCGACCTCTTTTTTTAATACGCACCGACCTGGTGCTTTAGTATATATAGATAACTTAAGTTATGTCTCTAAATTAAGTTATAAGATTATCAAAAAAAAAAGTAAGAAGTAATATATTATGTAGCATTACTCCAAAAGGTTTTCAAACTAGGAGTAACCTCTATGGCAAATCGGAAGAGAATCATAGTTATTAACTTATTATCATTACTTGTAAACTTACTTTCCTCTTCCTAATTCTCTTACAAAAGTCATGACAACATACTATTTCGGGAGATACATTTTTATCTCTACTCCCGCTCCTCATTGCTCCCTAATCAAACGCACTTATCACCATCCGCGTAATTCTCCTTACAAACCCTAGCCACCATTAATTATTCTTTCAACAAGCATCATTCCTATCAAGACTCTAAAGATGCAATCAGTGACAAAGATGACATAAAAAAACTCCACGTAAAGCTAAAACTTTTGCAATCTCTCCCGTTGAAAGATATTTGGTTTTATTAGTTTGTAACGAAATTGCAGCGAAAATTTAAAAGCTAAATATACAAGAACTAACTTTTTTTTGTTGCAATTTCATTCGAACACTGAAATCAAACCAAAATCATTGATTCATATATTATAACGTAATGCTTTTGGTTTGATTTCATTGTTTGAGTGTAATCGGTTGATTGGATAAGTCTAAGGCACGTTATAGAAACTCAGCGCAACCTACTGAGCCGAATTAATGTAGGAGTTAAGATGACACGTGTGTCACACATAATATGTACTCAGGATTGTTCATCTCAAGTAACACATACTAAGTATTTGGTTTTAAGCAAACAAGAATAAGCATATATTATTTCAAGCATACTTTACCTACATATTCCTGATGCATCCGATACATGTTTACCCAATTAAGTAGGGCTGCAAACGAACTGGACATTCAATGAACATTTCATGAACCGTTCGGTAAAAAGTTCGTTTATGTTCGTTTATTTATTAAATTGACGAACATGAACAATATTTTACGTTCGTTTAGTTAAATGAATGAACATGAACAAAAGTCGTGTCCGCTCATTTATGTTCGTGAACGTTCGGTTATGCGTTCGTTTATGTTCATTTATTTATTTATGTTCGTATATCATATCTTTTAATTGTATAATTTTAAAATTAGTTTGTTTAAACAAATAACACTTATAAAACAATATTAGATACATAATTTAATATAGTTTGTCTATTTTTATTTATGTTTGATCGTTTATGTCCGTTTAACGTTCGTTTAGTGTGTTAATGACGAACATAAACGAAACGTGAACAACTCATTTTCTTAATAAGCGAACATGAACAAGAAAATTTGTGCATTTAAGTGTTCGTCTTCGCTTTATTTGTCCGGTTAAAATTAAATGAGAGCGAGCATGAAACGAAAGGCGTTCGTGTTCGTCAGGTTAAGTTTCTACCTACTGATTAAGTATAAGGTAATTAGGTTTATTTTTTATTATTACTTTGACATTGATCAACGGTATGTGTCCGCCGCACTCATGTCTTTATAAACCATGAAGTGACGTGTGGAGCTAGATGGCATGATGGTCGAAGTGATAGTGATATCAATTGATATACTTAAAAACCCTAGCTGACCGAAAACCTTCCTTGATTGAAAAATTTATATCCAAACACGCGGGTTTCACTTGCCCACTTGATGGGCTTACAATGGTCCAGAATGTACCTATGTCTATCATATACATGCATCATCAAAAACGCAGTTAGAAAAATTTCAAGCATAACATCCGTCATTTACCATCATCACCCAACATGATTTCGAGCCAATAAAAATTGAATCTTTAATCTATCCATGATGCATTAAAATGATCAGGTGATGACATTATTTTGGTTTAAAAAGGTAGACCAATTAAATAAAGAAGCTGAATCAAATCAAGAGACAACACGTACATAAGAGATTAACGATCATTTTAAATCTATGATTTTTCTTTCCACTTATCTTGTCACCCGTTATAATTTTGGACCAAGAAACAATAGTTATGAAGCAGTTCATCCATGATGCATTTAAATCATCATCCACCGTAATGTTATAGTTTAAGAAAAAGCTTTGGACCAACTCTATAAAAAAAATATGGACCAAATTAATCAAGTAGCAAAACAGATTGTGGGATTAAAAGTAGCCATGAAGGCATGAATAGTGTTTTCTTTCACTATACCAAAACGTAGACAAAAAGGTTAGTCTTATCAAAGATATTTGTTGTGTCGGAAAAAGAAAGCAAAACATAATATATGGAGTAAACTGCAAATTTCATCCCCTTGGTTTATTGAATTTGGCACGAATCACCACTTGCTAATACTATTGGCAAATATCATCCTTAATAGGCGAAACATCTGGCATATTACATCCCTCCTTGAATTACGTTAGGAATAGTCATTTAATGCGTTGAGGGTGTAATCAGGTAGCTTTTGCCTATAATCTTTTCTAAACAACCGTCTCGATGGTATCACTGCTAAACACCCATTTTAAAATTTATTCTACCATCCTACATCTATTATCTCCTTAAGTATTACTTTTATTTATATATAAAAAGAAATAATCCAAACTAAGAACCCATATGTCAAATACACAATTTCACAAACATCAAACCATACTTGTTTCATCAAAACTAAAAGAAAAAACATGTCGTTATACATCAAACCCATTCCAATAACACATTTTCCATATGTAGATAGTCTTTTCTGGTTTTATTTTGATATGAATATTAAAGAACAAAAAAGAAGATAATGTGTCGACTAATGAACAAATTATATTACTTCTAAAACTATACAAAACCATGAATTCACGAACTCATTTTGGCGGCCCCAAAGGTTCTTTTTCAGACCACCATCCACATGTATGCTCATGAGCCTCTTTTCGTAAAATACTTTTGTGTCATCCACATCATCAGCCTCTATGCTAATAGGTAATTCGATTCAAGCTCTCGTTCAAGTCCATTTATTTTCAGCACAAACACCAATCTAAACCCATAAATTTACCACGACCCTAACTTTAAAACACAATTAAATGAAATAAATCTACTAAAAAGAATCAATCATATTTAATCAGTGACATAAGGGTAGTTGTAAGTGAGTAGTGACAGTTGTTAGTAAGTCGCGGCAACCAGTGAAGGGGAGCAGCAGCCTCCGACGAACTCATGGTGAGGGTGAGTGTACATGTGTTTATATGTAGAGATAAAAAAGGATGATAGCATATGAGAAATAAAATTCCCGTTGTGCGTGAGAGAGAAAATTAAAAAAAAATTGCTTGGTTGGTGTTAAAGCACTGTGGGTGTTTAATAAATTAGGATAGAGTATAATAGTCATTATGCTGGAGGGATGTAACATGCCAGACATTTTGGCTCTTAAGGATGATATCTGCCAATAGTATTGACAAGGTTTCACGATTAGGTTTCACGATTCTATTACGATTTAAAATCCATGGGTGCGAATACACCTTTATCTCCTCTTCAAGTGCATCTTTTTTTGGTGGCTTCAAGTCAAAACAAACTCGATTTTTATATCTCCAAATTACTCAGATTGTGTTTGAACCACAACATCAAAGCATGTATTTACTTCATCTCATAAGTTAACTGATTCCTCCCGTGTTAATAGATCATGAATAGCTTTCGGATAGCCATTCAAACCCCACCATGTCGTGGTGGTCTTTCATAGATGTGTGTCCAAGTGGCACTCAACGTATAGATGTTGGGAGGTCTCAATATAATAAGATAAACACACTAAAAGTAATTACTATTTTTCTGAGTGCATAAGTAAATAATAATTACTCCATCCGTCCCATAATTATTGTCCCCTATTGATTTTTTTAGTATTTCTTCTTCAACTTTGACTATAATTATTTTTGTTTGTGTTATATAATACTTGATGAAAAATATATAAATGTATTGGGTTTTAAATGTATTTTCATTGGTATAATTTTCATCAAGTATTATATAACACAAATAAATATATTAATGGTCAAAGTTAAACAAAAAATACTGGTCAAAGTTAAAGTGGACAATAAAAATGAGATAAATGCAGTATCAAATAGCTTGTGTTTCAGTATTGCCTTATGTGTGAGAATGTTTTTCAATTAATTAGGTCGACTTATGATTATGTGTTTTTGTTTTCAAGTAGGTATTTTTATCATCAAATTATCGTTATATTTTATCCACTTGTCTTATAAGTAGGTCATTTTGGACACTACTAAATACATGCTGGTTAACATATTTAAACAAGTCTGTCCAAAAGTTTGTCTATCTAATAAGGAAATAGATGTATGGTTTTTATATAGAAACAAAGTTAGTTATCAGGAAAGAAAGGTTTTGATCTTAATTCCATGTATGTGAAAGAATCTCAATGAAGTTGAAATGAAATTACTCCACAGTCTTCGTTTGTCGGTCAATTTGAATATATCTCTACTATTTATAACTAGGCGAGTACCCACGCCTGACGACAGCGGTTTCTAGCGGTAAACAATTAACGATATACGATATTATGGCAAGTGTTTTGTTTAACATTTAAAATAAAACGTGAAAAGATCAAAATGTAATTACAAACGGTTATAACATCCGATAATTCAACTTTAACAAAAATTCTTAACATGGTTTGACATTCACGAATGGTATGAGTGATATATGGTATGACAGTTTGTTTTTCAAACTATGAATACATCTATTCATAGTTTGTTTTTCAAACTATGAATACTTTCCAAAGTTACCATGCAAAGTAATAGAAACCATGAATACTTTCAAATAGGGTCGAGCGTCGGTCCAAAACCGAACCGAACCGACCCGAACCGACAAAACCGAAAACCATAAAAAACCTAAACCGAAACCGAACTGAATATGGTCGGTTCGGTTCGGTTTAGTGTCGGGTTCGTCGGTTCGGTCCGGCGATGTTGTGTTTGTGCATGTTTTTTGTTTTGTCGGACCGAACCGAACCGAACCGAAACCGAAAATTGTAAAAAACCGAAACCGAACCGAAGGTTGTCGGGTCGGGTCGTTCGGTTTTTGTTGGTTCGGTCGGTTTTGTCGGTCCGGTTCGGTTTTGAACCTTCCATGCTCAGCCCTACTTTCCAAAGTTACCATGCAAACCACATTTTCCACTTTTCACATTCCACTTTTCCAATTTTGACTTGCTGACCATTTTTGTATTTTATGTAGTATAGATATATGTATATGCATTTTTTAATCTTAAAGTGTTTAAAATTTGAGTAATGTTGATTACTTGTAATATCCTTAAAATTTAATGCTTAAATGACAAGTTCCTATTTTATTTCCCGTTTAAAAAACAAACTTAAGTCACACGTTGCTCCATCAATAACAATACTTTTAAAATGTCTACTTTTTAAATGACATGTTTTTAATATTGGTCAATATCTACGTGTCAATTAAAAAAAAAAAAAAAAAAAAAAAAAAAATTGCTAGTTTTATGCAACATATAAAAAGTGAATTATTTTTCTTAAAACTTAAGAAAGTTAAAAATGAGCAATGTGTTATACCTAAAATACTCTTTTATTACTCGTATTACTTTCCCTTAAGAATTAGTTTGACTTGTTTTTAAATATGTTGTATTATAACTATCCTTAAAAAGTTTAACAATCACATTTAAATATTTAATACATATTAAATATATTTATCATTTCAACTATATATGTAACAAATCATTTGTATCTAAAAGTCGTTTTTTTAGAAGACAATAAATGTTTTAACTAATTGTTGTCATGTTTCATTTTCAGATGAATCATTGTATGTTAAAAAATTTCAATTACATTTTAATTATTTACGTTGTATACATAAACGGTACCCGAAGCACTTAACCAAAATGTCCCAACTATAATTATCTGACGCTATAAAGTCATGTTGTTATGCACAGATACTCGTCTAATACTTTTAAATGCACACAATATTACAGTATTTTTTTTCTTGATAATTCGAGTTTTTGGGTGAAATTTAAAATGAGGCCTTCAAATATCAACACTAAATAAAAGGTTTAATATGTTTCTTTGATGGTATTTGTTATACAATGCCTACTGAGCAATGGTTAAATGACAGTAAATAACATATTCAAAGTAGTTATATATTTTATGTATAGTAAATAAACATATAAATTAACTTAAATATATGTAATTTTTAATTTAATAAAGTTCAAGTTTTATTTTTTATTTGTCTTAACCATGCCTTAACCATTGCCCACTTGATAGTGCATACAGTTCCTGATGCGGATCGATAGTCTATTGACAACAGAACAAGAGAAACAAAAAAAACACCCAAAGGGTTCTCGATTTATGATCATAAAAAACTGAAAAAAAACTTGCAATGTCAAAGCCATACTTATAGGCAACTAAATAAAACCCTACTAACAAATCCCTATTTTCTAGGAACGAGAATTGAGTAGGAATATATTTCCTATCCATTCTATTATTAAACACGTACTAAATAAACATATAAGGAAACAAAATAACTTGCTTAAAACTCGAGATATTCGACCAAATTATTCGAGGCATGGGATGCTCCTGCATCATCCTCCCCGTCTTGAAAAAGAGGCACCCCTGATTTCAGGTCATCATCTGAATCACCCTCATATGGAGACAAATCAGCAACATTGAAGGTAGCCGACACATTGTAATGACCAGGGAGTTCAATTTTATACGCGTTGTCATTAATCCGTTTGAGAACCCGAAAAGGACCATCAGCACGGGCCTGCAATTTTCCAAAACGACCTGAACCTCTAACTACAAGTGAATCCAAACGAGATCCCCTTCCTTGTACACAACCCGCTTTCAAGCGATGTGTATTGGCTTGAGCTTGATATTTTTCGGTGTGTTTAATAATAGTGTCTCGCACTTGTGCATGAAGTTCTTTAATCTGTGCAGATTGGTCAGCTCCCTCAACGCTAATCCGTTCCATGATTGGAATGGGCGCCAAATCTAGCGGAGTAATTGGCTCTCGCCCATATACAATAAAAAATGGACTCCTCCCCGTCGTGCGATTAGTGGACCTATTATAAGCGAATTCGGCTGGGGGCGTAAGATCCCATTGTTTGATTATCACCAACGAGACCACGCAACAAATTTCCCAAACTTCTATTAGTGACCTGCCGCTTTCCATCGGTTTGAGGATGGTGTGAATCGCTAAATTGTAGTTTCAACCCATACGAGTCCAAAGCGTCGCCAAAATGACTTACAAACTTGACATCCCGATCCGACGTGAGTGTTTTAGGCACACCGTGAAGTCTCACAATTTCAAGAAAATATAATCGTGCAACTTGACTCGCATCGTATGTTTTAGAACATGGCACAAAATGGGCCATTTTAGAAAACCTGTCAACGACAACCATAATCGAGTCCTTGTGGATTTGCGAAAGCGAGGCAAACCCATAACAAAATCAACCGACATCCTCCCATGGGCCGGGCAGAGGCATTGCAAACAACGGAGTGTACAAACCAAAGATTAGTATGTTTGCTCTTTGCAACATGGCAAACACGACATCGTGCAATGATATTGAAATGTCGTTCCATTTTAGGCCAATAAAAGCACCGGATTAAAGCGAGTGTTTTGTCTCGCCCAAAGTGTCCGGCTAGACCCCGCATGACTTCTTTCCGAATAATTGAGTCGAAGAGAACACACTGGAATGCAAACCCGCCGACCTTTAAATAGGTACCCATTCGTTTTCAAAAATCCCGAAGGGTGTAGTAGCAAAGAGCTCCAAATGGTACGAAAATCTGGATCCTCTTGGTATAAGTCATGAAAAGTATCAAAACCCGTGCACTAATTTGTAATGACGAGGTAAGAACATGTCGACGGCTCAATGCGCGAACAACGTTGGCGACTCGCTTTATGGCGGATTGTGAATGAATATGCTTGTAGAAATTCCACCCACTTGGCATGACGAGGACCGAGTTTATGCCGCCGTTGATGTACTTTAGAGCTTCATGGTCAGAAAAGAGAACAAACTCAGCAGACAATAAATAATGCCGCCAATAATCCAAGCTTCTAACGATCGCATAGAATTCCTTATCGTAAGTGGAGTATTTGCGGCGAGCTTCGTTAAACTTTTCACTAAAAAATGCGATCGCCTTTGATTTTGACTCAAAACTCCCCTATACCAAGCCCGGATCGTCACACTCCACCGAAATACGTCATCAAAGTTAGGAAGGCTAACATGCGGGAACTGCGTACACCGTTGTTTTAGTTCGACAAATGCTTTATCGCTTCCTTGGTCCACTTAAAATTTCCCCTTCATGCATTCCGTCATGGGCAATGATACTACTAAAATTGCGAATAAAACGCGTCGGAAAAAGATGCTAATCCATGAAAACTACTTAATATCATGAATCGTGGTGGTGTAGGCCAACTCGTAATTGCCGATCTTTGTGGCATCCATCCGAATGCCTTCTCATGAAACCAAATAACCAAGAAAGATAACCTCATTAGCAAGAAAATGACACTTTTGTTGTTGGCGATAGTTTTGTTCCTCAAGAAAAGCAGAAAACTTGTTGTAGATCTAACAAATGTTATGCGGTATCCCGCATCAAACCAAAATATCGTCAAAATAAACGACAACGAAACGACCAATAAACGGTTTAAATATGTGGTTCATAAGACGCATGAAAGTGCTCGGAGCATTTGATAAACCGAATGGCATTACCATCCATTCATCATAACCCGTCACGCGTCTTAAAAGTCAGTCTTCCACTCATCCTGACGCATGCGAATCGATGGTACCCACTTCAGAAATCAATCTTGGAGAAAATTAGCCAATCCATGTAATCGATCAATTAGGTCAGTTTGAAACGAGGAATAGGAAACCGATATTTTATCATATTTTGTTGACATTTACTGTCTATACACGCGAAAAGTACCACCGTTTTGGGACCAACAAGGCGGGACGTACACCCGGCTCATGCTCTCAACGTATTAAACCCTTCTCAAGTAATTCAAGAACTGTTTATGTAATTCCTCAAACTCTTTGGGATTCATGCGACACGCTGTGCTTGTTCGATAGTAGAACCCGAATGAAATCAATGCAATGTTGTATGTCTCTCATTAGCGGTGAGACCGGTTGGGATGTCATCGAAACACATCCTCGAGATAGTAAAGGTTGGACTAAGTCTGAATTGGTGGTGCAACCGATTCACCTCGGTGATTACTAAAGCAAGCATGCTTAATTGTGGATTAAGTTTTGTTAACCCGACAAGTTGCGATTTGGTGAGAATATGGGCACTAGCATTTTGGCGAGTATCAAGTGGCGCTAACACAATATTTAGACCCTCCTTTTTAAAGGTATATGTGTTCAAAAATCCGTCATGCTTAGCCTTGCGATCATATTGCCACGGTCGTCCCAATAGGATGTGGCACGCATCCATGGGAATTACTTCACACCACACCTCATCATTATATTTCTTTCCTATTGTAAATTGAACAAGGCAACGTTTACTAACCTTGATGAAACTCCCTTTTTTTAGCCAAGTGGGTTGATAAGGTTCCGGGTGATCTTCTACATCGAGGCCAAGCTTCTCGACCATACTTGTTGCCACCATGTTGTCACAGCTTCCCCCATCAATGATTACGGTACAAACTTTCCCTTTAGTCGCACATTTAGTACGAAGATATTGTTCAGAAGCCATGATCGTATCATCAACGGTTTCTACCACATTCACATTCAAGACACGTTGAGTCACTAAAGCTTCTCCCTCGACAAGATACACGAAGTTCCACTGCTTCGGACCACGTCCTCATCGCGTCGTGTCATATCGGGTGTAGTATCATCCAAAATTGTGACAAATGTTTGTTTGGACATTCCTCGCGATGTGTCCCAACCCGCGGCACTTAAAACAACGCAGAACTCGCGAAGTTAGTGGGGTTTCTTTGTAGTACCAATCCCAACATCACTGTTGTGAAGAAGATGGTTTCGTGTTGTTTGCACTACATCTGGTGGTAGCCGTGAGGTTCGTGACACCCATTGTTTGTTGCTCGTTCTGCAGGTTTTGTTGTTTTTCTACTTTAAGGGCCAACCGACATACATCCTCATATGTCAAATATTGTTGCAGATGGACTACATCGGCAATATTCGGGTTGAAGAGCCAAAAACCGAAAGCAGTACTTGTTCCTCTTCTTCGTCCACATCGCACCTCATGCGAAGTCGATCAAATTCGGCAATAAAATCCTCAAATGATGATGAAGCTCGTTGTAAAAAACGTGGTATTCTATAAAAGCTTCTTGTCTATGGTTAACGGAAGAAATTTTGCGCCAACAGCTTTCTTCATCTTGGCCCATGTCTCCACTTTGGATTTCCCATTCTTCACGCCGATTTTTACATGATCCCACCACAACGATGCTGATTTACGCAGTTTAATAGCAACAAGTTTCACTTTCAATTTTTCGAACATCCCGCGGGTCAAAATTCTTTCTGAGTACTTAACAATCAATAAACTCATGTGCGCTTTCCCACAAACTCCGGAATCTCTATCTTCATTCCAAAGTTATGCAGGGTCATCACGGTTCATCCCACGATTAGGATTCAAGATGTGCACCAAAGGGTTCTCCTCCGCTTCCCGAGCCTGCCTTGTGTTCGATGCGTTTCCTCCTCCCGATCCTCGTGTTGGATTTCGAGGTCTCGATTCTCTGTTGCGGCGTTCGATCTCAATATCGCGTGGGTCTCGGGCCGCATCGCCGCCGACCGCTTTCTGCGAGCATTACGAGGTCTACCACGCCCACCATTTAGACACACCTGGCGCCTTTCGATACCAAATGATGCGGATCGATAGTCTATTGACAACGAAACGAGAGAAACAAAAACACCCAAAGGGTTCTCGATTTATGATCATAAAAAACTGAAAAAAAACTTGCAATGTCAAAGCCATACTTATAGGCAACTAAATAAAACCCTACTAACAAATCCCTATTTTCTAGGAACGAGAATTGAGTAGGAATATATTTCCTATCCATTCTATTATTAAACACGTACTAAATAAACATATAAGGAAACAAAATAACTTGCTTAAAACTCGAGATATTCGACCAAATTATTCGAGGCATGGGATGCTCCTGCATCAGTTCCCTTCTTAGATATATACAAACTAACAATATAAAAAGCATGGGAAGATATATAGTGAGAAGAGAAATTGAAATAAGAAGAATGAGAAAATTTTGAGTCATACATTTCAAATGAGGATGAGAAATTTAAAAGGAGATGCATCTATTTCTTTAGATACATGTGAAATGTGCGGTTGTGGTTTCTTCTCACCCTTCTCGTTTTAATTCTACTTTCATTTGATCCTTACTCTAAAAAAAGCATAATCTTTCCAAAGTTTGTCAATGCAAAATCTGTAAATAAATCTTCGTAGTCAATTTGTTACAAAATAAACGGTAGACCTTATAAAAATGTAACAAAACTTTTTCAAATAATTAACAAATAAAAAGCTTTAATGATAAAGAAAGTTGTATTACACTTCCTAAACTTGTAACACTTTTTATTAATAATTTTCAAAATGGCTTAATTTATAAAATTATAAGAAAATATAATATATATAAAAGGGGGAATTGCATATATATCCTTTCAAAGATCAATAATTGCATATATATCCAAGTTAAAATCATAATTGCATATATATATCCTTTTAAACCACAAAAAATAACATATATATATCCAAAATTAATAAAAAAAACCAAAAAATAAATAGCACTTATTACTTTATATATGTCTTGACCATTATATACTTAATTATATTCTCACTAAATATCAAACCACCATGGGTTGTAACGTCGGAGATGAGACATGCCATAAAGAAGAAGAGCAATACAATGAAGCAAACTTACAAAAAATAAAACTAATATGAGTATTATATCCAAATGAAAAGATCGAATGTCATAAAAAGGCATAGTCAGTCCAAGATAGTTCTCGCTTGATTTGCCGTAGCACGATTAGGGAAAAACAAGTAGGAATCTTAATATAATAATTATTCTCACTAAATGCAAACACATAAAAAAGTAGGTTGATAGAAGAATTAGGGAGTAACTGATGTTTGAAAAAAGATAGAAAAATGGACAATGATTAGTTTTAGAAAAAAAGAAGGGTATAATAGACAATTTAAAATAAAGTGATATTTATTTATATATAATTTAATTATTTGGATATATATGTCACTTTTACTCATTTGAAAGGATATATATGCAATTATGATTTTGACTTGGATATATATGCAATTATTAAGCTTTGGAAAGATATATATGCAATTCGATTATAAAATGAAGTATCTGATAGTGGGGACGTGACTGTTGAATTTCAACAATCATATTGAGTATGTTGTTTACATTTTGAGGGTATTCGAATTATTACGGAAGACTTTGCTCATAAGTCATAATGTTAGTATTTGAGCATTGAAGAGCTCACTAGAGAGATTTTATAACATAATAGCTTATCTAATAGAAATACAGAACCCGACTATTTGTTTTCACACTATAACATTTTCCAGAAAGCTACACATCAATTTATTTATAATATCAAAAATGTGAGATAAATTTCAGGGCCCTTGATATTTGGGGGCCTTGGACAAGCATCCACCCTCAATGACAATAATGGATATTGAAATAGAGAAAACTATACGTGAATTGGACATGCGATGCGAAGAAACAAAGAAAATGTACAAGAATGATAGCTCGCTTTGTCACCGATAATTAGGTCGACTTATGATTATTATGGCCGGGTTTGTTAAAGTGAAGTTATTAGGTTCAAAATTTATTTCTAAAATTAAACAATCTATTCTATACACGTGAATTGCTTTGATTCAGAGCCGTCTCGTAAAGACACACTTGGGGACTGGGCAGATCCAAAGGGGTTGCTAGTGGTTCAGGAAAACCCTATGGATTTTTGCCTTGTAGTGTAATTTTTTTGTCAAAAACTGATTTTTCAAAATTATGTATTTCAACCGATATATTATTAATCACTCTTTGTCAAAAACCATTTGTGGCCTTGTAGTGTAAATTGAAGTTTATTGTTTTAAATACATAATTTTGAAATGCAATTAAACGACAAAATGTTAAAATGTATTTGTGTGTATAAATATCGCGTCTAAACCTTCATCATGCATGCATAATTTACTATAACATGGCATCCACAATTTTAGCATTTCTTCTTCTAACTATTTCGACCAAATCCTCTGCAGATTATGTGACAGACTCCTTCATCAACTGCTTAAGTACTCGGTCGGAATCTAACTTTCCAGTCACCGAGATCATCTACACTCCTAATAACTCTTCATTTTCTTCCACATATCAAGCATACATTCGAAACCCACGTTTCAATAACTCAACCAGAAGAAAACCATCATTGATCGTCACTCCAACACACGTTTCTCACATTCAAAACTCCGTTATTTGTGCCAGAGAACATGGCATCCAAATGAGAACAAGAAGCGGGGGTCATGACTATGAGGGGCTTTCTTACCTCTCCTTTGAGGAAACCACCCCTTTTTTCATTCTTGACATGTTTAATTTACGCTCAGTTGATGTAAACATTGAACAAGAAATAGCACAGGTTCAAACCGGTGCCACCCTTGGTGAAGTTTACTACAAAATTTCAGAGAAAAGTAATACGCATGCCCTCCCTGCCGGTATTTGTCCAACAGTTGCTGTCGGAGGTCATTGTAGCGGAGCAGGTTATGGTAACATGATTCGAAAATATGGGCTAACTGTCGATTTAATTCAAGATGCGGAGCTGATTGATGTAAACGGTAGACTTTTGGACCGCGAGTCGATGGGGGAGGACTTGTTCTGGGCTATTACGGGTGGAGGTGGTGCAAGTTTTGGTGTTGTTATTTCTTTTACCTTTAAATTGGTTCAAGTTCCGCCTCAAGTAACTTTCTTTGGTTTGGAAAGAATATCCGAAGATCACATCATAAACATCGCCCACAAATGGTTTCAAATTGCCAATAAATTGGATAACAATCTCTTCATCCGGATGAGATTTAATGTAATCAATGACACCAAGGGAATTAAAACGATACTCGCTAGATTTCCTAGTTTATATCTAGGAAACACCACAACACTCATGAGTCTTATGGACAAAAGTTTCCCAGAACTAGGGTTGCAAGTGTCGGACTGTAAAGAAATGAGTTGGGTTGAGTCAACATTGGTTTTTTCAGGTCACCCAGAGGGCACCTCCAAAGACGCTCTTCTTTCTCGATCCCAACAATCAAAACGACATAGACCATTCAAGATCAAATCGGATTTTTTAAAATCACCTATCTCAAAACACGGGATGGAATCCATATTCAATAAGATGAAAGAACTCAATAACCAAATGATCACTTTTAATCCATTAGGTGGACGGATGAATGAGATATCCGAGTTTGCAAAACCATACCCGCACCGAGCAGGGAACCTTGCTAAGATTGAATACGAAACATATTGGGAAGATCCAGGGACCGAAGCCACAAACCAATACTTAGAACATGCGAGGTTGATGCATGAGCACATGACTCCATACGTGTCCAAGAACCCTAGAGAAGCATTTTTCAATTATAGGGACTTGGACATTGGTGTGAACCATAATGGGAAGAATAGTTACCAAGAAGGAAAAGTTTATGGGGTGAAGTATTGGAAAGAGGTTAATTTTGACAGGCTTGTACTAGTGAAGTCCAAAGTTGATCCTGATAATTTTTTTAGAAATGAACAAGGCATCCCAACTTTGAAAACTATGTAGTAATAAATTTTAATCATGTGATAAATAATGATTCAATAAAATTACGATATTAGTCTACTAGATATAATGCCCGCGCACGCGCGGGGTTTTTTATAATTTTGTGAATAATGTATTTTTTTCTATTATAAATTTATTTTTTTGTTTGGTTTTTTTGTTAATTATTGTTTGTAATTTTTAAGTATTGTCTATTGTTGGGAGAACATCCTCTCTTTGTTTCATATTCATCAAATGAATGTTAGTCATCGCGAGGCATGGGTAATAGCTGTGGGCAGATCGTTGTATATGTCAATTAAGATCCATGTTTATAAAAAGGTTTAAAAGAGGGTGTAATACGCGTGTTTTCATGGTTTGTGAGTGGCTTTTTGTTAAATCATGTTTTTTGCATCGGTAATTTAGTTATACGAATAGTTTACTCTTATGTATTCTCCCTTTTATATGAATTATATTTTTGTTGTTATAATGTATATAAATAAAACATAAGCAACAACCGGTAAATAACCATTTGTCTTTTACAACTTCACACAACAAAAGCTCCTCCAAATACCACTATATAATCACTTTCAATAGGTACATCCAAACACTCCTTTATATTAGCTAAATAGTTAAACTTCCTTGTATTCCAACAAAACTATTTCATATCACTTATCACAGGTAAAAAGCAATGTAGGAGTACCTTGGTGCGGGACTATATTTGACCAATTAGATAAATGGTAAGAAAGTGGTCATGTTTATTTGTAGCTATGTTTGTTTGAAGACATGAATGTTTTTTTGGGGCTGTTATAACGTATTTAAATAAAATATAAGCATTCGCTCAAACAAAACATAATATTGTTTAAATAAAAATAAGTATAAAAGAACTGATATTAAAATATCTCAATTAATGTCTTGAGCAAGTGCATTTTTCCGGAATGCATTGGCATGTCCCTTGACACACTGGGCAGTAACAATCATCATCTTCATAATAATCTTGGAAGTCACAATCAGCGAAATCTCAATCATTTAGGCATTCACTTTCCTTCGTACTATGGGGTATCTTTGCATTTGTTTTTTGTTTTTTGGTCTTTGGCTTCAAATCTTCAACATTAACGACTTCATCATCAACTACATCAGTTATTTGTCTTTTTTTTTGTAGCAACAACTTTTATTGCGTTGTTTGATGTGTCCTTTCTATTCTTCAATGGGTGGTTGTCATCGTCAGAAATCTGTTTAAGTATGTATACATAAAATGGTATGTCTAAATGGTTTTGTTGAAACAATGTGTGCTACTAAAAAAAACTTATTATATTATTATAGAATCAATGAAATTTTTGAATAAAGTATGTGAATTATGTTACGGTTGTTTGTTTGATTACCTTTTCGTCTTCTGAATCTTCGATTAGTATTATATCGTTTGCATTATGACCGTGTGTCTTTGGAAGGTCTCTTTTGTTCTTCATCTGAAGAGATTGTAGAATGTAATAATTAATTATATGATGCGAATTGTTTTTTTTACAAAATGAATGTAAGTTTTTCCTATTTGGCCTAACATACCTTGTCAGTCATCGTTAATACCTTATCTTCTGATTTAGAATTGAAGGTAGTGGTTAGGCTTAGGTGAGGTTCGTCGCATGTGCCGTTTGATATGTTCTTCGATAATCTGCCATAAAACAATAAATGGTTATCATAGTGTGAATTTTTTTATTTATTCTTCTTTTTATAATAATCTTCTTACATTTCTTTGAACAAAGATATGTGTTTGTTGTTGTCGTTAATATAAATTTTCGATGCTTTGTTGATGCTTGATACTTGGTGTTTGTCTGCATGTATGGCATCCTTAGTAAGTATATTTGTGTATCGAGATTATGTGCCGAATGTATATGAAAGGAAGAAGTTTTACTTTCCTATATGTTAATTTTAGCTAGGTGAAGAACCATGACTATAGGATCGCTTCTTGTGATATTATTGTCGATGTACGCTTGTAAAGCATCAGCATCATCTTCCCATAAAACACATTGTATCTTCTTACCACTGCTATAAATAAAGGGTAAGCTTAGAAATGGAAATAATTATAGTACATAAGTGTTGCTTACGAACCTTGTATTTTGTAGCTCATATTCAATTAGGCTTGTCGGTTTCTTGTTGACGTTGACTTGTTTGAGTTTCTTGTTTGAGACTATCTGACCAACCACATCTGGATATTCAATTCCATGTTAGTTTTTGTGGTGTCATGAATACTAAATTAACGATCTATTATAAACAACCGAAAGCTTTATCCTTGCAGATTTGTTTGTTGATGATTGACTCGAACGAAACAAAGTCGAAACCGTCTTGGTTGGTTTTGAAGTCATCTGTCACTGTGACACAAGTATCTTTCTTGAAGTATATTTTCGCGACGTGTTCTGCTAGCTTGATTGATCCTTTGTTGGGCACACAGTTAAAGTCACTGATAATAAGTTGTGCTCCTTCTTTTAGTGGTTTCTCAGATGCACGTTTGAATATGGTATAGTAATTCGCGCATGCATGGATTTTTGTACCCTATAATTTAGTTTGATAAAAAACGTTGTTTTTTTATCAGAGTGTATCATGTTGTTAGCAATTCATTAGTAATATGTATTTAAATGCATACCTCTTCGTCCATTAACATCATATTGATATTGTAGTTTAATACCGGTTCGCCCCATATCTGTTCATTGATTTTGTTGGCTTTTGATGGTGCTTCCATATAGTAACTTTTCCATACGCGAATTGCTTTAACTTTTATTCTGTAGGAGGTCTTTCTGTTTGGTTTAAGTTCTTTAACATAATGGATTTTTGTAGCCAAGTAGTTTTTTGGCAGATTTTTTAGGTGTTGTTTTTTTTTGGTTTTTCTTGATTTGGTTGTTTGATTTTCCATTGTTGTTTTTTGAGGTTTTTGTATTGGTTTGGTTTTTTTTTATGTCAATTATAAAAATATATATGTTAGTACGTATAACTTTTGTTTAGAATATGTATTTAATATTCCTTTACAGATATGTATTTGACTTTTAGTCAAAGATATCCTTTATTTCACATTTATTCTTAAACCCAAAACCGTGTCACTTCTTCTGCTACTCGATTTATTGAAGGCTGGCTAGTTCAATTGTTCCAGTTATCAATTCTAGTTTGGTGCTATTATCTTTTAACTGTAAGTATTTTTTTATCCCATGTATTTGAAGCAATAAATTTAATAGATTAATTTGTATAAGATTAGGATTGTGCTTATTATGTTATATATATTTGTTTTGTTATTGAATTAGGATAGGATTGTTTTTCTTTTTGTCTATATAAACAATTTTTTATGTTCTGTTTTTTACTTTTTTTTTATCGGCTGATATTTGTGGTGTTTCGGTTTACATGGAGTTTGTTTGTGAGTATAACTTTGTCAAAGAATATGCAGGGGGTTTGGTAATATAACATGTCTTTGTTTGTTGTTGTTTTTATTTTTATTTTTTAAATTTTTTTTTTTCTGCTTTTTGATGTGTTTCGGTTACTTTGTCGTAGGTTGTTCCTATGGAGTTTATGTACTTTGCTAGTGGTCGTGATGCTAAGAAGATAACTCTCGTAACTAAAGATGTTGTTTATAAAGTTTGTGTTAGATGTATAAACTCTAGCTCTTGTTTAATCTTTGGCAAAAGTTGGGATTTATACAAAGTTTCAAAAGGTGTTATTGATGGCTGGAATATACACTTTAGATCCGTATGTAATAAGTATTTGCGAGTTACGGGTTATAATTTGGAAGGAATGACTACACTGGTGATAATTTTCGCGGTCGTGCTCACTTGCTTAAGCGTCGTCCTCATATAGCAAGAGTGTTCAGGTCTTTTATTCTTTCCTGCACGCATTGCTTTTTTTTTTTGGTTTTTTTTAATTAGACTTGTTTTTACGTTTGTGTTTCAGATTTTTGCATTTCATTTAACATATAAAATATAAAAGATTGGCAAAATAAAGGATTAACTAATGTAAAAGAAAAAGTATATGTATCATTACCTTATCAATCTTAGATACAAGATACCCAACGGATTTGCCTAATAATTTGGCAACGTCTTGTTGAAACAAACAAAAAGTAGCAGATCCAGTTTCATCTTGAACACGAATATGGATTTTAATTATGTTTAATTAATTCATTTAAATTACGGATAGATGACAATTTATAAATAAATTATATATCTATATATTAGTATTCATACCTTGGAAAAAGATCTGCTTTCTTTTGACAATTGTCACAGTTGTAGTCTCTCTCAGTTTGTTTACTTTCTGATTGTTTGACAACACTATTACAATTGCTACAAAGCATGTAATACCACCCTTGGTCATTCACAATTTTCAACACTTTTCCAATCACAACACACCCGGTTGGCGTCCAAAAGTCGCTTATTAATTAGCTAAAGTTGATATAATTTGTGAGGCATAAACTTTATGACAGGTAATGTACCTCTGATAAATCATAAAGTTCATCAATTGTCTTTAACGGGAATTGTGAATAGTAATCTTCTGGTTTCCTTACTATAGTGTTTGATGATAACTCAACTTTAGACTTTTCATTTAATAAAAGATTTGTAGATGGCAAACCTATTAAAGAGAATAGATAAGTATAAATATTATTAACTACAAAAATACAAAACATATAGAAAATTCTGGTTTGTTATATTCTTACATGTCTCGGAAAGCTTTTATATGCGGATTATCTTCATTAATAAGAAACTTGGACCAGCAAAACAGTTAGAAACTTGGGTTACACCTGTATATAAAATTGTATACTCAATTATTAAACACTTTAATATATATCCAAGGATATCAAATTTTTTAACAAAAAGATACTTACGATTCCATATACTTTGTCGTGCCATATTGATAAGAACAATGATTGGTTCTGCTAGGCTTTCATGATTCTTGATATATTGATGGAGCTTTTTAGCAAGGTCATTCTATAAGATACATGGAATTGTTGCTCCACTGTATAGATAAAGAATATATACATATACTTAATACATATTATATTAATCTATATTCATTATACAATAGATACTTACGTTACATCTTGTAGTTGAAATTCAAGTATGTGCTTAGGGGCATTATTTGGATTCAAAACGGTGATGTGTTTATTTTGTATCAAACGCCCAATAACATCTGCATTATAATACAAAACGGAATATTAGCATATAATGTATGAAAATATTGGCTATTTGTATGTTTAAATGAACATTTAATAAAATAACTTACCAAACGAATAACTTTGATCAATCTTTGCATCCAAGAAGTCTTTAAACGATATCAATTCCAGAGACATCATCATTGCAATTGAATTGAGCAATTACACATTTGTTTTCTTATAAAAGTGGATTTTGAACTCATGTTTTGATAATTTGGTAGAATCAACATTCCTTTTTACATTAAAATTAGATATTATGTGATAATTTTTTTCTTTTAAAAGAGTATCAAAATCATTGGCTACAGAACTGTTTATTGTAGCATGAATCTTGGTTCCCTAAGATTAAAAACATATCAAATATTACAATAAACCAATACGCATATAATATTTAGTAAACAATAAAAAAGTAGTTTCAAACTGTTAAATTTAATTAAATTTAATTAAAGTACCTACTCATCCATAAGGATCATGTCAATGCCTGCTACTTTTGATGGACTTGTAGTTATAATACGATTCCAAAGTGCCACAATCTTAACTTTGATATTCACTTTACCTTTGTCGGGGATGATTTCTTGAAGAGGTGTAATTTTCATTGTCATTCCTACAAACAAAAGTAGATTAGTTGTTGTTCTTTACTAACCGAGATGAAAAGATTATGAATAAATTTAAAGTTTAAACAAAGATGCAAAAAGAAATCTCGATGAATAAAATCTTTGTTACATATAAACGTTTTATATGTTTTACAACAGATGAAAAGAAAAACTCACGATTTGTTGATTTTTTTTAATAGCCTGCAGAAAAGTTTGATTAAAAATTTGCTAGAATGAAAAACCTGGTAAATCAATTGAGTTTATATAATGCTTCAGTTAAGTCCTTATTAGATTAGAATTACAATTGTAATACAATTAAAATTGGTTCTGTATTAAGAAGTGTCTATTTTTAATGAATTACAGTTTAGTCCACTAATTTATAAAAAAGTTTTTAAAGTACACAAACTTATTAAAAATAAATTTTAGTCCATTAATTTCTTAAAAAGTTTTTAAAATACAGAAACTTATTATAATAAAATGCAAATGTAATTAAATAAAAAACAGTATGCAAAACAAATTAAAGTCAAATCCAAATTTATTTAGTGTTAAGAAATTACCTTCAAGCATCCGTAATCAATGACGTCGAGATCGGAAGTCGAATTGCATCGGCTTTTCATTTGAGATAAAGATAGGCAAGTTGGGGATCAGCTTCATTTGAGACATTTCAACACAAATTAGCAACCCTTTTCCAACCAGGTCTTCTCATGTATATGACCCGACACATGAACTCATCGTCCCTCAACTTCCAACTCTTTCCAGTGATTTCTTCCCTCCCTATAACTCTGTAATAAACGTGTCCAAACCAAACAGACGCATCACTTTTTCTTTTGCCTATATAGAGTAGACAGAGTCGGTTGTGCGATGAACATGCCTTTATCATATATATTGTATCGATCCTCGATGAAAAACTAGATTTCATTCCCTTTTCTTGATTGAATAAAAGGCGATCATACATGACTTCTCCCTCGAGGGATGCACCAGCAGATGTCGCACCAAGTGAAGTGCAGCTTTTTCACTAATCTTCCCCACAACTGCATCTTCAACCTTTAACCTTCTCTCTATTTCTCTCTCTTTACGCCTCTTTTCACGGATCTTCCCGCGCTAGAACCATTCCATCATACACAAGGGCACAACAATCTACACCACGGTAGAAAGCAACTCCAAGGCTCTGAAACCTTTCCTGTCCAGCAGTATCCCAGATCTGCAAGAACAGAAGTTCAACTACATATTTAGACCACAACTAACTTCGAATAATATACGCAGCTTATGCAAGGAAACAGTATATGTTTACAAAACAATTGAACTGCACATTCACATATACATTATAATTTCATACATATCAACGACTCCAATATTATTAATGAGAATGCATAAAAAAATAAAACATATATTTACAGATAAGTTACACAAACTAACCAACAACTGGCAAGTTTTGACTCAAAATAAAGGTGACCCATTTTAATCAATCCTATTACCCGACTCGCCCATCTTGCCACCTATGCCGACACTGAAGTGTAATTTTAATGCATACACCTTCCTAAATCCTTTTATTCAAAGATATAAAAATATAATTATAATAACGCTTGTTTTTAATCGTCATTAACACGTAAACTATTCATATAAAATAAACATAAAACGATGAAAAGTGTTTACATGTCAACCCAAACCGGCCCACCCATTTTGACCCGCACTAAAAATGACATGCTTCAACTTTCTTGTGTCGATTCTATTGATGTAAAGGAGCAGGGATAATAAAAACCAATTTACCTTTTGGTAAAATAAAATTATGTAACCACACACAAATTAAACCTGCAAAAATACCACTAAACTTTAGCACAAAATTGAAATTCTATATTATAACTCTGCACACTTTGTGCATAACATATTTCACACGATACAGTCCTTTTGCGCATATTTCTACAAAGGAGATTGTTCAACCCATATGACCCATACGAAGTCGGCCAACTTAACAAACATGCATAGGTCTAGCTCGAAAACACATGTTACATATGAGAATCCTTTTACTCTTTGAATATATGTCAATTCTTTATTACTTCCTACAATGGATACCAATCAGAAATTACTTTTGCGTATTCATGGTATTTTCCCCTCACTGTTAATTTGCATTTATTCTCGATATCTCAAGTCTTTATCATCATATCATTTATTCATTAATCCCTACTACAACAATGCCGATCAATATCATCACTCCTTACTTAATAGTATATCTATTAATGATTCTCTATTACTTTCCCAATGTGGATTGATAACATCTACATCTACCACAACATAAAGTTGATAATACGCCGAGTTAAAACCAAACTACACCATAAGCATATATTATTATCGATTGAAAGCAAAATGTAATGCAGTAGTATTTTTGTGTTTGTATTTACTGGTATTTAGAAAGAGTTTTCATAAATATTTCAAACATGACCATCCAGTCCATCGTGCGTCTTCAAATCAGCTACTCTTAACCAACTATATTGCCTCTAAGAAATAGTCAAAAGAACACCAAACACTCGAGCTGCAGTTTTGTTTAAAGATCTACTTGGAGGTGATACCCACCTTCACCCATCATGTGGCTGCTAAAACACCCAATTGGAACTTCTCTTTCTCTTTCGCAACTGTGTACTCATCTATAATAGTAGAACTTAGCTTATGCACTATCTAGAAATCACATGTCCATTGAGTAAGTTGTAACACAGTTGCAAAATCATAAGTGCATTGAAGTAACTTTAAAAGCTGTGATTACCAATATAGTAATTACATTCAATGGAACGGTCATATCCGATTCTCTCTGATTCTAAATTTTGTTAAGTACTCTCATCAGTCGACTCTCCATAGGTTATTTGCAAAACATGAGTTTGTTTTTTGTCAACTTAGGAAAACAATCTATATAAGACTAACGTTGACTTCTTAAATCTACAATTTCTTCCAATAGGACATCTCTCTCCCCCATATAAAAAAAGTTATTATATCTTTCCAATTCTTCACGTACACTTTTCAACTCCATTTCCTTCCTTTGAATTTCTGGATGATTCTCATATAATATTTTTCCTTCACTATCTCAGTATCTCTTGAACACATGGGAAAAGATGCATCTAAGAAAAGTAAATTGGCTGAGAGTCATTGACCAATATACTTAAGAATGGGTCGATTTTGATTTTGTTTTATCTCAATGTGTTAGACAAATAAAAATAATAGCTAGAAGGGAAATGGGTTTAATGGCGCAAACATGATATTTGCCTGAAGTATACTGTTATTGCTTACTATGACCTTCAATATAGCTTTATTCAAATTTGTAAGAACAATTTTTTAGTAATTTTAACCAACTCATTGCAGTGTTCATGCTAACCAACTTTGCAAAAAACATGTGTAGTGACTTGAGTTGTAAATACATAGGAGTTCAATAATAGACATGATATAGTGTTAGCTTCCTAAATCCATGAAATTCAACAATGGTAAACACTATAACCACAAAGTTATGATCCCTTAAACTAACATGTTCTATTTATAGCAAAACTACATCCTCAAACAATGATGTTTAAAAAAAATACTAATTGTATAACAATCCACAAATCCTTCAAATCGGCATAACAGTGAATATGAATAATAACCCAAAACGAATAGAGTATATGAATCACCTTGAATTAGTTACCGATTAATTCAAACTTTGGGGATCAAGGGTATGGTTTCGTTGATGAACATGTGAATTTCACCCCAACTCGTCCTCATCCATTAGCCAGATGATTATACTTCAGGGGTTTAAGGTGGAATAGTGTGATGTTAGTATTTCAGGTGGAATAGCTAGGGTTTAAGGTCCAACCGATCGGATTTGTTTCTGTATTTGTGTTTATAATTGGGAATGAATGAGGGTGAATGTGGGTGATGAGTACTCCTTTTTTTTTATATAAAAAGTTACACTTTTGAGTATCAATTATGATAAATATCAATGAGACCCATGTGTATTTTCGATTTTTTTTTTCACATCAATTGAAAAACATTTTTTCACACTTTTTTAGATAAAAACATAAATAATTTGAATTAATTTTTATAAAACTTTTTTTTAAAAAGTTTAATTATTTAAAAATATTACTAAATAAGGTATGAATTGATTTTTTTGAAATGAAAAATTCCCAATAGGGGTTTTGTTTTATTATATAAAAGATTAGAATTTGAATTAAATTTAATATTTGAGACACAAAAACAGAATGAGTCACATCATAATTTGACTTGTAAGTTCTGTTTTGTTTGGATCACTACAAAAATTTCATGTTTGGTTATTAGTTTGATTCAAGTTAGGAGCATCAAAGCATAGTATGACGTTAGGCAAAAATTACAAAGATATGGATAAGACGTTATGTGGGTTGAAAAGCCACTCTATCCGATTATTGAAACTAATTACAAATCATGTAGGAAATCCAATTGTAAAAGAATTGTTTAACATCATGAGTTAGAGTGAGACTTCTTCTTCGGTCTTGACGTTGCAAAGGTAGGGCCATTCCTAAACATCCATATGACCTAAATAAAAGGGTACAATGATCAGTGGCCACGCCATCTAGCAATTGGTAACAGATGGAGACAAAGTTAGAACGACTTGCAAGGGTGAGTACATCTTTGAGTTTGTCTATTCGGATATCATTTTAGAGAATGAGCATTGCTAAAACATTTTATAATATCCTCTTACTAATCATTCTACACACAATAATATTATATATATTTTTCCATTCATTCTCTCTCTGCATCCAAGCCGTCAGTTATGACACTTATCAGGATCCTGTGAGTAGGAGGATATGTAGAAAAAATTTATAGAAGGAAATATCATTTTCCTTTCAGAATATCCTTCCATGTTTGAGATGCATCATTGAAACTAACAAGCATGTGTTTTTCAGTCTCAATATCTTCATTACAAACCGTGCAACGAATCGAGTGAAGATCTATACCTCTATTATCCAAGTTTAGTACTCTCGTTGGAATTAGTTTGTTTTCGAATCGCCAAAAAGCTACGCGGGCTTTAATCATAACGAGCTTGTTCCATCTAACTGGATTATAATCCTAATGAGTGTTGTTTCTAGTTAAAGCCTCAGGTAGTATCTAGTTTGTGTTGTTTGTTTTATTTCTAGATATGTCGTGTACTCTTTAGCTTCTAGCGCCTTGCTAGTTGCTTCTTTTTTATTTAAATATATTTCTTTTGCTATTCAAAAAAAAATGAGTGAAGGATTTTGTGATAAAAGATCTCATATCTCGTACCGTGGAAATCCTTGAGTGTTGGAAGACGCATTCCCAATGATCTTTTTCATTTGACAGTTGACAATTGGAGAGTAAACTTTGAATATCACCATAATAGCTAACTCGGACAAGTCAAGAGCGCTAAAAATCCGTGGGCTCACGCCCACATAAATCAAAAACCCAAGGGGAAGGTCAAGCCCGAGTACATTTGAGGTTGGGGCATGAGATGCCACTAGCCAAAATTGCTATTTAAAGGCATATACGAAGAGAGAACAGGAGCTAATACAATAGCAGTAGAAGTGAGGATTGGAAAACAATCACAAACAAGGTATTGATTTTAGCGTTTTGAAACTAAGGACCGACCCGATTTTCTTCTCACGAAAGAAGCATCATGGAGACCACCTTGAAGGCAATGAATTGAACAAATCACCTTGCACCAAAGAGAGGAACTTTTAGTAAAAATATCCAGCATCATTTCGCAAACATACCTTGATTGCTTAACCTAAAATTGCCGATGTTGTGGCCCCCTTGGTCAAGAGGACCAATTACTATATATATTAAAAGACATTCAAAACGACGTCACTTAACTTAGCTTAATAATATTAAAATACATTCAAAACGACGTCACTTAACTTAGCTTAATAGACATTCAAAACGACGTCACTTAACTTAGGCCATTTCATCGATTAACCTGGCCCATTTTTTTGTCGCCGATAACCCAACCCAATTTAACAGATACGGTTTGATTTCTCCCGAAGCTTCTTTATTTGATAAGAAATTGTATCCGGAATATACCGATAATCAAACCGCTCTCGCTCTGGCGATTTGTTACTGAAGTTGTGGTTGGTATGTTTATATGGGTATTATACTCACTCCGCGGCGATGTATATCGGTGTTATGGAGTATCTGTAACTCGATTATACCAGGTAAACCCATCATTCGTTTTGTGTAAAGATTGAATCTTGATAGTTAACTTGATGGATTATGCTGACAAATAAGTTCAAATTAGGCCATTTGATAGTTTAGGTTACGGTTTTATTTTGCAAGTGATGCTGGGAGATTAGTGTAGTCGTAGTTATTTGTGGTTTTATTGAAGATATTCATACATGAGCCTCAAAAAATTTAAAAGTTATTTGTGTTTTGGAGTTCAATAAGGTGAGTAAATTATATGTGCTTTGATTCAGTTATAATACAATCCAATTTCTATGGTTGTGGTTTGGTCGGAAAAAGAAGATGTAGGCTGCTTGATACATGTATGTCTTAAGATTATTGACAAGTTTACTTTCATCCACATATTTGCAGGCCTACCCATTCTGAATAGGTGTTTGCAGCTATATTGAGGTTGTATTTTGGCGCTTATGCTAACGCAACCATTTTAATAATAGGTTGTCATCAATGTTGGTGGGTTCAAAAACTTGAGATTGTGCGATCTTGGCGGGCAACATGCTATGTTTGCGCATGGCGGGCGTGTCCTGTTTTTCGGGTCCGCACGTATCCAAGGCCGATTGTTGTACATGTTGTTTTGTTGTTATGGTTGTCTTGCTAGCAAGTTGGAAGGACGTTAGAGTGTGACAAACAATCACCTTAGCAACCTCCACGTCGCATCCGGGTAAACTATCAACTCTAATTCACCAATTATTCCGATGTCATTTTGATATCGGGTTGCATGTGTTTTATGTGTGTGGGGTTTCAAACATACTTTTGTTGGTTATAATAGGCTATGATTAATTTGTGGGTTCATTAAAGCCATCGGTCTCTGTCTCTTGGCAAGGCAAACTATAACGTTTGCAGCCATGGCGGATGTATACACTTTTCTCGATTACTAATCAATCTGAGTCAAATGATATTGGTTATTTGAGGACCGAACTTCCCGTCATTGTCTGTTAAGTCGAATTCTAAAACCCATATCTTGGCTGGCGACGGATTGTTGCACCATGGGGTTTTGGGTACCACTTCCATAATCGGCCGAGCCTTATGTCGATGTGGGCTTGAGGAGGATTTGGATGAAAGAACTTATGTTTTGTGTGAGCGTAGCTTATTAACAGCGGGATGTTGGCATGGCAACCGAACACGTGTTGTGGTTGCAGCAAAAAATGGGCCAGGTTAATCGATGAAATGGCCTAAGTTAAGTGACGTCGTTTTGAATGTCTATTAAGCTAAGTTAAGTGACGTCGGTTTGAATGTCTTTTAATATATATAGTAATGACAAGAAAGAGAAAAGTAGAATTGAGATTATCCGCATCTTGGCAGGGCAAGTTACTAACTTTGCAGCCATGGCGGCTTAGTCCACTTTCTAATAATTGAGATTCTCCGCATCTTGGCAGGGCAAGTTACTAACTTTGCAGCCATGGCGGCTTAATCCACTTTTTCAATTGAAATGAGGCTATGTTGATTGATTCACGATAAATGTAGATAATTGATATTGTCCGCATCTTGGCGAGGCGGGTTACTAACTTTGCAGCCATGGCGGCTTAGTCCACTTTCTCAATTGTTTATAAATCTGAGCCTTTGACTATAGTACGCTGGACATTGAAACCATTATATTTTATTCATCTAAAAAATATATATGCGAGCCAACCTTATTGACCCGGCAGGTATGATCATCGTGAAAATGTTACACAAAAGTAATTCTCGGTAAATGTTATATAGTCGTAATTGGCTTGACAATGCCGATCCATTTTCGCATTCATGCTTTTAGGATCGCCGCTCTCGATGCCCATATCTTGGCATCGCAGCCGGCGTCT
This sequence comes from Chrysanthemum makinoi, assembly GCA_910596185.1. NCBI lineage: Eukaryota > Viridiplantae > Streptophyta > Magnoliopsida > Asterales > Asteraceae > Chrysanthemum > Chrysanthemum makinoi. The sequence continues at coordinate 105,287,784 of OU343222.1, read as the reverse complement.
ATAACGTGGTTGCGGCTATATCGGCCTGTTTCTTGACGGTCCGTTGCTTGAAAATCTTAGCCTCGGTTTTCATTATAGCTACTCTTTCCCTTCCTGCGAGTAAACATCGGTTCATCATCATTTTATGATTCGTTTAGTTAGCTAACAACTGTTATGGGCCATGGCGGATTAGTCCACTTTCTCGATTGTTTATAAATCTGATCCTTTGATAATGCTTTAGAGATTGTTATTTTCTTTTCGCTAAAATGAAGATTGCTGACCAGGGTTGCTTATACTTTCTGACATACATGTTAGATATACGTGGAATGTGGTAAATTAAACGTATCTTGCCATTCAAATGAGGCTATGATGATTAATTAATGACAAATGTACACAATTGAGATTCTCCGCATCTTGGCAGGGCAAGTTACTAACTTTGCAGCCATGGCGGCTTAGTCCGCTTTCTCAAATGTTTATAGATCTGAGCCTTTGACTATAGCGAGTTGGACATTGAAACCGTTTTATTTTGGGTTAATAGATGAGATCAGTGTGTGTGTGATTTCTGGGTTTCTGGATCAAGAGAGAGAGCTGGTGGATGTGATTTCAGAGTCCTGTACACGTGTTTTAACGCATGTGCATATCCTCGGTGTATAACAAAACGTTGGCCCAAGAACCGATTAAAGTATAACGGTTACTATGTCCCGTGCGCCATAGTTTTTATATATAATATATAATTGGCGATGATGATCCATTTTCTGCATTCATGCTTTTTAGGATCGCCGTCTCCTGATGCCCGTATCTTGGCATGGCAACCACGCCTATAACGTGGTTGCGCACCATGTCGGTATCTCTTGACGATCCCTTGCTTGAAAATCGAGCCTCGGTTTCATTGTAGCTATTCTTGTTCCTGTATGAGTTAACATCGGTGCATCATCATTTTATGATTCGTTTAGTTAGCTAACAATTGTTATGCAAATGTATCCGCTAACGTGCCTTGGCAAGGTGACCACATAAAAAGCTGCGAACCCATGCTAGCGGTATGTGTCAAATCCTCGGGTAGGTTTTATGTTTCTCTAACTTAGAAACACAAATAACATTTACGCAACTAATTTGTTGGTTTTGTGTTTAATTGTGTTTATTTTTCCGTGGTTTCGAGGTTCAAGATATTCGGTATTGAAGAAGGATAGCGGGAAAAAGTTGGTGAATACCAGCGTCTAAGTAAATGGAAATCTTCAACCACGTGTAAGTTTTACTCTTGCAAAAACTATTTATGAGCGCTAATTACATAAATTACCGGATAAAAATGTCAAAAAGGTCCGCCAGCGGCAGATGGTCCAATACTCGTTACATTCTATATATTACTTAATCCGCTAGGTTCATGGGTTATAAAATAGTTTCTATAGCGGGGAAAAACTCACGCTTCGATGTAAAGGAAATTGGGCTTTGTATTTGCCCCGGTTTGTTAGCGAGCCCAAACATGAGGAAGTGTGTAACGCGCTTGGTCCAAGATGTAAAACATGAGATAACGATTACGCCTCTTCTCAAATGTGCCAGTAGTCTCTCACACACACAGACATAGGCGGTTATACCACATCAAAGGTTCAAGAATTCACAGACACACCGACATAAAGCAAGTTGAATCGGGTTCCGGGGGCTTTTTGCAATTATACTCAATCAAAATGCAAGAACTATGGTTTCAGGTTTGGGTCTGACTTTTTTTTGCCATAAAGATATTTTTGTTTATGCTTGATTCATGTTCAATCATACAAATATACCCAATCAAAACACAACAACTACGGTTTCAGGTTTGGGTCTGACTTTTTTTTCCCTAACGATATTTTTGTTTATGCTCGATTTATGTTCAATCCAGTTAGGGTTTCAATTTTGGGCGGAAGATTATTGTTGTTTATGCTCGATTCACTACAATAATAGTTATATGTGAAGTCAACGTTCATAAGGCTAATCAAACAGGTTTCTTATTTTTATCCTTTCTATATGTTTTCAATTCTATTGTTAGATATGTTGAACGGTAATAAAACTAACAAACTTTAGTTTGACGAAAATTTCAAATCCAGGTATGAACTTATTCACTATAAACTCTTTGATCTAAAACTTTACGACTTTAGTTTACGTTGTTTCTATTGAAAGTTTATGCGGTTTTTATTATTAGTCTTATATGCATTTGTTTTGCAGTTTTCAAGGGTTCTAAGGGACTAGGAAATGAAAAAGGGTGAAATTTTTTAACCTATTTTTTTAAATTAGTTGTCTGCTTTGATCTTATAAGACTTGCAATTTATTTGTAATTGCAAGTTTTAATTTCAATCTTATAAGACTTAAAATTGTAAGTCTGAATTACAATTTTTTTTACGCTATTCAGGTTACTCCGGGTAATCTAAATATTGGGTTGGAAGTGTTTGGAGATTAAAGTTTGGCTCAACCCGACCTGCTCGGTAATTTCATCTAATGTTTCTTCTACCACCTTAGTTACTACTGCCGTTTCTTTTAAGATTTACAGTTCCATTCTCTTGGAATATTTATACATGCAAGCCTAATGGGTTAACTTTAAAATGATGCGGGAAGGTTTCTAAGATCTCGCGGTGGCTATGATAACAAGTGCACGTAAAGGTTAACATACTTATGAGGTTTACTCACCTTCGTCCATAGTCTTATTTTTGCCATACATGCTTTGCTCATATACCGTAGAAAGTTAAGAACATCAGAAATTAAATTTGATAGCATCGATTCGCCATAGCTTTCTAAAATTGCAAATGTTTTATTTCACGAGATATAGATTTGGAGAAGCTATCAAATTAAATATCTCGCTTTGGTTGTAGGGCTCTCAAGAAAGTGGAAGTAATGGCTGATAGGGATGATGCTACTCTTGAGATTGTAGAAGTGCATACTGATGATTAGTATATTAGGTTATAATGACTTTCCTTTTCAAGTAAGCTTTCGCGAAAAGGTTCGGTCTTTAATCTATATCAATACTCTTTGGGGTGAACAACATTTCTCGACATTTATTCTATCGTTCTCTGTCTTTTATATATATACTTATGGACTTTGCTCTTATAATTGTGATTGGTTTTGTTTTTGGTAAACCATTGGATGCAGGTGCATCATCTTCTTATTTGAAAGCAAAAGAAGGCCCTAGGATCTCCTCTTTTCAATACAGTGCACCATCTTCTTATAATGTTAAAACAAAAAGTCAGCCTCCCCAAGACAACCTTTTAAAAGGTATCGTTTATTTTATTAACGAAGTTATCGGTTGACCGCAGAGGGTAGTATACAACGATTTAGTTTTGACGAAGTTAGTAACCTGTTTCTTGACTCAATTTCTTTGGTTTGAGTGCTTTGATCTGTTTTCAATCATGTCTTGACCTTGCTTTATCGTATTCGTTCTACTCACTAATCTTTCCATCTCTAATGATTATGGTATCCTTAACTTTTAACATTATAAACTCATACTGTGCAGGGGTTTAGCTTTGGCCATTTAACGGTTTATGGAAGAGAAGAACAAAGTACTCTAATTGAACAAATGACAATCCGCCAACTACTTCACTTTGCGTATCGATGTGAATATTGATGTGAAGGATTTGCTATTTTGGCCGTTAGTTTCGTCCGCACTGAACCGAACAGTGGGTACTATTTCCTTAAACCGCATTTCAAAATTCGCTAGTTAAAAGTTGGTGCTTTTGTCCCGCCTTACCATATGCGGTAACAAAAGTTTAGGTTTCCTTAAACCGCATTTACTAGCAATCCGTTTGAGTTCGAGGTTTCGTCCCATACCCTTAAACCGCATTTGGCAAACCGTATTTAGCCCGACACCAACCTGTGCAACATCGATGCAAGGGCTTTTTTAACGAAAGTGATGGTTGAAGTAGGTGCTAGGATCTTTGAAATAAGGCGGTTGAGGGCTTAAATTGGTATTTTGGTGGCTTTGAGTGCCAACACGAGCTTAAATAAGTGCTTTTATGAGATGGGGGCTAATACATGTTGGTTTACGAAATTTGAAATGGTGGGTTTCAGAAAAATGGGTGTCTTAGGGAGCTCGAATGGGTGTGGGTTTGGGAAATCCATGTCTTTAGGTACTAAAACAAGTGATACACAACGCTTGATGTCCGATGTCTACAAGCACCTACATCTTTGTGAAAGAGTAGGTATGTTGAATACCTTTTTTGAAGGCATTAATTCTTAAAATATGATTGCTTATTGTAATTATACTCAATTAGCAACCCGTGTCAAACAATACTATGATGAATTTGACAAAATTTAACATGTCTTTACAAACTGTTGGTTAATTGGTTTTTTTAATCATCATGATATTGTTGTAATGTGTTGCGCACCTTATATTTTGTCAAATTATCAAGGGTTCGATGAGATGTAACCATCCTTCTTTATGCGGAGTTGAATGACATAGCACATTTAAAACCGGGGTAGATGTGCTTTGTCAAATTCAGTATCAAGGTTCAGTAGATGTAAACTGCTTCTGCTTATACGTTGAACAAATACATCCCGCCGCATCGCGGCGGGGGCTACCACCTCGTTTATATATACACTAATAGGAGAAGGCATCATTTCTTTATTATTTTTAGTGTCTTGGGCCTTCCCCTTCCTCTTTGGGCTTTTGCCTTTTGGCCCGTTTTTTAGCCAGGTAAATTGGGTCCGTTTGTTTAGCCGGTGTATTGTTCAAACACGTGTCTATCTAGATATAACTCACCGCCTCTCTCTCAACTAACCGCTTCGCTTTTTCTCTTTCTTGAATAGATTCACAGGCTTTTGTTTAATTCTTAGACAATTTCAAAGTTTTCAGATTTCTTTCACATAGACGTCGCAGATCATCAACAGTTGTGAGGGTTTTTTTTGTCGGTGGGATTTTTTGGGGTTACGGTCGATTCATGTTAACTTACACTTAATTAGGTATGTAATTTTAAAGTCGATTTCCTTGATTGTTACAGTATATTTTTATTCGTATAATAACGTTAGTTCTAAGAATTATCACCTGCTATAGTATGGTTAGCTAATCGATGGATGATGTATTTTTGTGTAAGTTTCGAACAAAAATGTTTGGTATAAGGAAATATTTTTTTTATATTACATAATCAACCATAGCTTGCCGTGAAAAGACAAGAACAGTTAAATTAAGAATCAAGTCTTCGGATTTTCCGGGCAACCTTGCGGCGGCGTCTGATCATGTCCTTTTTAAAGTTTTTAATGAGTTGGGGTTTTAATACTTTGACTTTAGATTAGTTCTCTTTCGAGCTTTTCTATAAAAGATTGAGAGTTTTTGATTTATGGGGTTTTGATTCTGCATGTGCCAATTTTTCGAGGTTTGGAGCTTTTGTATGATGTATTGGGTATCTTTCTTTTGTATAAAGATTGTTTCTTGATTGGTTTTGTCCATCTTTTTGCAGGTTTTTTAAGCATCCGATTGAATTTAATTATCCCCTTCTCAGATTAGGGGATGTAATCTTTAATTGTAAGATTCTTTGATATTTAATTATCCCATTAGAAAATTAACTTACAAATCAGTTTAGGTTGATTTGCGCGGTTTACTAACTGAGAGTCACGGCTCAGTTCTTTGCTTGCAGCCAATAAGCCTTGCTTGCAGCCAACAAGCCCAGTTTTCTTAGCTTATGAGGTTATCAATCTTATACTATGCGGTTTACTTTTGATCTTTATCTCTACTATTATTTTGTGTATAAAACATAACTGAAACATAGATGTAGCTAACGGTTGATGTAACCATGTCTTCTTTGCTTGGGCTTTGTCATGATGTATGTTACGATGTAACAAACTAACATGCATTTTTTCTTTCATTAACAGATTTGAATCAATCAACCATGCCTGCCGATGGAGCCACTGTTGCTGTTGGGGTTCCATATGCTCCACTTGATCCGACCTTACCCGAACCGTGGAAGGATTTTATGAATCGGAGCACAGGAGTGATGTACTATTAGAATCCTGAAACTAGCATTAGTCGATATGAAACTAACATATGTGCTTTGAAACTGATTATATGATAATGATATGTATGAAATAGTGGTGTATGCCTTTGATTAGCTTTAGGTTATGATAATTCGATAAGTGATTGTTTGATAAACTTACTGTTGTAGGAACTCAGGTAAAATATTGAGGGGCGACAACTAATTTTAGGTTATTATTGAACAATCAGTTTTCTTGGCCTCATGAAAGTATGATACGACTACTCGAATAGTCAGACTCATTTTGTCCAAACACTGAAACCTGCAAGTTTGTTTGTTCTAGGTTAGCACAGTTGGTGGAGGGACACAACTAGCGTGGCAATCAGCATACTTGAGCCTGCTTGGAGTCAAAGGTGTATGCATAAAATCACAAAGCTCAAATGCTCTGTTTCTGTCGCAGGTCGTAGTAATTTCTGAAACCTGCACGTTTGTTTATCATGTCCTAAACAGTTTCTAATTTGTGAAAAAAAGATGTTTTATTCGCTAGAGAGTGCAACATTTTATCGGGGTTTCTTTTATTTTCGTATAAGTTCATCATTTTGCAGAATGATTTTAAATAGGACTCCAATTTTAGTGTTGGTTTATGTTATCTTACAGAAAGAATAAAAGACACCCACCAGTCCACCACTGATGATAGGAGATTGCAAAGCACAATAAGCGGATGATCAGGTAAGCAAGCAATTTGCAAACAGCCTGTAGCTATATCATTACTTAAGCTTCAAGATGATGTCCTTTTTTATCCCCATTATTATATATCTTCACATTATTAGTCTCTACCTGCTTTGTGTTTTTTTTCAATTACCTTTGTTTATTTTGAACAATTAAAACTGTTACGTACATTATTTGGATGATTATTATTGCCACACTAACCTTCGACATTTTATTACTTTTGTAGGTACAACTTACACATTGCAGAATTGTACTTACCGCTTGCGTGCAACAGATAGACGGTCGCACCTCGGTCAGCGGTAACTCCAGCTGTACACTTCAATACTATTAAGCTGCACATTTCCAACGTGTACCATTTTTTTAGTCAATCAAACAGCAGAATCAATCAGCATGGAAATAATTTAGCTGCAATGTTTTGATGTTTAAAAAAAGTTCCACCGTACTCATTTGTGCGTAGTTTGAACTGTCATTTATGCACATAAACAGGTAGCACAATACTCAATTACATGCAACACATTACTTTTGCATAAGTAATGATTGGTACACATGATATTTAATGATTTGGACTAAATGTTGACATCTGGTAAAAACCCTACAGGTAATGAACAACTTCAGTGATAGTAGCGCAACCCAGTATGTAGTATGCACTGCTGCTGCCGTGCCTGCACGCTACCTATAAGTTAGTTTCCTCCCAAAAACTGATGTAAAAGCCTGCAATTTGCATCACAGTTAACAGCCACAAAGCAGTAGATTGCATGTTAAAGGATCACACTTTCTAGCGATTTCTAACTTTAGGGACGAAACAACATCAAAAACCCGAGGTGCAGAAAAACTCCCGGGTATTAGATACTTGTTCTTCCAAATGATCCAAGCAATCTTCTTAGAATCAGAAGAGCCTCACGAAAAAAAAAATTAAAAAAAAATAATAAAAAATAAAAAATCTTCTAATACTTTTAAGCTTATTAATAACCAACTTAGAGAGTTTGTATGAAGAGAGAAAAAATAGACTGCAAGACTATCAAGAAAGGATTTTGTGAGAGCAAAACGCCCACCAAAAGAGGGGGGAATTCGCTTTCCAATTAGTGAGCCTTTTAATGAAACCGGCCATGTTAGCATCAATAGGAAAATCAAGGTAACGGCAAGAAAGGTGAGATGGATGACAACCCGTGCGAAAATAAAAATGATGCACCAAAAATTAAGCTTTATAAAAAGTTTCGAATTTATAAACTTTATAGCTGACATAATACAAACTACCTATGTCACAATTGCCATCCTTGTGACATTCTTTGATTCAAAATTTACAATCAAGTCTTCGTAATAAATTTGCTCCAAATTAACAAAATAAATAAGCAAAACTAATTCAAATGATAAACTATAAAAATCATTGTTTGAAGACAACGAAAGTTGATTCACATCATCACACCTCATATACTTGATGCAAAATTGTATGCTTGTTGGTTGATAGTTTTTCAAATTATCTTAGTTTACCATAATCAACCAGATATAGTTGTGGCAAGAGAGAAATAATAGAATTCATGGCAAAGGTGATAGGAACAGATAACGAACTGCATTTTGGATGTTGTTAGGATGAAGCTCGCTTCTATACGTCTCAAGAAGTCGTATCAAGCTGAAAGGTTGATGAAAATTTGGAAGATTTCAAGCTTGATGATTGAAGGTGGCTAATTTGCGCATGGAAGCTAGGGATCTCCTGAGCATTTTGTTGTCATATTTATTTTATGTAGATTCCTAGTTTGTGTTTCGTGGTTGTTATGCTTTGAGTTGTATTCAAAGTGTATTGTCGATGTTCATCTTTAAAAGAGGGGCTCATTACCTCTCTTTAATGTACGTAAACTCATATTTTTTCTAATATATTTATCGGGGTATAATCCCTTTACCCAAAAAAACATAATCAACGAGATATAATAAATTATTAAAAGAACAAAAGAAATGATCACATAATTAAAATGGAGTATTAGATAGAGAAAAAGTTGATAGTTGGGTTTTCATCCATCATACTGTTTGTTTGATGCCCTCGGCTGTCGCCCAGCTCGCGCTACCAGGGCCGGCCATGCATATTAGTTTTATTGTTTTATGAAAAATGTCATTGTATAACCCTATGATAGTAGTGTAGACATTGAAATTGGGACGAAAACAACATAGTACGTATTACAATGTTTGCCTTTGGATATGTGGTTAGCGACCATCACCAATGGATGTCAAATATAAAGACAAAAATTACGTTTAAATTTATAGAAAAGTGTCTTTAACCGCAATGGTCGTATGTTGAAACTTCCATATGTTGTTATACAAACATTTGTTTAGCGTTTTGCGTCAGATAGTAGTGTAGATGAACCGGAAAATGCATTGAAGTTGTTATTAAAGATATATTGGTAAATATATACGATATGATATCATAACAACCAAAAAGCTTTCAATGAAGTGGTGAACAACTTAAATAAGTGTTAACTTTTGTAAATTTATGCTAGCTACGGCGGTTTCTACAAGTGTTTGTGTGTTAAATAGCGTGGACGATGAAAATGCAATTGCAAACGTTTGTATTCGATAACTAAAGACAAAATTCTTAACATCTATCAAACAACATATAAAAACATTTAATGAAAATGAAAGTAAACATTACATCAGTATGAGAATATGTGGTAAAATAGCGTACCAAAATTCATGAATGTGATTAGCCCAAAAAATAAAAAAGGGTTACTATTTTGTAAAAATTTGGCAATGGTATTTAGCCAAACTTAAGGGCACATTATTTTCTCTTAATGTAAAAACATTATAATCTTTTTTCAAATATAGCGAAAATGATGGGTTCAAACATATGTTTTGAAATTACGTGGTTCAAAGTTGAACCGTTCGTCAAAAGTTGAAAGAGCTAGTCAACCCGGGTTGAAGCGTCATTGACAAGTTTTCGTATGTATTAATAGTTTCAAATTTTCACTTTTTACTTTTTGTTTTTCCTTTATATAGTATAGCTAGTTATATACGTTTGCGGCGGCTTGTGCTTAACAGAGAAATAACCGCAATTTTGTTTGGTCTTCCAAAACTTTCCTTGAAGCGGCCAATTGTGTGAAGTGGTAGCGTTCTTCAAAATTTTATTTTGGTTACTTTTAAGTAATGATGTGTTTTAATAAGAGTTGTACTTTTACTTTTCCAACATTTTGTATTATATTTGTTTAATAGGCTAAAAGTTTTTACAACACATTAATTGTATATAATTAGGTAAGTTTTGTTATAGGGTACGGAGTAGTATTCAGATTTTCACTGACATTTACTTGAACACAAGAAAATGTTTGGTGATGTCCATCGAACGGATATTAACCTAGCTAGTTCATATCAATATATATATCATAAATTATATTTTGCAAGATGCAACAATTGTTTTAGGCAGGCGTAATCTTGCCTTAATCGGCATATATATATGGTCAAGTTCTCTTAATCGGAAAGTATAGTCAAGTTCATCTCCCATATTATTGTAGCTAGTGCAAACAATTTGTCTTTTTCTAGTTTTAATTAGAGTTGCTATTTTGGTGATTCTTTCTATTAACATATGGGCTCTGAATTTGGTTATATGTCGATCTGATATAGTTAATAACTAGCTTTCTCGGCCTTTGCGTGTAGTACAAGTAACTGCGAGGTCTTATAGAAAAAATCTCATCAATATCGAATACGCTAGAAGCTACTCAGCCGTGCAGACTTGAATGGTTCCACAGTTTACGCCTCCACACATTATATTGATCTATAACGACAAACAACACTTGCATTGATACGATGCACAATGTTGTGGTAATACATGCCGACACACTCAATTCCACACACTGGTGGATTTTGATGCTTTTGACATTCAGAGTTCTTAATTTGTACAAGAACGTACCAACTCGGTATGTCTTAGATTAACACTATTTCATATACTTTAGATAATTTCATTAGGTAGGTATCTCATTAGTTTTTCTCAACTTGTAATGCGTACGATATATGTGTTAATAAACGCAATTAAGTATGTGACGTGATCCATTTTTTCAATCGAAAGTTGGATAAAACTGATTTAATTAGTGTTAACCATTTGTTTGTGAATAACTTGATCACTCTCTCAAGTAACATCTTTATTTTTAGTCGAGTTAATTGCATTTTTGGTCCATGTGGCTTGGCCAAATTGCAGATTTGGTCTCCAAAACTTTGAAAGTGCACCAGAGGTCCCCATTTTCAAGTTTCTGTTGCACGTTTGGTCCCTGGCCAAAGTTAAATGACTAAAATACCCTTATCTTCTTCCCCTTTAATTTTCTAATTACTTTTTCTTTTTATTTATTCATCCAATACCAAAATCATGAACAAGAACCCAGATAAACAAAACTGCAATTCACTCTTAAAACACTCTCAAAAACTTTTTCAGATCTAGCAAAGATAAACAAAAATACAAAAACCACAAAACCCCCAATTAGATTTCACATAAGAAGACCAAAATCCTCTTTGTTTCTTTTATGTGTTAATCAAAACATAAAAACATCAACACGGATCAGATTTGGGGTTATGGATAATGAGTACTTATTTTTGTAGATCTACATGGGTTGAAGATGTATGCTAGATTCGGGGATTCTGTCACCACCTCCATCGGATATGTCACCACCGCCGCCGCCAGATTTGGTGGTTCTGTCACCACCTTCGCGAATCTTGTTCTTCTGTGACTCTCATTTCTTGTTTTGAATCTGGTAGGGTAGGGATTAGGACATGGTTACTGTTCTTGTTTGTGAAGTTGTAATGGTTTGTTGTTGTAGACAGGTTACTGATCTTGTTATTCCTTTTTAACTTTTTGTTTCTTGTTTCGAATCTGGCAGTGTAAGGATTAGCCAATTATGTTGATGAATTTGTGTTTGAGAGTAAAAAGAGTTGGGCATGAATATGGATTTGTTTATCTGGGTTCTTGTTCAAAGGGGAAGAAGATAAGGGTATTTTAGTCATTTAACTTTCGCCAGGGACCAAACGTGCAACGGAAACTTGAAAATGGGGAGCTTTGGTGCACTTTCAAAGTTTTGGGGACCAAATCTGCAATTTGGCCAAACCACGAGGACCAAAATGCAATTAACTCTTTTAGTCCTATATAAACTTGGCGGTACAAAAATTTTATGTAATCAACACATGATAAACAGTGGACGAAAAAATCATCTTATATTTTGCCAAAAAAATTAAAAATAAATAAATTAGAAAAAAACATAACTTACGTTATTATTTTTAAAGATATATGAACTATGAAAAAGACCTTAGCTCATTTGCACCAAGAAAAAGACCTTAGCATGGAGCTAGAGACAAGAGCTAGATGATACAAGTTGAGATATCACAAGGATCACAAAACCACTCTAATCCAAATAAGGGAGCCTTTTCTATTCGACACCTAGTTAAAAGTGAAGAGCTTGATGTCGTTGAGAATTGAAGAGAAAGATCTCAACTGTTAAGGAGGTGAGCCTAGAGGAAAGGAGCAAAACCTACGTCTAATCACCTGCTTGGGGACTGATTGGTTCCCCTTAGGTGGATTGCTCCCTGCAAGGCTATCTGTCTACTTGGCTCAGTTGTAGGCCTTTCGCTTATAAGCTTTTTTATAAGTCTTTTTGTCTTGAAAGTGATCTCATTACAAAAGCGTCATAAAACCCGTAACATGAAATGTGTTGGAATTTAGATATTATGACCATCATATAAATAAATATATAATCACAAAATACCCGGCGGAAGAATAGATCAAATATGTATAATTAATTAACCTTAAAATAAATGATAGCGTACCTTGTTTGCTTCCCACGAATTAAACGATCAAGATATAACAAACCCTAAATTAGGGTTCATGTATAATTTAATTAGGGTTTAATCGAATTGGGCAAACACCAAAAATCCAAAAGGGATTTTTACTACGGTCTTGTATACGCGTATTGATAGCGATTCAATGTGAATGCTAGTTTCTTGATCACAATAGCTAACCAAATCACTTTGGTTTCACTCAAGTCAATCGTACAACCCTTGTAGGTGTTTAATCGATCATACAAGGCAAAAGAGGGGAGAAGAAGAGAAGGCTTGGCTAGGTTGGGTTACACAAGATTACCAAACAATGAATACAAGGCTTTGTATTTATAGTGTGGTAACTTAGTGTCCAAGTTAGCTTAGGATTCCTCTTGGGATATCCTAATCGATCGTCCATATAGCCAAGAGAGGTTCTAGAACCTTCTCTTGGCTTATTTTCTCTTTAGTCCATCTTCTTGACTTTTAACGTTCGTTAGACTAACTACCGTTAAGTACTAATGACCGTTAGCGCTTATTGTGATTTAATAATTAAAACATAACCATCATTTATTAATTATTATAATTTAATCGCATAAGCAACGAGTGCAATCTCATAGGCTCGAGTTCGAACCGGAAATACGACTATTAAATATGTTCATAAACTAACAGCTCTTACTTGGATATATCTTAATATACGTAATGACATTAGTTAGCGTCTAGCAACACACCAATGCTCCCCGAACAACTAGAGTGTGGTTTCTTGAAGCACATTTAATAATTCATCATTACACTATCCTTTTTTTCTAATACCGTGTTAAATATGGATATGAATCTTAGTCATTCCACAATTTAACTATTATGTTTCTCGTTATATTCCGATTGATCAAGATTACCAAATCATCGGGACGTATTCCAGATTGATCTTGGGTATGGCCATATAAACATCTTGCCAACCCTACGAGGGGCCCAATAGTATTATACTTTAAAACAAATTCAAATGAACAAATTTTATCTTGACTACAAGCGTAACTCATGAATTTCACTACACTTAGCGCCCTTATTACTATCGATTCGAATGGCGTTAAACTGTTTCACATAAATGAGCTCCACCCACGATCGTTCCGGCTTGTGTCTCAAGTCTAAGGATAAATAAAGTTTATCATTCACATGATTTACTTGATGACAAAGATCAATAAAGTACAATCATGTCGGTTGGGATAAGTCCGATATGCAATCTTTTGAATATCATGTGAGTTTGGCAGGACCTTCCTCAATATACAAAGTATATTTTATCCAATCCCTCAGATTTGTCTTAATTCAACCATATTCCCATATGAATGATCGACAATGGACATTTAGAATAACTTAAGTTATTCATAGATTTAAACATGCAAAATAGGATTGATAACGCTACAGCGTCGTTCGGGGTCAAAGGAACTTCCTTTTCTTCGAGCAAGTTTTATAACACCCTAGGCAGTGAACCTAATCGTTGTAGTGTAGTATTAGGGTAAGCCACGGGTATTGATATCGTTCTATAGGGGAATAGGAATGCTAGTGAGAAGTTACTACGCTAAGGTTGGGGTTGAGGAAGATTATTTTTTTTTATCTTTTTATGTTTTTTTAGGAAATGGAAAGGTACGAATCTCGGGGTTTGAATTTGGGGGTTGGTATTTCTACCGATTACTCTACTTATCTAATTATCTAATCTAAGGTGATGGTAGTCTATGTCTAATTATTGTGTGCTCGTATGATAGTTTAAAAATGTGTTTACTTAGGTTTTATTACTCCTTAATTATCTCCTATTGATGGTTGAATTGTCACGTCCTTATTCTTAATCGCGTTGTGTGCTTAAAGTCGTAGGGTATCGCTTTATCCCTAACTCTTTGAACTTACCAAAGGGTCTCGTCTACAAAATCTCTAGGATTTATACACTCTAATTCTAAGGCACTCTTTGTATGATTTAGCCTACAACTACTCTAGGTGTCATAGTCTAAGGTTCACAAAGATTAATCAAGCATTAACTACACAACGAATGACCTATCGCATTACTAGATCATTAACAATTAAGATAAGAGACAACCAACCAATATTCAATAATTAAGTTTCATAATCCCTAAGCAAACACACAAGTAAATTAGCCGGACATGGAGAACATGCAAGCATACACACAAATAATCAAAGACATAATTGTATTAATGAAGTAAAACACTTATCTTGATGTAAGATAGGGTATGGAACCCTAAAATCTTGTACAAGACGGCATTGGTTCGGTTTAGGTTTTACTCCAAAAGACTACTCTCCAATCTGAAAATTCGGATTCTATATATAAGATTACATATGCGACGGCGTCACCTTATGATTTGTGGCCTTCGGTCGCCGTCATTAGGGTTTCGTCTTGGCCACGTTAGTCTTGCGACGGCGTCACCTTGTGCTTGTGACGCCGTCCCCTTCGGCTTATGACGCCCGTCGGATCAAATCTAGGCCGTCTGAGTTGCGACGGCATACTCTTTTAAAGCTTGACACCGTCACTTGAAAATAAGAAATTTGACTTCGTCCGTCACAAAATCCTCCGCGGCGTCGCGGTTAAGCAGATGGCGCCGTCACCTTGTGTTTGCAGCTTGAGTGTCTCGATTTCTTGACTTTGGCCATTTTCTTCGTATATCCGCGCCTTTTCGTCCAAATAAGTGTTATTACAGCAATTTGCCTTCAAGAGACCTAAAAAGTGAAAAGGAACGATATTAAGTAATAACGGATATAAAAGTGATCAAATAAGGGCTTAAATGACCCCTCAAAAAGGTACATTTTAAAACCTTATCAAGGATACAATCTATTATAAATAAAAACAAACATACCAAGTACTTTAATTCATTAAAATAATAATTGTTTAATACATCCTTGACCCAAATACAATCCATAGATTTACATGAAACTACTAGCTAAATGAAGTCCAATGCTCTCAGTATGTTGAGTAAACTTTGCCTTAGGTAAAGCCTTCGTGAAGGGATCAGCTAGATTATCATCTGTGTGAACTTTGAGTAGATTGATTTCACCTATTTTGACTTATTCTAGAATATAGTGATATCGTTGAGGAAAATGTCTGACGCCTTTCATAACTCTTGGTTCATTGACGAATGTAATTGCTCCAGAATTTTTGCAATACAATTTCATAGGTTCTTCATTTAAGGGCATAACATCAAGCCCTGGAATAACTTCCTAATCCAAACAACTTCCATCGCAGCTTCTGAAGCAGCTATGTACTCACGTCGTAGATATCGCAATAGTACTCTGCTCTATGCTCTTCCAATCCACTGCTCCTCCATTAACCATATAGACATATCTCAAATGAGACTTTGTATCATCTTTATCAGTTTACCAGGATGCATCGCAGTAACCTGTAACATCAAGTTCTGCCTCTGAATTCCCACCATACACTCGAAACATATCTCTAGTAGCCTTTAAGTACTTGAGAATGTTCTTAATAGCGATCTAGTGAGTATCACTTGGATTTTGTTGATAACGGCTTGTCATATTTTGTCTGACGCCACATCGGTCTTGTGCATCTTACTGCACACATGATAGATCCAACAACCAAAGCATAAGGAACTTTCTTCATTCGTGCCACCTCAGCAGGTGTAGAAGCACATTGTTTTCTACTTAATCCAAGTTCTACTTGCATTGGAAGATATCCCTTTTTGGAATCTTGCATCCTGAATCTCTTCAAGATTTTATCAATGTAAGCACTTTGAATCAACCGCCTAGATCTATCTCTGTAGATCTTGTTCTTAGAATATATGTTGCTTCTCCTAAATATTTCATAAAAAAATATCTTCCAAGTTAGGATTTAACCTCTTGTAAACTTGGAATATGTTTTCCCATAATTAGTATGTCATCAACGTACAAGACAAGAAAAGTAACATTACTCCCATTAGCCTTATGGTATACACATGGCTCATCAATATTTTGAGTAAAACCAAATTTCTTGATTTCCCCATCAAATATTTTATTCCATTGCCTTGATACCTGCTTCAATCCATAAATGGATCTTTGAAGCTTGCATACTCGCTTTGGAATTTGTGGATTCACAAACCCCTCAGGTTGCACCATAAAGATGTATTCTTCAAGGCTACCATTTAAGAAGGCGGTTTTGACATCCATCTGCCAAATATCATAGTCATAGTACATCGCTATGGCTATAAGAGTCCTAATGGCTCTAATATACGCTACAGGAGAAAAAGGTTTCTTCATAGTCAATCACGAAGGTATGAGTATAGCCATTTGCTACTAGACGAGCCTTATAGGTATGTACTTCACCATCCATGTCAGTCTTCTTTTTGAAAAGCCACTTGCTACCAATGACTTTAGCCTTAGGAGGAAGGTCTACTTCAACCCAGACTTCATTCTCATGCATAGATTTCATCTCCGCATTCATAGTTACTTTCCATTTGTCCTTTTCAAGATCAACCCATGGCAGCTTTATAGTTAGCGTGTTCTTCAAGATCCCCTAAACTATGCTCCTCGACTTTTATATTAAGACTTAATCGTTTAGGAGCATGTATAGTCCTTTCAGACCTATGAATGAGAGTAACTTCAGGTGGAGGTGCGAGACTTTCAGGCTTCTCTTGAAGTTGGCTAGTGTTTTCAGAAGGTGATGTATCTTCTTGATCATCTACAAGATCAATTACTCTCCCACTGAATTTTTGAGATATGAGAATCCTTTCAAGAAAATCTGCATACCTAGCCATAACTACTTTGTTTTCAGGTGGATAGTAAAAATAGTAACCCATCATTTCCTTTGGGTATGAAGATACACTTAACAGATCTTTGTTAGAGTTTATAAGGTGAGTCACTTTTAACAAACACCTTATAACCTCAGACCTTTAAGTAAGACAAGTTGGGAGCTTTTCCATACCATAATCCGTATAAAGTCTTATCAACCTTCTTGGTCGAAACCATATTCAAAATGCGAACAACAGTCTCTAAAGCATAATCCCAAAAGGATAAGGATAGAGTTGTAAGATTAAACATTGATCGGACCATGTCAATAAAAGCACGATTCCTCCTCTCAGACATACCATTATGTTATGGTGTATATGGAGGAGTGAAGTGATGGACAATTTCACACTCTCTAAGGTAATCTTTAAACTCTTGTCTTAAGTATTCACCACCTCTATCGGATCGAAGAGCCTTAATCTTCTTTCCGAGTTGTAACTCTACTTCATTCTTAAAATCATTAAATGTTTCAAAGACTTCATGTTTATGTTTAAGTAAATAAACATAGCCATAACGACTGGAATCATCAGTAAAGGTTAACAAGTAGCTAGCACCTTTCTTTGACACATGTCTAAGTGGACCACATACATCTATATGAATTGTTCTAAGTAGATATGTAGCCCTTTTCGTTTGATGCGAAAAATGTTTCCTTGCCATCTTCCCAGATATGCAAGATTCACACTTATCAAATGATTCATCATTGATAGATTTTGAAAGCCCGTCATGTTGTAGCTTTTCCATGCGTTTCTTGCCTATGTGGACAAGTCGACAATGCCAACGATAAGTAGAATCCAAGTCAGATTTGACTCTCTTATTGCTAAAGTTATAAACAGAATTATTATTAACATTCAAACCAAGTTCATGCATCTCAATTTCAAACACACCATTCACAGGAATAACATTAAAATAAAATACATTATTTAAAGAAACTGAAATACCATAACTTATAAATGTATGAGCATAACCATTATCTTTTAACAAAGAAACTGAAACGAAAACTCTAATAATAGAAGGTGCATAATGATAATTTTTTTAAACGTACTAAACCCGAAGGCAAAACTAAATCAAACGTCCATATGGCTTCAACAACTGCACGTATTCCATTTCCCATGTACAAGTATTGCTCTCCATAGGTCAGCTTCCTTGCTCTTCTAAGTCCCTGTAATGTGTGACAAATATGAGTACCACATCCAGTGTCATACACCCATGAATTATATTTATTAGGAAAAGAAAATAATTCTATCATGGAGATACCTGAAGTGTTGGCGACATTACCAGCATTCTTATTCTTTTTTTGTCGTAACTCTTGAAGATAGAGATGACAGTTCCTCTTCCAATGTCCTATCTATTGCAGTGGTGACAAGCTTGATCCTTTCCAGGATGATCTTTCTTCTTGGGAGGGTACTTCTTGGGATTGGTTGATAAGCCATAACCTACTTACCCTTCCCGTTTCCTTTACCCTTGCCCTTGTTCGCTTGCGGCTTGTTTGGATTATTAATTCTGCCACCTTGTATTGCTAATACGGCGTGCATGAGCCTTTTTAGGTAAAACCTTCTCATAATCAATAAGCATTGCATGCAACTTACTTATTATCCTCCCCGTGCAATGCATGTTGAAATTGCGCACAAATCCAACAAATTCTTTATTAAGGGATCTGTTGATCAGGCCAACACATACATCTTGTGGAAGATGGTAGTTGAGACGTTCAAGTTGATCCAAGTAACTTTTCATCTCAAGTAAATAAGTACTCACGAATTTACCCTCCTTCATTTTGACCATGTAGAGAATCAAGAAGATCATAAAGTTTTGCACATTCCTGCTTCTCAAACATAGACTTCGGTTCTATAAGCATACCATGGGGAGTATGAAGTTGAAATTGCTTTTGCAAAGAAAACTCCATACTGCCTAGCATAAGGCATGCGACCTCGTTGCGACGGTCATACTAAAGGTTCCATGCAGCCAATACCTCATTACTTGAGTCTTGAGGAGGAGCTGGAGCTAAAGGTTGTTTTTATACATCAAGTCTCTTAGCAACACGCGGGACTATCCTCAGTTGCCGAAACCAGTCATTGAAATTTTTGCCATTCAACCTCTCTCGATCAAACATTTTTTTGAAAGCAGAGGTTAGTGTGTTATGGTCGGGTTGAGCCATTCTATAGAAAAAGTTCAAAAGATATTACTTTTGATAATATAATCTTTAAAGAAAATTAAATACCCATTGGTTAATACACATAAACCATAGAATTTTCTTAAGCTATGATCCAAATTGACATAATACCATTACATCAGTCGATCTGCTAGTAATGATAGTACTCAATAAGGTAAGAGTCGAACAATAATTGCCAAACATTTTGCAACTCCTAGATTATTATGGGACTTACTAATGGCACTAGGGACAATCGCATAGTGTCATGTAAGCATGTTTCATCCCATCTAATACCTTGGATTAAGGGATCTCACCACATAACTCAATTAAGTTGTACAATTTAAAAAACTGTAAATTTATTTCAGCTACGTCTCACATAACGTGGAGATTTACCTTGGGATTACAATCTAGCTATGTCTCACATAACGTAAATGATAACTGCAAGTGTTCTTTTAATTGGATGGCATAAACTTAAATTCTTCAAAAGGTACATTTAATTTGATGTGAAATCAAATATATACGAAGCAGCATGCACACATCTTCGTATCATACATTTAATAAGAACTTTACTCAATTAAGTCATTTATTAAACAACTACATTAATCAAAAGTGTTCGGTAGCTCCATAGTAACACACAAATAAGCGTATAAATTGGTCAGCGCGAAACATATTAAAAACCAACTTTTTTAGAAAATGTTAAACAATCAATATACATCTCTTATAGTTTGTTCACTATGGGTAAGCCTAGTAACCAATTAATTAACGATGTGTTTAAAAACTCTTTTAGACAAATGACTACTCTATTATCCTTATAGTTTACATCTCAACCTATTAAAGTTGAAAACCAAATTAAACTACGCATGACCACTTAAACAACGGTATAGGTTCATAACATTAAAGCGGATCATATATATCAAAGGTAGACATCTAGCTATATGCCACTTTATCATTGGTAAGTTTGATCATAATCATAGCTATGCCAATTTACACAACCAACAACTTTCTACATATAAACAAAAACACTACCATTTTCTCAACTTTTCATCTTTCACATCCGGTCAAACACCTTCTTCCACACGGATCCTACACTAGCAACCAAAGACTATCTTTGTTTACCAAGACCAAAATAACCAAAATCCCTACTATATCTCTTATTACCTTCTTGGCGATTCGAAAATGATGCACAAGTTATATCCAAGAGATATGGGTGGATTGGATACCAATCATTAAATAAAAATTTCTGGGATTACTTTGGACTTCCGCATAGGAGAATACGGTAAGTCACTCTTTTGTTAATGATCTTTAATAGGTTATTAACCCTTTTTGTAAATACCAATTCATTGATAGATTACAAATAACATCAATCGAATAAAATGTTGAAAACTTTATCATTAAAAACACATTATAAACTATTAACTCTTGTAAATCTCGACGTGGGGATGCATTTAACGCATTACGGCATGTAAGGCCAACCCCTTGGTGTCACATAAGATTTCACAAGCTTAAAAATTTATAATTAATCAAATTTCACCATTATTAGTCCGGTTAATTTTGCTTTTCCAAAAAACACCCTTACTTGTTACTTGTCAAACAATAATAAAGCAAATAAGAAAAAATAACCAACTAATACAATTAACATGCGAAATTTTAAATCAACTAACATGTATATTTTTAACTAAGGCTTCTACTTTTTTTCGATCTAGGTACGAGTGGACTACATATATCGATAAATTGATTCGTAAGCCCACGTTTAAAACATACAATAACCACATAAGTTGATAAAGTAAAATGATACATATGGGGTCTTTCCTAATTTTATAATAAATTAAATATTAGGTAATTAATGTGTCATACAAATTTAATTACTAATAACCCTAATTAATTAACATATATCGCATAATTATGCATGTATAAGCACTTAAGAATTAATGCACAAAATATCAAGATTCATATAAGCATAACAAAACACGCATGTTTTTATCATGGATCACATATAATCACATATGCACGTATTAACAATTAATAAACAAGGTAACAAGATCGACTATTAACGACATAAAACTAATTATCAGTTATCAAAACACATAAAAAATTGCATGCAACCTAGGGTTTCTACAATTTTCAAAACCTAATTTTTTTATTAAGGTCGATCGACCCAAAAATAAAAAATTAGGGTTTCAAAGTTAAAACCTAGAAAACCTAGTTATTATGCAAACTATCATTCAAGATTTTATTTTTATGCGTTTAGGTAATTAATTACACCATATTAATGGCTCACGATACCCTGTTGGAATTTAGATATCATGACTATCATATAAATAAACATATAATCACAAAGCACACAGCGAAAGAATAGATCAAATATGTATAATTAATAAACTTTAATATAAACGATAACGTACCTTGTTTGCTTCCACGCGAATCAAACGATCAAGAAATCTCAAACCCTAAATTAGGTTTTATGTATAATTCGATTAGGGTTTAATTGAATTGGGAAAACACCAAAAATCCAAAAAGACTTTTTATTACGGTCTTGTACATGCGTATTGATAGCGATTCAAAGTAAATGCTAGTTTCTTGATCACAATAGCTAACCAAATCACTTTAGTTTCACTCAAGTCAATCGCACAACCCTTGTGTGTGTGTGTGTGTAATTAGATCGTACAAGGCAAAAGAGTGGAGAAGAAGAAAATACTTGGCTAGCTAGGGTTACATAAAATTACCAAACAATGAATACAAGGCTTTGTATTTATAGTGTGGTAACTTGGTGTCCAAGTTAGCCTAGGATTCCCCTTGTGATATCCTAACCGATCGTCCATATAGCCAAGAGGGGTTCTAAAACCTTCTCTCGGCTTATTTTCTCTTTAGTCCCTCTTATTGACGTTTAACAGTCGTTAGACTAACTACCATTAAGTACTAATGACCGTTAGGGTTTATTGTGATTTAATACTTAAAACATAACTATTATTTATTAATTATTATCATGAATCTCATATAATGCGTGCAATTTCATAGTCTCGAGTTCGAACCAGACATATGATTATTAAATATTGTCCATAAACTAACAGAATGGACAACGACATATGAAAGGATTGAGAGATGGGTGTTAATTCTTAGTTTATTGTTACTCTATGAGGCTTTTTTTTTTTAAAGGGAATTTTCACTCTGGTAAAATATATTAAGCAAAAAACCATTTAAAATACAATGAAATGTGGCTGAAATGTCACATTAACCTCAAGCAACCGCTTGAACAACTCCTAAATCATTTATGACATGCCCTAAATGAACACCTAGTTACCAACAACTAGAATAACCACTTAAAACATAAAAAGACATGCAAAACAAATAAACAAATCCACATAAAAGATTACTTCCTCTAACGACCTTGAAGCTTGAAATCAAACTGATTGTTAAATTCTTTAAATTGACCAGGTAAGTCATAGACTTGGGCCTTATAATCATCAGAAAAATAGCCTTCAAGCTTGTTATGTCATCCTGGTGATGAAAAGTAATTGCCCATAGGATCATTTGGCTCAAACACCTCATCATCACTATCTGAATCAACCACTTCACCCACCTTAGAGAATGGGTTGCTTTTCCTTTCATCAGCCACCGAAATAGGTTTACCATTATCATTACTCTGTTAGTTTTAATTTCTTAGTTTATTGCTAGAAGTAAGAACATGCGCAAAATCTTCTTATTTAAATCAAACTTGCGTTAATAGGTTCTAACTTAGTAAATTGACACCTCCTTTAATTAGTTACTGATATACTACTGGAGTACTAGATCACTTTACTAATTATAGAATTACAGATAGCTTAGAGATATGGACATATGGTAAAGATATATAGTTGTTAATACCAATAAATATGTTAAATACAAGCTAAATGAACAATTGTAGAAAAAATTTGGAGGACGAGAGTAGTTTTTTTGTGTTGAAAGTTAGGTTCATAGAAAGAAGAATGAGCTCATATTGAAGTTACTAATTTTTAAACTTTTACTCCGTTAAGACAAGTCCATGCGTGTATAAATATCACATGCAAATCTCTACAATGCATGCATCTTCACTAAAACATGACATTCTCCATTTTAGCATTTCTACTTCTTCTCATCTCCATTAAATCTTCTGCAGATCATGTGACAGACACCTTCATCAACTGCTTAACCATCCGGTCGAGAGATTTTCCAATCACCGGGATTGTCTACACTCCCAACAACTCTTCATTTTCTTCGGTATATCATGCATATATCCGAAACCCTCGTTTCGATAACTCAACCAGAATAAAACCATCCTTGATCATCACTCCAACACACGTTTCCCACATCCAAAACGCCATTGTGTGCGCAAAAAAACATGGCATGCAAATGAGAACGAGATGTGGTGGCCATGACTACGAGGGGCTATCTTACCTCTCCTTTGAGGACACGACTCCTTTCTTCATCCTTGACATGTTTAACTTACGCTCAGTAGATGTAAACATCGAACAAGAAACTGCACTGGTTCAAACAGGTGCCACCCTTGGTGAAGTTTATTACAGAATTGCTGAGAAAAGTAACACTCATGGCCTTCCTGCTGGTGTTTGCCCTACGGTTGCGGTTGGTGGTCATTGTAGTGGAGCTGGTTATGGTAACATGGTTCGAAAATTCGGGCTAACTGTCGATTTAATTGAAGATGCAGAGCTGATTGATGTAAATGGAAGACTTTTGGACCGTAAGTCGATGGGGGAAGACTTGTTTTGGTCTATTACGGGTGGAGGTGGTGCAAGTTTTGGTGTTGTAGTTTCTTTTCTCTTCAGATTGGTTCGTGTTCCACCACAAGTGACTTTCTTTAAATTGGAAAGAACATCCGAAGATGATATCTTAAACATTGCCAACAAATGGTTCCAAGTTGCAAATAAATTGGACAACAATCTCTTCATTCGAATGAGATTTACTGTCATAAATAACACTAAGGGAATAAAGACAATACGTGCTACATTCCCTAGTTTATTTCTAGGAAGCACCTCAACACTCATGAGTCTTATGAACAAACGTTTTCCGGAACTAGGGTTACAGGATTCAGACTGTGTTGAAATGAGATGGGTTGAGTCGACATTAGTTTATTCAGGTTACCCAGTGGGAACCCCCCACGACGCTCTACTTTCTCGATCTCAAGAATCAGAACGAGATAGACCATTTAAGATCAAATCAGATTTCTTAAAATCCCCTATCTCAAAACCCGGGATGGAATCCATATTCAATAAAATGAAAGAACTCAAAAATCAAATGATCACTTTTAATCCGTTAGGTGGACGGATGAGTGAGATTTCAGAGTTTGCAAAACCCTACCCCCATCGAGCAGGGAACCTTGCTAAGATTGAATATGAAACGTATTGGAACGACCCAGGGACCGATGCGGATATCAGATACTTAGAGTATGCTAGGTTGATGCATGAGCATATGACTCCATACGTGTCCAAGAACCCTAGAGAAGCATTTTTCAATTATAGGGACATGGATCTTGGTGTTAACTACAATGGGGACAATAGTTACGAAGAAGGGAAGGTTTATGGGGTGAGGTATTGGAAAGAGGTTAATTTTAATAGGCTTGTTATGGTGAAGTCTAGAGTTGATCCTGATAATTTCTTTAGAAATGAGCAAGGCGTCCCAACGATGAAATCTTCGAAATAATATGTACTGTAATATTATGGAATGTTCACGTCAATAAAATTATATTTAATAGTATTCTGAATGTTCAACTTTTTATTTTGAAATGTGCAACCCAACCACGAAGATACATTCAAAATTCACTTGTGTGTTTTAATTTGTTTTGAATTTTTTATCACAATCAAATTTCATATTTGATTGTTAGTTTGATTTTCATGTTAGTGAAAACAAAAGTCAAACTCATGGGCTAACTAAACCCATTAGGTCACTCAGCTCGTAGTAGGCCTAAAACACCGAGCAAGATCCACATTCATGATCCATCATCCATGACCCTTGATGCTTCCTTTATTTCTCCCTAATATCAAATACTCAAGGGCTAATTAATCGAGATAAAACTAATTTACGTTCATTAACTCTGTAAGTTGTCGCACAGGGCCTCCATTAAAAAAGGGCCACATTTTTATAAGTTTGCATATAAATACATTATAATATTAAACATATACTCCGTATGAGTTATATAATTCAAATTTATATGCAATTTCTCTTTAGCATTAGCATGCAATTGTAATATGATGTTTTTGTTATAATTGTTTAGGGCCACCGAAAACTACGAAACAACCTTGTACAAACGTACCTTCAAATTAATATAGAGTTTTCCTTGTCTTTGTTAATGCATTCTTGATAATTTTCAAACAACATATAAACAACGAGATTCAAAGTTAGTATAACTATATAAAAATGATCCCGGTCATAATTCTTGAACTTGACTTATCGGTTTCAATGCGTTCTCGAGAAGCCACTCCACTCTTTTCAGTATCAAGCTCATTATGCTAGAGAATTATCATATTCGGACACTTTTAAAGTTAACTTGAGCATAATTAGCAAAGAAATATTCCGGAAAGTGATATTATGCTTGCAACATGTGGTATGAATGGTTTATGTAAACGTAATTGGGAAAACCAAAACAATGACTTGCACTTCCTCTACGTGTATGTCTTGTATACGTTCATATAACCATTTAAAGTCAAGTTAAAAAAATAATAATAAATAAATAAATAAAATAAATTTAAAGTCAACTTTGACCCTGAAAATATGGATATAATTGTTCACTATAATCTATACTACATTATAAATGATTTGGGACTTCCAATAAAAGAAAGTTTTAAAATTTTAAGACAAAAAATATTACTACTATAAAAAAAAAAATTAGAAAATTTAAGTCTCATCTAAACCATATATAGTAACCCTCCAAAGTAATGATGTATTTTAATAGAATTAGTTATAAGAAAAACTCACTAAACTTATAACCACTCATCTAATACTAAAATTTGAAAAATAAAAGTGCTAACTATTTACGCCTTTAATAATTTAGACGTTCTACTTTTGAAAAACATATATTTACTATGTTATAAAGTAAAGGAAGATTTAAAATAAAAAATATTTCTTCGTCCAAAAATAGTAATCGATCATTCACATTGTGCGGTTACCCATCTAGTTTTAATATAAATAGGAGATACCGACTTACATGTGACTATATTAACGTGTTCGTGAGTGGTCAAATTAAAATTTTTAATGTTTTGAGGTCGATTGAGTTGACTTGTCGACTAATTTTTATGTTTTCATATATACGTCAAGCTTGTTGGTTATTAATGGATTAATTTTGATTGTAATTTTTAATTACTTATAAAGAACTTACTAGGGTGAAAACGAAGCCGAGCCCGGCCAGAGCTGCCGAGCGCGTTATATATAAAATGCTTGAGCTCGTGAGCTCGAGCTCGTTCGAGCCTCACATTTTGAGCTCGAGCTCGGCTCGTGAAACTTTTCACAAGCTCGAGCTTGGCTCGAGCTCGGCTCGTTAACACAAAGCTCGGCTCGTTAACACAAGGCTTGAGCTCGTTAACACGGTTATCATTATAGAAAATATGTATACGTATATATTTTTTGAGCTCGTTTAGGCTCGCAAGCCTAAACGAGCTTTCTGTATAGAGCTCGGGCTCGAGCTCGATTATTAAATAAGCCCAAACTTAAGCTTGATCTCGGGCTCGAGCTCGTTTAGGCTCAGCTCGTTCGAGCTTTTTACCAATCTGATCCTGAGCTTTTTACGAGCGGCTCGCTCAACGTTTCACCCTAGAACTTACGTTTAAAGTTTTTTGTTAAATTTTAATCAAAACTTTAAATTACACTTTAAGGTAATTCAAGTCATTGAATTTTTACAAAACTTAAACTGACGCATGAAAAACAAATTAACAAAATCAATAACATTTAACATCCACTATTCCCACATTTTTTTTTTTTTTTTTTTTTTTTTTTATGAAAGATTTAAGATCATTTGAGGACAAAAGAATATTTACATATCAATGGATTAATCTCCACAATCCATTTTTATTTGATCTAAAGGATGAGATTAATCAAACAATTTAAAAAACCCACTTTCATCATCTTTTTTCAAATATTAATAACTTTCAAACCGTTAATCGTTAAGCGGGAAAAAAAATCATTGCGACAAACATTTAATTATCTTTCTATAGATAGGCACTTTGATATACTTTCGACAAAAAAAAAATTTATGTATTTTTTACGTTTTTTTAAAAGTTTTTTCGTTTTTTTACGTCACTGAAATTTACATTAAAAAATCATATATGATATAACACTAATAGTGTTATATATCATATATGATATTAGTGTTATATCATATATGAGATGTATATCATATGTGATTTATCATATATGATTTAACAATAGTATCACATATGATATTACATATCATATGCGATTTAACACTAATATCACATGTGATATTCAAATTAGTGTTAAATCATATATGTTATTTCATGCAAATTCTAGGTTCGAAGAAAAACGAAAAAAAAAAAGACGAAAAAACGTGAAAAAACGATTTTTTTTATTCTTTCGAAAGTATATCAAAGTGCACGTCTATAAAAAGATAAATAAATACTCGTCGCGATGGTGTAATTATTTTTGCTTAACAATTAACGGTTTAAGAGATATTTAAATTATAAAAAATATGTTAAATAATAAAATGTTTTAAATCTCAGATTGATTTCTTTTAAATGGATGATGGAGATGAGTCCCTTAGTATGTAAGAAAAGTTTGGTATGTAAAATAACTCTACTATTAATGAAAAGGATAAACTTATCAACCAATTTGATTATATCTTTTGTCGCTTGCTGGATCATGTGTAGTAATCATGCCTACAAATAAACCTAATGATTTGATTGGTTGATTTAAAAAATTGATTGGTGGGAATTTAGAGAAAGAAGTTACTTAATGCAATTTTACAAATGATTTATGCATTAGTTATATATTTAGGCTTGTATTGTAGGTATAAATAGCATAACTCTTATATAATAGGATTTGCTAACGACAACTTTGCGGGTATGTTTTCAAAATAAGACTATCATTTTCATTAATACATGATTTCAACATGTATTTCGATTCATGAAATTTTAAATAATAATAATAATAATAATAATAATAATAATAATAATAATAATAATAATAATAAAAAAAAAAAATTAACATAATAAGTTTTAATAAATTATGTATTAATATTGAGTGAGTTCATTTTTGAAAATGTTGATAATTGAATGATGGTTAAACTATTAGATGATAAATAAATCCTAAACCCACAAATACAAAACCGAGAATATTATTATTAGCAAATCTCTTATATAATTAGTAATTTAATTTTTTATTTATTTCTTATTATTATTACTATTTTTTTAGTTTGCATTTGCTAATTTTTATATCTAAACTACTTATAAATAATTTTTATATCTAAACTACTCTCTCTTCTAGCTATATGTACAATTAATTTATACATAAATACATACACATATTAACCAGTCAACATTTGTAATTAATGTCATTTTTAAAACACTCTTTTGATAAAGGGTATAATTAATAAAACACAATATACAAACGAATCAAGCTTTTAAACACTCTATTCTTGAAGTTTGTAAGACATTACATGAATAATTTTAAGAAATACAACCTTTCTTTTTACATATAGTATGAGTTTACCAAACACAAAAAGTAACATATTCATATATCCAGAGAGTTCTTAGGCCCCAAAAATAACAAAACTATTTTCAAAATACATGATTTTTTATGTTCGAGCTTTCAAAAATAGAAAAGAAAAAAGAGTTGTAAGCATGGACAGACCTACATGGGTGCCGGGTGTGGCACGGGCTACACGTGATTTTAAGTCACGAAGTGCAAAAAAGTTTCAAAACCGTCGTTTTTTGGTATGTGCAACACCCAATAACTTTTTTTGCTGCTTTCGTTTTTTACGGTGTAACTTAAGTTAGCTCATCAATTCTTTTGTGCAACTCTCTCTTGAAAACTCTCGGTCTGCCCCTAGTTGTAAGAAGCCTCAGATAAGATATTATCATTTACCTCAGAACTTCAATACTTTATCATGCTTGCAATTTTTTTGTCATATGTAAAGTATTGTCACCGTAAATAAATACTGATAGAAAAACATTGTTTGTTAAATTTTTTAATTATATGATACTTGCCTCCGAAATGCACGAATACCCTGCTAGTAATAGGTAATGCATAGAGATAAGAAGCTCAAACAGACGATGTATAAGCAGGGCACGTGAGACATTTTATATTCAGTTAACATTATATATTAG
Source organism: Chrysanthemum makinoi (assembly GCA_910596185.1). Lineage (NCBI taxonomy): Eukaryota > Viridiplantae > Streptophyta > Magnoliopsida > Asterales > Asteraceae > Chrysanthemum > Chrysanthemum makinoi. The sequence continues at coordinate 105,258,160 of OU343222.1, read as the reverse complement.
TTCTATGCTATACATAATCAATGCTTCTAATTTGAAAAAAATATAATGTTCTTGAAATTCTAAAAACATATGAGAATGTTCTTATTTTTTATTTCTGCGGTGGCAAGAAAACTATACTTATATGAATCATACTTTTTACAAAATTCGCCATCTGACTTGTGCTGAATTTGTTTGATTCGACTTTAGTAGAAAAAGAGTGGTCAAGCGTTTCTGATCATGGTTTATAGAATAAATTCTTTTCCTTTTTTCTCTTTTAGTTATATTGATGTTCTAAGACAGCATCACCTTTAAGTGTCAATCTAGGTCATTTTAGTATTGAATAAGAATATTAGTTACAAATTATTGTCGTGTTGTAAAAAATTGTTCGAAAACCTTGTAGTTCCTAGTGATGATATATATAAAAATGTAGAGGCCGAAATGCTTTAAATATCATACAATAACGAAATGTAGAGTGTGGTTAATTGTTGTTTGATATCTTGATGTCGATGCTGGGTTATGCCGTGTTTATGGTCACCATCATCAGTATACTATGACTTATGAGCTACGGGCCAAGATAGTAAGATGGTCACCTTGGCAAAGGCAAATGGTCAATCATTTGATTAAACATCTTTTAGCACAATTTTCTGTTTTTCAGTTAAAAACTTAAAATTTCTTGAATTGACTTGATATTTTCTTTTCTTAAATAAAATTATTATATAAGAGACGTTTTTAAATTTTGTTTCAAGAATTTATCATATACAATCAATCTTCTTCATCATGCATTACCCCGAGGTCCTCTAAAAATAGATCCGTCCTTTTGCAGAAACCATACCGCAAGTAATGTTGGTTTGTTTCTGCGAAGTGAGAATATTACTATTAGGTGATAGATGCGTCTCAAAGGCCACTTGTGGACTTAGGGTCAATTATAGTTTTATATGCATTGCAATTTATAATACTCAACAAATAAACATGGTACCCTGCGGGGTCTTTTATATTCTTACATGGTATTTGAGCATGTTGATCATCTGACCTAGTTGGTCAGGAGCCGACGCCTCTATGTCACCCGTCAAATCCTAGTCGATCATTGTTTCAATCATAACTCTCAAAACCGTAATGAGTCAGCGCCAACGGCTTCATAATCAAATTCCAAAGAAAAGTATAACGTAATCGCTTCTTTAGCCGTAGCGACGCGCCATCACGCGCTCAAACAATCTATCGGGTTCGAAAAAAACAAACGGCTCACTGTTTTGCTTATAACTCTCTGTAACACCCCAACCCGACAAGGGTAAAGATATCACAATACGGTTTCATATCAGAACTTTAAATAATATACAAAAGAGGAAGCCTTTACAAAACTTACAAAAGATAATATAAATAACTTAATATTCAAAATAAATCTAAGATCCCTATTTACAAATCCTGCTCTCGTCTCTACGCTCAACCCAGATCAGCTATCCCATAAGCTCATCTTGAAATGCTAAATACCTGCCGAGGAAAAGAAAGTCTTGGTGACTTACAAAGCCCAAGTGAACGAGATATAGCGAAACAAAAGCTAAACAAAACAAATGTACAAATAACGAAATCAAAATGAAATGATGACAAGGGATCTTTTAGGATTCTGCGGAAGCACAAATATCTGAAGTCCAAACAACCACATATACCTTTTAAACACCTCATAGCACATTAATGACACAAACCAAACACATCCGAACAACCAAACACTTAACATATCAAGAATAACAGATTACATATAAGCTAAACAAAGAGTCTAATGACTAACGAACAGTTACGGATAATAAACATAGCATTCATACAAATCAATTAATCTACATTTAACACACTTAAATCAATATTGCAGTGTGAAATAGCGGTCCAATCATGGCGGTCTCACATACAGATAGAAAACATAGTAAACATACTATAACTAAATAGACAAAGACATAACATAGTCATTAGCAATTATCAGAACAGATATCATAGGCTAAACCAATTCTCAGATCGAATCTTAACATTTATTGAGTTTTAACATAGCGAGATCAATCATAGCGAATGATAACTAACATATAGGCAAGGTTTAGGATTAGCGAACGATTGTACTTATCAACTTCCAGGATACTTACTTTCACATTAGCACATTCATCTCACAAATAACGAATTCACATAACAATAACTAACATAACATCAGGATAACGGCATGCAAATCATATTTAAACATATTAATCATATCCTAACATAGTAGGCAGCAGTCACATAAACATACAAAAGCATAATAACATATGGTAACATATAATAAGCCTATCTTATAAACACTTGAACATTTAGAATCAAAATCGGAATACTTAACATAGAAATAACAAATAAAGATTTAGTTAACTACCACGAGCCCAGAACATATCATATCAGAAATATCTTTCTTCTTCAAATGTAACCTCGAGAAAATAATTGGAGTAGCTAGCTCCCGAGAATTTTTTTGAAGACGCTATTGCCTTGCGACATCATTCACCGAAAACATATCAGATAACATGAATCCCATCTAGGATGCATCCATCGCCCCTTCCTACATATACAAAATATGCTTCACCATCCGAGACGTGGCGAGAACATCACTCTACGCCCAGAGTCATATCGAGAGGTGCATCACTGATACGGACATGGAACCCCCATGACTAGTGAAATATTTGGCTTAGGTAACGACTAACTCAAGTCAAACAGATTTTCACCGATATAGCGGATCATAGTCAAACACAAGGTCACAGATGACACATGGATAGTTCATATCATAAGGTTCATATTCGGATATTCGGAAGTCGAGAAGTTCATATCACCAGGTGACATATCATACATTCATAAGCAGAAGTTCATAATCAACCATAGCAATGTTCAACGATTGTTCATATCAAAATCTTCCTAACATAAGTTCACATCAGATATAGCATAGTTCACTAGAACATGTATTTTACACAATATGAGATCAAACAATGAAAGGGTTCATAGCAATGGCATCGAAACCTAATAGAAAGCTAACGAAGAAAGCGTTAAAAGGAACCTTTACTAAAAGGTCGAATATGCACTGCCTTAAAAGCAAATGAGAGAAAGCAAACGAATGTAGGAATATCGAAGATGTAACGTATTTTACGTCTCCTTCGCGAATCTACACGGTTATGATTTATTCAATACTTATTAGTATCATTAATGTCATAACGGATTAATCTCATTAATACTTTTAGAGTTGCCAGAATATTCTTATTTTTTAGTAATGGACGGAATTACAACATTTTAGAGTATTCATCATTAATTAGCCAAACTTATGGGTTACAAATGATAAATGGTAAACTTAAGGGTTTAATATGATAAATATCTTATTTGAGGACTTATATGATCATCATTCAAAGTATAGGGTTTATAAATGTCAAGGACGGATTTTAGGACTCTCTTTCAAAATATTTTACAAAATCTTTTATAACTTACACGATTAACCAAGACTTCAACACGTAACATTGTTGAATGCAACAATGAGACCATGCATGCAATACTTTAATTCATGATATTTAGTTCTTTACATTCAATCATAACTCACGCATGTTTACATCACGCTTGGTACTAGCTCATTTGCTCTTAATCAATAGTTACTAACGACTCCAAGACTTACCATTCTCACATGAAATAACTTGAATTTGCACTTAGCTTTAACTTAGCCTGTCGACTATATTTCGTCCTAGGGTTTCCCATACTTTTAATATCATTTATTACGCATTTAATTTACATGTCACCTCTTTTAATGATTTCCTCTTTGACCTAAAACGTATATGAAAAACAAACCGAAGTTACCTCAAACTCATGCATGCCTCTACACAATTAACTCACACTTGTGTCGACCCATAATTACTTACTCAGAATTACATATTACACCTTTAACATCTTTAATTATACGATCTAACCTTATATTATCAGATTTTTCAATTTTAGCCCAAAGGTTTTAGAATTTACAAAACATACCCTTTTAAGTTAATAACAATTCGAATAGTCCTCTAAATATCCAAAATTACCGTTTAACCCTCATACTTATTTTTATCACGTTTAGTACCTTTATTTTACTTGTTTCAGAAATAACCTTTAAGTTTCATAATTTACAAAACCAACCCAAAACTTTTATTTAAAACCGATTTGATGCATAATTCAAGAACAATCCTAAACCTAGGTTTAACCCATCATTAATTCATCATTACTACTGCATTAATTATCCTTAATTATAACAAGCAAACCCTAATTCTTATAAACCCTAATCGTCCCTTTTAAATTCTTCCTTTTTCATACGCGATCGAACAAAACAAATCCATAACAATTCACACAAGCTTCGAATACACTAATATGTATTTTATTCAGTCATTATAACATATAAGAGTCTCCAGAAAATTCATATCATGGTTCCAAAAATTATTATATGCTCGTTCTCTATTTTATACGCTTTTAGGGTTTTAATTCGAAACAATTCCATACGACTTGTTAAATATGCATGAGTAATTTTTACAGGTTCTATATGATTTTTAGGATTTGAAAATAATATTGGAAACATACCCTTGATGAGAATCGACGCTAGAACAAAAAGAAACCAAAACTACACTTTCGTGATCCCTAATCGACCAAGAAAATGACTACGATCAAACCCGGTACCTTAGAACCTCGAACAGATTTTTAACACCTTCTTTACCTTCAAACTCGTCCAAGAAAAATAGCTCTAAGCCTTGAAAAACGAATGTCGAATTGTCTAGGGTTTTCTTAGGTCGTGAAAATATAATCGTTGTTTAGGGATTAGAATAAAGTATCATGTGTTTATATATGGTTTTATAATTTTTATATGGGCTATATAATGTATTGACTCATAAAATTATCATACATTTTTCTTAAATTACTTTGGGCCTTGTTCTTAATTTATACACTTTATTAATTAGTTTAAATACTTTTCGGGCCTAAATAATTATATGGCCGATTTTTATACTTTTCAAAATACAAAAATTAAACTTATAAAGTTCTTAAAATTTATTATGATCATATCTGATAATTTTCTGAATTTACATAGCTTATTTGGTACTCTTTAAATTAATTATTCATACTTTTTGATCATAAGGGTATTTTAGTCTTTTTGTGAATTTTAGAAATTCAGGTTTTACACTCTCAAATCGCTTAGAGTTAGCATAATGTAGATCTTCGGCAGGTAGAAACCAGGTGAAGTAAATAACTTCCGAAGAAAATGCTACCGAAATCACCGCGTCCACCGGTCAGACGCGTATTCAAGCTTCGTTATAAGTCTCGACGGCGAAATCATCCACATACTACCTTAAAAGCTTAAAATCCATTAAGGTTTTTTATACATTGTAGTCTTTCTAAAAAAAATAAACATGAGTATAGGGTTTTTTTTTATATTATTACACTTTTTTTCTTTACCCTACAAGGACCTTTTCTCTAAATGAATATTTGTTCATACCAGTATATATCACACTTGCTAACGAATTTTTTTTATATTAAGTAAATTGTCATCCATCAACCATAATATATACTCCCACTTGAAAGAGTGTATATTCCTTTCTCCATTAATGTAAGAGAAGGATTCTCTCAGTTTTTATAATTTGAGTCAAGTTAGAGATGTGTGAGCCATTAGATTTAATCCAATTACTCAAATTAAAAAAACTTATTTTGATTTGAGTCATTAGATCAAATCCAATAGTTCACATCCCTCAAACTTGACTCAAGTTGTAAAAATAAGTTGAGAGAATCTTTTTCCTAATATAATAAGAAATTTTTTCTAATGTCAGAAAGTCCAACATGGTTAAAGAGTAATGACCCATCGAGAAAAAAACCGCGTAACTAATCTCACAATAAAGGAAAACACGATATAATTATTAACTTATTCGTGTATGAATCTAAAGGTTGCCTCAAACCAATAATTCAAGAAGGAGACTCAGTCACTAGCTTGTCATAACATCCACCAATTATTTATTTATTTATTAGATGAACTATAATCGACGCTAACAAATCCTTGTCACATAAAGACATTCATTATGATAGTTTATAAAAACATGAAGAGGTTTGTTAGACCTTTTCACAATCATAATAATGGACATCAATTTCATGCTTATATGACATGAAAATGTCCAATATCTTAGATCTTTTCATAATTCAATGCATTGAGTTGTGTTATATATTTATAAAGCTTTAAAAAGTTTATTTATAAAATGAAAATATGTTTATAAATCTAAAATGTTTATGCATTTGTAAAGGTTTATCAAAGTAGATACTCTAAGTAGCTTAAAAAAAAACGCATGTCATAAAGCATAAGAGTAAATTGCGGATTCGTCCCTGTGGTTTAGGCTAAATCCCTAGTCTCGTCCCTGATCTTTTATTTTTTGCATGAATCGTCCTTATTTTGAAACTATGTAACACCGTTCATTCTTATCTCAAAATTTTGGCCTGAAACTATGTAACACCGTTCGTCTTTTTCTTTAAAGATAAGGACGGATATTCTACATAGTTTCAATAGGAACAATTCATGAAAAATAAATAAATAAATAAATAAAAAGTAAAGATCAGAAACAAGACTAGAAATTTGACCTAAACACAAAGAAGAACGATGCAATTTACTCTATAATAAGCACACTAATTGCTTTAGAAATGGTAAACCTTAGAAAACAATATCTTGTAATAAATCTTGAAAAAAATAACATATTATATCTTTTTAAATAAATATAAATGCATTATGTTTATTGAGGCGAAAACAAAACAATAAAAAACATATAAAACTTGGTAAGATATCGTTCTCAGAATCAAGTAGGTCCAACTTGATCGCGTGCATGACATAAATTCCTTGTCTTTACGATGAGGTCGAAACAAGAAATTAAAATATAAAACCATACTTCTTCCGTCTCAAAATAATTATCATTTTTTGATTTTTATAGTCTTATTTTTTCAACTTTAATCTTAAATATTTTTATTTGTGTTATATAATAGTTTTTGTAAAATATATGAATGGATTGGTTTTAAAATGTATTTTTGATTGATATAATTTTCATCAAACATTATATAATACAAACAAAATAGTAAAAATTGAAGTTGATAAAAAAAAACTTTAAAAAATCAAAAGAGCTGGGACGGAGGGAGTGTTTAAGGTTTTTGTTTTAAAAACGTTTTCGTTATTGATAACTTTTATTTTTAAAAACTTGAATCTCATTAACTTACAGTCGGTTAAAGATCAAATATAAATCAATTTTTAACCCGTCCAACATATTTAAATTTCAACTGTATTTAGTTTTGCCTGAACCTTAAGATAGCATAGAAACACAATCTATCATTTAGTAAAAATATCTTTAAAGGGTAATAATATTTCATTAAAGAACAAGTCAAAGTCGATGAAATAATGAACAAGGCATTGGATAAATATATTTTAAATGATCCTATAGTCTCCAGGACTTAAAGATTTCACTTTATCATCTATGACTTTTAACTTAAAGTGGTTCGATATTTCATACTTCCATTTGATGCGGTTTAAAGTGTCACAGAGAAATGATAATGATCTTTAATATGTCATTATATCCTATGAATTATCTCACCTTAACTATGTATTATTTTACCATAATAATCATTACTTGTATAAAGTATTAGGAAATTTCATTAGGTTTTTAACTTACGAGAAGGTCGATGTGTGGCTTAATGTTTCAGCTTCTTTTCTTTGTATGTAGATGTGTGGTTTTATTCTCTGGTATGTGAGGCTTTTAATGGGTTTGTCCATTTGAAGCCTTCAGAATTTGTTGTAAACTGATTATTGAAGTTTGAATTATAATAAAACATTCATCATTTCAGATAAAAAAAAAAAAAACTTGAACATGGATCTCTCAGTATCTCTTGCATTTTCTTTTAAACATAAGTATTAAACCTGTACAAAAAAGACCATGTGCAATTATAAAAACTTAAACAAAGCAAGGAACAAATTTAAAAAAAAATAGCTCTAAGTCGTAAAAATCATTGGGTGTCCCACGATCCTCTAATTCCTTAGGCCCCGTAGCGAGGGGTATAAAAGCGTGTGGTGCAACGCCATACCACTTGGATGCCCATTGCAAACCACCACCACCACCCCCTCCCAAAATAAATAAATAAATAAAAGGCCAATTCAACCATGGTTTTTCACTTTTGGAGATGATTTGGTCACATTCTTGACTAGGAGTGAGCATCGGGTTAAGATCGATCGACCATTAGCAGGACCAGAGGCCGAATTAGCTCAAAACTCTCATACAGGACCGGGAATGTGTTGGTGTCTGATGCGTTATTGGTACGGTCGGTCAGTTCTTTAGTCGATTCGTCCAAGAAAGTGTAATGCGGTTTGTTTGTAAGATTGGGTCAAACCGATCCAGACGAAATGAAAAAGTTTGAACAGGAGCGGTTGGACCGTTGGTCCTTCGGTTTGGTCGTGTTTGTATTGGTTCGGTCGGGTTTGTATCGGTCCGGTCGATTTTGAGGTCTGCGACGCTCAACCCTATTCTTGACCAAAATAATTATGGCTATTTGTGTGTGTGAGTTATGTTTGTTTTTAAGTGAAATATGTTTATGTGGTTTGTTTAATGTTAATCACTACATAAGTTATGTGATGCGACTGACGGAGCTACGTTATAAGTTGGGTAGGCATGGCCAACCCAAAATTTTTAAGGGGTAATTATGAGAATGTCTTTTTTCTTCGGGTGTCGGCAACATTAGAAAAAAGTTTATGTATTCCGAAATATCTTTGAGGCCTTAACTTTCCCGTCTAAGAGTGCCAAGTGTCACGACAATTTTGAACCCAATCATTGGAATTACCTTTTCACTATGATTATAATCGACATAAAATGATTTTTTAAGATTGAAGCGACTTTTTCCATATTTTAAGAAAAAGTCAAACTTTAGAAAGTATTATTTTATTCTTTTGCTCCTTCGTCTTGAGAGCCGACTTAGCGAATTAATTTGGTTTTTTAAAAGTGTACTTTTGTCTTGTTATCCATTTTTACACATTTGTAAATACTTTTACTTAAGCGTTTTTGTTGGTAGCTTTTTCATATCACATATATTTAGTAACCTTATTCAATGAATTAGAATAACACATACATTACAAAATACTCCTATAAGTCAAGAACTATCTCGTCTTCGAAATCCACAAACAAATGTTTCGTTTTAGAATGTATTTCTATCTTTGATATATATAAATTGTTCGTATCTTTATTTTTTCCGTATTTTATTTGAAATTAATCATGTTTAATAGTAGTTTTGCAACTACAATTTAGTTTATTTTAGTTAGCAAAAGGTTTTAGATTGTGTTGGGGTTTGTAATTTATCACGGTGTCCAGAGATGTGATGCTTTGTTGTTGTACCTTTTTGCAATAAATGCATTAAGGAATTAAGTAATATATGATATTTATTAGAAAATTGTCTTGTGAGGCTTGGATGATTGAATGCATTTTGTTACTCCCCTATGTAATTAAGTAGAATATGTTTTGATTTGTAGGAATATGAAAAATCATCATCAGTAAACCAAACTACTTTTCTTTAATAAAATCCAAGTTGGATCAAAACTGAAAGTTGTTTAGGGAACTTGTTTTGATAAATAGTTGGACCTTTCTTATTTTGACCACGAAGCACATATGATAGATTATATTTTACAAAAACAATGTTATCTGAATGAAAATCATTATGATATGCCGATTGTATATTATATTGAAGACCGTCCCTACATTTGATCGTCCGAGTTTTCGCTTATCACGGTTTCATTTTGGAAAAGTAAGTTTTGAAAAAATATGGATCGGACACCTCAATTTTAGGTCGAGGGTTTTCCCAAACGTTGGGTTCAAAAATTACAAACTTAGATATTCTTGGCCTAATTGAGGATGAAGAGGCATTTGGTATTATATGCGACGAAGATCGATGCGTCTTTGTCTATTGTTAGCTTTGGAGGTTATCTTCATGGGCAGATTATTGTTCAGAAGTTGATGATTCTCTCATGCGATTAGTTGAAAACCTAGATGATTGGGATGCCTTCCCATAGGGAGAGCATATTTGGAGGCATTTGTATGATGAAATTTTGGATGTTGCGGATAAACACAAGTGGGATTTCCTTCAAGGTATTAACAAAGACCACAAGTCTGTTCCAACCTATACACTCGAGGATTCGTTTGGCTTTCAAGGTTAATATTTTATATATCAGTATACACTAGAGTCACTTTATGTATCAATATTTTATGTTATTATTTTTTATTGAAATTCCAAAATCCGTATAGATATGGATACTGGAGTCTTTTGAAAGAAGCATTCTATGGTGGAATAAAGTTCCCGATATTATGCCAAGAGGAGTAGCGTGGTCAAAGAATACACCCTTCAAAAGATTTGATTATAAGTTTCTTTTTGGAAAGGTAAAAGTAATATTTTAATTTTTCTTATTAATGCAATCTTTTATTCTACATTAATGCAATCTTTTATTGAACATTATTATTTGATTTTTAAGGATTTCAATCCTGTTAAAGAACTTACACCGACAATATGATAGGAGATCGATTGCTATATAAAGTTTACGGCGCTTTTCCATGATTACATACCTAGAACTCCACCAGTCAAAACACACATCTTTACGAGTGGTTGAAGAAGATGGCCGCAGCACGCAAACGTGGCAAGACTGAAAGGAAACATTTACCTATTATACGCAGGAGTGAGAGCAGTATAATAAAGATCAGCATAACACGGGGATGGTGTTATTACAGAGTTAAATAAGCGTTTGTTCAAACTCGAGACAATTATTCAGGTTATTTAAGCTTTATATTCTCCTCATAGACCCATCAATAATCACACAACTACTGATAATAATATACGTCCTTAATATTTTGTATGTATTTATTTCAGGTTCTTGCTCGAGAAAGAAATGGGGTAATATATCCTTTTTTTCTTATATATACTTTGACATCCTTTTTTGTTGATCGTCAATACGTTTGCACCAAATTTACAAAAAAGCCCCTCAAGTATCCATTATCAGTAACCTGCTTGCAGTGGATTGAAAACCACTAGCAGTCGATACACCAAATTTACAAAACAACCCTTTAAGTATCCATTATCAGGAACCTGCTAGCAGTGGTTTGAAAACAACTAGCAGTGGTATGAAAAACTGTAGCAGTGGATACAACAAATTTTCAAAACAGCCCGTTGAGTATCCATTATCAGGAACCTGCTAGCAGTGGATTGAAAACAACTAGCAGTGGTTTGAAAACAACTAGCAGTGGTTTGAAAACAACTAGCAGTGGTTTGAAAAACTGTAGCAGTGGATACAGCAAATTTTCAAAACAGCCCGTTAAGTATCCATTATCAGAACCTGCTAGCAGTGGATTGATAACCACGTAGCGAGTGGTTTGAAATATCTGTAGCAGTGGATTGAAGACCACTAGAAGTGGATTCATAAATTTATTTATCTTTCGTATATATGCCTTTTATAAATACTTTTTTTCATTCTTAGGAGAAATTGGAGTTAACTAATGATCTTCAGCATCTTAGTGCACAGTTTTGTGATGAGCTTAATCATGATTTTCTTGACTTGTTTGAGTCAAGTCAGTCAAGCATTGATACTAGTTCATCAGCGTAGCTAGATGAATTTTCTGATGACGATGTTGCAAAGGTAATTTACTAAATCAGTAAACAAGTGTAGAACCCTTTCCATACCATAACATATCATAACGATAGGTTCTTTATAAACTTGACGGCGAGAATTTATTGTCCAAGAAGAATTAAGGTTCGCGACATGAAGAATTACAAACCGCCCGTTAAAAGCAGCAGTTGATGCAACAAGAGAAGAGGTTAAGGATGGAAGAGGACAAGTTGATAAAGCGGGAAGAGGAAAAGAGGTTGCAGTATGAAAATGAACGAAAGGGGAGAAGCAATCATCAACTCAGATCATATGAAAGCCTGTAGAGCGCGTTTTGCAGTTTCCAAAAGGAGTGAACAAAGTTCGGGTGAAGCTAATTCGTATTATTGGACCAAGGCATATGCTGAAAAGAAAAGACGATGCTCTAGCTTACCTGATCCAGATATGAGTGAAAACTTAAAATTGTCACGCCTTGGTTGAGGTATGAAAAATACTTCTTGACAACCTTTTAAAATATATCTTGTTAATGACAATTGATTATAAGTGTAATCGTTTCATATACTAGGATCTTGCACACTCCAGCAACGCTGTCAACAGAGTTCATTTACAAATGAATTTGACGAATTTCTTGGACAAATTGGACCGCTTAACTGCAAGTTTCCTTGGTGTGACGATGTGTGTGTGGATAGAAGGTTTTGGGAAAGTTTGGTTTGCTTAGACCCGCCTAGGAAAGGTTGGCTAAGGGATGAGGCAAGTACTCATACAACTGTACCTACTAAATTGATTTCTTATAACGTTTATGACACTCATTCATGTTTCGAAATTTACAGCACATAGAGTTGTGGCTTAATTACCTTTGCCATGTTAGGCCCGATACGGCTGATTGGGCGATGGTTAGTAGCTATTTTGTTCAGCTTCTGTTACAAAATTCTTTGCCGTTGTGGTATGCTAATGGTGAAAGATACTCTATTCCATGGTCTGACGTTAAGCACGTAAGTGACGATATATATATTTTATTCTAGTCCAGTCTCATTCATTTAATTATCCTGTTTAGCTTTTGCCATATATTAATGTTATGTTTGTGACCCAAACGTTGTAGGTTTTCATGCCTATTAATGAAACTGAAGTTCATTGGTGTCTTGCGGCTTTGGAGATAGACACAAGGCATTGTTACCTTTTATGATAGCGGTTAAACTTTTGAAGAGGAATGGCGAGACTTTTATATCAAACTGAGGGAGTGTTTACAGGTTTGACTATTTATTCATATGTCATAAGAATTAATACAGAACCGTTTAACCAGGTTTTAAAACATTATATTTTTTAAAACAGTGTAACTTTTGTCCACAGCTACAATTACCTGAGGTCCTAGCACAAGCGCAAGTATTTGAGAAGAAAGGCATTGATCCGGCAAGTTATTTCATTACATTTACTATCGCTGAACAAGTACCGAAGCAGGCCGGGATATTTGGTGATTGTGGTATTTGGGTATGTATTTTTTTATACCGCTTGGCTTTTGGTCTATCATTGGATGTGAAGGATCCTATTCAGGCTGCGCTTTCATACCGTGAACAAATGGCTAGTTTTTTTTTTAAACACCGTGTTTGTGTTTAGTGATGTTCTAGTTTTGTTGATGTATTACTTGAAACAAATTGATAACCATATGCTTCCTCGAATGCTATTAATTTTTGTATTCAGTATGTTGTATTATATTGTTGTGTTCAAACTAATGTAATAGGATAATTAGAGACGCTACAAAATTTGTATACTAGTAAAAAAAGCACACACCAAACTATGGATATACAAAGTAGGGCTAACCCATGCATGCTACTTTACAAGTATTGTCCATTGGGTAATAGGCATTATCCAACATGTAAACTAGGCGACTTTTTTTTTGTTGAGTTTGACTATATCTTATATATATCACTTGAGTATGGTTGTACTTTTTAGACACTTTTCTACTGTTCACTTTTTTGTACCTTTTGTAGCTTTTGTACCTATTAATAACCAAATCTAAATTATATCTTACATATATTTTGTGTTTTTTTTCAGATTTCTACTTTCTACTAACTATGGCATCACAAAACACAGAATCAAAGGCCTGTTATGAATTATGCTATCAAGAATGGTTGTAAGTTTGTCCATTTACTTTTTTCTGTTAAATTTTATCTTAAATATATTTTGTTTTGCTGAATTATTTCCATTGTTACACAGAATGTCTGAAAACAGTCAAGATCTTGGGTTTGATGTTTATCATGGCAGTCGGTTCTTTTTTTATCCCTTAAGTTATCTAGGTGGAGATGTTTTACATTTGACGTTACCTAGGTTGAGTAGGTTATCGTATTCTCAAATATGTGACAAACTGTTGAAAGAAATTAAGGAGGATATATGGGCTTGGTTTTTTTGTCTTCCAAGTAGTAGTCTAGAGGAAGGCTTGACCCTTGTAGAAGGTGATAATGATGTCAAGAAACTGTATGACATGGCTGAGCTCCATGGTCTAGTTGAGATCTATCTTTGTCATCAGCCACAGGTTCATTTAGTTAGCTACTATCACAAGAACCTGTCTTTTGATTCCTCAAACGATGAACTAACATCTAAAATTAAAAGTCACGAAAAGAAAAAAAAAGATGTCGACTGTCTGTCGTTTGAAGAACTAATGGCATGGGAAGAAGAGGAAAAACATTCACCAGCCTACCTTAGGACACCTTATGTCAAGCCTTTTTTTGAAGCTAGTTTATTCAGAGGAAAGTCTGAATTTGGTGGTAATAATGACCTTGAATACATTCCTCCTTGTTTAAGGACTACTGTCCGACCTTATGTGTCGAATGACTTTGAAGATTCTTGGACACAGAAGTCCACTGTTACCGACTGTTTGTCAAACGAATGTGGGTTCGAGATTAGTCCGTTAAGAGGTAAGAACCTTTTTAACGACTTTCAGGCTGCTGGTAATCATGACCTTCAGGATCCACATTCTACTAGTTTACTCCCATCTATTCAAACCAGCCCTTTAAAGTGTAAGAGGCTTTTTAATGATATTGATGGCCTTCCTATAGTTGGAAGCTCTACTGTAGTTCAATATGTGTCCAAGAAAAGTCGTTTTCAAACTGGTACCTTGAAATCTAGGAGATTATTTGATGAATTTGAAGCAGTTGGTAGTAATCAATCTGATGATATGAAGGGTGATGAGGCAATCGGTTTGGTTATTGATCAAGTGATAGTTGAAGGTTCCACAGCTGATCCAAGTAATTCGAAGGTATGATGAAGGCTACCATGTGGTAGTTATTTGATCTTACAGGGTGGTATGTACAATGTTAAACAATTTGTATTTTTGTTCCTTTCCAGGCATGATGACTAGTTAGTGTATGTTACAAACTACACTAACTAGTCATCATGATGAAACAATTTATTGTTAGTCTGTGGTGAAGGCTAGTTAGTGTATGTTACAAACTACTATGTGATGATGGTTCTGCTACCATGTGTATGTTACATAGCAATCATTTTGATTAAATATGCTGATGTCTATTTCAGTCCTGACTTGGTTCTATCAGCACAACCATGTATGATAACAAAACTACAACAATCATCTTATTTCATAGATAAGATTTTCAACACAACCATTACATTCTCAACCGCTACATTCATATAATTCATTATTCAACCATTACATTCATTCAAAGAGTACTGCTAGAACCACATCCTTCTTCAGTTGCTTTCCTTTCCTTGAGTTTTTCAAAGAATTCTTCCAGATCTTTAATCCTTTTTGCCAATGCCTTAACTTTTTCTGGTGTAATCCCATCTTGGTTCTCCTTATCCGTAACATCACCTTGTACCTTTTTCTTCACAGATAAGTCCGAAGCCATTGTGGATTGTTGTATGTGTACTATCGAACTGTCAGCAGCATCCTCTTTCCTGTTTGGCACTTGTTCATAATTACCTTTTCCAGACAAGTTCAAAGCCATTATGGGTTGTTGTATATGTTCTATAGAATTCAGTGTATTTATGCTTATTTTGTTGAGTTGTGTTTAGGCGGGAATTTTTTTTTGGCGGGAAACTAGATAAGAAAGCGATATTTTTATCGATATAGTCTGAGCGACTTTTTTATAGTGATTTATGATACACTAAAACCTTATCTTTTAACTATTTCTGGCCACATCCAATTTCTACCTACCAGAACCCTAGCTTTTTTTGTGCAACTGTCATTTTCGTTCAATTATTAAAATTGAATTTCTCAAAAGGTTCGTGAACCTTTATTGTCATGGTCCCCCATATCAATATTGACTGTATTTTATGTTTCAATATTCATATCAAAATTTTTGGCCACATTAACTTAACTTTACATTATTGTAATTGTTTATAAGGTAATCATGGCAATCGAGTTTGTGGTGCGACCAAACATAGCTTTTTACCCTGGGTTTCTTGAGCTTCCTCACTTTGCTCAACGTGCTTTTAATGGGAATCGGCATTTATATTTAACTGGAATTCAAAGACAACGGAAGAAAGTAAGGATTGTTGCTCGTGGGTTAGGTCCCATTAGGATTGTAGGTAACAAATGGGTAGAATTTGTTCATGAAAACATGTATACGGATGTTCATATGTTACACTTTGTTCAAGAAGGTGATGACTCTTTTTACGTTACTGGATATGATTCTAATGGGTTGGAAGTTGAGGAATATGCTGGTATAGAAAGTCATCATATAAGGTTTCAGAGTTATCGGCTGCCATACCCTCATAGTCCACAGGTTATTTATAAGAATTAATTTTTTGTTTACGTTTTTTAAAATAAGTTTATTTTATTACTGTATATGTTATAATTGTCAATCATGTTGTTGTCTCAGACATTGCCCGGTAATTTTCTAGATGGTATTGGGTTGCAAGGTACTGTTGTTTTTGTTGTTGTTGAAGGAATGGAGTTTAATGTGGATGTTACTTGGGGATATGAAAGAGGTCCTGATCCTCGTCCTTTGTATGTTATGGATGATGAAATGTGGTCGACTGCTCTTCAATATTCCGATATTGAATTTGGTGATGTTATTGTTTTTACTAAATTGGAGAACAATAGCTTGAATATAACCGTGTTTGGTTTCGATGGTAGGGCAAAGATACAAGGGCAGTTTCTTGGTGTGACGCAATTGTTTTTTCCACAACATGATCTTGATAATGAAGATGGAGGTAGGCTTGAAATCTCATAATCATATTCAGTAATTTCATAACATTTATCTTTAAGATTTATTTTGATATTTTTGAAACAGGTGATGAGAGAATGCAACACATTTGCTAATGGTTTGGTCACCTTGATCATTTTGGTGAGCGAATTGATGTCTTTTACAGAAGGTCTACTGATATTCTTCCGTTATATAGACTTGTAAGTTTGTGTTTTGTGTGTACTTTTTTTCTATGCATTTATATAATTTTATATAATTTTTGTAAATGTTAAACACCAGGATATTCCAGACCATTTTCTTCACAATCATCCTATGCATTTTTTCAAAATGCACTTTTTAGAATGATGATGCAGTCGAATACACGATGCTAATTCAGATTGACTATCATAGAGACAATCCATACCGGGTTGATCATGTGAATGCACTAGGTGACTGGACCACTTTTTTGAAGATTGTGAGTTTGAGCATGGAAAGATGATAAGGTTTAAGTTCATGTATGTAGATTGTTATGATGATTTGGAGTATCCTGTTTTCCATATTTGTTAGGAAATCGGTTTAAGTTCATGTATATACATTTTAATTTTTATTTTATTTGGTTACATGAACAAACTTTCAGTGGTGGGTGTGTATATACTTGTATTCGATTGGACTGTTTAGAGTATTACAAATTTTAACAGTTTAAGGTAAGTACTTTTCAACATGGCCACTTTATGCGCGTATAACGGTTAGGCGGTCAAACCCTTTATACGTGAGGAGTTTCATTACCAACAAAAAAAAAAAAAAACCATTTCAATAACATTTTTCACATATATATTTTCAACACAACCATTATGTTGTAATCCTTCATATTAGTGCATAATATCACTATTTTTCGCCTAGGTTTGGTTGATGTAATCTTTGTCAACATATTGGAGAGTGGTTGGTGAATCCACTGCTAGGGCATTTCAAACCACTGCTAGAGTTGATGAAACCACTGCCAGAATAATGAATCCACTGCTCGAGTTAAACCACTGCTAGTAGTGTTGTGTAACCACTGTTAGTATATTGTAATCACTGCTAAGCGACTTTTCAGGTGTGAAAAAGGCATGAAAGTGATTAAGCGACGTTTTTAGGTAAATATTAAAGAAATTTTTTTAATCGACGTGTAAAGTACTATCACATAAACCAAAATATTCTGAATTCTTTTTAAAAGCGTATTTTTTCAATTTTGCGATTTATGATACACGAATACTTTATTTTTTATCTTTTTGTGGCCACATTCACTTCCTTCCGACCAGAACCCTACCTGCTTAATAATCTAATTCAAGTGTCGTTTTCGTTCAATTATTAAAATTGAATTGTGCGAAAGGTTCGTGATACTTTATTGTCATGGTCCCCCATATCAAATTTGTCTCTATTTAATGTTTCGTTATTCGTACCGAATTAGGGTTTATATTTAAAATTATATATATATTTTTTAAAGTATTGTATCTTATGTGTTCTTGTAACAGGATGGCACCTAGTTGGACTTCAGATCCTCGTTACCTGTTTGACGTTCATGTTTTGGGCTCGTTTTATTTCCAACCGCTGAGGTATGAAAATGGGGGTGTTTTTTATTGGAGTCTGTCCAAGGATAGGAAAGTGGACTATAGTAGTATGTGCCAGTATCTTAAAGAACATACTGAGCTAAATTTCCATTCCATGTTTTTCTGTTTACCACAATGTCAATTAGAGGTAGGCTTGAAACTAATAGAGTGTGATAGGGATGTGGCTGCCATGTATGACCTTGCTGATCGATATGGGAAGTTAATGATGTATATGGCACATAATCCCCAAAACTTATTTGATTTTTATTATCAAAATCTTAACTTTTATGATTCTGAAGATGATTATACAACTAAATTCATTATACATGGAAGAAGATTAAAAGATGCAAGCAATATGACATATGATGAGCTTATTGCCTGGGCCGAAGAAGAAGCGAGCAGCCTTATTGTTGTTGATGTCGATATGTCTGTTAGCCATACGGATGTAGTTGCTAAGCCTAAGGTTAAGCGTAAGTTGGTTTTCATTGAAGAGCAAGATAAAGCCTTTGCAGGCAATCGATGAAAAAAGTAAAAAAAAAAAACAACTATTTCTGGCTTTAGATGCTACTTTGTGACACATAAATCTAATAAACAATGCGATATATGTGTCACAAAGTAGCATTTAACAGCCAGCAATATCGCCGTTTTTTTTTCTCTTTTTATAAGCAGACACTTCTATTTTAACTGGTGCGTCTAAGTTACCAATTAACTCATATGACACTTACCGCGGGACACGTATCCATATCGATTATACATTATTTTAAGGGGCCCCTTATTTTAATGATGTAGGTTATGTTTTCAACACTACGTTGCAAGGCAGCATATCAAGGGAGCAGGTTATAACACAGGTATGTTCCAACAAAAGTACTTAGACAAACATAAATAAGTAAGTGCATATATTAAAATATCCAACAAAATTAACCTTACTAGGTTTAATAAACATCCATAACCATAAACATAAACTTTATACATTCCTTAAACCCCACAGCCCTAGCCATATATTAAACCCAAAAGACATATGAAAACACCGAAGAACCGATCAGTACAACCTATACTTGAGCTTCTCAATGAATGACATTATCTCCGTTGCTCGCTTCCTTGTTCAAACCTTCACCACATGTTTGCAATGTCTGCCAAATCCTCATTTTGCAAAATATTCAACTGTGAAATACTTTTCACACATGAATCAAAGGGATACAAAAGCTCCAACTCTGCAATCAAAAATCCCTCTCACAACCGAGCCCCTAATATCTTGGCTTTTCTAGTTAATTCTATTCTGCTTCGTCCCCCTAATGATAGTAACCCCTCCCACAAAATTCTCCTCCGCATCATGTCTCTACGAGACTAGAACCAATCAGCGAACGCTACCTCCTCGCAGAAGGCATCTTTGTAGTTAAATCTGGTTCATCCATCATTTTCTTCTTTTGTTATTTTCTTTTTTTAAACAAAAATGGTTAAAATTTTCCTTTGGTTTATGTGTGTGTTTTAATGAGTTATAAGTGTTTCATTTGATAGCCACATGCACAGTATAATTATGGCCTTTTGACTTATAAGCCCTTTTGATTTGATAGGCAACTTGAACCAAAATAACTAGAGTAGACTACTTGATGAATTTGTTTACTTGATTGCTAGTTTGAACCTTTTTTTTTTATTTAATTTGACAGTTTTCCATGCCTTACGAATCGTGTCATTAGAAGACGGGTTTAAACATTGCAATGCAAACGCAAAGCTAGGGTGGACTCTAATAGTTGTATAGCTAAATTGTATATTCGACAATTGTATTTAGGTGCCCAAAATTATACTCTATAATTCCTACAATAGTGTTAATAACAAAATTAACCTCTGTTTAATTCAACAATTACCTTTTTTTAAACAACTTAAGCGATATTTAAGCAAACTTTGTCGAATTCAAAATATTTTTAGCATGTATATCACCCAAGTATCTACAAGAAAGTATGATCTTTATATACAATAAGACATGTTTGATAAAAATACAATAAGACATGTGTTTAAGTAGTAGTATCCGTAACACGATATATTCGCGCGACTTTTTAAAAGCGCGTTTTTTTTTTTTTAGCTTATTTATGGTTATGGCTCATATCACACCAACCTCTGACAAGAACTCTAGGTGATTTCAATTCTAAATTTAGTTACAATGCAAATGCAAATTTTTTTTGTTGACTCTCGTACACAATAAGAAAAGTGTAAAGTATTATCACATAAACCAATGTATCATGTAAAGTACTTTCCCATAAACCGATGTATTCTGAGCGACTTTTTAAATGCGCCATTTTCATCTTAGCAACTTAGACCGACTAGACAAACATATTATGTTTTACTAACCAAAAATTGGATACAAAGATTTATGTGGTTGCTATTTTATTTTTTATTTTTATTTTAATTATGTCGATTATGCTATATATATTTTTTGTAATTCAACGTCAATGTAGTTTGTTTACTAAAACACAAAGACAAATATGATTAAGATTGATAACGACATAAAAAAAAGTAAATACACTTAACTAGTACATCAACCCTAGGTACTAGTCAACTTTTACCATCAACCTGCATCAACACATAACCCTACCTTCATAACCATAAACTAACCTAAATCAAAGCTTTACATAACCTAAACAAACATAAACCAAACATGAAGGCTTCACAATTTCAAAGGACCATGACTCCAGGATGTTCAATGAAGGATAACAAAGAAGAAACGAGACACGCCTTTCTAAGATGGAGGTCTGCTCCGGCCAATCTCAGCCTATCTTCAATTTGCATCCTTCTCATGTGCTAACGTCTCAACGACAGTTAGTTGGACCAACAACCAACCGCTCCAATAAGCACATCCCCACGTGTACACGCAGGCGGTTAGCTCGTCAATCTTCTCTTGCAGATCTAATTCATCCCGAATAGTATCCCTAACTTCTCCCCAATATTTCACAATCATCATAGACTATGAGAGTTCGAGTGCAGTTTAGCGTATGAGGATAGTTGATCCAAGAGGGAAGGGAGGGGTTGGCCATTGTTGTTGTTGGTTGAGATCGGTTTTAGAGATAGCAAGTACTTGGAAATAGTGATGTTAAGCACAAAATGTTGGTGTGAGTTGTGTAGAGGAGTTGTTAGAGGATTAAATAGAGTGGAAACATAGAGTGTTAAGCACAAAATGTTTTGTCATTTAGTAGTTTTAAAATAGAAGTGTAAAATGTATATTGTTTAGAAGTTATCCTCATTTATTTTTTAAACATGATGGTTGTTTCAGCATATATGTTTTGACTCGCTCATTCGCATGGGAAAAGGTGTTCATATATATGGGGATTTGGAGTGACATGGAGATATAGCGGACAAAAGGGATCACGGTTTCTTGGCCGGAGATACAGGAAAGTGTACAACACATTTCTTGTTACGGTTGTTATGGTTACTGATGATGAAGAGCTGAATCTTGGGGGTAGAAATGTGGTGCAAAGTGGTTTAGCCATGCGTTGAGAGTTCATAAATGTGTGTGTATGTTTTAGTGTGTGTTGTGTTGGTAACGAGTCCATGTTTCAGTATGACAAAGAGATGTCAGAGATTATAAAGAAATAGATACAGGTTTGTAAATGATAATGATGGCAGTGATGTGAGTTAATGAGGCACCCGTACAAACCCTTTCATATCTCTCGCCACCATTATATATCTATCATTACAAACACTTTCATCTCTCTTGTTATCATCTGATCGATATCTCTCGCACACAAAACATAGACCTTCTCACCAAAAACGCACACTAAAAACACACACCAAAACCTCGCAAAACCAAAGCTAAACCCTTTGCACCACCTTTCTACACTTCAAATTCAACCCTCATCATCACGTAACAATAACATACCAGCAAAAGGGCTTTACACTTTTCGGTATCTACGGACCAAGAAACCGTACCCCCGCGTCGTAAACCATCGTGAGAAGTACGGTCGTGGCCTTTTGACTACAATTTTGTTGTTTGATAATACAGAAGAGAATTGTTGGTGAGTTTTTGGGAATATCATTGTAAAAAGGATAATGAAATGGTGTTGGGCAATGGTATAATATCACTTTAACTATACAAACTAACAAAGCATTCTTTGTTTGCAGCAACCCTCAACCATAGACACACTTGTCAAATAGTCGGCCGCAAACACGATCAAATCTTTGGTAAGCACAACGAGAACACAACATGATCTCATTAACCTAGTTAAAGTGCTATTACACATGAAAGGGGGTGGACCCCAACACCATGCCAAGAACTTGGTTTATGTACCAAAATCCTACCCTCCTTACCCTAATTGTTAAAATGACCAACTCAACCTTAATGGTTTAAAGGGTCTTTTTAGATAACCGATCGGGGATAGTTCTCATTACCTAAAACCCTAAGCTACTTAAAATACGCAACGAAATATCTTACCTTTTGGCCTCGACGGTGGGCGCGGCTTGGCCTCGATTGGCACCCGACACCTAATCAATTTCAACAAATATAATATATTTTGCTCAAGATAAGATCGAAACCGATATCAATGTTGTTGAAGGTTTAATGAATTTTTTTTTATAAACAATACAAGTTATTATAATCACTTACAAACCAAAATACCTGCTTTTCAATCAATCGATTCTAACATAAACAAAACCCATGAAGCTTTTACTGATCAAGAGTCTAAAAAAATATAAACGAATAACGTAAGCGATACGGGCGTAGATGTAGTGGTGGTGGAGGCGGCGATATGATGTAGCGGTGGTGAAGGTGGTGCAGTGATGAAGATGAAGGAGGTGAGGTGAAAGCAATTGAGGTTAATAACTTTCGTTATGTGTGATATGGGTCGTATGTGAGTTATAGGTTCTTAAATAGAAGTTATGATGGAATCAGAAAATTAATGCATGTGGGAAGGATAAGTTGTGTGAGGAGTAAATTAAGTGGTTGACTTTGGTGGTCGGATGAATGACTTGAGTTGACACCGATAATGTATACTTGGGGGCTGTATTGTAAATTTGATGTATCCCTGCTAGCGTCTATCAAACCACGCTAGTGGTTTTCAAACCACCGCTAGTTGTTATCCTGATAATGTATCACTTGAGGGGTCGCGTGTAAATTTGATGTACCCACGCCTATCGCTCTATCAAACCACCGCTAGCGGCTTTTCTTTCAACCCACAGCTAGTGGTTTTCCTAATAATGTATACTTGGGGGCTGTTTTTGTAAATTGGATGTATCAACTGCTAGAGTCTATCAAACCACTGCTAGTGGTTTGAAATCCACTAGCTAGCAGGGTTCCTCGTAATGGATACTACTCAAGGGGCTTTTTTAAATTTGGTGCAAACGTATTTTTCCCCCAAATCACTGCCAGTTGAATTAATTGAATCTAGTGTTTGTAATGGAGTTAATGAATCTATATGTTATGTTCTAGTGTTTTAATTCGTTAATTATGTTGTTAATTGTTGTATTCATCTAAGAGAGTTGTTATATGGTTTTGATTGTATTGGGTGTTGGTGGAACTATGGTCCTTGGTCAAACAGATTTAGAGTAGTACATTTAGTCCCCTATCCGTGTTGTCTTGCATTAACTTACAGCACATTGTAATATCAACAATATTATGTTTGAACATGTTTTTGTTTTTTTGTTGACTTTATAAGTTGACTAGCTTGTAAGAATTTATGTTGTCTTAACTCCTTATCTACTTGTTCAACAACCACAACTCCCATCTACTTATATAATACATCGGAAGTCAAGCAATTGTTTATCATACCACCATATTATCACCATGGATGTAGAAAATGGTTGTCAAATGGTATCATTGCATGTTGAGGCTTCAAAGGGAAAACAGTTTGGATTGACCTTTTTGCAAAGGCCACCTTATAGAGCTTTCATGTGGTATGCTTGTCCAGTGTGCCTTGAGATAAGGGGAAACACATCTTATACGGGTAGAGATGGTGTTACAAGGGAAAACACAACCACAAGAGATAGTGGTGGATATGTGATGGGTCTACATATTTCTGCACCTACTAGTGTTGGTGCATGCATCCTTGGGCGTGAGAGAAGAACAAAGTGAACCACCTACAACGGAAATAGCAAGTGGAGAGCCCAAGCCAAACACCCCTTGAAGCACCTGCAACTGAAAGAGCAAATAGAGAACTGAGACAAACACCAGTTGAACAAACTGCAACTGACAACCAATGGATCACCTACTAGTCATTTATCGCAGTGAATTCCTAGCAAGAAATGTTATGTTGTCTTTCAAATGCTAAATGTAGCTAACTGATATGTGTGTGCTTCTTTTGTTATAATAATTGAATTTTGGTTACAATTTGAATCTGTTGACTTTATAAGTCAAACAAGCGAGATTTTAAAAACTAACAATTCCGTTTGGTATCCTCTAATAATTTGGTTTATGTTGACCTTATAAGTCAAAATGGGTATTCCCAAACACCAACTGCTAGTACAAACTGATCCATCTGCTAGCGTCTATCAAACCAACAGCTGCTAGTGGTTTCAAACCACTGCTAGTTGTTTTCCGTCCGATAATGTATCACTTGAGGGGCTTTTTGTAAATTTTGATGTATCCACACTGCTATCGCTATCAAACCACTCAGTAGTGCTATCAAACCCGATGCTAGTGGTTTTCCGATAATGTATACTTGGGGGGCTGTTTGTAAATTGGATGTATCCACCGCTAGAGTCTATCAAACACCTACGTGCTAGTGGTTTGAAATCCACTGCTAGCAGGTTCATGGTAATGGATACTTGAAGGGGCTGTTTTGTAAATTTGGTGCAAACGTATTTTTTCCCCAATCACTGCCGGTTGAATTAATTGACCTTCAAATCACTTCCAATTGACGCTCAACATAATCCCTAACCACTCCAAACTGCTAATTTCACAATCCCACATCATATTCCATAACAAGTCACAATGCCGTCGAAGTATTCCAACACCCATAACCTAGTTGCTTACCTAATCAAAAATAATCAATCAGATGGTTTTCATGGCATGGTTGATTTTATCAACCACAAGAAATTCACTTTGCATTAACGTAGCACCGCACAATATTAAAGACTATATACATGATTTTGGGGTAATGTTAGATACAGGAGCGAGATGGAAAGAGGCTTTTATAGACTGTGGTGGATGATAATGAGATTTTGGTGGATGAGGAAGTCATTAGAGGTACGTTGATGTTCGATGATGCTAATGGACTAGTTAATCTTTCTGATAATGATATATTTCAAGGTTTAGAAAGGTTAGGTTATACAAAAAGGGGAGACAAGGTAAAATTTTTGAAATGTATGTTTTCTTCCCAATGGAAGTTTTAATTCACACCTTGTCGATGTCTGTCGAGTAATAAGACCACCGGGTTTAATGAATTTCCCTCCAAAATTGCAACTCGCTAATTATTTGTCTATCTGAAGGGGAGGGAATTCCATTTGGTCTAGCATGATTTTTGAAGGTTTTATGCAGAATATTAGAAGAAAGGTAAATATTACTTGTATCCTAGGTTTGTTCAACTTATTGTTGATAGCCAACATAGCGAGAACCTTTGAGACATAATACAAAGTATGAGGTGCATTATATGCTTCCTAAGGTTTTTGCTCATATGAGAAACCAAAATCCTAATTTAACAATCCTAATTGTTCCATTGTTCCCTCATATGATTAATTTATACTAATCATTCGAGTCGTTATGATGATGTGAACTGAACCCCAATTGTGAACTGATACACAACAGAACCATTGCCACCTTAGTTGCACCCACTGCTAGTACAACTGTAACTACTGACACCAACCCTGATGCTATGATTACTTTACCCAATAATTCACTAACCTCGAACCCGTTCACACAGTCGAAGTGATGAGGGTAGCTTGGAACATTAACATGAATTGACCGGATATGATCATGTATATGATGACTTTTCCAATGAACCACCTCTCGGACCATTAACCAGGGTCGGAGTTGGTGATGAAAATCTTGAACGATTAAATGAATTGACGGTTAAATGTGTCAAAATGGAGATACTGATCAGACAATGTGAGCACACAGGATGTTTGTGATGGAGAAAGTTAGGAGACATGGGCTTAGTGTTGTTAGAAGAGTTAGGAAGCAGAATAAGAAGGTGAGCTCCTCTCAAGATGTGGTTTTGGAGAGAAAAAAAAATAGGGAGGGTCGAAGGATTTGATTCACGGGAGGCTTGTTTGTGTCCATATGGATGAGGATGTGGATAGTGTAGATCATGGAGGCGGTATGTCGTGTCTGATAAAGATGGGAATGAAGAAGCTTACCGAAACCTTGAAGACTGTATAGACACATCGACCTGCTAGTGTTCTGTAACCCCTGCTACAACTTCAATAGATGTAATCACACCCAGCTGTTGTAGAACTTAAAGAGAATGAGGTGGTGGCAGGACACAGATCGACGCGTAATGTGTTTCGTGTAACCCTGCTAGTTACTTCAGAACCATGCTACTACAACTTCAACTTGGTAACCACACCCACGTGTTGTAGAAGTTAAAGAGAATGTGGTGGTGCATGACACATCCACTGCTAGTGTTTCTGTAACCACGACTAAATTACCAGAACCCACTGCTACGCTACACTTCAACTTAGGTACCACACCCACTGTTATGTTATGTCTCACACACTGCTAATAAACGGCTATTACTACCAACATCTACAATTGTCACAACTACATCTGTTTCACCACCTAAATCAAAAGAAGTTGAGAAAGAGGCTGCCAGTACACTTTATTTAAGAAAAAGTTCATCAAACCCTACCCCTACCATTGCACCTGCTCCTATATTTCTTAAACCAACTGGACCTAAACCCTTGACAAAAGGTTTTGACTATTGGTGAGACTTTTGAAGAAGAAGGGGCTCTACCGAGAAATTGGAAAGGGAAAAGGTATTATGATGAACCTGAGATAAAGTTTAAGAATAAAGAAGAGCAGATTGCTTATGATCATGACTTTGGTGCAAGAATTGAAGCTGAAGAAAAAGCAGAAATAGAAAGGAAAAAGCTAGAAGAGGAGGAAGCTAGTCAGAGATGGTTAGATGTTTGGGAGGGTACACAATCCTATCTTGAAGCTTCTAATAATATTAAGAATGATACACTCGTCAAGTGTAGAACTGGTTGTCTAATAATCAAAGAGAGCATCGAATGGGTGAATGGGCAATAAGGATCGACAGCAGAAAGAGAAAAAGCAAGTCAAAAGAAAGAAACCTCCTACAAAGAGCGAGATGAGAAATACATAAATGAAGATTGTCAAGAATTAGGCATACATGTTCTTGAAGATCTAAGAACATGTTCATTTGAGAGGATGAAGGAGCTTTGTCTGATGTGTATGAGAGTTAATGATGATTTTAATCCTATGAATTCTGAGAAAGAAGCAAAATGGTTAAAGAAGCACGGTCTCAATCTAAAAGACAAAGGTGGATGAAGAGTTGAAAAAGAAAGAAAGGAACTAAAGCAGTATTTAAAGGAGACTGATAATCCTAATCCTGAACCTATTAATCCTATTCCTTTAAAAGCATTTCATCCTATTATGGATTGGCAGATTGTTATAGAAAGAGGTAGAGAAGTAGTTGAGATTACAAGAGGTGATTGAAGCAAATCCACTTATTTCAATTTTGGGATCTTACTGGATTGTTTGACTAAGAGTGATTTGGACCAGTTGTGGAAAGTAATGAAGTTTAGATATGGGAAGTTAGGTCCAAATGGAGAGTTAGCTAAGTTTGTATGGCCTGCTGAAGAACATGTTTGAACCTCGATCTTGATGTGAATATTGGTATGATTGTGAGGTGGTTGAATGGCTATTGTACTCATACTACAAGGTTCATGTCTGAAAACAATAAAAAGGAAAGGTTTTTCATGTTTGTTGATAGGGATTATCCTTTATCTAAGATTGTGGCAAGACAAATGCTGGTAGCTAAACTCAGTTCAAGAGGAACAAAGGAGACACATCCTATAGATGATCCACTGTTTCAAAAGATAGAGAAGATTGCAGACATACAATGAACCACTGCCAGAGGTAATTAAACCACTGCTAGAAGATTGAATCCATCTGATGTTAGACCGCGCTAGTAGTGAAGTATAACGGATTAGGCGCAAAAATTTAGAAACCAAGAAAAGGATGAAAAAAGGTCAGACGATACTAATGTCTTCGATTGTTCATTTTTGTTATTTTCACAACCTCATTTTAAATTAAAATCCCATAGATTCCATAGGTATACGCTGGATATGATGAAAAGACAGAAGATTCAAGACCATCCAACTATTGAAGACAAGAAAAAAGGTGAGTAAAACTCCTACTTACTAGGAAACTTTATTGAATAAAGTAGGTTACTAGAAAAGCACGTACAATATAACACTAAGTACTTGGAAATCAGATACATTATAACACTAACTACTTACTAGGGCATATAGTACTCTTAGTTACTAGGAGATCACATACGATATAACAGTTAGTACTTCGCATATCCGACAGCTTATAGCGCAACGTACCCTCAAGCTTATGAATAAAGAAATTTTGTTTCGAGCACTCAATTCCACCGCTGCCAATATCATTTGCATCACATTGTGTCCACTACTGCCTCCTCGCCGTAAACTCACAGCTTTTGTGGCACCTTCTTTCTCACATTGGCATCTCTTGAATAACGCAGCACCTTTCACGATTAAGTCTAGCCAATTTTTGAGTTAGGATGTTCACCTTTCTTGCCAATTGAACATCTTCGACAGCGGGTACGGCAGTAGTAAATCATCATGTCTGCCCGTTGTTGTTAGTGTTAGCAGCAGCTCTTATCTCATCACATTTAGGCACTGACATTGTTTTTGCTTACTTATTTATGGAATGATGTTGTGTGAAAATATACTTGCAAGTTTGCTCTTAAATAGACAAATTGAAAGGTAAATAAATAGTCACATGCATACCATTGACGTTACACTATATGCTTGACTCCTATATGTTTTTATAGAAAAGAACAAAAAATATGCACATGTTCAACAGTTGATTGTATAACATTCTCACAAAGTAACATAAAAAAAGCCACCTCTGTAAAGCTATTATTATTCAAGTAACAAACATTGAAAATCCTAGATCACTGATAAGTTGTGCTTCCATTGTGTAAAAGTTTAAATTGAAATAACAACTATAAATCGTCCAAATGAACAACATTTTCATCAATGTGTTGTGATGAATGTTGTTAGAACGTTGTTTTCGGAGTAGATGATTCACATTTCCATACTAAATCATTTTTTGATTGAGCACTGATTCTCCCTGTTCACCTCTACACGCCTCCTCGTCCTCCGTGTCGCTCTTGTTCCACTGCGCTTCGTTCAGTTGTAGGGTGCACGATTGTGAGTTTCTTTTACGTTTCTGAGATGTGACATTAGTTCAAACAACCATATCAATAATTACATACAAAATTATATACATTGAAATAAAATATAGAAACACACTTGCCTTGCTTGTCATCAACTTCAGACGTGACTGTCTTGTGTGTCCTGCCTTTCCACACTGCCACAGGTTTTGCTTTCTCGCTCTTCCCCTGTGATCGATACGGTTTTTTCTTGGGTCTTCCGTGCGCTTATCAATAGCAGGTGGTTTTACGGTTTGCAAGTCATCAGGAGTATGCCACAAGGATACATCTTTTAGAGGATAAACCCTTGCTTCAGTATTTTTTAGTGACGCTTAAACCAATCCATCGCCTAACCAACTGCTAGTGTCGGTCATCCCTTCAACTCTAGACACACAAGACAAACATGACCACAAGGTAGACAGATAGTCGCCATTTTACGCAAGTGCATTCTTTGTTGTCAAAATCAACAATATGAACATGTTTTGGATCAGTAACTTGGTAAATCTTGTGCATCTCAATTCCGTTAACAACCCAGTTAGCACTCTTTGCCATTCTATTGTTTACTTTTGCATTTGCCCATTCGGTAAGTTCATCCGTTGGAGTATCTGAAATAAAGAAATAATAATACATTTTCGAGCGATGTGCCAAATATGTAATAAAACAATTATAATAGACAGTTTTTTTAAGTTACCTTTGTATTTTGCTCGACGTTCAAAATACCATTTTTGTAGCCTCGGTAGTACTCCATTAGCTGTTATTGGAATCTTCCTAACATCTTTGTTACAGAGTTTACCGATTCAGACTATTTGAGGTCATGTAATTGTACCGCACAGGGCGTAAGCACGCCACCATTTATCAAATCCACTTCATCTTTTAGTTTTTTATACACACGTTTTAATGATTGAATCTCAGAAATTGAAGCATCAAACTCCCTGCCTGTAAGCTTTGCATGTCCTCCAATATATAGCCTTCCACTTTCTAGTTTTCAAATTGTAGTTCAACATTAAATGACGACAACAAAACCATGAAACGATTGGGAAAATGGTACTACATGCATGTGCAATTGCCGGATGTCTGAGATGATGGCCAAATCTTTTACTTCACCAATGCATTCTTTAAGTTTGCTCAAACCGTGTCCATGATTCATTGGTCTCACCTTGAGAAACACCAGCTAGGTATAATCGGTTGTTGCCGCCCATCCCAACAACAACCAGATTCGTACCAAGGTATCTCCCTTTAAGAAGTGCGGCATCAATGATTAGCAATGGTCGCATAAAACGTGAAGCTAAGAATCTATTTTTAAATTAATGAGAAATTGCTTAATTAGTATTATTTACATCATAATGAAGGCATTAATTAGAAATAAAAGATAATAGAATTTATGAAAACTTACAGAACACCGAAACCAATGAATACCATCTTAAACCGATCTGTCTCATCTGCTCAATGTGTGTTACCGCCCTCATTTTGCAACTTTAAGTTATAGCAGTAATACGAATCTGCCAAAAGACTCCCTAGGACAACCGTTCAACAACTGTAATGCAATGGTTTTCCCACCCCAAGCTCGGTAGTAAGAAATGTCTACTTTCCAATCAACATTAAAATCTTTTTTTTATGTCCGCACCCTATAGACCCTTTTGCAATTCCTCAATTTATCAACAAGTATGTGACCCACCAATTTTCGGGTAGCATTTCGATGATTAGGATGAATTTTTGTTCTGGAACATGTATGACAGTCGTTAATGGAAGTAACATAGAAGTATCGACTAACAACACTTTTTTCGTTAATGTACCGTTGCAACCTTCGCAAAACAAGCTACCCTGTACCTTGTCTTAGATGAGCTAGTAACTTTATACTCAAACATATCAACCAACGCTTTTATTCCTATTGCATAAACGCATCCTTGCTTATCATCAAACCGACTACCCACCTTTAATTTAGATACTACAGGGTGTTTATGGTTACTTAGCTTATTAATTTTGGGATCTGCTGAACTGGGTGGATCGTGGATATTTAGAAATGTGGCTGCCAACTAGGCTGCACATCTACATTAACGCTACCTGCACCCTCGTTATTATGATCTTCAACTTTTGGTGTTTGAAAATCAAATTCTTGAGGCAACAAAGGAACATTAAGATCAATATCAAGAGTCTTAGAAGAAGTAGACGGCTTTACCTCGGAAGATTTTTCGATAAGTTTGATGTATAGTGTCTGGATCACGTTCGCTAAAGATATTTCATGAACGAAGAAAGAAACATCATCATCGTCACTCACATCAATTTTGGTTGAAGCGGACATGTAGTATAAACTGATGATCTTATCTTTAATCTGATATTTGTTAGTGAGATAGGTAATCAGATGTAGGTAGGTGATGTTAACTGAAGTAAAACTCACGAATTGATCTCTCAAAATCCAAATAAAGTTGAATTTTGGGGAATTAGCGAAGTCATTTTATGGGATTGTGTTCTGGGATTTGAGTTCTGGGATTCTACAAACAATAAACCCAAAAAAATTCGCTGAAAGAGGACCTTTAGTCGCTCAATATAAAATTCGCTTAAACTTTTCCTCCACATTCACAAAGTATATTTCCAAATTTGATGTCAACGAAATGGTGAAATCAATGGCTAATAATTTTAATGTACAAAACCATTACACGGTGGTAGTAACAAACCTCTTGGACCCAGACTCATCCTGGTAGAAGATTCAAGGCCTGTCCAATTTATGTAATATTATTATGCATTATACTTATTTTACTTGTTAGGTTTAATATGTGAATTTAACAAATCTTATTTTTAGGACAAAGAGACCAAATGTAACTTCTATGGGTTCCTAGACCCGGAACTACCAAGTCAAGATACAAAGATTTGTTTTACAAGGAACATGAGAAAGAAACATTTAATGAAGAAAGCGTTCATCTCGGATGAAGTTATTGAGGTTTCAAATAATGATATCATACAAATGTTGGATGAGTTGACTTTTATCAAGTCAAGAGTGCAAGTTCATGACAAAGTTGTGTTGCTTTTCGTTTGGTTGTTCGTCAGGCTGTAGTTTGGTTATGGTAATCTGTTTAGCAATAAGTGTTATGTGATATGTATGTTATAGTCTTTTAGCAATAAGATTGTTTGTAGTCGTTTTTTCAAATCAAATGGATGTTTGTAAAAAACAAACATTTTAGAAATTTAAACAAAATGTTTGTTGCAAATAAACGTATCACTACACGATAGACGAAACAAAGGCTTAAAAAGCCTACATGGGTGTTAGGAATATACCAAGTTGCACTACGGACATGCATAAGGAGTTGTCTTTGATGTCCTACACACATACAGCTTGGTTACATTTGGTTGAACAACAAAAGTCTGAACCCATGTACAAGCCATACCCAAAGAGATGAAATGCATCTTTATTCATCACTTGTATGAACAACCACCTTATACTTCCAAAAGTACTCCACCATATGCTCTCGATACGCCAAAGCAACTTGAAGAGGGTCATCAACCTTCATACTTAAGTTGTTACCCAGCCTGTGCAAAAAAATACATACCCAAACTCCACAATCACCGTATGCATTGGCTTGTATAGGGACATCATCCGCAACTCAAAATGTGATCTTGTAATCAGAAAGAGATATTGATTTGGCTTGAAGAACTTTACACAAGTTTAGATACTGTGGTAGCATTCTCTCAAAAGTGACCCTCATTTTTAAATTCTTTTCTCTCGTCTCAGGTTCTGGCGTACCTAGTGAGTCATAAATTGTTATAACTCCGGTATGAATTTGTAACTCGCGAGAAACCAGTAAGGCGTCGGTACGTTCACAGAAAGTATACCTTAATGTGAACAAATATACCTTGTCATAATTCATCACATTTTGAGCATGTATATATTTACCCAAGTATTTGGAAGAAAGTATGGTCTTTATATACAAACCTTCTCGACAGTAGACCATGGCAATGGATAGCGCTACAAAGGGCGAAAGGCATGCATAGACCCATCAAGGATAGAAGAAGAGAAAAATGGTCCAGCCATAGCCCAATCGACATTGCCCGGCCTGAACTGCCACATTAGATCAACCCAAAGATCCAGATGCTGCAAATTTTTTTTATAAGCAACATACCGTTAAACTAATTCAAATACAAATTAATTATTTAATGGAAATTAAATATCTGTTAAGTACCTCATCTCCAAGCCATCCTTTTTTATTGCCCCTTCCATAACCCAACAAAGCCAACCAAAATTTTCGATGAACAACTATCTCGCCAAGACCCCAAGGAAAGTTATGCGATGACTTAAAAAAAATTTATAAACATATCCATACACGCTGGTTTAGTAATCTTGTTGATATCGCAACCTTCAAGACGTGACAGATCCTGAAAAATTTAAAAACCAGATTAATGTATATGTCTTTAAGATGTCTGTTCGTAAATGTAGTTCTGCTATACCTCTACCCATGTTTCCAACTGATTATCTTCACCACATGGGGGGTTAATATCTTTTCTCGCCTTTTGGAACGTCGTTTCGCAACTGTGGAGTCGTGGGAGGAGGTTCATGTATGGGTCCCGCAAACACTTGCCTACCGCTTTGACCTTTTGAGTCAACATCTTCTTTCAAAACAGGAGTACTCTCTTGGGTAACTTTGGCATTACTCTCTTCGGTAACTTTGGCCTTTCTAGTTTTCTTTATTGCTAGGCCATTATAAGGTGACTGTCTGAACTTACTTGCATTTATCTTCCTTTTAGCACGCATGAAAACATCCTATACAAAATAAATTCATCATTGAAATAACATCAAACTTTTGAAGTACATGTGGTAAGTTTAATAAATAATGTAGCTGTACCTTAAGCTGTAGTCAAAGGCTTATTGGCTTGTCCATCAGAATTATGAAACATGGCCTGTCTTGCTTTCACAAAGATCATTATCAATTTTGTCTAATACCGGCTTGGTAGACAACTCATTTGCAACCGGTAACTCAACCCTGCTGAGTTTCTCATTAACGTGGCCATCAACATTGTCTGATTCATTATGAACAACCATCTGTCCAAGATGATTCATATGATCATCCACCATCCCTGCCATTTGTGACACACGCTTCCTTACTTTCTCAGAACATTTAACACTGCCTCACGATCATGAGAGTGTTCATCAGCAGCATTGCAATCAACAATGTCAATTTGATTACCGTGAACGCCGTTTACAGATTTATCATCAAGAGTAAACACACCTTCATGAGCATGTATTTCATGTGCTTGAACCGCCTCTACGGGTTTATCATCACCAGATTTATCGTCAACGTTAGACACACCTTCACTTACTTTCACCGTAACATCGAAATCATGAGGATGTATCTCAGTAGCTTGAACCGCCTCCGTGTTTATCATCACCAGATTTATGATCAACGTTAGACGTACCTTCACTTACTTTCAGAGTAACATCAGAATCATGAGCATGTATCTCAGTAGCTTCAACCGCCGGTCCTTGTTTTTATCAGCACAGATTTTTCATCAACATTAGACAGACATCCACTTACTTTCAGAGTAACATCGGAATCATGAGTATGTATCTCAGAGCTTCAACCCTCTGTCTTGTTTATCAGCACTGCATTTTCATCAACATTAGACACACATTCACTTACTTTCAGAGTAACATCGGAATCATGAGCATGTATCTCAGTAGCTTCAACCGCCTCTCCGGGTTTATCATCAACACTTACCACTACCTCACTTGGTGTTTCGCCATCTTCCTTGTTTTCAGCAGCCTTTTTTTCATCTAGCTCCAAATTGTTTGTCCTCATATTCGAAGGTACATAAACGAGAAATCATATTCTAGCTCAATCTTGCATCTAGCTCCAAATTTGCCCTGTAATTATACATGAAAAACACAACTATATGGATGACCAAATCTAGCAAACATGTATAGATAGTGCAGGTGGAATTAATATATACGTATTTCAACAAAATTATTGAAAAATTTTCATCGATCATGATCTGAATGTGATCAACTAACGGCAATTGTTCGTCTTGAAGACAATAATCCGCAAGCTGCGACATAGCTGATGGAAAAGCGGCAGGGTCTATATAAGTAAGGCCACCTTGTTCGTTTTAAGCATTAACACAACTCGATTTGTCGCAATTCTGTAGTTAAGAAAAATGATTTAGGTGTGTAACAAACTAATGATAAAAAAGTACTATTAAAAGGAACATAACCTTTTTATAATCACCCGAATGAACATCATGAGAATGAAGATCAAACAAACTAGGAGTACCATTCCAGGTTTCATTATGAATTGGACTTGAAGTGTTAATTTCCATGGCATTTTGGCCAAAACAATCCTCAACCGATTTGTCGTGCATATGACTTGAAGTCTGAAATTTTAAATATACAATCAATTATACTACTAAAGAAACGAGACCTAAATTATTAACAAATATTAAAGGAAATTACCATGGCATCTTTGGAAGCCAAATTTTCATCAACACATTGCCTTACTTGCAATTGATCCTAAATAAAAAACCAATAAATATTGCTATCTAAATGATGTAGATACAAAATGAAGGTAAAGAGCATGTTCACCTTTGGACGTTGTATCTTTAGAGCTTCCTCAACAACGGCAAGTCTTTTTTTAATATCATTAAGGACCTCCACATTGGCTCCGGGTTTATCGATCATAAATACAATTGCCTTCAATGCCTCAACCTCGACATGTATGTCTAGATGATTGGAACTTTGATCTTTATTAGTTACGCACATCATTATCATCGCTAAGGCCACCTCTTTATCATCTAATGCCACATCTCTATCAGTTATCACCACCTCTTCATGTACCTACAAAGCAAGATCGAAATAGAATGTGCATTTGTCAATTGTCAACGTGAATAGTCGCATAAACGACGTAGTTGATACGGATGAAAAATAAAAGATACAAAATGGGCAAATTACCTCATTGGTGGGATCATCGGCAGGTAATTGATCTTCTAGACTATCCAAATGGCTAAAATATGAATTACTTGGTGCAAACCATGGTTGTAACATTTCCGTATTTGTTGGAAGAAGATCCAATACTGGAATAGAACCCTATTAAACAAACAATTATAAAGTAAAAAACAAATATAACGAAGTCGCGGACTTATTTGAAAATACAAACCAATGGAAATGCTTACAGGACAAAAAGTTTGCCATACTCGCTTGCCAAATGTTTTACCCTTTGACCAACAAAGACAACGTGGTATCTTTGACAGGTCTTTGTTCCACCATGAAGTGCTAGTGGGATAACTCTCAAGAATCCATATCTAAAATGAAGGAAAAGAATATAAGCATTGTATGAACTGCTAGTAAACAAAACCGATATGTTCATAAATGTCTACACATCTAACCTTAAAAGCCAAGAAAAAGCTTAAATATTAACCGATTGTTGTTCTCTTTGTAGTGAGCATTGTAATGCCGGGGTACCACATTGGCTAAATTTTTGTACAAACGGGTCCACAAGAACTCTCCCCATGGATATGCATTCCATGCCCCAAAATCCTCAACTAATTGCAACAAATGATTGTCAACGATGTACCAAGCTCCACGACCTATGAACACTCTCATCGACTAGCAAACGACATACCCTTACCGCATCCTCACCGATAACTTTGAAAATTGTGCGTCATTCCCAAACAAATCTAAAAGCTCATTCCCTTTACAGGCCTTTCTTATAAATTGTTTTTCGAAAGACACGCAAAGCAAAAGGACTTCGATCAATTTCTGTGGGGAGGCAACGACCAAAACGAAAACCGGTCATCAATAGAAACTCTTTCCTACCGAATTTCAATACATTGTTCCCAATTTTGTATAAAATGGGGGACAAGAATCAAGCGCTTTGTCGATATATACCGTGTTGTAAAACGAATTAACCATATGATTGCCTTTACCTAGCTCGGAATATCTAACCATGGCCCAAAAACAATTGCTCAACAAACCTCATTCGATCTGCATTGCTTAACAATTTAGACTTAATTTGCGAAAGCAACTTAACCTGGGAACGAACCGTTACCTTAGCATCAAAATATTGGGGAATGTAAGCCATTTGAGAGTTTGATTGACTGAATAATTAGGGGTTGATTTAGGGTTTAACAATTTTGAATTGTGTTTTTTCTGGTAGTAGAGTGTTAGTGTATGTTTGTGTTTTGGTAAAAATTTAAAAAACAGGTAAAATTTAAAAGAAGTGTAAAAGTATGTTAAAAGGTATAAAAGGTATAAACAGTGTAAAGAAAATAAGTCGCTTATATGATTTTCGCTTAAGTCGCCAACTTTGGGAAGGAACTAAATGTATAAAAAAATACTTTCGTAACTTTGACTTTTTTTTACTAAAGGACAAAAATAAAATTCGCAAGATTCTTAAAAAAGTCGCTTAGATTCGGTCATCTGAAAATCATAGTCTGAAAAGTCGAAACAATAATTGGGTACACAAACTTCGAAGGACACTTGTCAAGCTTATATGAAAAGTAGAAAAGTCGCAAGTCTCAAAGTCTATTTTAGAAATACCCAAACTTTTTTTCTAAAAAGTGTTGACACCTTGAGCAAAAACTACATTCTCATAATTACCCCAATTTTTAAATACAAACCCATATATTCATTTGTACGATATTGGTCCTTCTAAGTTTATTTGGTCCATCCTTAGCATTAAGATTTCATGCATTTTGATACATTCTCCCATTAGTTTAGTGCAATTACAATTCATTTATTTTGTTATATGAATTTAAATCGTAAATTATGTTGTATTATGTAGTGTACAACCATTAAAATTAGTTTAATTTTGTTTTTTTGTTTATCTTGAGTAGCAATTTAATACTTTTTTTACTTGTTATTAAAAATTGCTATGTTTTAAGAATAAGCTATCGTGTTACACATTTGTAGGTTAAACACTAAATTACTTTTAGCTCATTCTTTTAAAATTTTGGCTTTGCCACTGTGTGATGAATTTGGTTAATAGAATGAATGCCGATATAGAGCCGGGCGACTAGTAA
Organism: Chrysanthemum makinoi; assembly: GCA_910596185.1. Taxonomy (NCBI): domain Eukaryota; kingdom Viridiplantae; phylum Streptophyta; class Magnoliopsida; order Asterales; family Asteraceae; genus Chrysanthemum; species Chrysanthemum makinoi. The sequence goes on along the minus strand of OU343222.1, from coordinate 105,219,474 downwards.
GAACTTTGATCACGCAATCGTGTTGATTCTAGTTTGTTGAACTCCGGATGGACCGGAAGCTAGTTTTGAGGGGGAAAAAGAAAAAAAAAAGAAACCCCAATTAAATTGCTAGTTAAACCTGTTGAACCGCGGAATCTGTTATATTTATTAGTCTTTATATTAGCTTGTATGAAAGTCTAGGGTGTTAAGTGTCTTAAGTTCAAAGATAAAGTGTGTTTGACGTTTACTTATGTTCCAAGTCAAACACACCATAGTTTCGTTATTTTCTTTGTAATTCATGCACGACTTGCCCATTTCGGAGTGCCTCCCCTCATCTCTATAAAAGGAGGTGAGGGGAGGGCTTTGACGCCATTCTTCAAGGTTTAATGTGACCGTTAAACCATCTTGTGTGTTATTTACCTTTTTCGATACATAAACCGCTTGTGTGTCGCTTTCGAGATCGGTTATTCCGCTCTAGTAACCGTGTTGCCGGTCGTCCATCAACAAGTGGTATCGAGCTCGTGTTCGCCGGTTAACTAGGATCGATCAAGAAAGGTTCTTTTCTTTTGGTGTTCATTTTCTGGAAGGAGCAGGTTACGCTCGCTTGCTACCGGATTCGACTATTAAAATGTGCTTGTTGTTCAAGTTCTGAATCGACAAGGTTGCAAAGCGTGGGTTACGACAGTTATGGTTCTTTGCTTCGGGTTTCTCGTTATGCTGCACAAGAGGAGGTTCAAGGGTTTGCTATCGGTATCAACAAAAGTTCTCAGGTCATTGGTTATTGTCGGGTTACACACTTAAGAGATACACCGTGGAAGTTTGGTTTTTTGTTTAAAGTCAAACTAATACTTCAAGTTATTTTTATATCGGTTTTATTATATTGGGGGAATCCAATATATTAAAAGGTTATTAGTAATTTGATGGTGGTAAAATACATGTTTTATTATATTGTTTTGTTTTTATTTTTAGAAAACAAAAGGTTATTTAGTAATTTGATGGGTATTGCACAAGGGACTTTGTTAGTTTGTGATTGTGAGGTTTTTTACAAAGTTTAGCAAACTAATAAAGGGATTAAAGAATAACGGAGCAAGTTTGATATCGAAATCGATGGAACCCGTGATTTCGGTTATGGAGAGTCAAGATGCTGCTTTATTAATCCAACATGGATGTGAAGCAGCCTCGAGGTTTTACCCGGATATGGATGTCGCGAATCTAAAGTTGAGGTAAACAAGAAAGCTCACGATGGCGTGATTTTGTGTTTAGGTAACAAGGTTCCTCGAGAGAGGTTACCGGAGGAGACATTGCAGTAATGGGTTTGGACCAAGCTCGATCCTTTGTACATGACAAAGTCCTTTGACAAATTTTACCAAGAAGAAGTTGTATACATTCTACATGCCTAGTGACCTAAAGATTTCCGAACATATAGATGAGTTCAACAAAATCGTTCTCGATTTAGCAAATATTGAGGTAAATTCGAGGATGAAGATCTTGCTTTATTATAACTCACTTCTTTACTAGCATCATACCTAACACTTTGTGGATACCTTGCTTTATGGACGGGAAGCTTTGACTTTGGAGGATGTGATGGTCACACTGAATTCAAAGGAAATCAAAGAAAGGTCTAAGCAAGGGATGATGGTGAAGGGTTATACATGAGGGGAAGAATGATCACATGAATTTGAATCAATATAGGGAAAGTCAAGATCAAAGTCTCGAGTGGAAGACTCAAGTGCTATATTTGCCAACTGAGGCACTTGAAGAGAAACTGTCCAAGAATAATAAATACAAGAACTCAAATGGTTTCGGCAAGAAAGATGATCACCAAGCTCTAGTGGTTTGATTTTGACTGCTCGAGGTGATGATGGTGATGAGTGAAGAAGAATTGCCGATGGATTAAGGATTCGGGAGGTTCATACTACATGACACCCGTGTTAGATTTATTTTTTGATTTTCTCGAATGCTTAATAAGTAGCTCGTTGGGTGATAAATAGGAGTGCAAAATCGTGAGGTATTGGCAAGGTTAGGGTACAACTAAAAGATGGGTCTAGTTTTTGTGTTACACAATTTCGTGTATATTCTGAATTGAAAAGAAACTTGATATCACTGGAACTCTCTTGAAAAAGAGGGATATACCATAAAAATGCGTCGAAAAATCAAGGTGATTAATGGTTTTAGGGTTATTTTATCTCGAACCCGGCGATAATTGTGTATACTCTTTTGGATGGTCATGCAGCCGCGTGAGCTTAATGCTAGTGTTGAAGAAAAAGACGCTCTTGCGTGTGTTTGGTACAAAAGACCTAAACATATCGAGGCAGACTACAAAAGCTCGGAAAAGAGGGACTGCTTGGAAAAAGAGTCTAGGTAAGCTCGACTTTTGTGAGAATTGTGTTCGGGGAAAGTCACACCGAGTCAGCCAGGTAGGAAGGCACACTACCAAAGGAGTGATAGACTATGTTCATTCAGACTTATGGGGTCCGTCTCGATGGAATCATTGGGAGGTAAAAGAGGTATTTTATTCATTGTTGATGATTATTCCAGAGGGTATGGGTTTATTCTCAGTTCAAAACGAAGCATTGGAAAGTTCAAAGAGTGGAAGGAAGAGAGTAATCTAATGGAGGACTGGGCAAGCTTAGACAGATAATGGTCTTGAGTTCTCGAATGTGGAGTTTGATCACTATGCAATCGAGTGGATCATAGACATTTGATAGTTGCGGACGCCGCAACGTAATGGATTGTACTCTAACGGATGAACATAACTCTCTTGGATAAGGTACGCTTTATTATTCACCGATTGCCCAAGACCTTTTCAAGCCGCATGTAATGTCGATATCTCATAAATAGGTCACCATCGCATGTTTATTGAGAAAAGACAACCTATGGAGATGTGGTTGGGACATCCAAGTGATTATGAGATGTTAAGGATTTTCACTGCGGTCACATATTCACACATTAAAACAAGGTAAGTTCGAGCCGAGAGCCGCTAAAATGCTCTTTCTCGGGGTATCCCGAGAAAGAGGCGGGTGCGTACGTGCTATATATAGGGTTGATAATGAACACCTAAAATAGTCACTTCAGCGTGGTCTTAATGAAAGTGTCATGTACAAAGACACGCTCAAGAATTCCTCGTGCGTGTACCGATAAGTCTCGAGGAATTACAAAAGTTGAGGTGGAACCGCAAAGGCTTAAATAATCATATGCTCGAGGAAGATCGCACAAATGATCGCTATCGCATAAACGACCAAGATAGCAATGATGTAAAGATGCAGAGGATCAAAAAAACCTGATCGCATCTGGATCTCATGACATCATTGGTTCTAAATAGAGAGCCAAGGACAAGAACAAAACCTTGAGGTTTCCCGAAGAGTAATATGGGTCGCTTACGCAGCTTGTTGCTAGAGGAAGTAGATACTCATGAACCATTGACAACAGTGGCGCTTCTTGTGAAGATAGTTTCAAGTAGAAAAGTCAATATGGATTTAAGAGATGTATTCTCTCGAGGAAGTTAAGACCTATGAGTTAGTAGATCATCCAAGAAAACCTCGTGAACTCCAAATGGCTATTCAAGATAAAAGTTATGGATTAGGTGTTCAAAAGCATAGGTGTACTAGGCAGGTTTGCAAGTTCATGGATTCTACAGTACGGTAGGTATCGGGACACAATGAAGTATTTTCCTCAAGAGTTCGACACACCATCTATCCCTATACTTGCATTGACCGCAAGATTATGAGTCGGAGCAAAATTTTGATGTAAAGCATCTATTATTTACATGGAAATCTTTGAAGAAGTGATCTATATGAGGCAAAACAACGGATGAAATAAAGGTAACAAGGTATGTGATGAGGTTTTTAAAATGTACCTTGAGGGTCGTTTAGCCCTTATTTGATCACTTCGTGATCCAAGTATTACTTCTAACGTTCCCCCATTTCACCTTTTAGGTCTCAAGGCAAATTGTTGGAATGGCAATTTATTTGGACTAAAAGGTCCTTCTGATATACTTTAAGAAAATGGCCAAAGTCAAGAATCGAGACACTCGTCAGCCGAAACACGCGGATCTACGCCGTGTGTTATCTCGCTACGCTGCCCATTCTTTGTGATGGCTCAAGTAGCCAAATTGTTTATTTACAAGCTACGTCGCTTCTTTAAAGAGTAGAGTCGTCGCAACTCGACGCCTAGATTTGATCCCACCGCCGGACTAAGAGGATGGCCACAAGAAGGCATGTCCAAGCACTAACGCGCTGCCAAGACGAAAACCCTAATGATGGCACCACAAAATCATAAAGTGACGCCGTCGCTAATGTAAATTCATATATAGAACTTACCTAGCCGTAGCCTTTTGATAAAACCAAACCCAAACCAAATTGTCTTTGTATAAAGATTTTAGGTTCCAAACCCTATCTACATCAAGATAAGTGTTTTACCATTACCAATTACTTCAATTACCGTGTATGCTTGCATGTTCTCCATGTCCTACTTAATTTTACCATGTGTTTGCTTAGAATATGAAACTTAACCATTGAATATTGATTGGTTGTCTCTTATCTTAATTGTTAATGATCTAGTAACGCTATAGTTCATGTGAAGTTAATAAATGATTAATCTTTGTGAACCTTAGACTATAACACTCTAGAGTAGTTGTAGACTAACACCAGTCCAAAGAGAAAATTCTTAGAGTTAGAGTTT
>OU343222.1:105101437-105214715 GCA_910596185.1 Chrysanthemum makinoi | reverse complement strand
TTTTATCTATATCAGACTTTAAAGGTAACAACATTTCTTCACATTTATTCTAAGACGTTCTCTGTCTTTAATATATTATCTTATGGCTTTGCTCTTATAATTGACGCTTTGGTTTGGTTTTCCGTAAACCATTCGTACCGGTGACTCATCTTCTTACTAATTTGTAAGCAAAAAGAAGCGCCTAGGATCTCCTCTTTTTTTTCTACAGGTGCACCACTTCTTATAATGTTAAAACAAAAAAGCCGCCCTACATCAACCTTTTCAAAAGGTATCGTTTTTTTTTCTTTTTTTTTTATTAACGATACGTGTCTCAACTGAGAGGTTAAGTATACAACTGTTTAGTTTTGACGCAGTTGTACCTGTGTTCTTGACTCAATTTCTTTGGTTTTGGTCGTTTGATCTGTTTTTCAATCATGTACTGACCTTGCTTTATCGTATTCTTTCTCACTCACTAATCTTTCCATCTCTATGATTATGGTATCCTTAACTTTTTAAACATTATAAACTCATACTGTGGTAGGGTTTAGCTTGGCCATTTGCGCTCCAGTTTATGGAAGAGAACAACAGATACTCTAATTGAACAAATGACAACTCCGCCACCTACTTCACTTTGCCGTATCCGATGTGAATATTGATGTGGGAAGGATTGCTATTTTGCCGTTAGTTTCGTCCCGTACCCTTCCCAAACAGGTGTGGTACTATTTCCTTAACCGCATTATGGAAGATTAGCCAAACAAGCGATTAACTAATGAAAGTTAGTTAAGTTGCTCTTTGTCCGTACGCTCTAACATCAGAGTACAAAAGTTTCAGGTTTCCTTAAACCGCATTTACTAATATCCGTCTTGAGGTTCCAGTTTCAGTCCCATACCCTTAAACCGCATTTACTGGCCAAACCTATTTAGGAGCCCGACACCATAATGTGCCACCATCGATGCAAGGGCTTTAATTAAGCATTAACTAGAAAGTGATGGTTGAAGTAGGTTGCTTCTGATCTTTGATGAATAAGAGGTTCTTTGGCTTAAATTGGTGGCTTTGGGTCTGAAACTGAGCTTAAATAAGTGCTTTTCGGTCTTTGAGATGGGGGCTAATACATGTTGGTTTACTGAGGTTGAAATGGTGTTGGTTCGAGTCCGAAATGGGTGTCTTAGGGAGCTCGAATGGGTGTGGGTTTGGGGGCTGAAATCCATGTCTTTAGGTACTAAAACAAGAGTGATACACAACGCTTGATGTCTGATGTCTACAAGCACCTACATGCTGTGAAAGAGTAGGTATGTTGAATACCTTTTTTGAAGGCATTAATTCTTAAAATATGATTGCTTATTGTAATTATACTTCATTAGCACCCCGTGTCAAACAATACTATGATGAATTTGACAAAATTTAACATGTCTTTACAAACTGTTGGTTAATTGGTTTTTTTAATCATCATGATATTGTTGTATGTGTTAGCACCTTATATTTTGTCAAATTCAGTATCAAGGGTTCGTAATGTAACCATCCTTCTTTATCATGGAGTTGAATGACATAGCACATTAAAACCGGGTAGATGTGCTTTGTCAAATTCATATCAAGTTCATAGATGTAAAACGCCGCTTATAACTTCAAATCATCCCGCCGCTGTCGCGGCGGGGCTACACCTCGTTTATATATACACTAATAGGAGAAGGCATCATTTCTTTATTATTTTTAGTGTCTTGGGCCTTCCCCTTCCTCTTTGGGCTTTTGCCTTTTGGCCCGTTTTTTAGCCAGGTAAATTGGGTCCGTTTGTTTAGCCGGTGTATTGTTCAAACACGTGTCTATCTAGATATAACTCACCGCCTCTCTCTCAACTAACCGCTTCGCTTTTTCTCTTTCTTGAATAGATTCACAGGCTTTTGTTTAATTCTTAGATAATTTCAAAGTTTTCAGATTTCTTTCACATAGACGTCGCAGATCATCAACAGTTGTGAGGGTTTTTTTTTGGTCGGTGGATTTTTGGGGTTACGGTCGATTCATGTTAACTTACACTTAATTAGGTATGTAATTTTAAAGTCGATTTCCTTGATTGTTACAGTATATTTTTATTCGTATAATAACGTTAGTTCTAAGAATTATCACCTGCTATAGTATGGTTAGCTAATCGATGGATGATGTATTTTTGTGTAAGTTTCGAACAAAAGTGGTATAAGGAAATAGTATTTTTTTTATATTACATAATCAACCATAGCTTGCCGTGAAAAGACAAGAACAGTTAAATTAAGAATCAAGTCTTCGGATTTTCCGGGCAACCTTGCGGCGGCGTCTGATCATGTCCTTTTTAAAGTTTTTAATGAGTTGGGGTTTTAATACTTTGACTTTAGATTAGTTCTCTTTCGAGCTTTTCTATAAAAGATTGAGAGTTTTTGATTTATGGGGTTTTGATTCTGCATGTGCCAATTTTTCGAGGTTTGGAGCTTTTGTATGATGTATTGGGTATCTTTCTTTTGTATAAAGATTGTTTCTTGATTGGTTTTGTCCATCTTTTTGCAGGTTTTTTAAGCATCCGATTGAATTTAATTATCCCCTTCTCAGATTAGGGGATGTAATCTTTAATTGTAAGATTCTTTGATATTTAATTATCCCATTAGAAAATTAACTTACAAATCAGTTTAGGTTGATTTGCGCGGTTTACTAACTGAGAGTCACGGCTCAGTTCTTTGCTTGCAGCCAATAAGCCTTGCTTGCAGCCAACAAGCCCAGTTTTCTTAGCTTATGAGGTTATCAATCTTATACTATGCGGTTTACTTTTGATCTTTATCTCTACTATTATTTTGTGTATAAAACATAACTGAAACATAGATGTAGCTAACGGTTGATGTAACCATGTCTTCTTTGCTTGGGCTTTGTCATGATTATGTTTTACGATGTAACAAACTAACATGCATTTTTTCTTTCATTAACAGATTTGAATCAATCAACCATGCCTGCCGATGGAGCCACTGTTGCTGTTGGGGTTCCATATGCTCCACTTGATCCGACCTTACCCGAACCGTGGAAGGATTTTATGAATCGAGCACAGGGTGATGTACTATTAGAATCCTGAAACTAGCATTAGTGTGATATGAAACTAACATATGTGCTTTGAAACTGATTATATGATAATGATATGTATGAAATAGTGGTGTATGCCTTTGATTAGCTTTAGGTTATGATAATTCGATAAGTGATTGTTTGATAAACTTACTGTTGTAGGAACTCAGGTAAAATATTGAGGGGCGACAACTAATTTTAGGTTATTATTGAACAATCAGTTTTCTTGGCCTCATGAAAGTATGATACGACTACTCGAATAGTCAGACTCATTTTGTCCAAACACTGAAACCTGCAAGTTTGTTTGTTCTAGGTTAGCACAGTTGGTGGAGGGACACAACTAGCGTGGCAATCAGCATACTTGAGCCTGCTTGGAGTCAAAGGTGTATGCATAAAATCACAAAGCTCAAATGCTCTGTTTCTGTCGCAGGTCGTAGTAATTTCTGAAACCTGCACGTTTGTTTATCATGTCCTAAACAGTTTCTAATTTGTGAAAAAAAGATGCTTTATTCGCTAGAGAGTGCAACATTTTATCGGGGTTTCTTTTATTTTCGTATAAGTTCATCATTTTGCAGAATGATTTTAAATAGGACTCCAATTTTAGTGTTGGTTTATGTTATCTTACAGAAAGAATAAAAGACACCCACCAGTCCACCACTGATGATAGGAGAGTGCAAAGCACAATAAGCGGATGATCAGGTAAGCAAGCAATTTGCAAACAGCCTGTAGCTATATCATTACTTAAGCTTCAAGATGATGTCCTTTTTTATCCCCATTATTATATATCTTCACATTATTAGTCTCTACCTGCTTTGTGTTTTTTTTCAATTACCTTTGTTTATTTTGAACAATTAAAACTGTTACGTACATTATTTGGATGATTATTATTGCCACACTAACCTTCGACATTTTATTACTTTTGTAGGTACAACTTACACATTGCAGAATTGTACTTACCGCTTGCGTGCAACAGATAGACGGTCGCACCTCGGTCAGCGGTAACTCCAGCTGTACACTTCAATACTATTAAGCTGCACATTTCCAACGTGTACCATTTTTTTAGTCAATCAAACAGCAGAATCAATCAGCATGGAAATAATTTAGCTGCAATGTTTTGATGTTTAAAAAAAGTTCCACCGTACTCATTTGTGCGTAGTTTGAACTGTCATTTATGCACATAAACAGGTAGCACAATACTCAATTACATGCAACACATTACTTTTGCATAAGTAATGATTGGTACACATGATATTTAATGATTTGGACTAAATGTTGACATCTGGTAAAAACCCTACAGGTAATGAACAACTTCAGTGATAGTAGCGCAACCCAGTATGTAGTATGCACTGCTGCTGCCGTGCCTGCACGCTACCTATAAGTTAGCTTCCTCCCAAAAACTGATGTAAAAGCCTGCAATTTGCATCACAGTTAACAGCCACAAAGCAGTGGATTGCATGTTAAAGGATCACACTTTCTAGCGATTTCTAACTTTAGGGACGAAACAACATCAAAAACCCGAGGTGCAGAAAAACTCCCGGGTATTAGATACTTGTTCTTCCAAATGATCCAAGCAATCTTCTTAGAATCAGAAGAGCCTCACGAAAAAAAAAATTAAAAAAAAATAATAAAAAATAAAAAATCTTCTAATACTTTTAAGCTTATTAATAACCAACTTAGAGAGTTTGTATGAAGAGAGAAAAAATAGACTGCAAGACTATCAAGAAAGGATTTTGTGAGAGCAAAACGCCCACCAAAAGAGGGGGGAATTCGCTTTCCAATTAGTGAGCCTTTTAATGAAACCGGCCATGTTAGCATCAATAGGAAAATCAAGGTAACGGCAAGAAAGGTGAGATGGATGACAACCAATCAGGGTTGTCCAAGAATTTGATGGCCCCGTGCGAAAATAAAAATGATGCACCAAAAATTAAGCTTTATAAAAGTTTCTGAATTTATAAACTTTATAGCTGACATAATACAAACTACCTATGTCACAATTGCCATCCTTGTGACATTCTTTGATTCAAAATTTACAATCAAGTCTTCGTAATAAATTTGCTCCAAATTAACAAAATAAATAAGCAAAACTAATTCAAATGATAAACTATAAAAATCATTGTTTGAAGACAACGAAAGTTGATTCACATCATCACACCTCATATACTTGATGCAAAATTGTATGCTTGTTGGTTGATAGTTTTTCAAATTATCTTAGTTTACCATAATCAACCAGATATAGTTGTGGCAAGAGAGAAATAATAGAATTCATGGCAAAGGTGATAGGAACGATGATAACGAACTGCATTTTGGATGTTGTTAGGATGAAGCTCGCTTCTATACGTCTCAAGAAGTCGTATCAAGCTGAAAGGTTGATGAAAATTTGGAAGATTTCAAGCTTGATGATTGAAGGTGGCTAATTTGCGCATGGAAGCTAGGGATCTCCTGAGCATTTTGTTGTCATATTTATTTTATGTAGATTCCTAGTTTGTGTTTCGTGGTTGTTATGCTTTGAGTTGTATTCAAAGTGTATTGTCGATGTTCATCTTTAAAAGAGGGGCTCATTACCTCTCTTTAATGTACGTAAACTCATATTTTTTCTAATATATTTACCGGGGTATAATCCCTTTACCCAAAAAAACATAATCAACGAGATATAATAAATTATTAAAAGAACAAAAGAAATGATCACATAATTAAAATGGAGTATTAGATAGAGAAAAAGTTGATAGTTGGGTTTTCATCCATCATACTGTTTGTTTGATGCCCTCGGCTGTCGCCCAGCTCGCGCTACCAGGGCCGGCCATGCATATTAGTTTTATTGTTTTTGTCAAGGTTTCCTTTTTTATAGTCTTATGAAAAATGTCATGTCGTATAACCCTATGATAGTAGTGTAGACATTGAAATTGGGACGAAAACAACATAGTACGTTTATGCTTATTACAATGTTTGCGACTAATTTAGTGGAATATGTGGTAAAAATAGCGACCATCACCAATGGATGTCAAATATAAATGACAAAGAATTACGTTTAAATTTGCGAGCTAGAAGCTAAAGTGAATCTTTTTCTTTGCTTTAACCGCAATTTTGTTTGGTCTTCCACTTTCCTTCGGCCAATGTTGAAGTGGACGTTCTTCAAAATTATTTTGGTTACATATGTTGTATACCAACATTTGTTTAATAGGCTAAAAGTTTTTACAACACATTAATTGTATATAATTAGGTAAGTTTTGTTATAGGGTACGGAGTAGTATTCAGATTTTCACTGACATTTACTTGAACACAAGAAAATGTTTGGTGATGTCCATCGAACGGATATTAACCTAGCTAGTTCATATCAATATATATATCATAAATTATATTTTGCAAGATGCAACAATTGTTTTAGGCAGGCGTAATCTTGCCTTAATCGGCATATATATATGGTCAAGTTCTCTTAATCGGAAAGTATAGTCAAGTTCATCTCCCATATTATTGTAGCTAGTGCAAACAATTTGTCTTTTTCTAGTTTTAATTAGAGTTGCTATTTTGGTGATTCTTTCTATTAACATATGGGCTCTGAATTTGGTTATATGTCGATCTGATATAGTTAATAACTAGCTTTCTCGGCCTTTGCGTGTAGTACAAGTAACTGCGAGGTCTTATAGAAAAAATCTCATCAATATCGAATACGCTAGAAGCTACTCAGCCGTGCAGACTTGAATGGTTCCACAGTTTACGCCTCCACACATTATATTGATCTATAACGACAAACAACACTTGCATTGATACGATGCACAATGTTGTGGTAATACATGCCGACACACTCAATTCCACACACTGGTGGATTTTGATGCTTTTGACATTCAGAGTTCTTAATTTGTACAAGAACGTACCAACTCGGTATGTCTTAGATTAACACTATTTCATATACTTTAGATAATTTCATTAGGTAGGTATCTCATTAGTTTTTCTCAACTTGTAATGCGTACGATATATGTGTTAATAAACGCAATTAAGTATGTGACGTGATCCATTTTTTCAATCGAAAGTTGGATAAAACTGATTTAATTAGTGTTAACCATTTGTTTGTGAATAACTTGATCACTCTCTCAAGTAACATCTTTATTTTTAGTCGAGTTAATTGCATTTTTGGTCCCTGTGGCTTGGCCAAATTGCAGATTTGGTCCCCAAAACTTTGAAAGTGCACCAGAGGTCCCCATTTTCAAGTTTCTGTTGCACGTTTGGTCCCTGGCCAAAGTTAAATGACTAAAATACCCTTATCTTCTTCCCCTTTAATTTTCTAATTACTTTTTCTTTTTATTTATTCATCCAATACCAAGATCATAAACAAGAACCCAGATAAACAAAACTGCAATTCACTCTTAAAACACTCTCAAAAACTTTTTCAGATCTAGCAAAGATAAACAAAAATACAAAAACCACAAAACCCCCAATTAGATTTCACATAAGAAGACCAAAATCCTCTTTGTTTCTTTTATGTGTTAATCAAAACATAAAAACATCAACACGGATCAGATTTGGGGTTATGGATAATGAGTACTTATTTTTGTAGATCTACATGGGTTGAAGATGTATGCTAGATTCGGGGATTCTGTCACCACCTCCATCGGATATGTCACCACCGCCAGATTTGGTGGTTCTGTCACCACCTTCGCGAATCTTGTTCTTCTGTGACTCTCATTTCTTGTTTTGAATCTGGTAGGGTAGGGATTAGGACATGGTTACTGTTCTTGTTTGTGAAGTTGTAATGGTTTGTTGTTGTAGACAGGTTACTGATCTTGTTATTCCTTTTTGACTTTTTGTTTCTTGTTTCGAATCTGGCAGTGTAAGGATTAGCCAATTATGTTGATGAATTTGTGTTTGAGAGTAAAAAGAGTTGGGCATGAATATGGATTTGTTTATCTGGGTTCTTGTTCAAAGGGGAAGAAGATAAGGGTATTTTAGTCATTTAACTTTCACCAGGGACCAAACGTGCAACGGAAACTTGAAAATGGGGAGTTTTGGTGCACTTTCAAAGTTTTGGGGACCAAATCTGCAATTTGGCCAAACCACAGGGACCAAAAATGCAATTAACTCTTTTTAGTCCTATATAAACTTGACGGTACAAAAAATTGTATGTAATCAACACATGATAAACAGTGACGCAAAAAATCATCTTATATTTTGCCAAAAAAATTAAAAATAAATAAATTAGAAAAAAACATAACTTACGTTATTATTTTTAAAGATATATGAACTATGAAAAAGACCTTAGCTCATTTGCACCAAGAAAAAGACCTTAGCATGGAGCTAGAGACAAGAGCTAGATGATACAAGTTGAGATATCACAAGGATCACAAAACCACTCTAATCCAAATAAGGGAGCCTTTTCTATTCGACACCTAGTTAAAAGTGAAGAGCTTGATGTCGTTGAGAATTGAAGAGAAAGATCTCAACTGTTAAGGAGGTGAGCCTAGAGGAAAGGAGCAAAACCTACGTCTAATCACCTGCTTGGGGACTGATTGGTTCCCCTTAGGTGGATTGCTCCCTGCAAGGCTATCTGTCTACTTGGCTCTGGTTATAGGCCTTTCGCTTATAAGCTTTTTTTATAAGTCTTTTTTGTCTTGAAAGTGATCTCATTACAAAAGCGTCATAAAACCCGTCACATGAAATGTGTTGGAATTTAGATATCATGACCATTAAATAAACATATAATCACAAAGCACGCAACAGAAGAATTTAATAGATCAAATATGTATAATTAATTAACTTTAATATAAATGATAACATACCTTGTTTGCTTCCACGCGAATTAAACGATCAAGATATAACAAACCCTAAATTAGGGTTCATGTATAATTTAATTAGGGTTTAATCGAATTGGGCAAACACCAAAAATCCAAAAGGGATTTTTACTACGGTCTTGTATACGCGTATTGATAGCGATTCAATGTGAATGCTAGTTTCTTGATCACAATAGCTAACCAAATCACTTTGGTTTTACTCAAGTCAATCGTACAACCCTAGTGGGTGTGTAATTCGATCGTACAAGGCAAAAGAGGGGAGAAGAAGAGAAGACTTAGCTAGGTTGGGTTACACAAGATTACCAAACAATGAATACAAGACTTTGTATTTATAGTGTGGTAACTTAGTGTCCAAGTTAGCTTAGGATTCCTCTTGGGATATCCTAATCGATCGTCCATATAGCCAAGAGAGGTTCTAGAACCTTCTCTTGGCTTATTTCTCTTTAGTCCCTCTTCTTAACATTTAACAACCATTAGACTAACTACCGTTAAGTACTAACGACCGTTAAGGTTTATTGTGATTTAATAATTAAAACATAACTATTATTTATTAATTATTATCATTGAATCTCATACGCAATGCGTGCAATCCCATAGTCTCGAGTTCGAATCGGACATACGGCTATTAAATATGGTCCATAAACTAAAAGCTCCCACTTGGGCATATCTTAATATACGTAATGACATTGGTTAGCATCTACCAACACGCCAATGCCCCCAGAACAACTAGAGTGTGGTTTACTGAATCACATTTTAATGATTCATCATTACACTATCCTTTTGTTTCTAATACCATATTAAATATGGATATGGATCTTAGACATTCCATAATTTAACTATTACGTTTCTCGTCATATTGCGATTGATCAAGATTACCAAATCATCGGGACGTATTCCAGATTGATCTTGGGTATGGCCATATAAACATCTTGCCAACCCTACGAGGGGCCCAATAGTATTATACTTTAAAACAAATTCAAATGAACAAATTTTATCTTGACTACAAGCGTAACTCATGAATTTCACTACACTTCTGAAAACAGCCCTTATTACTATCAGTTACGAATGGCGTTAAACTGTTTCACATAAATGAGCTCCACCCACGATCGTTCCGGCTTGTGTCTCAAGTCTAAGGATAAATAAAGTTTATCATTCACATGATTTACTTGATGACAAAGATCAATAAAGTACAATCATGTCGGTTGGGATAAGTCTGATATGTAATCCTTTGAATATCATGTGAGTTTGGCACGACCTTCCTCAATATACAAAGTATATTTTATCCAATCCCTCAGATTTGTCTTAATTCAACCATATTCCCATATGAATGATCGACAATGGACATTTAGAATAACTTAAGTTATTCATAGATTTAAACATGCAAAATAGGATTGATAACTCTACACGCGTCGTTCGGGGTCAAAGGAACTTCCTTTTCTTCGAGCAAGTTTTATAACACCCTAGGCAGTGAACCTAATCGTTGTAGTGTAGTATTAGGGTAAGCCACGGGTATTGATATCGTTCTATAGGGGAATAGGAATGCTAGTGAGAAGTTACTACGCTAAGGTTGGGGTTGAGGAAGATTATTTTTTTTTATCTTTTTTATGTTTTTTAGGAAATGGAAAGGTACGAATCTCGGGGTTTGAATTTGGGGGGTTGGTATTTCTACCGATTACTCTACTTATCTAATTATCTAATCTAAGGTGATGGTAGTCTATGTCTAATTATTGTGTGCTCGTATGATAGTTTAAAAATATGTTTACTTAGGTTTTATTACTCCTTAATTATCTCCTATTGATGGTTGAATTGTCACGTCCTTATTCTTAATCGCGTTGTGTGTCTAAAGTCGTAGGGTATGCGTTTATCCCTAACTCTTTGAACTTACCAAAGGGTCCCGTCTACAAAATCTCTAGGATTTATACACTCTAACTCTAAGGCACTCTTTGTATGATTTAGCCTACAACTACTCTAGGTGTCATAGTCTAAGGTTCACAAAGATTAATCAAGCATTAACTACACAACGAATGACCTATCGCATTACTAGATCATTAACAATTAAGATAAGAGACAACCAATCAATATTCAATAATTAAGTTTCATAATCCCTAAGCAAACACACAAGTAAATTAGCCGGACATGGAGAACATGCAAGCATACACACAAATAATCAAAGACATAATTGTATTAATGAAGTAAAACACTTATCTTGATGTAAGATAGGGTTTGGAACCCTAAAATACTGTACAAGACAGCCTTGGTTCGGTTTAGGTTTTTACTCCAAAAAGACTACTCTCCAATACTGAAAAATTCGGATTCTATATATAAGATTACATATGCGACGGCGTCACCTTATGATTTGTGACGCCGTTGGGTCGCCGTCATTAGGGTTTTCGTCTTGGCCACGTTAGTCTTGCGACGGCGTCACCTTATGCTTGTGACGCGTCCTCTTCACTTATGACGCCGTCTGGATCAAATCTAGGCCGTCTGAGTTGTGACGGCCTACTCTTTTAAAGCTTGACACCGTCACTTGAAAATAAGAAATTTGGCTTCTGTCGCGTCACAAAATCCTCCGACGGCGTCGTAGTTAAGCAGTGACGCCGTCACCTTGTGTTTCAGCAGCTTGAGTGTCTCCATTTCTTGACTTTGGCCATTTTCTTCGTATATCCGCGCCTTTTCGTCCAAATAAGTGTTATTACAGCAATTTGCCTTCAAGAGACCTAAAAAGTGAAAAGGAACGATATTAAGTAATAACGGATACAAAAGTGATCAAATAAGGGCTTAAATGACCCCTCAAAAAGGTACATTTTAAAACCTTATCAAGGATACAATCTATTATAAATAAAAACAAACATACCAAGTACTTTAATTCATTAAACTAATAATTGTTTAATACATCCTTTACCCAAATACAAACCATAGATTTACATGAAACTACTAGCTAAATGAAGTCCAATGCTCTCAGTATGTTGAGTAAACTTTGCCTTAGGTAAAGCCTTCGTGAAGGGATCAGCTAGATTATCATCTGTGTGAACTTTGAGTAGATTGATTTCACCTATTTTGAGTTGTTCTAGAATATAGTGATATCGTTGAGGAAAATGTCTGACGCCTTTCATAACTCTTGGTTCATTGCCGAATGTAATTGCTCCAGAATTTTTGCAATACAATTTCATAGGTTCTTCATTTAAGGGCATAACATCAAGCCCTGAAATAAACTTCCTAATCCAAAAAGCTTCCATCGCAGCTTCTGAAGCAACTATATACTCAGCTTCTGTCGTAGATATCGCAATAGTACTCTGCTCTATGCTCTTCCAATCCACTGCTCCTCCATTAACCATATAGACATATCTCGTCTGAGACTTTGTATCATCTTTATCAGTTTGTCAGGACGCATCGCAGTAACCTGTAACATCAAGTTCTGCCTCTTGATTCCTACCATACACTAGAAACATATCTCTAGTAGCCTTTAAGTACTTGAGAATGTTCTTAATAGCAGTCTAGTGAGTATCACTTGGATTTTGTTGATAACGGCTTGTCATATTTTGTGCGAACGCCACATCTGGTCTTGTGCATCTTACTGCACACATGATAGATCCAACAACCGAAGCATAAGGAACTTTCTTAATGCGTGCCACCTCAGCAGGTGTAGAAGCACATTGTTTGTTACTTAAACCAATTTCTACTAGCATTAGAAGATATCCCTTTTTGGAATCTTGCATCCTGAATCTCTTCAAGATTTTATCAATGTAAGCACTTTGAATCAACCGCCTAGATCTATCTCTGTAGATCTTGTTCTTAGAATATATGTTGCTTCTCCTAAATATTTCATAAAAAAATATCTTCCAAGTTAGGATTTAACCTCTTGTAAACTTGGAATATGTTTTCCCATAATTAGTATGTCATCAACGTACAAGACAAGAAAAGTAACATTACTCCCATTAGCCTTATGGTATACACATGGCTCATCAATATTTTGAGTAAAACCAAATTTCTTGATTTCCCCATCAAATATTTTATTCCATTGCCTTGATACCTGCTTCAATCCATAAATGGATCTTTGAAGCTTGCATACTCGCTTTGGAATTTGTGGATTCACAAACCCCTCAGGTTGCACCATAAAGATGTATTCTTCAAGGCTACCATTTAAGAAGGCGGTTTTGACATCCATCTGCCAAATATCATAGTCATAGTACATCGCTATGGCTATAAGAGTCCTAATGGCTCTAATATCTGCTACAGGAGAAAAAGGTTTCTTCATAGTCAATCCCGAAGGTTTGAGTATAGCCTTTTGCTACTAGACGATCCTTATAGGTGTGTACTTCACCATCCATGTCAGTCTTCTTTTTGAAAAGCCACTTGCTACCAATGACTTTAGCCTTAGGAGGAAGGTCTACTTCAACCCAGACTTCATTCTCATGCATAGATTTCATCTCCGCATTCATAGTTACTTTCCATTTGTCCTTTTCAAGATCAACCCATGGCAGCTTTATAGTTAGCGTGTTCTTCAAGATCCCCTAAACTATGCTCCTCGACTTTTATATTAAGACTTAATCGTTTAGGAGCATGTATAGTCCTTTCAGACCTACGAATGAGAGTAACTTCAGGTGGAGGTGCGAGACTTTCAGGCTTCTCTTGAAGTTGGCTAGTGTTTTCAGAAGGTGATGTATCTTCTTGATCATCTACAAGATCAATTACTCTCCCACTGAATTTTTGAGATATGAGAATCCTTTCAAGAAAATCTGCATACCTAGCCATAACTACTTTGTTTTCAGGTGGATAGTAAAAATAGTAACCCATCATTTCCTTTGGGTATGAAGATACACTTAACAGATCTTTGTTAGAGTTTATAAGGTGAGTCACTTTTAACAAACACCTTATAACCTCAGACCTTTAAGTAAGACAAGTTGGGAGCTTTTCCATACCATAATCCGTATAAAGTCTTATCAACCTTCTTGGTCGAAACCATATTCAAAATGCGAACAACATTCTCTAAAGCATAATCCCAAAAGGATAAGGATAGAGTTGTAAGATTAAACATTGATCGGACCATGTCAATCAAAGTACGATTCCTCCTCTCAGACATACCATTATGTTATGGTGTATATGGAGGAGTGAAGTGATGGACAATTTCACACTCTCTAAGGTAATCTTTAAACTCTTGTCTTAAGTATTCACCACCTCTATCGGATCGAAGAGCCTTAATCTTCTTTCCGAGTTGTAACTCTACTTCATTCTTAAAATCATTAAATGTTTCAAAGACTTCATGTTTATGTTTAAGTAAATAAACATAGCCATAACGATTGGAATCATCAGTAAAGGTTAACAAGTAGCTAGCACCTTTCTTTGACACATGTCTAAGTGGACCACATACATCTATATGAATTGTTCTAAGTAGATATGTAGCCCTTTTCGTTTGATGCGAAAAAGGTTTCCTTGCCATCTTCCCAAATACACAAGATTCACACTTATCAAATGATTCATCATTGATAGATTTTGAAAGCCCGTCATGTTGTAGCTTTTCCATGCGTTTCTTGCCTATGTGGACAAGTCGACAATGCCAACGATAAGTAGAATCCAAGTCAGATTTGACTCTCTTATTGCTAAAGTTATAAACAGAATTATTATTAACATTCAAACCAAGTTCATGCATCTCAATTTCAAACACACCATTCACAGGAATAACATTAATATAAAATACATTATTTAAAGAAACTGAAATACCATAACTTATAAATGTATGAGCATAACCATTATCTTTTAACAAAGAAACTGAAACGAAAACTCTAATAATAGAAGGTGCATAATGATAATTTTTTTAAACGTACTAAACCCGAAGGCAAAACTAAATCAAACGTCCATATGGCTTCAACAACTGCACGTATTCCATTTCCCATGTACAAGTATTGCTCTCCATAGGTCAGCTTCCTTGCTCTTCTAAGTCCCTGTAATGTGTGACAAATATGAGTACCACATCCAGTGTCATACACCCATGAATTATATTTATTAGGAAAAGAAAATAATTCTATCATGGAGATACCTGAAGTGTTGGCGACATTACCAGCATTCTTATTCTTTTTTTGTCGTAACTCTTGAAGATAGAGATGACAGTTCCTCTTCCAATGTCCTATCTATTGCAGTGGTGACAAGCTTGATCCTTTCCAGGATGATCTTTCTTCTTGGGAGGGTACTTCTTGGGATTGGTTGATAAGCCATAACCTACTTACCCTTCCCGTTTCCTTTACCCTTGCCCTTGTTCGCTTGCGGCTTGTTTGGATTATTAATTCTGCCACCTTGTATTGCTAATACCTGACGTGCATGAGCCTTTTTAGGTAAAACCTTCTCATAATCAATAAGCATTGCATGCAACTTACTTATTATCCTCCCTGTGCAATGCATGTTGAAATTGCGCACAAATCCAACAAATTCTTTATTAAGGGATCTGTTGATCAGGCCAACACATACATCTTGTGGAGGATGGTAGTTGAGACGTTCAAGTTGATCCAAGTAACTTTTCATCTCAAGTAAATAAGTACTCACGAATTTACCCTCCTTCATTTTGCAGCCATGTAGAGAATCAAGAAGATCATAAAGTTCTACACCTACCTGCTTCTCAAACATGGACTTCAGTTCTGTAAGCATACCATGGGGAGTATAAAGTTCAAATTGCTTTTGCAAGGAAAAGTCCATACTGCCTAGCATAAGGCATGCGACCTCGTTGCGACGGTCATACTAAAGGTTCCATGCAGCCAATACCTCATTACTTGAGTCTTGAGGAGGAGCTGGAGCTAAAGGTTGTTTTTATACATCAAGTCTCTTAGCAACACGCGGGACTATCCTCAGTTGCCGAAACCAGTCATTGAAATTTTTGCCATTCAACCTCTCTCGATCAAACATTTTTTTGAAAGCAGAGGTTAGTGTGTTATGGTCGGGTTGAGCCATTCTATAGAAAAAGTTCAAAAGATGGTACTTTTGATAATATAATCTTTAAAGAAAATTAAATACCCATTGGTTAATACACATAAACCATAGAATTTTCTTAAGCTATGATCCAAATTGACATAATACCATTACATCAGTCGATCTGCTAGTAATGATAGTACTCAATAAGGTAAGAGTCGAACAATAATTGCCAAACATTTTGCAACTCCTAGATTATTATGGGACTTACTAATGGCACTAGGGACAATCGCATAGTGTCATGTAAGCATGTTTCATCCCATCTAATACCTTGGATTAAGGGATCTCACCACATAACTCAATTAAGTTGTACAATTTAAAAAACTGTAAATTTATTTCAGCTACGTCTCACATAACGTAAATGATAATTGCAAGTGTTCTTTTAATTGGATGGCATAAACTTAAATTCTTCAAAAGGTACATTTAATTTGATGTGAAATCAAATATATACGAAGCAGCATGCACACATCTTCGTATCATACATTTAATAAGAACTTTACTCAATTAAGTCATTTATTAAACAAATACATTAATCAAAAGTGTTCGGTAGCTCCATAGTAACACACAAATAAGCGTATAAATTGGTCAGCGCGAAACATATTAAAAACCAACTTTTTTAGAAAATGTTAAACAATCCTCCTTATACATCTCTTATAGTTTGTTCACTATGGGTAAGCCTAGTAACCAATTAATTAACGATGTGTTTAAAATAAAGTAATGAACTTTTACTCGAGGTATTGGTTAGACAAATTAAAGAATCACCAACTACTATATTCTATTACCTTCTTGAGTAAAAAGATACAAGTTATTCGAATAATTATCACAAAGTGGCACGTAGAATAACGGTAATCACTCTTAAGATGATTTTTGTAAGGGTTAATAACCTATTAAAGCATCATACTTGTCACAAAAATCAGTTCGACGTAGCAAATAAAAAAAATATCCCTTTTGGCTATTTGACCCAACTATTTTGTCCTTTATGTGCATTTGACCACTTAAACAACCGGTATCCGGTTCATAACATCCATAAAGCAGATCATATATATCAAAAGGTAGACATCTAGCTATATGCCACTTTATCACTTTTGGTAAGTTTGATCATAATCACTTTGATCAAACACCCAACTGGTAAGCTATGTTTGCCAATTTACACAACCAAACAACTTTCTCTCTATATAACAAACAAACACTACCATTTTCTCAATTCAATGGCGTACACTACCAGAAGAAATAACGACCGGTCCAGTTCCCCAGCCGGTCGATCATCTTTCGCTTCAGTTACATCCGCAACGTCATCAAACACCTTCTTCCACACCAGATCCGTTACACCTATGACGTCATCACCATCACCTTCATCATCCGTACGCTTCTCATTCGACAGCAACAGGTCCATATTCAACCATTAACCGCTTACCTCTTTGTTTACCAAGACCAAAAATAACCAAACCCGTGATCCCAGTGGATCGACTGAACCCCAAACGGGTTCTTGACCCGAAGCCCAAACACAACCGATCATCTCTTCGATCTCACGCCTCCGTTCCCAGCCACCAATTACCTTCAAGGTTATATTGGCTTAGTAAATATATCAACGAAGCCTTGTGACGTCTTTTCCGATTCGAATGAATTGATGTTTTCAACTGCACATGGACTTTTTTTGCGTATCAGTATATCCAAGAGATTTAATGGGTGGATACCGGTGGATACCAATCATTAAATAAATGGGTGGATTGTGTGTTTTGGCTATTTTACCGGTTACTTTGGACTTTACCTGCTATTGTGGGTAATAATGTATCATAGAGACAAAATAGACGAGATAAGTGACCAAAAGAGCTATTTTTTTTGTTCGTTACGTCGAACTGCTTTTTGTGACAAGTATGATGCTTTAATAGGTTATTAACCCTTTTTGTAAATACCAATTCATTGATAGATTACAAATAACATCAATCGAATAAAATGTTGAAAACTTTATCATTAAAAACACATTATAAACTATTAACTCTTGTAAATCTCGACGTGGGGATGCATTTAACGCATTACGGCATGTAAGGCCAACCCCTTGGTGTCACATAAGATTTCACAAGCTTAAAAATTTATAATTAATCAAATTTCACCATTATTAGTCCGGTTAATTTTGCTTTTCCAAAAAACACCCTTACTTGTTACTTGTCAAACAATAATAAAGCAAATAAGAAAAAATAACCAACTAATACAATTAACATGCGAAGTTTTAAATCAACTAACATGTATATTTTTAACTAAGGCTTCTACTTTTTTTCGATCTAGGTACGAGTGGACTACATATATCGATAAATTGATTGCGTAAGCCCCACGTTTAAAAACATACAATAACCACATAAGTTGATAAAGTAAAATGATACATATGGGGTCTTTCCTAATTTTATAATAAATTAAATATTAGGTAATTAATGTGTCATACAAATTTAATTACTAATAACCCTAATTAATTAACATATATCGCATAATTATGCATGTATAAGCACTTAAGAATTAATGCACAAAATATCAAGATTCATATAAGCATAACAAAACACGCATGTTTTTATCATGGATCACATATAATCACTTATGCACGTATTAACAATTAATAAACAAGGTAACAAGATCGACTATTAACGACATAAATCTAATTATCAGTTATCAAAACACATAAAAAATTGCATGCAACCTAGGGTTTCTACAATTTTCAAAACCTAATTTTTTTATTAAGGTCGATCGACCCAAAAATAAAAAATTAGGGTTTCAAAGTTAAAACCTAAAAAACCTAGTTATTATGCAAACTATCATTCAAGATTTTATTTTTATGCGTTTAGGTAATTAATTACACCATATTAATGGCTCTGATACCACTGTTGGAATTTAGATATCATGACTATCATATAAATAAACATATAATCACAAAGCACACAGCGAAAGAATAGATCAAATATGTATAATTAATAAACTTTAATATAAACGATAACGTACCTTGTTTGCTTCCACGCGAATCAAACGATCAAGAAATCTCAAACCCTAAATTAGGTTTTATGTATAATTCGATTAGGGTTTAATTGAATTGGGCAAACACCAAAAATCCAAAAAGACTTTTTATTACGGTCTTGTACATGCGTATTGATAGCGATTCAAAGTAAATGCTAGTTTCTTGATCACAATAGCTAACCAAATCACTTTAGTTTCACTCAAGTCAATCGCACAACCTTTGTGTGTGTG
This sequence comes from Chrysanthemum makinoi, assembly GCA_910596185.1. NCBI lineage: Eukaryota > Viridiplantae > Streptophyta > Magnoliopsida > Asterales > Asteraceae > Chrysanthemum > Chrysanthemum makinoi. The sequence continues at coordinate 105,195,705 of OU343222.1, read as the reverse complement.
TGTGTGTGTGTGTGTAATTAGATCGTACAAGGCAAAAGAGGGGAGAAGAAGAAAATACTTGGCTAACTAGGGTTACATAAAATTACCAAACAATGAATACAAGGCTTTGTATTTATAGTGTGGTAACTTGGTGTCCAAGTTAGCCTAGGATTCCCCTTGTGATATCCTAACCGATCGTCCATATAGCCAAGAGGGGTTCTAAAACCTTCTCTCGGCTTATTTTCTCTTTAGTCCCTCTTATTGACGTTTAACAGTCGTTAGACTAACTACCATTAAGTACTAATGACCGTTAGGGTTTATTGTGATTTAATACTTAAAACATAACTATTATTTATTAATTATTATCATGAATCTCATACGCAATGCGTGCAATTTCATAGTCTCGAGTTCGAACCAGACATATGATTATTAAATATTGTCCATAAACTAACAGAATGGACAACGACATATGAAAGGATTGAGAGATGGGTGTTAATTCTTAGTTTATTGTTACTCTATGAGGCTTTTTTTTTTGTAAAAGGGAATTTTCACTCTGGTAAAATATATTAAGCAAAAAACCATTTAAAATACAATGAAATGTGGCTGAAATGTCACATTAACCTCAAGCAACCGCTTGAACAACTCCTAAATCATTTATGACATGCCCTAAATGAACACCTAGTTACCAACAACTAGAATAACCACTAAAAACATAAAAAAGACATGCAAAACAAATAAACAAATCCACATAAAAGATTACTTCCTCTAACGACCTTGAAGCTTGAAATCAAACTGATTGTTAAATTCTTTAAATTGACCAGGTAAGTCATAGACTTGGGCCTTATAATCATCAGAAAAATAGCCTTCAAGCTTGTTATGTCATCCTGCTGATGAAAAGTAATTGCCCATAGGATCATTTGGCTCAAACACCTCATCATCACTATCTGAATCAACCACTTCACCCACCTTAGAGAATGGGTTGCCTTTCCTTTCATCAGCCACCGAAATAGGTTTACCATTATCATTACTCTGTTAGTTTTAATTTCTTAGTTTATTGCTAGAAGTAAGAACATGCGCAAAATCTTCTTATTTAAATCAAACTTGCGTTAATAGGTTCTAACTTAGTAAATTGACACCTCCTTTAATTAGTTACTGATATACTACTGGAGTACTAGATCACTTTACTAATTATAGAATTACAGATAGCTTAGAGATATGGACATATGGTAAAGATATATAGTTGTTAATACCAATAAATATGTTAAATACAAGCTAAATGAACAATTGTAGAAAAAATTTGGAGGACGAGAGTAGTTTTTTTGTGTTGAAAGTTAGGTTCATAGAAAGAAGAATGAGCTCATATTGAAGTTACTAATTTTTAAACTTTTACTCCGTTAAGACAAGTCCATGCGTGTATAAATATCACATGCAAATCTCTACAATGCATGCATCTTCACTAAAACATGACATTCTCCATTTTAGCATTTCTACTTCTTCTCATCTCCATTAAATCTTCTGCAGATCATGTGACAGACACCTTCATCAACTGCTTAACCATCCGGTCGAGAGATTTTCCAATCACCGGGATTGTCTACACTCCCAACAACTCTTCATTTTCTTCGGTATATCATGCATATATCCGAAACCCTCGTTTCGATAACTCAACCAGAATAAAACCATCCTTGATCATCACTCCAACACACGTTTCCCACATCCAAAACGCCATTGTGTGCGCAAAAAAACATGGCATGCAAATGAGAACGAGATGTGGTGGCCATGACTACGAGGGGCTATCTTACCTCTCCTTTGAGGACACGACTCCTTTCTTCATCCTTGACATGTTTAACTTACGCTCAGTAGATGTAAACATCGAACAAGAAACTGCACTGGTTCAAACAGGTGCCACCCTTGGTGAAGTTTATTACAGAATTGCTGAGAAAAGTAACACTCATGGCCTTCCTGCTGGTGTTTGCCCTACGGTTGCGGTTGGTGGTCATTGTAGTGGAGCTGGTTATGGTAACATGGTTCGAAAATTCGGGCTAACTGTCGATTTAATTGAAGATGCAGAGCTGATTGATGTAAATGGAAGACTTTTGGACCGTAAGTCGATGGGGGAAGACTTGTTTTGGTCTATTACGGGTGGAGGTGGTGCAAGTTTTGGTGTTGTAGTTTCTTTTCTCTTCAGATTGGTTCGTGTTCCACCACAAGTGACTTTCTTTAAATTGGAAAGAACATCCGAAGATGATATCTTAAACATTGCCAACAAATGGTTCCAAGTTGCAAATAAATTGGACAACAATCTCTTCATTCGAATGAGATTTACTGTCATAAATAACACTAAGGGAATAAAGACAATACGTGCTACATTCCCTAGTTTATTTCTAGGAAGCACCTCAACACTCATGAGTCTTATGAACAAACGTTTTCCGGAACTAGGGTTACAGGATTCAGACTGTGTTGAAATGAGATGGGTTGAGTCGACATTAGTTTATTCAGGTTACCCAGTGGGAACCCCCCACGACGCTCTACTTTCTCGATCTCAAGAATCAGAACGAGATAGACCATTTAAGATCAAATCAGATTTCTTAAAATCCCCTATCTCAAAACCCGGGATGGAATCCATATTCAATAAAATGAAAGAACTCAAAAATCAAATGATCACTTTTAATCCGTTAGGTGGACGGATGAGTGAGATTTCAGAGTTTGCAAAACCCTACCCCCATCGAGCAGGGAACCTTGCTAAGATTGAATATGAAACGTATTGGAACGACCCAGGGACCGATGCGGATATCAGATACTTAGAGTATGCTAGGTTGATGCATGAGCATATGACTCCATACGTGTCCAAGAACCCTAGAGAAGCATTTTTCAATTATAGGGACATGGATCTTGGTGTTAACTACAATGGGGACAATAGTTACGAAGAAGGGAAGGTTTATGGGGTGAGGTATTGGAAAGAGGTTAATTTTAATAGGCTTGTTATGGTGAAGTCTAGAGTTGATCCTGATAATTTCTTTAGAAATGAGCAAGGCGTCCCAACGATGAAATCTTCGAAATAATATGTACTGTAATATTATGGAATGTTCACGTCAATAAAATTATATTTAATAGTATTCTGAATGTTCAACTTTTTATTTTGAAATGTGCAACCCAACCACGAAGATACATTCAAAATTCACTTGTGTGTTTTAATTTGTTTTGAATTTTTTATCACAATCAAATTTCATATTTGATTGTTAGTTTGATTTTCATGTTAGTGAAAACAAAAGTCAAACTCATGGGCTAACTAAACCCATTAGGTCACTCAGCTCGTAGTAGGCCTAAAACACCGAGCAAGATCCACATTCATGATCCATCATCCATGACCCTTGATGCTTCCTTTATTTCTCCCTAATATCAAATACTCAAGGGCTAATTAATCGAGATAAAACTAATTTACGTTCATTAACTCTGTAAGTTGTCGCACAGGGCCTCCATTAAAAAAGGGCCACATTTTTATAAGTTTGCATATAAATACGTATAATATTAAACATATACTCCGTATGAGTTATATAATTCAAATTTATATGCAATTTCTCTTTAGCATTAGCATGCAATTGTAATATGATCTTTTTGTTATAATTGTTTAGGGCCACCGAAAACTACGAAACAACCTTGTACAAACGTACCTTCAAATTAATATAGAGTTTTCCTTGTCTTTGTTAATGCATTCTTGATAATTTTCAAACAACATATAAACAACGAGATTCAAAGTTAGTATAACTATATAAAAATGATCCCGGTCATAATTCTTGAACTTGACTTATCGGTTTCAATGCGTTCTCGAGAAGCCACTCCACTCTTTTCAGTATCAAGCTCATATGCTAGAGAATTATCATATTCGGACACTTTTAAAGTTAACTTGAGCATAATTAGCAAAGAAATATTCCGGAAAGTGATATTATGCTTGCAACATGTGGTATGAATGGTTTATGTAAACGTAATTGGGAAAACCAAAACAATGACTTGCACTTCCTCTACGTGTATGTCTTGTATACGTTCATATAACCATTTAAAGTCAAGTTAAAAAAATAATAATAAACAAATAAATAAAATAAATTTAAAGTCAACTTTGACCCTGAAAATATGGATATAATTGTTCACTATAATCTATACTACATTATAAATGATTTGGGACTTCCAATAAAAGAAAGTTTTAAAATTTTAAGACAAAAAATATTACTACTATAAAAAAAAATTAGAAAATTTAAGTCTCATCTAAACCATATAGTAACCCCTCCAGTAATGATGTATTTTAATAGAATTAGTTATAAGAAAAACTCACTAAACTTATAACCACTCATCTAATACTAAAATTTGAAAAATAAAAGTGCTAACTATTTACGCCTTTAATAATTTAAACGTTCTACTTTTGAAAAACATATATCTACTACGTTAAATAAGGAAGATTTAAAATAAAAAAATATTTGCTCGTCACAAAAATAGTAATCAGATACCCACTGTCACATTGTGCGGTTACCCATCTAGTTTTAATGTAAATAGGAGATACCGACTTACATGTGACTATATTAACGTGTTCGTGAGTGGTCAAATTAAAATTTTTAATGTTTTGAGGTCGATTGAGTTGACTTGTCGACTAATTTTTATGTTTTCATATATACGTCAAGCTTGTTGGTTATTAATGGATTAATTTTGATTGTAATTTTTAATTACTTATAAAGAACTTACTAGGGTGAAAACGAGCCGAGCCCGAGCCTGCCAGAGCTCGAGCTCGGCTCGTTTATATATAAAATGCTTGAGCTCAAGCTCGAGCTCGTTTCGAGCCTCACATTTTGAGCTCGAGCTCGGCTCGTGAAACTTTTCACAAGCTCGAGCTTGGCTCGAGCTCGGCTCGTTAACACAAAGCTCGGCTCGTTAACACAAGGCTCGAGCTCGTTAACACGGTTATACGTATAGAAAATATGTATACGTATATATTTTTTGAGCTCGTTTAGGCTCGCAAGCCTAAACGAGCTTTCTGTATAGAGCTCGGGCTCGAGCTCGATTATTAAATAAGCCCAAACTTAAGCTTGATCTCGGGCTCGAGCTCGTTTAGGCTCAGCTCGTTCGAGCTTTTTACCAATCTGATCCTGAGCTTTTTACGAGCGGCTCGGCTCGTTTCCACCCCTAGAACTTACGTTTAAAGTTTTTTGTTAAATTTTAATCAAAACTTTAAATTACACTTTAAGGTAATTCAAGTCATTGAATTTTTACAAAACTTAAACTGACGCATGAAAAACAAATTAACAAAATCAATAACATTTAACATCCACTATTCCCACATTTTTTTATTTTTTTTTTATTATTATTTTTTTTTATGAAAGATTTAAGATCATTTGAGGACAAAAGAATATTTACATATCAATAGATTAATCTCCACAATCCATTTTTATTTGATCTAAAGGATGAGATTAATCAAACAATTTAAAAAATCCACTTTCATCATCTTTTTTCAAATATTAATAACTTTCAAACCGTTAATCGTTAAGCGGGAAAAAAAAAATCATTGCGACAAACATTTAATTATCTTTCTATAGATAGGCACTTTGATATACTTTCGACAAAAAAAAAATTTATGTATTTTTTACGTTTTTTTAAAAGTTTTTTCGTTTTTTTACGTCACTGAAATTTACATTAAAAAATCATATATGATATAACACTAATAGTGTTATATATCATATATGATATTAGTGTTATATCATATATGAGATGTATATCATATGTGATTTATCATATATGATTTAACAATAGTATCACATATGATATTACATATCATATGTGATTTAACACTAATATCACATGTGATATTCAAATTAGTGTTAAATCATATATGTTATTTCATGCAAATTTTAGGTTCGAAGAAAAACGAAAAAAAAAAGACGAAAAACGTGAAAAAAATGATTTTTTTTATTCTTTCGAAAGTATATCAAAGTGCACGTCTATAAAAAGATAAATAAATACTCGTCGCGATGGTGTAATTATTTTTGCTTAACAATTAACGGTTTAAGAGATATTTAAATTATAAAAAATATGTTAAATAATAAAATGTTTTAAATCTCAGCCATTGATTTCTTTTTAAATGGATGGTGGAGATGAGTCCCTTAGTATGTAAGAAAAGTTTGGTATGTAAAATAACTCTACTATTAATGAAAAGGATAAACTTATCAACCAATTTGATTATATCTTTTGTCGCTTGCTGGATCATGTGTAGTATTATATAATGAAAAATGATTGTTAGACCTACTAATCATGCCTACAAATAAATTTAATGATTTGATTGGTTGATTTAAAAAATTGATTGGTGGGAATTTAGAGAAAGAAGTTACTTAATGCAATTTTACAAATGATTTATGCATTAGTTATATATTTAGGCTTGTATTGTAGGTATAAATAGCATAACTCTTATATAATAGGATTTGCTAACGACAACTTTGCGGGTATGTTTTCAAAATAAGACTATCATTTTCATTAATACATGATTTCAACATGTATATCGATTCATGAAATTTTAAATAATAATAATAATAATAATAATAATAATAATAATAATAAAATAAAAAATAACATAATAAGTTTTAATAAATTATGTATTAATATTGAGTGAGTTCATTTTTGAAAATGTTGTTAATTGAATGATGGTTAAACTATTAGATGATAAATAAATCCTAAACCCACAAATACAAAACCGAGAATATTATTATTAGCAAATCTCTTATATAATTAGTAATTTAATTTTTTATTTATTTCTTATTATTATTACTATTTTTTTAGTTTGCATTTGCTAATTTTTATATCTAAACTACTTATAAATAATTTTTATATCTAAACTACTCTCTCTTCTAGCTATATGTACAATTAATTTATACATAAATACATACACATATTAACCAGTCAACATTTGTAATTAATGTCATTTTTAAAACACTCTTTTGATAAAGGGTATAATTAATAAAACACAATATACAAACGAATCAAGCTTTTAAACACTCTATTCTTGAAGTTTGTAAGACATTACATGAATAATTTTAAGAAATACAACCTTTTTTTTTACATATAGTATGAGTTTACCAAACACAAAAAGTAACATATTCATATATCCAGAGAGTTCTTAGGCCCCAAAAATAACAAAACTATTTTCAAAATACATGATTTTTTATGTTCGAGCTTTCAAAAATAGAAAAGAAAAAAGAGTTGTAAGCATGGACAGACCTACATGGGTGCCGGGTGTGGCACGGGCTACAAGTGATTTTAAGTCACGAAGTGCAAAAAAGTTTCAAAACCGTCGTTTTTTGGTATGTGCAACATCCAATAACTTTTTTTGCTGCTTTCGTTTTTTACGGTGTAACTTAAGTTAGCTCATCAATTCTTTTGTGCAACTCTCTCTTGAAAACTCTCGGTCTGCCCCTAGTTGTAAGAAGCCTCAGATAAGATATTATCATTTACCTCAGAACTTCAATACTTTATCATGCTTGCAATTTTTTTGTCATATGTAAAGTATTGTCACCGTAAATAAATACTGATAGAAAAACATTGTTTGTTAAATTTTTTAATTATATGATACTTGCCTCCGAAATGCACGAATACCCTGCTAGTAATAGGTAATGCATAGAGATAAGAAGCTCAAACAGACGATGTATAAGCAGGGCACGTGAGACATTTTATATTCAGTTAACATTATTAGTTCTATGCTATACATAATCATGCTTCTAATTTGAAAAAAATATAATGTTCTTGAAATTCTAAAAACATATGAGAATGTTCTTATTTTTTATTTCTGCGGTGGCAAGAAAACTATACTTATATGAATCATACTTTTTACAAAATTCGCCATCTGACTTGTGCTGAATTTGTTTGATTCGACTTTAGTAGAAAAAGAGTGGTCAAGCGTTTCTGATCATGGTTTATAGAATAAATTCTTTTCCTTTTTTCTCTTTTAGTTATATTGATGTTCTAAGACAGCATCACCTTTAAGTGTCAATCTAGGTCATTTTAGTATTGAATAAGAATATTAGTTACAAATTATTGTCGTGTTGTAAAAAATTGTTCGAAAACCTTGTAGTTCCTAGTGATGATATATATAAAAATGTAGAGGCCGAAATGCTTTAAATATCATACAATAACGAAATGTAGAGTGTGGTTAATTGTTGTTTGATATCTTGATGTCGATGCTGGGTTATGCCGTGTTTATGGTCACCATCATCAGTATACTATGACTTATGAGCTACGGGCCAAGATAGTAAGATGGTCACCTTGGCAAAGGCAAATGGTCAATCATTTGATTAAACATCTTTTAGCACAATTTTCTGTTTTTCAGTTAAAAACTTAAAATTTCTTGAATTGACTTGATATTTTCTTTTCTTAAATAAAATTATTATATAAGAGACGTTTTTAAATTTTGTTTCAAGAATTTATCATATACAATCAATCTTCTTCATCATGCATTACCCCGAGGTCCTCTAAAAATAGATCCGTCCTTTTGCAGAAACCATACCGCAAGTAATGTTGGTTTGTTTCTGCGAAGTGAGAATATTACTATTAGGTGATAGATGCTTCTCAAAGGCCACTTGTGGACTTAGGGTCAATTATAGTTTTATATGCATTGCAATTTATAATACTCAACAAATAAACATGGTATCCTGCGGGGTCTTTTATATTCTTACATGGTATTTGAGCATGTTGATCATCTGACCTAGTTGGTCAGGAGCCGACGCCTCTATGTCACCCGTCAAATCCTAGTCGATCATTGTTTCAATCATAACTCTCAAAACCGTAATGAGTCAGCGCCGACGGCTTCATAATCAAATTCCAAAGAAAAGTATAACGTAATCGCTTCTTTAGCCGTAGCGACGCGCCATCACGCGCTCAAACAATCTATCGGGTTCGAAAAAAACAAACGGCTCACTGTTTTGCTTATAACTCTCAAATCGCTTAGAGTTAGCTTATGTCGTCAGCAACCGTGAATTCGTAAATAACTTCCGAAGAAAATGCTACCGAAATCACCGCGTCCACCGGTCAGACGCGTATTCAAGCTTCGTTATAAGTCTCGACCGTCATCCACATACTACCTTAAAAGCTTAAAATCCATTAAGGTTTTTTATACATTGTAGTCTTTCTAAAAAAAATAAACATGAGTATAGGGTTTTTTTTTATATTATTACACTTTTTTTCTTTACCCTACAAGGACCTTTTCTCTAAATGAATATTTGTTCATACCAGTATATATCACACTTGCTAACGAATTTTTTTTATATTAAGTAAATTGTCATCCATCAACCATAATATATACTCCCACTTGAAAGAGTGTATATTCCTTTCTCCATTAATGTAAGAGAAGGATTCTCTCAAGTTTTTTTACAATTTGAGTCAAGTTAGAGATGTGTGAGCTATTAGATTTAATCCAATGGCTCAAATTAAAAGAACTTCTTTTGATTTAAGCCATTAGATCAAATCTAATAGTTCACATCCCCCAAACTTGACTCAAGTTGTAAAAATAAGTTGAGAGAATCTTTTTACTAATATAATAAGAAATTTTTTCTAATGTCAGAAAGTCCAACATGGTTAAAGAGTAATGACCCATCGAGAAAAAAACCGCGTAACTAATCTCACAATAAAGGAAAACACGATATAATTATTAACTTATTCGTGTATGAATCTAAAGGTTGCCTCAAACCGATAATTCAAGAAGGAGACTCAGTCACTAGCTTGTCATAACATCCACCAATTATTTATTTATTTATTAGATGAACTATAATCGACGCTAACAAATCCTTGTCACATAAAGACATTCATTATGATAGTTTATAAAAACATGAGAAGGTTTGTTAGACCTTTTCACAATCATAATAATGGACATCAATTTCATGCTTATATGACATGAAAATGTCCAATATCTTAGATCTTTTCATAATTCAATGCATTGAGTTGTGTTATATATTTATAAAGCTTTAAAAAGTTTATCTATAAAATGAAAATATGTTTATAAATCTAAAATGTTTATGCATTTGTAAAGGTTTATCAAAGTAGATACTCTAAGTAGCTTAAAAAAAACGCATGACATAAAGCATAAGAGTAAATTGCACCGTTCGTCCCTGTGGTTTAGGCCAAATCCCTAGTCTAGTCCCTGATCTTTTATTTTTGCATGAATCGTCCTTATTTTGAAACTATGTAACACCGTTCATTCTTATCTCAAAATTTTGGCCTGAAACTATGTAACATCGTTCGTCTTTTTCTTTAAAGATAAGGACGGATGATGTTACATAGTTTCAAGTTAAGGACAATTCATGAAAAATAAATAAATAAATAAATAAAAAGTAAAGATCAGAAACAAGACTAGAAATTTGACCTAAACACAAAGAAGAACGATGCAATTTACTCTAAGTATAATAAGCACACTAATTGCTTTAGAAATGGTAAACCTTTGAAAACAATATCTTGTAATAAATCTTGAAAAAAATAACATATTATATCTATACTATATAAAATGGAAAAATGGTCAAAGTGAAAAAAGTGAAAAATGTTGAAAGTTGAATGTTGAAAACATGGTCAATGGAGAGAGAAATAATAATATAATTAATACTCTTATTAAAACACCACATTACCTAAAAGTACAATAATTTATTCACATTGTACACCCAATTAAAAGCACATCTACCAAATCTATACTATATAAAATGGAAAAATGGTCAAAGTGAAAAAAATGTTGAAAGTTGAATGTTGAAAACATGGTTAATGGAGAGAGAAATAATAATATAATTAATACTCTTATTAAAACACCCCATTACCTAAAAGTACAATAATTTATTCACATTGTACACCCAATTAAAAGCACATCTACCAAATTAAAAACAATCAATTGAAACCGATACCGGGTTGACCCGTTGAAACCGATACCGGGTTGACCCGGGATGCTTCAAACCCGGCGGTGGTCAAGTTTAATTTGACATTTTTTTACCCAACCTATCGGGTTGACTCGGTTTAAATCGACCTGTTTTTTTATCGGAACGGTTCAACCAGCTTGAACCACCCGGTGAAATCGGTTTCAAATTTGACAAAATTATATGAGAAATGATGAAGTAGTTGTGGAACCCGTGACAATTTTTTTTTTAAATGAGAGACCAAGTAATTGTAGTTTTTGGTTTATTTTGCTTTGACACATGTAATTTATTTTAAAAAAATGTTGCTCTTGCACCATTTAAGGGACTAGCATATATGAATAGTCGTTTAAAAGTTAATATATATTGTATAGCCCTTTGTCCAGTGTATCAATAATGTTATGTAAGTTTATTAAAATCACAAAAAATAAATAGTATTATTATCTTTAGCGATAATTATTTGTACCTCAAACAAATAGCTTTGAACAATGCATAAATATCTATACAAATTGATAGTACAAAATAATCTTATATGGTGATATCCAATTTGCAAAGTTACAATTTTAAAAGCCACACACCAAATGATAAACGCTACACATGTAAAAAAATTAGTTATCATGACTAAATTATCGAAAACAAGAAAAAACGTCACACATGTTGGCTATACCTATAAACTACAATATAATATTGCCAACTGCATAATACCGTTTTTTTTTTTTTGTAATGCTTGAATCTATTATTACTAAAAATCTTAATAACTTAAAACAATCCTATTATAAAATATACTCACACACTTAGATTGACTTCACATAATTTTTTTAAAAACTATATATTTATGCTGCTATGCCACGCATCAATTGTAGTTATTCAAAACGATTCTCTAATGCTACAAATACAGTTTGTTGAAAGAAACTTATGGGTCGTCGGAACTTTGCAGAAAACTAGACATCGCTGCCGCTAGGCGCGGGTACTCGTCTAGTCTTTTTAAATAAATATAAATGCATTATGTTTATTGAGGCGAAAACAAAACAATAAAAAACATATAAAACTTGGTAAGATATCGTTCTCAGAATCAAGTAGGTCCACTTGATAGCGTGCATGACATAAATTCCTTGTCTTTACGATGAGGTCGAAACAAGAAATTAAAATATAAAACCATCCTTTTTCCGTCTTAAAATAATTGTCTTTTTTTGATTTTTATAGTCTTATTTTTTTAACTTTAATCTTAAATATTTTTATTTGTGTTATATAATAGTTTTTGTAAAATATATGAATGGATTGGTTTTAAAATGTATTTTTTATTGATATAATTTTCATCAAATATAGTATAACACAAACAAAATAGTAAAAATTGAAGTTGATAAAAAAAAACTTTAAAAAGTCAAAAGAGCTGGGACGGAGGGAGTGTTTAAGGTTTTTGTTTTAAAAACGTTTTCGTTATTGATAACTTTTATTTTTAAAAACTTGAATCTCATTAACTTACAGTCGGTTAAAGATCAAATATAAATCAATTTTTAACCCGTCCAACATATTTAAATTTCAACTGTATTTAGTTTTGCCTGAACCTTAAGATAGCATAGAAACACAATCTATCATTTAGTAAAAATATCTTTAAAGGGTAATAATATTTCATTAAAGAACAAGTCAAAGTCGATGAAATAATGAACAAGGCATTGGATAAATATATTTTAAATGATCCTATAGTCTCCAGGACTTAAAGATTTCACTTTATCATCTATGACTTTTAACTTAAAGTGGTTTAAAGTGTCACAGAGAAATGATAATGATCTTTAATAGATTTAAGATCATTTGAGGACAAAAGATTATTTACATACTAAGGGATCAATCTCCATCATCCATTTTTATTTGATCTAATGGATGAGATTAATCCCAACAATTTAAAAAACTCATTTTCATCATCTTTTTTCAAATATTAATAACTTTCAAACCGTTAATCGTTAAGCCAAAAAAAAAATATCATTACGACGAGCATTTAATTATCTTTCTATAGATAGGCACTTTGATATACTTTCGACCAAAAAAAAATTTCGTATTTTTTACGTATTTTTTTAAGTTTTTTCATTTTTTTACGTTACAGATATTTACATTAAAAAATCATATATGATATAACACTATTAGTGTTATATCATATATGATATTAGTGTTATATCATATATGATTTAACAATAGTATCACATATGATATTACATATCATATGTGATTTAACACTAATATCACATGTGATATTCAAATTAGTGTTAACTCATATATGATATTTCATGCAAATTACAGTTTCGAAGAAAAACGAAAAAAAAAAGACGCAAAAACGTGAAAAAAAACAATTTTTTTTCTTTGTTCGAAAGTATATCAAAGTGCCCGTCTATAGAAAGATAATTAAATGCTCGTCGCGATGGTGTAATTATTTTTGCTTAACGATTAACGGTTTAAGAGATATTTAAATTTTAAAAAATTGGTGAAATAATAAAATGTTTTTAATCTCAGCCATTGATTTCTTTTTAAATGAATGGTTGAGATGAGTCCCTTGGTATGTAAGAAAAATTTGGTATGTAAAATAACTCTCTTCTCTTTAATATGTCATTATATCCTATGAATTATCTCACCTTAACTATGTATTATTTTACCATAATAATCATTACTTGTATAAAGTATTAGGAAATTTCATTAGGTTTTTAACTTACGAGAAGGTAGATGTGTGGCTTAATGTTTCAGCTTCTTTTCTTTGTATGTAGATGTGTGGTTTTATTCTCTGGTATGTGAGGCTTTTAATGGGTTTGTCCATTTGAAGCCTTCAGAATTTGTTGTAAACTGATTATTGAAGTTTGAATTATAATAAAACATTCATCATTTCAGATAAAAAAAAAAAAACTTGAACATGGATCTCTGAGTATCTCTTGCATTTTCTTTTAAACATAAGTATTAAGGTTGGGGATCTATTGCAAAGTGGGTAAAATTAAAAAGTGTAGAAAGTCATTCATACTGTGACACGTGTCCCCCACTTTAAATTATACATAAAATCTGCCCAGGGGTAATACGGTCTTTTGACCCATTTTTTCTTTTCCACCTCAAATTTCAAACGCACATATCTCTTAAACCACAAACTTTTAGAAAAAACCGATTTTGCAATGATTTTTAAAATTCGATTCTCTTTAATTTGGTATAAATCTTTTTAATTATTTCGAAACTTTTTTTTTGACATATTTATTGGGTCATGATTTTCTTGATATTTTTGCTAATTTTGATCCTATTTTTTACCTTAAAAATTGCCGAATTATAAAATACTTAAAACAAAAAAGTTTTAGATTTTGATTCACTCTTTACCTAGGAATTTGAATCACACAAATCCGATACCATATGAGTGAGATATCGCACGTTAACGATGACGTTTTAGTCATATTTGTTGCACACAAGGTGTTTGATGAAATGTCTAGCTTAGATTTTTAGTGTTAAATTTGAGCTAAATGAACTAATTTTTGTCCCACAACGCATCATTAATCATTTTATTAATGTAAAACTCAAAAAGTGATGTTTTTTAATAGTTAAAATTTTTAACTATTAAAACTGATGAACTGATGAATAAACCAAAACTGATGAACCAAACCAAACTGACGAACTGATGAACCAAACCAAAACTGATGAACCAAATCAAACATAGTTCATCAGTTTATTTTGGTTCATCATCCATAGTTTCAGCTTAACATGTTGGTGTTTGTTTTGTTTTGTTCATCAGTTTATTTTGGTTCATCAATCATAGTTTTAGTTTTGGTTTGGTTCATCAGTTTTGGTTTGGTTCATCAGTTTTTGGTTTGGTTCATCAGTTTGGTTTGGTTTATCAATCATAGTTTCAGTTTTGGTTTTGTTCATCAGTTTTTGATTTGGTTCATCAGTTTGATTTGGTTCATCAATCATAGTTTCAGTTTTGGTTTGATTCATCGGTTTTGGTTTGGTTCATCAGTTTTTGGTTTGGTTCATCAGTTTGGTTAGGTTCATCAGTTTTGGTTTTATGTTTTTTTTTAAACAGTTTGGTTTGGTTTATCAGTTTTGGTTTGGTTCATCAGTTTATCAGTTTGGTTCATCAGTTTTAATAGTTAAAAACTTCACTTTTTGAATCTTACATTAATAAAATGATTAATGATGCGTTGTGGGACAAAAATTAGTACATTTAGCTCAACTTTAACACTAAAAATCTAAGCTAGACGTTTCATCAAACACCTTGTATGCAACAAATATAAGTAAAACACCATCTTTAACATGTAATATCTTTCCCATATGATATCGAATTTGAGTGATTTAAATTTCTGGGTAAAGAGTGAACAAAAATCTATAACTTTCATGTTTTAAGTTTTTTACTATTCGACATTTTTGAAGGTAAAAAATAGGGCCGAAAATGTCAAAAAAATCAAGAAAATCAAGAACTATTACATATGTAAAAAACAAAAGTTCGAAATATTTATCAATATTTATACCAAATTAAAGAGAATCGAATTTTAAAAATTATGGTGAAATTGGTTTTTCGTAAAAGTTTGTCGTTTAAAAGTTATTTGCGTTTGAAATTTGGGGTGGAATTTAAAAAACGGGTTAAAATGACAAAAATACCCTTAACCGAATTTAATAAGAAAAAAAGAATGGAATAAATGGGGACACTTGTCACATTGTGAGTGGCTTTCTAACCTTTTTAATTTTTCACTCTTTCTAAAGGATCGCATCTCTAAGTATTAAACCTGTACAAAAAAGACCATGTGCAATTATAAAAACTTAAACAAAGCAAGGAACAAATTTAAAAAAAAATAGCTCTAAGTCGTAAAAATCATTGGGTGTCCCACGATCCTCTAATTCCTTAGGCCCCCCGTAACAGGGTATAAAAGCACGTGTGGTGCAACGCCATACCACTTGGATGCCCATTGCAAACCACCACCACCACCACCCCCCTCCCCAAAATAAATAAATAAATAAAAGGCCAATTCAACCATGGTTTTTCACTTTTGGAGATGATTTGGTCACATTCTTGACTAGGAGTGAGCATCGGGTTAAGATCGGATCGACCGGCCAAACGCAGACCGAGACTGAATTAGCTCAAAACCTCATACCAAGGACCGGGCCGAATGTGTTCGGTCTGGTCCTGTTCGGTTGGTCTGGTCCGGTCCAGTTCTTTAGTCAGTTCTGTCCAAGAAAGTGTAATGGTCGGTTTGTTTGTAAGATTGGGTCAGACCGATCCGAGACCGAAATATGAAAAAAGTTTGAACCGAGACCGGACTGGACCGTTGGTCCTTCGGTTTGGTCGTGTTTGTATTGGTTCGGTCGGGTTTGTATCGGTCCGGTCGATTTTGAGGTCTGCGACGCTCAACCCTATTCTTGACCAAAATAATTATGGCTATTTGTGTGTGTGAGTTATGTTTGTTTTTAAGTGAAATATGTTTATGTGGTTTGTTTAATGTTAATCACTACATAAGTTATGTGATGCGACTGACGGAGCTACGTTATAAGTTGGGTAGGCATGGCCAACCCAAAATTTTTAAATACAAACCCATATATTCATTTGTACGATATTGGTCCTTCTAAGTTTATTTGGTCCATCCTTAGCATTAAGATTTCATGCATTTTGATACATTCTCCCATTAGTTTAGTGCAATTAAAATTCATTTATTTTGTTATATGAATTTAAATCGTAAATTAGTTTAATTTTGTTTTTTTGTTTATCTTGAGTAGCAATTTAATACTTTTTTTACTTGTTATTAAAAATTGTTATGTTTTAAGAATAAGCTATCGTGTTAGCAATATTAATTTGTAGGCTAAACACTAAATTACTTTTTGGCTCATTCTTTTAAAATTTTGGCTTCGTCACTGTGTGATGAATTTGGTTAATAGAATGAATGCTGATATAGAGCCAAAGTGACGGTAAGAACTTTGATCACGACCCAGGTTGACTTAGCCGGTTGAACCTGTCAGATGACCGGAAGCTAGTTTTGAGGGGGAAAAAAAGAAAGAAAAAAAAAAAGAAACCCCAATTAAATTGCTAGTTAAACCGGTTGAACCGTGTACTGTTATATTTATTAGTCTTTATATTAGCTTGTATGAAAGTCTAGGGTGTTAAGTGTCTTAAGTTCAAAGATAAAGTGTGTTTGACGTTTACTTATGTTCCAAGTCAAACACACCATAGTTTCGTTATTTTCTTTGTAATTCACAGCCGACTTCAAGCCCATTTGGAGTCGGTTTTTCCTCCCCCTCATCTCTATAAAAGGAGGTGAGGGGGGAGGGGTCTTGTACGTCATTCTTTCAAGGTTTAATACAAATGACCGGTTAAACCATCTTGTGTGTTATTTACCTTTTCTGTCGATACATAAACTGCTTGTGTGTCGTCTTCGAGATCGAAGTTATTCCGCTCTAGTAACCAGGTTGCTGGTCGTCAATACTAACAAGTGGTATCAGAGCTCAGGTTCGCTGGTTAACTAGGATCGATCAAGAAAGGTTCTTTTCTTTTTGGTGTTCATTTTTCTGGAAGGAGCAGAAGTTACGTTCTGTTTGGGCTACCGGGATTCGACTACAAAAAATGTGCTTGTTGTTCAAGTTCTTGAACGACAAGGTTGCAGTGGGTTACGACAGTTAAGGGTTCTTGAAGCTCGGGTTTTCTTGTCGAGGTGTTGCGACAAGAGGAGGTTCAAGGGTTTGGTTATCGGTATCAACAAAAGTTCTGTGCCGTTTTGGGTTTATTGTCGGGTTACACACGAAGAAGGAGATACACCAGGTGGAAGTTTGGTTTTTTGTTTAAAAAGTCAAACTAATACTTCAAGTTATTTTTATAATCGGTTTTATTATATTGGTGGGAATCCAATATTTTAAAAGGTTATTAGTAATTTGAAGGGTATTGCACAAGGTTTTATTATATTGTTTTGTTTTTATTTTTAGAATACAAAAGGTTATTTAGTAATTTGAAGGGTATTGCACAAGGGACTTTGTTAGTTTGTGATTGTGAGGTTTTTTACAAAGTTTAGCAAATTAATAAAGGGATTAAAGAATAACGGGAGCCAAGTTTGATATCGAGAAATTCGATGGAACTGGTAATTTCGGGTTATGGAGAGTCAAGGTGCGTGCTTTATTAATCCAACATGGATGTGAAGCAGCTCTGGAGGTTTTACCCACGGATATGGATGCTGCAACGAAAGTTGAGGTAAACAAGAAAGCTCACAGTGGCGTGATTTTGTGTTTAGGTAACAAGGTTCTGAGAGAGGTTACCAGGGAGACGACTGCAGCGGGGGTTTGGACCAAGCTCGATACTTTGTACATGACAAAGTCCTTGGACAACAAGTTTTACCTGAAGAAGAAGTTGTATACATTCAACATGCCGGCTGGACGAAAGATTTCCGAACATATAGATGAGTTCAACAAAATCGTTCTCGATTTAGCAAATATTGAGGTAAATTCGAGGATGAAGATCTTGCTTTATTATAACTCACTTCTTTACTAGCATCATACGAACACTTTGTGGATACCTTGCTTTATGGACGGGAAGCTTTGACTTTGGAGGATGTGATGGTCACACTGAATTCAAAGGAAATCAAAGAAAGGTCTAAGGCGAAGTGGGATGATGGTGAAGGGTTATACATGAGGGGAAGAACTGATCACAGGAATTTGCATCAGTATAGGGGAAAGTCAAGATCGAAGTCTCGAGGTGGAAGACTCAAGTGCTATATTTGCCAATCTGAGGAGCACTTGAAGAGAAATTGTCCGAAGAATAATAGCAAGAACTCAAATGGTTTAGTCAAGAAAGATGATCAGCCAAGCTCTAGTGGTTTGATTTTGATGATGGTGATGAGTGAAGAAGAATTGCTGGATTGGATTAAGGATTCAGGAGGTTCATACTACATGACACCCAGGTTAGATTTATTTTTTGATTTTCTGGAATGCGATGCGGGCAGAGTACTGTTGGGTGATAACAGGGAGTGCAAAATCAGAGGTATTGGCAAGGTTAGGGTACAACTAAAAGATGGGTCTAGTTTTGTGTTACACAGTTTCAGGTATATTCCTGAATTGAAAAGAAACTTGATATCGCTGGGAACTCTTGAAAAAGAGGGATATACCATAAAAATGCAGTCGAGAAAAATCAAGGTGATTAATGGTTTTAGGGTTATTTTATCTGGAACCCGAAGGGATAATTGTGTATACTCTTTGGATGGTCATGCAGTGGCAGGTGAGCTTAATGCTAGTGTTGAAGAAAAAGACAGTCTTGTGCAGGTTTGGCACAAAAGACTGAAACATATCAGTGAGGCAGGACTACAGGTGCTGGAAAAGCAGGATCTGTTTGGAAAAAAGAGTCTAGGTAAGCTCGATTTTTGTGAGAATTTTGTTCTGGGAAAGTCACACCGAGGGCCGGTGTAGGAAGGCACACTACTCGTGGAGTGATAGACTATGTTCATTCGACTTATGGGGTCCGCCTCGGATGGAATCATTGGGAGGCAAGAGGTATTTCTTATCTATTGTTGATGATTATTCCAGGAGGGTATGGGTTTATATTCTCAGGTTCAAACACGAAGCATTTGGAAAGTTCAAAGAGTGGAAGCAGTTAGTAGAGAATCAGAATGGGAGGACGGTTAAGAAGCTTAGGACATATAATGGTCTTGAGTTCTGTAACAGGGAGTTTGATCAGCTATGCACTGAGATTGGGATTGCTAGACATTTGATAGTTGCAGGGACGCCGCAACAGAATGGATTAGCCGAACGGACGAACATAAATCTCTTGGATAAGGTACGCTTTTTATTAATTCAGTCTGGATTGCCCAAGACCTTCTGGGCAGAAGCGGCATGTACGGCCGCATATCTCATAAATAGGTCACCATCGACAACGATTGAGAAAAAGACACCTATGGAGATGTGGTTGGGACATCCAAGTGATTATGAGATGTTAAGGATTTTCAGCTGTGTCGCATATTCACACATTAAACAAGGTAAGCTCGAGCCGAGAGCGCTAAAATGCGTTCTTTCGAGGTATCCTGAGGGTGTGAATGGGTACAGGCTATATAGGCTTGATAATGAATCACCTAAAATAGTCACTAGCAGGTGGTCTTTAATGAAAGTGTCATGTACAAAGACACGTTCAAGAATTCTGGTGCAGGTACTGATAAGTCTCTTGAGGAATTACATGTTGAGGTGGAATCGCAAAGGTTAAATAATCATACGCTTGAGGAAGATCAGACAAATGATCAAGAAGATCAGACAAACGATCAAGAAGATAGCAGTGATGAAGATGCAGAGGATCAAGAAACTCATCAGACATCGGATCTCACAGATTATCAGTTGGTTCGAAATAGAGAGCCAAGGACAAGAACGAAACCTTTGAGGTTTCGAGATGAGAGTAATATGGCTTCTTACGCGTTTGTTGTAGTAGAGGAAGTAGATACTTATGAACCATTGACATACCAGGTGGCAGTTTCTTGTGAAGATAGTTCTAAGTAGAAAGCTGCTATGGATGAAGAGATGTATTCTCTGAGGAAGAATAAGACCTATGAGTTAGTAGATCATCCAGCTGGGCAAAACCTGGTGAGCTGCAAATGGCTATTCAAGATAAAAGAAGGGATTGAAGGTGTTCAAAAGCATAGGTACAAGGCGAGTTTGGTGGCTCGTGGATTCACACAGACGGCAGGTATTGACTACATTGAAGTATTTTCTTCGGTAGTTCGACACACATCTATCCCTTATACTTGCATTGACCGCGTGTAGAGATTATGAGCTGGAGCAGCTTGATGTAAAGACGACATTTTTACATGGAAATCTTGAAGAAGTGATCTATATGAGGCAGCCACCGGGATATGAACAAGGTAACAAGGTATGTGATGAGGTTTTAAAATGTACCTTTTTGAGGGGTCGTTTAAGCCCTTATTTGATCACTTTTGTATCCGTTATTACTTAATATCGTTCATTTTCACTTTTTAGGTCTCTTGAAGGCAAATTGTTGGAATGGCACTTATTTGGACTAAAAGGCGCGGATATAAGAAGAAAATGGCCAAATTCAAGAATCGAGACACTCAAGTGCGAAACACAAGGGGACGCGTCGGTGTTATCTCCGCGACGCCACATCACTTTTGTGACGGCTCAGTAGCCAAATTGCTTATTTACAAGTGACGGTGTCATGCTTTAAAAGAGTAGGTCGTCGCAACTCAGACAGCCTAGATTTGATCCGCACGGCGCCGAGGTTTCGAAGAGGACGGCGTCACAAGCATAAGGTGACGTCGTCGCAAGACTAACGTGGCCAAGATGAAACCCTAATGATGCGACCGGACGTCACAAATCATAAGGTGACGCCGTCGCAAATGTAATCTTATATATAGAATCCGAATTTTTTTTCAAGTGTGTAGTCTTTGGAGTAAAAACCTAAACCGAACCAAGGCTGTCTTGTACAGTATTTTAGGGTTCCAAACCCTATCTTACATCAAGATAAGTGTTTTACTTCATTAATTCAATTATGTCTTCAATTATTTGTGTGTATGCTTTCATGTTCTCCATGTCCGGCTAATTTACTTGTGTGTTTGCTTAGGGAATATGAAACTTAACTATTGAATATTGATTGGTTGTCTCTTATCTTAATTGTTAATGATCAGTAATGCGATAGGTCATTCGTTGTGTAGTTAATGCTTGATTAATCTTTGTGAACCTTAGACTATAACACCTAGAGTAGTTGTAGACTAAACCATCCAAAGAGTACCTTAGAGTTAGAGTTTATAAATCCTAGAGATTTTGTAGACGAGACCCTTTGGTAGTTTCAAAGAGTTAGGGATAAACGCATACCCTACGACCTTAGACACACAACGCGATTAAGAATAAGGACGTGACAATTCAACCATCAATAGGAGATAATTAAGGAGTAATAAAACCTAAGTAAACACATCTTTAAATCATCATACGAGCACACAATAATTAGACATAGACTACCCTCACCTTAGTTAATTAGATAATTAGATAGTAGAGTAATCAGTAGAAATACCAACCCCCAAATCCAAACCCCGAGATTCGTACTTTTCCATTTCCTAAAAACATAAAAAGATAAAAAAATAATCTTCCTCAACCCCAACCTTAGCGTAGTAACTCCTCACTAGCATTCCTATTCCCCTAGAGAACGATATCAATTCCCGTGGCTTACCCTAATACTACACTACAACGATTAGGTTCACTGCTTAGGGTGTTGAAAAACTTGCTAGACGAAAAGGAAGTTCCTTTGACCCGAACGACGCGTGTAGCATTATCAAGTTTTTTGGCCTGCCGGGAATAGAATAGCTAGTTAGTAGTCCACCTCGTTTAGGTTTCTTTACTTGATTCCTATCAAGTAAAATTTTTTCCCCATTTTTAGCTTCCTCGTAGTCTATCCCCCTTCTTCGTGACCTTTGTTCGTAACCCATCACTTTTCATCATAGAAGGTGATAACCAACCACCAAAACCGCCATTTCCCCCCACCAACCCCCTTAGACAACTTATAACCCGCAGTTCCACCAAAACCCTTCTTGAACCATTTGCAGAACCCGAAAGAGAGCTCAATAGGCGAAGAAAAGCTCTCCATGACTCAGGACCTCAAGGCACTACCATCAACTTTGACGAAGCCACAACTGATGAAGATTTCGTTCAGTCCCCCCAATCCCCTGAAACCATCAACATTGACAATTTAAGCCAACATAGCGAGGAAATTCCAGCTACTCCGGTCAATGGACCCATGAATCCACCTGAAGCAAAGTCCCTCGGGGAATATTATTCCCCCTCTGCATCTGGATTTACCAATGCCATTGTCTATCCCTCGGAGCAAGTCAAAGAGTTGTTGCATGCTTCCGATATTTGGCTCATTCAGAATTCATGTCAATTCCCGTGGCTTACCCTAATACTACACTACAACGATTAGGTTCACTGCCTAGGGTGTTGAAAAACTTGCTCGACGAAAAGGAAGTTCCTTTGACCCCAAACGACGCGTGTAGCGTTATCAAGTCTTTGTGTTTGTGTTCATAAAACCTTTTTCATTTGTCGCTATGGCAAGTGAAGTTGCATTTGAATCATTAACAAATGAGGAACAATTGAATTTCGCAGATTGGATTGCTTTTTATTGTTCTAATGAATTTGTGAGTGATCTTAGAGATATCCAAAAGGAGACGGGTGTAAGGTTGGATGGATTTGATAAATTTTGTGCTTGCGTGGCTTCTATTCAACGATCATTGTTAGAATCAACTCCTTTTAGTGAGACCCTCTGGAAATTTTTTGAGAAAAGCCTCCTAAGCATAAACCGTCAGTTGTCACAACTTGAGGAAATGGATAAGGAGGATTTATCCAACCTTAGGCATCATGATAAAAAAGACCTAGTTTTTAAGAACATGGAACCTAAACCCGAACAAGATTGTGAGATGGTTAGAGTTGAACCACCTATTTGCATGTGTGGGATAGATTTCAAAACATATGACACACATGAGGAATCCTTTAGGCAAATAGAACATAGTGATCAAATTTTTGAGAATGATTCTTATGAATCGGACCAAGAATTTGAAATGTGTAAAGAAGGATTTGAGATACTTAGGAGTGTATTTGGGTTAGATCATACTAAAACACATGATGAACTTTTAGGAGATCTAGATATAATGGAGAATGAGGTGGAAACTCCAAGTCCACAAGCCCTACCATCACTTGAGGAACACACATCGCTTATAACTTACCCGGGAGAAGTAGAAGAGACTATAGGAACCCCGATTGATATAGAACCTTTGGACCAAACGCCACTAGAGAATGTAGGCTTAGATGCTTGTTGTCATGACCTCTCTCTTAGTCCTAGGGAAGTTCCTAATTTTTATAAAGCGGAGCCTCAACCAAAAACCTTACCCAATTTTCCGTCTTTAGATGTGAATCTTGGAATTGAATTAGGCCCCAACCCACCCATCAAAATAAATAATCCTGGTAGTTGCTTGATAAAGGCGGTAGACTCTAGGCCATGTAGAGTGGAAGCTAATATAGGAGTAACCCATGACCTTACACACTTATATCACCCATTCATGGTTGATAACAAGAAACATTATGGGTTTAAACCGGGTTTATTAGGTCCAGATGGATCTTTAACTAAGAATATTTTGAAGTTGATAGAAGATGATCCATTTTTAAGAGAGAGATTTGATTCACCCGCTACACCAATAAAATTAGGTAAGGTTATAATGAATGGAGCACACTCCTTTGAGCATATAAATCACCCATCCACCTCTCCTCACGTAGCAAATTTCCACCCTAAGGGTGTGTATCGCTACTATCACCCGCACTTAAGCTTAAGTGTAGGGAAAACCTCCCTTTATCCGTTAAATAAGGGTAGAGTCAGGCTCGTGACTCGAACAAAAACAAGCGCTTCTTGGGAGACAACCCATGTGTATTTGTTTTTCATTTTTATTTGTGTGTCGTATATCTTTTATTGATTGTTTATTCTCATGTTTGAATTTGTAAAAATGCTTTATTTTGTCTTTAACCTCGTCTTAATAACATATAAAGGTATTTTACATAAGGGATAAGATTAGGGAGGATTACACACGTTTTCAAAAGAAACGTGAACATGAAAATTACAATTATTTAAAAGATATACATGTGTGTTTGTTCGAGTCAAATGCTTGTATCGAGTCATAATGGATGTTATTGCAGGAAATTTTTCCAGATTTTAAAGATAAAAATTTTCTAGAATTTTTTCCAGAAAATCGCAGACCGGTTTCTGTCATGATAACCTGACGGCGTCAGGAGGAGTAGAAACTGCTTACTACTTTTTCTCGTTTTTTGTGCTACTTATAAATTTTTGGAATTTTTCAGGTCTTAATTTTCTAGAAAATCTGCAAACATCCATTCCACAAGCATTATATCCTAGTTTAGTAGAGTCTTATATATATTATTGCCGCCGATTTTACGCGAAGGTTTCGTTTGTTTTCTTCAAGTGTGCAGGTTTTATTTATCAAGAAGAAGATACATAAGGTTGGAAGGAGCTTTTCACGCATACATTCTTCTTGGAAAGGATTTAACCAATACTTCACACACGGATCCTACCGAGCTAATCAGGGGAGTATTAGTTTCTTTCGTTTTCAATTACCTTCTATTATCATAACTTTGATACTTTCGGGGAACATTGGGGACAATGTTCAATTTAAGTGTAGGGAGGGAAAATAAAACGGGAACTTTGAAACTATGCTTATCCTTGATTATTTGCTTTGTCCAATTACATTTGTGTAATAAACCATGAGAAAATGTCGGTTAGGGTAATTTGGGCACCAAATTTAAAATTTTTCACGACATATAGGAGTGGGCCATTAGTCTTAACAAAAGCGTCTCATTGATAGGAAATTATATGACTAGCACAAAAACCCTTTACCACCTAAATTCCATCCAAAATGTGAGGATCACCCTTAGATTAGTAGGAATTAAAGCATTCATCTTTAATGCTTAGTGTGTGAACCGGTAGTATAATAGATTCTAGAACTTGTTTTGTGATGCATCCCGAGATCGCCAGTAAGACTACACTTGTGTAGTTAGGAATAACTAAATGATAAGAGGCATTAGGATAACTCTTGTTTGATACCCGTAATATAATTACTTCTTCCACATCGGTTGAGTAATTCCCCCACACCCTTGCGTTGTACTCATCTTTAGTACACGATACCCCTAGTTAACCCCTCAGAGCCTATCCTTTTCGCGGTTCTCGTGATGTTTCGGTTTTTCCGGAATATCAATGAAGAGCATTGTTTACACCCCACCCCCCAAATGTACACCCAAATCGCCTTAGCCTACCTTGTATGCACTCACTTTTAGTGCATTATCGTTATCACCCTAAAAATCCTTAGTTCAATTATCTAGTTGCTTGCATAAGTTGCTAAGTCGAGTCATATCCTTTGTATACAGTTTTGGGACGATTGGGACTCATGGGAAAAGTTAAAGTTTATGAAATGACGGGAAGGGAACGTTAAATTCAAATTCCCTTTATTTGCGTAATAATGTACTCCAAGTGTTTTGATCTTTTCAATTCGGGTCAAATTAGTGTTAGAGTAATAAAAACTCAAGTGTAGGGATGTGCCTATAAATCCCTATTATTTTGAAGTTACCGTAGAGGATGGTAGAGTAAAAGTGTATTTAAAAAAAAAAAAAAAAAAAAATAGAAAAAGAGAAAAAGAAAAAAAATAGAGTGTTGAAAAAATAAAATAAAAAATACGGGCTACCATCCTACATCTATTCTTTAAATTTATGTTTGTTTGTTTCAGCTATCTAGAGTTTAGAGTGTCGAGTCTTGGCTTAGCAACGCCATTCTTCGTATGCTTGTAACATAAAGATTTTTGACTTGCCACTACTAAATAGCCTATCCCACCAAACCCTTTGTTTCCCTACCGTAAGCCTAACATTACAACCCTTTAAAAGACCTCTTTGATAGTCTTTCCTAGGTGCTTATGCCAAAGCGATGGAGGTTTGATCTAGTCTCAAGCCTATGGTAATCTATGTACTAGGACCGATTAATGAGTGTTTATCTTCCATTTCCAACTTGTTATATTTCATATACACCCGAGAGATGTGAGTACACAAACACCCCATGTGAGGTGCTAGTATGTAATTTCCGTGCTTGTTATGACTTTTGCGGGGCTTATATGTGTTGTGGATTGTTCTAAACCAATGCTTCATGACCCCTAACTTATAAATTAATTGGCCAAAAGCACATTTGCTTGAGGACAAGCAAATACCAAGTGTAGGGATATTTGATAAGGTTTTAAAATGTACCTTTTTGAGAGGTCGTTTAAGCCCTTAGTTGATCACTTTTGTATCCGTTATTACTTAATATCGCTCCTTTTCACTTTTTAGGTCTCTTGAAGGCAAATTGTTGGAATGACACTTATTTGGACTAAAAGGCGTGGATATACGAAGAAAATGGCCAAAGTCAAGAATCGAGACACTCAAGTGCTTTGAAACACAGGGGACGGCGTCAGTGTTATCTCTGGCCGTCGCATCACTTTGTGACGCCAAGAGCCAAATTGTTTATTTTACAAGTGACGGTGTCGGGCTTTAAAAGAGTAGGTCGTCGCAACTCAGACGGCCTAGATTTGATCCAGACGGCGTCGAGAGGTCGAAGGAGGCGTCACAAGCATAAGGTGACGACGCAAGACTAACATGGCCAAGATGAAACCCTAATGGCTGACACGACGACATCACAAATCATAAGGTGTAGCGTCGCGAATGTAATCTTATATATAGAATCCGAATTTTTCAGTTTTCGGTGTGTAGTCTTTTGGAGTAAAACCTAAACCGAACCAAGGCTGTCTTGTACAATATTTTAGGGTTCCAAACCCTATCTTACATCAAGATAAGTGTTTTACTTCATTAATTCAATTATTTCTTCAATTATTTGTGTGTATGCTTGCATGTTCTCCATGTCTGGCTAATTTACTTGTGTGTTTGCTTAGGGAATATGAAACTTAACTATTGAATATTGATTGGTTGTCTCTTATCTTCATTGTTAATGATCTAGTAATGCGATAGGTCATTCATTGTGTAGTTAATGCTTGATTAATCTTTGTGAACCTTAGACTATAACACCTAGAGTAGTTGTAGACTAAACCATCCAAAGAGTACCTTAGAGTTAGAGTTTATAAATCCTAGAGATTTTGTAGACGAGACCCTTTGGTAGTTTCAAAGAGTTAGGGATAAACGCATACCCTACGACCTTAGACACACAACGCGATTAAGAATAAGGACGTGACAATTCAACCATCAATAGGAGATAATTAAGGAATAATAAAACCTAAGCAAACACATCTTTAAATCATCATACGAGCACACAATAATTAGACATAGACTACCCTCACCTTAGTTAATTAGATAATTAGATAGTAGAGTAATCGGTAGAAATACCAACCCCCAAATCCAAACCCCGAGATTCGTACTTTTCCATTTCCTAAAAAACATAAAAAAGATAAAAATAATCTTCCTCAACCCCAACCTTAGCGTAGTAACTCCTCACTAGCATTCCTATTCCCCTAGAGAACGATATCAATTCCCGTGGCTTACCCTAATACTACACTACAATGATTAGGTTCACTGCCTAGGGTGTTGAAAAACTTGCTCGACGAAAAGGAAGTTCCTTTGACCCCGAACGACTCGTGTAGCGTTATCAGTATGGTTGTTAAAGAAATCCCTTTATGGTTTGAAGCAGTCACCTAGGCAATGGTATAGGAGGTTCAATGAGTACATGTTGAGCAATGGGTTCAAGCGTAGCAGTTATGACAGCTGCGTATATTACAGGAGTTATGCACCAGGTGAGTAAAATAATCTATTGTTATATGTAGACGATATTTTGATTGCTTGTAAAAGCAAGGCTGAGATTGGGTCTATCAAGTCTTTGCTTAAAAAGGAGTTCGACATGAAAGAGCTCGGGAAAGCAAAGAAGATTCATGGTATAGAGATCATTAGGGATCAGAGTCGCAAGATTCTAAGGGTGTCACAATCCGGGTATGTTTCTAAGATTTTAAATAATTTTAGAATAGACAATTGGAAATCGGTTCAGATGCCATTGGGTGGGCACTTCAAGTTGTCGTTGAAGGATTGCCCGGTTAGAGATTGTGATGTTGAAATGATGAGTAGGTCGATACAACATTGAGTCAAAGGAACTTCCTTTTCGGCAAAGTTTTTCAACACCCTAGGCAGTGAACCTAATCGTTGTAGTGTAGTATTAGGGTAAGCCACGGGAATTGATATTGTTATCTAGGGGAATAGGAATGCTAGTGAGAAGTTACTACGCTAAGGTTGGGGTTGAGGAAGATTATTTTTTATCTCTTTATGTTTTTTAGGAAATGGAGGTACCTAATCTCGGGGTTTGAATTTGGGGTTGGTATTTCTACCGATTACTTCTACTTTCTAATTATCTAATTAACTAAGGTGAGGGGTAGTCTATGTCTATTGTTGTGCTTTCATATGATGATTAAAAATGTATTTGCTTAGGATTTATTACTCCCTAGTTATCTCCTATTGATGGTTGAATTGTCACGTCCTTATTCTTAATCGCGTTGTGTCTCTAAGGTCGCAGGGTATGCGTTTATCCTTAACTCTTTGAAGCTACCAAAGGTTAATGACTACAAAATCTCTAGGATTTATAAACTTTAACTCTAAGGTATTCTTTGGATGTATAGCCTACAAGTACTCTAGGTGATTATAAACTAAGGTTCAACAATGATTAATCAAGCATTAACAACACAACGAATGACCTATCGCAATACTAGGTCAATCACAACTAAGATAAGAGACAACCAATCAATATTCAATAACTAAGTTTCATATTACCTAAGCAAACACACAAGTAAATTAGCCGGACATGGGGAACATGCAAGCATACACACAATCAATTGAAGACATAATTAAATTAAGAGTAAATTACACCGTTCGTCTTTGTGGTTTGCGTTGACCGCAGGGTTTAGTCCTTTGACCAAAAAAATTGCACCGTACGTCCTTAAGTGTGAAACGTTATGCACCGTTCGTCCCTTGACCAAACGACGTTAAGTTTGACTGTTAAACTCGGGTAAATGTGACTTGCACATGAGGGTAAAAATGTCATTTCATCTACTCCTTATATGATTTGTGGTCAATACTCTTCCACGAACACAAAACATCATCTTCATCACAGACCCATTACATCATCTCCAACTACATTTCTAACAATCTTCATCACACATCGTCAAAACCAGACCCATTACCTTCATTGTCAAAACCTTCATCTGCTCCCCATCGTCAAAAACAATTCCCACTTTTACTATCCCCAGATCCAAACACTCCATTAGTCAAACGGTCAACTCCACTACCAGAGCATACCAGAAAATACACTTCCATTGTGTTCCCACCCACCAATCACGAAGGCCTTAACTGTCACCATCACGTTCCAGAAACACATGATGAAAATTTCAAAGTCAAAGTTGCTGGAGGTTGTTAGAGGGGGGTTGAGGTTTTTTTGGGGTCATAAGTTGCCGTTTTTTGGGGTGATGTTGTTTGTTTATTTGAGGTTTCGGAGATCAAACACAAAATCAAAACCAGTAAACACTAACCATTTATTTATCACCATGTATCAAAACCCACATCAACTAACTCTTAAAAAACTACAACCCACAAATCCCATTTTGGGTTGGATCGATTAGATTTGCTTATTTAGTTCCGGTCTCGATTTGGATATGGGCTCTCGTTAATCTTGTTGTCATTGATGTTGTTAGTTTCTGGGTCGAGTCAACCTTATGACCCGTTTGGTCTCGGATTCAATAATAATCACTTAGAGGTGTTGGTGTCTCGCTTTTACTCGCTGAAGGGTATATGTTAGTCGTCTTGGTCACAGGTGAATCCGTAGGATTGGCATTGGTTTGTGTTTACTAGTGTTAGTTCAAGTAAAACACACCAGGGGTGAGCTTGTTGGCTTCGATCATTTAGGCGTTTGGTTTGAATGCTTGAGAGAGATGGAGGTGGGAGGGTATTTTAGTATTTTACCCAGTTTAACGATCAAACTTAACGTCGTTTGGTCAAGGGACGAACGGTGCATAACGTTTCACACTTAAGGACGTACGGTGCAATTTTTTTGGTCAAAGGACTAAACCCTGCGGTCACCGCAAACCACAAGGACGAACGGTGTAATTTGAAGTAAAACACTTATCTTGATGTAAGATAGGGTATGGAACCCTAAAATATTGTACAAGACAGCCTTGGTTCGGTTTAGTTTTTTACTCCACAAAACTACACTCTGAAAACTAAAAAATTCGGTTTCTATATATAAAGGTTACAACGCGACGGCGTCACCCTTTAGTTTGTGATGCCGTCGGTCGCCGCGTCATTAGGGTTTCGTCTTGGCCATTATTAGCATTGCGACATATACCTTATGATCGTGACGCCGTCTCCTTCACTGACGTCGGATCAAATCTAGGCCGTTTGAGCGGCCGACGCCATACTTTTTAACACCCGATGTCACTTGTAAATAAGCAAGTTTCTACGAAGTCGTCATAAAATTTGTTCCGACAACGCCACAAGTATAACGGCGACGCCGCCCTTTCAATTTAGCACTGAGTGTCTCGATTCTTGACTTTGGCCATTTTCTTCGTATATTCGCGCCTTTTCGTCCGAATAAGTGTCATTCCAGCAATTTGCCTTCAAGAGACCTAAAAAGTGAAAAGGAACGATATTAAGTAATAACGGATACAAAAGTGATTAAATAAAGGCTTAAATGACCCCTCAAAAAGGTACATTTTAAAACCTTATCAGGTGCTGTATGTAAATGCGGTTGGGAGCTTAATGTACTTGATGGTGTGCACGAGGCCAAACATAGCGTATGCGGTAAGTGTAGTTAACAGATATTTGGCGAATCCAGGTAAAAAGCATTGGGAAGTAGTGAAGTGGATTTTGAAATATTTTCAAGGCACTGCAAACGTGGGTTTGGTGTATGGGACAAATCGTGGCAACCATGTGGATGTAACAGGTTTTGTTGATTCAGACTAAGCTAAGGATCCGGATAAAGGTAGGTCTATAACGGTTACGCATTTTAGTACATGGATGTGTTGTGTCGGAAGGCAACCCTACAACACACGGTGGCTCTTCAACTACGCGATGAGTATATGGCCCTTACGAGTTTGTGAAGGAAGCTATTTGGCTAAGGGGACTCTTGGAAGAGTTGGGCGTGGAGCTTAACACTGTGGCAGTTAATTGCACTTATCACGGAATCATGTTTTTCATGAGAGGACTAAGCAAATCAATGTGCGTTATCACTTTATCAGAGATGTCTTGGAAGCAAAGACGGTTGAAGTTCTGAAGGTGGGTACTGAACACAATGTTGCAGATGCCTTGACGAAGGTGGTACTTGGACTCAAGTTTTAATGTTGTTTCGAGTTGTTTAGTGTTGGTGTCGGCTAATATAAAGCCTAAGGTGGAAATTGTTATGTTTATTAGTCTTTATATTAGCTTGTATGAAAGTCTAGGGTGTTAAGTGTCTTAAGTTCAAAGATAAAGTGTGTTTGACGTTTACTTATGTCCCAAGTCAAACACACGTAGTTTTCCTTATTTTCTTTGTAATTCACAGCCGACTTCAAGCCCATGTTGGAGTCTGTTTTTCCTCCCCCTCATCTCTATAAAAGGAGGTGAGGGGGGAGGGGTCTTTTACGCCATTCTTTCAAGGTTTAATACAAACAACCGGTTAAACCATCTTGTGTGTTATTTACCTTTTCTGTCGATACATAAAGTGCTTGTGTGTCGTTTTCGAGATCGAAGTTATTTCGCTCTAGTAACCAGGTTGTTGGTCGTCAATAACAAGAACCAATAAGTCGACCGAATGATTTAAAAATCCGAATTTTGAATGATTTAAAAATACGAATTTTGAAACATTGTTCTTAACTTATGCAACTAGCCAACCATGTGTATAAAATAGTCATGCAAGACTCCACACAGAGAGATAGCGTATCCATAATTTTGCCTCATATAAAACAACAATAGTTTAACTTGTCAATCTTGCCAACCAATCACTAGAAATAAAATCAATCAACGACCTCTTCACAATTTCATTTCATTCATTATCATCTCGAATCCCAATTTAAAAACCCATACCCCATATTTACTCAGATTCCTTTGAATCCTCAACTTAAAAACAAATATAAATAAATAAATAAACGTATCAATCTACATCTCTCTTACTGTATGTAACGCATACTCTTTTTGAATTAAAAAAATTCGTTAGTCAACTGTTGAATTTCGTGTCTCTGTTTTCACACACACGGAGATACGCTCTGTGTGTGTGAGAGAGAAGATTCTTACGTTTATATAAATAAGCATCGCTGGCTTATAACGCAGAGGAAGTTGAAGACAGACTTTATTTGCTGTCGATTGAAGAAACAGAGAGGGGTAGTTTCGTAAATTCAATGGAGGGTCATCGTAATGATGACGTGTCTAATAAACCCACCAAGGTTTATTCAGATGATCAGTTGGTTGTTGAGATTCCTGAAACTGCTCATCAGATTAGTAGTGGTATGTTCTGTTTTTTTTTTTTTTTTTTTTTGGAGGGTGTTTGGGATTGGTTTTTTATGTTTTGATGCAATATATAAGTAGCTTTTGAGGGTGTTTGGGATTGCTTATTTAAATTGGTTATGTCTGATTATTTGCTAGTGGAATAAGGTGTTTTTGAATAAGTACTTTGTAGTTGCTTAGGCTAAATTGCTTAAAGGAATGAATAAGCAGTTTTAATAAGCAAATTGCTTATTAGAATTGCTAATATGTTGATATACGCTGTTTGGAATAAGCAACTACAAAGTGCTTATTCAAAACACCTTATTCCATTAGCAAGGAAACAGATATAACCAGTTTGAATAAGCTATCCCAAACACCCTCAAAAGCTACTTATATATTGCATCAAAACATAATAAACAATTTCCAGTAACCAATCCCAAACACCCCTTGTTATTATAAATAGAACTCCGTATCAGTTAAAATATAAGGCGTGACGTAGTTCTGTGTTTTTATGGAAAGTAAAGTTTTATATTTCAAAAGTGACAACCAGAGTGGTATTATATTCAATGGATATGCTTTTCAAGATTGGTTATTATATTGCAACAGAATAAGATAATCAGAAGCAACGGAAATTTTACGGTTGTTTTGATAACCCGTTTAATGATAATTACGTATTTAGTTTTCTGAGGTTGATTATGACTTTTTTAACCATGTGTATTGAAAAGTCATAATCACTTGTATCCAAAAACTAAACTTTTATATAAACACTCAAAGCTGATTAGACTTGGGTGATACAGAGTAATAACTAATATGATAAGGTTATATAGCAAAAATTAATACCCTCTTTTGGATTCCTTTCGGCTAGAGAGAGTGTAGTTGCTACCGGGTGGTTCTTAAATGCAACTATGTTTTATTTTGTTTCTCCATCGGAAATAGTAATAACTCCTCAATGCGATGATTATTTCTTAAAATTTCTATCTGAGAAGTCCCATGAAAAGTAAAACTGCAAAGTGTTTTGCTTTGGTAAATTTTCTGGCTAAGAATAGGTATTTCCGTAATCAAGCTTAGAAATTATTAACTTTGCTCAGTATATTTCATATGTTGTAATTATTGAAGGGTGTATTGCACAGCGTTAAATGGTCACGCTTTTACTAAGTTATATGTTAGTCAAAGTAGTGAACAAGAGGTAATAACACAATGAATTTATCATTACCTTTATAATATGCAGAAGTTAACTATTAGTTTTTCTTTGATGTAGATTCATGGTTTCAAGTCGGTTTTGTTCTTACAACTGGTATCAACAGCGCATATGTGCTTGGATATTCAGGTGCAGTCATGGTTCCTCTTGGTTGGGTAGGTGGAGTAGTCGGTTTAATTTTAGCTACAGCTATTTCACTCTACGCAAATGCTCTCATTGCACAGCTTCACGAGTTTGGTGGGAAGAGGCATATTAGATACCGAGATCTTGCAGGATTCATATATGGTAATTAATGAAGTTCTTATCATATCTTGAATCGTGTGTGTAAGTTAGTGGGTGCTAAATTTAGAAAAATGATGAAGGCTTTTTGTATTATTGCAGGTCCGAAAGCTTATTCTCTTACATGGATATTGCAATATGTAAACCTTTTTATGATCAACGTGGGTTATGTCATTTTGGCTGGTCAAGCACTTAAGGTAAGCATACCAGCATGATTTTAAAATTGTTTAGGTTGTTAAAGGTGGGTGTACATAAAAGTAAAGACGCATTATGTCATTTTTTGTAGGCTACCTATGTACTCTTCAGGGATGATAATACCATGAAGCTTCCATATTTTATTGCAATTGCGGGGTTTGCGTGCGGCCTTTTTGCAATTTGTATCCCTCATCTTTCTGCTTTGAGGATTTGGCTGGGATTTTCAACATTTTTCAGTCTTGTGTACATCGTTATATCATTTGCCCTATCTCTCCGTGATGGTATGATCTCTCTGCTTTTCATTTACCACATCTAACCTTTTCAATTTGTGGATCTCATTTACACGACATCAAAATAATTAGAAGTAAAAGTTGTGTATCAAGCAATATTCTTCAGTTCCTTGTTGATATAATTGCTTCCACTTAATAACACGCAGGCTTCTTTTTTTTGCTATTTATATTGATTGAATATGTTTCAGGAATACGGGCTCCACCCAGGGACTATGGAATTCCGGGGTCAAATATAAATAAGGTCTTCACAACTATTGGTGCTTCTGCGAGTCTTGTTTTCGCTTTCAACACAGGAATGCTCCCAGAAATACAGGTTAAAACCACAAAAACATTACTTTTAACATCAAAATGGGTCATCTTTTAGTACGAATTAAAACAGGCCGGGTTAGGTTGACCCACAAACATTTTTTTGACCATTTTACAAATAATAAACATGTTAGGTGTGACTTATGATTATAAAAACAATATTATTAAAGTAGACGTAGTAATGTTCGAGTAACATGATTTAGGAGGATGTTTTCAATAACTACTTTGGGTGACTTTCTACCCGTTTGACCTGATCCCCTTCTAGCTAATTTCTTCTGAATTAACCTGTTAGAGTTAAAACACGGCCCAGAATGGACGGATCTAGAGGGTGTTTGGGATTGCTTATTTCTCTGTTTCTGCTATTGCTTAAGAATAAGTACTTTTAAGCTGCTTAAAATTAAGTACTTTTAGAAACGGTGTTTGGATTTTTGCTTATTTTGTTAAAGTTGCAATAATACTCGAAGAAGGTATAATTTGATAAAATATTCAATCATATTCATTTAATAAAGATTTTAGGTTAAATATGATAGTAAAAGCTTATCTTAATTTAATATGAAATAAGCAGCTCCTTACCCTTACTCTGCTTATGAAAAACTGCGTTTCTTCTTAATAATAAGAAGAAAATGAGAAAGTGTTTGGATGCTAAAACTGTTTTTTGGTTCAAAAAAGCAGATAAGCAGAAAAAAATAAGCAATGCCAAACACCCACTTTATGGGTCAAAATTGTCACTATCTAATACTTAATCGAGTATTTTTCGCTTTTTGCTGATAATCTTTTGATCTTCTAGGCAACAGTGAAACAGCCGGTTGTTGGGAACATGATGAAAGCTCTTTACTTTCAATTCACAGTCGGGGTTTTGCCATTATATGCTGTTGCCTTCATGGGATATTGGGCTTATGGGAATGAGTCATCTGCATATTTGCTCAACAGCGTCAGTGGTCCAGTTTGGGTGAAGGCATTTGCCAATATATCTGCCTTTCTACAAACTGTTATAGCATTGCATGTAAGATTCTACATTCTGTTTTCATTTTATCCATTAAGTTGATGCACTTTTGACCGTATTCGCCAATTGGTTGACGAACACTATATTAGACATGAGGTTGGGGTCAGTAGATTGGATAATGGTTCATATGGCTTCTAGTCAATAAAGGGTATATCTTTAGTGCAGGTTAACATTGTGTAGGTCATATTGGATTGACCTGTAAACTTTTTATTGTTCTTTGCTATAAAATCAGTTTGAATTTTAAAACAAAGGAAGATATTATACACGACTATAAATACAAGACTGCTAAAAAAATATCAATATTGTTTAACTCTTATCATTTTCAGAAGAATAGAAGTTAAAAGCATTTGATTTCAACCTTGGGTAACTTTCCACCCATTTTACATGTTTCACATTAGTTTCTTTTTAAAGTTGACCTGTTAAATGTAAAATCTGACCAAATCAACCCATTTTCAAGTAAATAAGTTATACTTGCAACTTTTACTTTTTACTAGTTAAGTAGTTATTAGAAGGTAACTACGTGAGGTGAGGTGACACAATGGAGTTTTTTCCTTAAAAATATATGCTTATCTAAATATTTATACACTATATATGTATTCTGTTACATGCTTGCGTAGTACTACTTAAATTTGCATTTGCATCATTTCTATTTTTGGCGTCACAATCATTGGAATCATTGTTACAACTAGATCGATGCTATGAATCCGGGCACATTCCATCAATTTTTAAGGTTATTGACAACTGAATGCTAGTGAAGCACACAAACATAACATTTATCATATGACAAATAGAGTATGGCCAAACATATTTGTCACTATTGTTTCTATAATACAGTTTACATTTATCATGAAATTATAATTCACTTGTATATTCCAGACAGATAACATATTCACTATCAACTAATTTGTTTTGTAATGGTTTTATTTCTATAGATCTTTGCAAGCCCGATGTATGAGTATCTAGACACAAAATACGGAATAAAAGGAAGTGCGCTAGCCGTAAAGAACCTGTCATTCAGAGTGATGGTAAGAGGCGGTTACCTAGTGGTAACCACCTTACTTGCAGCGGCACTACCGTTCATTGGAGACTTCATGAGTCTCACAGGAGCCATCAGCACATTCCCACTTACATTTATACTTGCAAATCACATGTATCTGGTGGCTAAGAGGAACAAGCTCACTTCTTGGCAAAAACTATGGCATTGGCTCAATGTTATTTTCTTTGGGTTTATGTCTGTTGCAGCAGCGGTTGCTGCTTTAAGGCTTATTGCCGTGGACTCCAAAAATTACAGCATATTTGCTGATATATAGTTCACAGGTTTCATTCTAATTTTTAAGGGATGTTTAAATTTAAAATATCCCTTTTTG
The DNA here is from genome assembly GCA_910596185.1 of Chrysanthemum makinoi. Classification (NCBI taxonomy): domain Eukaryota; kingdom Viridiplantae; phylum Streptophyta; class Magnoliopsida; order Asterales; family Asteraceae; genus Chrysanthemum; species Chrysanthemum makinoi. The sequence continues at coordinate 105,158,188 of OU343222.1, read as the reverse complement.
TTCCATATTGAATACTGTTTTAAATAGTTATATATACAATTCGGTAGTTTTCAAATTAGAGGTAGCATAATGGGTGGTTTAGTTTGGTTCATGGTCAAAATGCATTGCTTGTAGTAATTGCAACTTGTTATTGAAAGAGATTTCAAAGGCAAGATTGTTTATATGACCCATGGTATTTTGTGTTTCAATTCATACAACAGTTTTAGGGTGCGTTTGGTTTGTAAGTGGGATTGGATTTGAATTTGGGATTGGGATTGGTTTGAAAGAAAAAGATGAGAGAGAAAATTAATTATTATTTTAAAAATATATATTTTTTATAAGTTAGTTTAAATGATGTATATTATTTTTTAATAAAAAATAGATATGAAACAAATGCTCGTTTTGATCGGGTGGCTGCAAATCTATTTCAAAAAGATAGTATTGCAAAACCTACAAACCCACCATATAGCAGGGTGAGAACAGCTAAGAGAAGTTACCAAACAAATAATTTTAACCATCTTTCATCCTAAACCTTCTCAAACCCACATACCAAATGGGCCCTTAGTATTTGGGTAACAGGAAGTTCCTATCTAAACAATTTGGTAGACGAGGAGTAATTTATTTTTCTAGGGACGATCGGAATCATATCCAAGTCATTTTTGGTGACTGGCCGGTTATGTCAACCCTGGACTTTATAGGCCATCCTTTGATACTCGTGGAGTCTGGTAGATCACTAGGTCTCCATAATTTTGGATTATATGGCAAGAAAGGGGGTTTGTTACCTTGAACTCAACGTATGCACGTGCATACCTTGTTTACTTCTTAGTAGTGTAAAAGAAATTGATTTTTCCAAAAATTAGTAAAAAATACTCACAAATTTATGAGTGCACACCCTTTAAAACAATGGAAATTTATCAGTGGATACCCATGGATTCCAAAGTAAACGAAGAAGAAAAAAAGTGCGAGTGTAAATTTAAGTAGGTCTGCACTTGCATAGCTGCAGTGTTAAAGATGAAGGTCAAATGGTTATGTTTTCTTCTAGGGCCTGATCGTAATACAAAACTAATTACTTCTGATAATCTCATACTGAAGTTTGAGTCCACATATTTCCTCTCCAAGCACAACCCACTAGAAGTTGCATTTACCATCAAATAATTACCTATGGTCAATTTTCTAAATACAAATCTGTTTATCTTTTTCGAACAGATACAAGTCTGTTATCGATATTTATTTTTTCCTTTGAGTTGTAAATTGGGAAATTAATTTATTTTGAAAATTGTCTTTATGTGTTTTAAAAAGTTGGTTGTTTACTTGTTGTCATTGAATTATGTCTTGTCGATCACATGATTAAAAAACATAAGAATTATTACAAAATATTAAATGAGTTTACATTCTATCTATTCGATTAACACAAAAAAACAAACCAATTTTAATCGACATATCATACAACCCGAACTTGATAAACCAAATCAACAATAGTAGCTCGGACCCAAAAAGTGAAACCAAAGATGGCAGCATGCCTAATCCTATATTGTTATGAAAACCCGGCCCGAAAAAATCTACCATGTATATAAAATTTATATATAATTCTACAAAATAGTGCATACCCTAACCTCAAGGGTCAATTGCATATATACCCACTAAAACTTGCATATTTCGAGATATATACCCAAAACATGCTTAAAAGGCATTGTACATCATGCAACAAAACTTAGTATATGGGGAAATATGCAGCTTTAAGTATGTGATATACGCAATTCTCCCTAACCTCAAATCCTGGGTCCACCATCAGGGGCGGAGATAAAGGGGGACCACAAGGGTCACGAGCCCCCTAGTGAAAAGAATTTTAGTGTAAATTTTTGAAAATATTTGACTTTTTTTGTAATTTGCTCCCTTTACAAATCAATTTATAGTGTAATTTCTAAAAAAAATTAAAATGTGCCTCTAGAGCTGGCTTTTTATAAACATCGCCACGCTGTTTGTTTCTCCTGTGGTATAAGAGCACAAGGTGTCGAATTCGCCACTCCTTGCCGCTCCACGCTGGACTTCTCGCCACTCCTCGCCACGACACCGCCTACCTTCGCCATCTGTCGCCACTAGGAGCCTCGTCATCTGCACAGCGAGGCAAAAAATCGTCCTTTTTTTATTAAACCATTGTGGAACGTATATATTTTAAATGTATTCTGTTTTTTTTAAACACACATATTTTACACACTATAAATATCAACACATTTTAATCAAATTCTACACAACTTATATTTCAAAATACTTACATGTACGCAAGAAACATAAGCAATTCATCTTATTCTGGTGAAAGTGATCTTGAAGAGATAATGGAGCCGGAGATGATTCTCCAAGAGTATGAGTTCGAGCAATCGTTGCAACAACAAGAAGCCGTACCGTCGTAGATATATCCCCCGTGAACGTCAAGTTGCTGAAGAATGTCTAATGGCTGACTATTTTGGTGACAACCCAAAATATACGGAAGAAAATTTTAGGCGTTGCTTTCGTATGAGCTATAAACTATTTTCATAAATAATACAAGGTATTGAAACATATATTGAAACTCACCATCCTTTTCCCAAGCATTTTGATTTCCTTAGAGTCCGACCTGATGCTAAGGGTGTAATGGGTTTTGTTTGATTTTGAAATACACATGTGTCCTACGCCAATTGGCGTACGGCATAACAGCTAATGCATTATATGAGTATTTACAAATAGGGGAACATTGTGCACGTGATTGTCTAGATAATTCTACTATGTGCATAATCCAGTTGTATGCGAAGGAGTTTTTAAGAAAACCAGACGTCAATGACATTCACAACTTATACAACGCACATAACACAATTCATAAGATACCGGGAATGTTGGGAAGCATTGATTGTATGCACTAGGAATGGAAAAATTGTCCGGTCGAATGGTGTAACAATTCGCATTTTCGGGTTTTTACTATTCATCTCGGGAATTTACTATTCACAAATTACTATTCATCATTTTTGAAGTTAGTTTGCGACTTTGGGAGGTTATTTTAAAATTTTACTATTCACTTTTACTATTCATTCCCAAAATTTTTATTTCACGTTCTCGTAAGTTAACCTATTTTAGTGATAACCCAAGAATTTGACACTGTCGTCATTTTTGCAAATTTCAATAAACCGCCGCCTAAGATTTACGCTTAGGTTTAAGTGACATTTAGGTCCCGATATTTCCATAAACATTACAAATAAGAGAAATATAAGTTTTTTCACTTCCGTGACATTTTCGTGTAAGTTTTGGAAATTTGCTTCCAGCTAATTTTACGATTTACGCTGCTTTAAACATAACGCTTCCGCTTTGGCAGCGCTACAAGTAAGCAACTCGATAGAACTTATCACTCATTTAATATGCTAAGATAGGTTATATTAATAAGTTTTAACATTTTTATAAGTTTAATATTTTTAGATTCCCATTTTAAGTTTTGTGACTTTACGACTTCGTTACAGCAATGATTAACCTTAATTTCAAACTCATCCGTAAAGCAAGATATTATCAAAACTTATATCTAGTCATCCAAGATAGGCATTGAACGAAATTCTTGACCACATGGGGTGTTTTTCTTGGTAAATCTTACATAGGAAGCTTTATACATGTGCTAAGTAACTTAATCCTTAAGTCTTATATAGTATAACTAGCCAATTTGATCACGGTTTGAACTCTAAAACACATTCACCTCCTCATTTATTCACCAAGAAACTCTTCATTTTATCTCTTCATCACTGATCCATCATCATCATCATAAGTTATCCATCTTTTGAATTCAATCTTCAAGTTATACATCAAAGTTCAAGGCTTAGTTATTCTCTACATAGTTCTAGTGTTCTTTTGGTGATCCCATGGTTGAATTAGGAACTACACAAGGGTTCTAGGGCTGAATTCATAAGGTTTCTTACAAGTTTAGATCAAGCCTACTAAGGGTTTATGATGTGTTAAGGATTTGGAAGCTCAGGTTCATATTGAAAGGGTTTAGGTTTTAGTGTCCTAGTTCTTGGTTCTTGAATTGTTTCATCACAAGGCTTTGTGTTTAACTACTATACTTACCTTTGATTTCAGTAAATACTAGTATTTCATATATCTAATATGTTCTATATGCTTATTATACTTGATTGTGCTTGGATAAATGGATTAAAACACTAGAAACCGTCGAAAGGACTAGATTTGCAACACAAAACCTAACAGGCTGTAAAACGTAATTACTGGGTAAAGTTCGTGGACTAAGAAACTTAGGTAATAACATAGGATTATAGTTTGATGTCTTGTGGTCGCTTTCTAAGTGGCTCGTGTCGTAACTCATCACGATGTGTAAATTAGAGCCAAACGGCAAAACGCGGTCCAAATTTGAGTAACAGATTTCAAACGGGTAAAACTCATAAAACTTGCATATAACCAACTACTGGTCAAAGAATAAAAGTTGTAGCTAACACACTAACTTGAACGTGGCCACTGGCCGTGCGTTAAACGGAGTTGTAGAACTCGACTTATGACCAAAAGCGTGAGACAGCTTTGCTACCGATTGAAATAACTAGTACATCCAAGGTAAATTGGTAATTTCACATTAGTTAAATAATTTCAAGCAGTAGGGCCCACTAATCTGTTTAGTACATTCAATTACCTTTCCGAGGACATAAAAACAAAGTCGTGATCATTTACGGTTTAGAAGTAACTGTAGATTTAGACGGAAAACTTAAATAAACGAAACGTAAACACTTATACGACTTCTCAAATGTTAAGTATCCAAGCATAATTGGTGTAATAACTATATAAGGCATGTTTATACATTCACATCGTTATTTTAGAACCTAAGACTCAACACATATTCTAGGTTGGCCAGAGGTTTCTCGGCTTATCCATCGAGTTATACATTGATATCACATTTATTAAGGTGAGTTCTAGCCCCGCTTTTATACTGCTTGAAACTTTTGGGAGATACATGCTCAACTACTTGCTTTTACTTTTACAAATACTTAAAACATTATACTTGATTGCATTATACATGATTGCATTATACTTGATTGCCTATAATAGTGGATTGCGCTTTACTTGATTGTGTTATACTAAACTTGAAAGTCTCCCAACATACACGGAGTCGTCCAATTTAAAAGTCTCCCAACATAAACGGAGTAGTCCAATTCGAAGTCTCCTAAACATACACCTGTGATGTACCCAATTCGAAAGTCTCCCAACATACACCTGAAAGTACCCAATTTCAAAGTCTCCCAACATACATGGAGCGCCCAAACTTGAAAGTCTCCCAACATAAACGGAGCAGTTCTCGATCGAAAGTCTCCCTACATAAACGGAGTAGTCCAAACTTGAAAGTCTCCCAATATAAACGGAAAGGTCCAATTTGAAAGTCTCCTTATCGACGAGCAACACTAAGTGCAATAATGTGAACTATTATACTGTATGTGTGCTTGACTATAAAATGTACTATATTTTAGCAGTGGGTTGTAAACACGTGTGCAAGTTTTGTATGGTAACTTGAACTGAGTGGGATTTACAATGCCTTTGCTGTGTGAACATTCTTTAAAGGCTTTACATGTTAAACAAACTCTATGAACTCACCAACCATTGTGTTGACACTTTTTAGCATGTTTATCTCATGTCATAAGGCGATAGCTAGAGTTTGAAGCATAGAGTCGCACGACATATTTTGAAGACTTACGCTTTTATCATTTACCATTCCAAACATTTTGTAAACATTTATATATTATACTTTGGGACCTCATTGTTTGTAACTCTGATTTCATTAATCGAATGGTAACTTTTCAAAACGCCTCATTTAGAGGTCGTTTTCTATAACTTGTACTTTGTATTATGAAGTAGCACCCCAATGACACAATCTTCCGCTGCGATATTTTGGGGGTGTTACAAATGGCAAGGGTAATTTCACAGAGGTGATAAAAAGTATCCAACTATAATGCTTGCAGTCGTTGCGTCATACGACTTATGGATTTGGCATGCATTTTTTGGGGTAGCGGGTATGAATAACGATCTTACCGGTTTGAATAATTCTCCGTTATTCGACGACCTGCTTGATAATATCGCCCCTGAGGTTCCGTTTGAAGTATACAGACGTACATTTAACATGGGTATTATCTAGCTGACGGAATTTACCCAGAGTGGTCATCTTTTGTCAAATCATTTAAATCGAAACAAAAAAGTGCTCGAAAAGATATCGAAAGAGCTTTTGGTTTCCTCTAAGGACGTTGACATATTATTGCCCAACCGGCGCGTGCATTTACTGTGGGCAAGTTACGGGGAATCATGTACTCGTGCATCATAATGCATAACATGATTTTGAAAGATCAAGAAGTTGCATTATCCGAAGTGAGCGAAATGTATATTTGTCCGCAAAGAAAATTACAACGGTCATGGATCGAGCGATGTGAAGTGCTAAACACGCAACGCTTCAACGATGTCTCATCGAGCATGTTTGGCAACGACATCAATGGGAAACAATTTTATCAAAGAAAATAATTAGTTTCATTATAATTTGATGTATTTCTTAAGTTGCGTATGTATTTTTACCGTATCGTTATTTTACGTTTCGTATGTTTTGTATTGTGATGTAATGTATTTTTATTTTTAATGAAATGAATTTAGTTTATTTGGAAATTTGAATAATAAAAAATAAAGTTGTAAGTGGTGGACCCCAAATGAGTATGTTGAGGTTAGTTGTGATAAGAGCACAAGGTATGCAAGGACCCAATAACACGTTATTGGTATGCCACCTCAACGCCACATCATACACTTTCCAATAACACACCAATAACTCAAACAACCATCCCTCATAACACATCACTAACATGTTATCGGGTCCCACATATATATATTTTTCATTTTTTTAATTAAAACTAAATCATGTTTTAAAGTAAATATATTCAACTAAATTATGAAAGGCTGTAAAGTTATCTTGAGACTTGGAATACTCTACATGCAAGTCTACTATGACCACATTTTCATTTCCAAAAGATATTAGAGCACAAGGTGTCGTGAAGAGGTATACCTCTTCATTCGCTGCCCACATGTGCCACATCAACTCCACATCACTATAACAAACTTTCACAACTAACCCCCTCACTCACAACAAACCTCAACTTTTTCATTTGTGGCCAACTATTTACAATTTATTTTTTCTGTCACATCTCCAAATAAAATAAAATTCATTTTATTCCAATAAAAGTATAAATAACAGTTTTTATAAAAAAACGTATTTAAAAAAAAATTATCATCTTCATCCTCCACACATATTCACAAACCATTAATTTCACAAACCCACTTCCAAAACAAACTCAGAAACCACTTCTTCTCAAATCCAACACATGCTCAAATCCAACACAAACCCACTTCTAAAACCACTTCAATTTCACAAACCCAGAAACCACTTCTTTTTCCTGTACACAATTACACACACTACACACACTTGATAAATAAAAAAAATAAAAAAAATAAGAGAATCAAACCTTTAATATATCAATTGGGTCCCACTTTGTCAGTGTTTTTAACTTGTCATGCAGGTGGCGAGGCATCAAATGACGAAGGACGGCGAAGGACCACGGTGTGGCGCGAGCGTTCGGCTAGGTTGCCACCGTGGCATGGCGAGCAACGACGTGATCCACACCGTGTGCTCTTAAACACTCGTCTATTCATTTCCAAAGGCTGTAAAGTTATCTTGGAATATTAAACACTCCTCTAGTCGTCTTCTTCCTCTCAAACGTGCGAAATCCAAAAAAAAAAAAGCATTAAACATTTGGTTTTTTAAGAATGGCGTGAGCCACTCAACTGGCTCAAATCATTTTGGAACGAGTTTGGCGGATGAATGGCTCAAAGCCTGGTATGCTTTTGGCGCGCGATCGGGTGCATTTGGCGTGTTGTTTGCATCGATACCGTCTGCTCTAAGGGGGTTTGTTTATGAAGGTTTGTTAAAGTGATGTGACATCCCGTGAACCCCAAATGAAGAGTTTTGCTTTGTCATGACACCTTGTGCTCTAATACTCTTGCAACGAAAAATACATTAATTCCAAGAGATATAAATGATTTTATATTTTGTTTAGCGCAAGTGTATGTATTTGGAGTATTTTTATTCTACAAAATGTGGAAAGTTGGAGAAACATAAAGGGGGTTGAGTGAAATGTGAAAGAGAGGCGGAGAGAGTGACTAAATGTTGATGTGAAACTGATGTAACAAACCTCTTCATCACATCCTCCACCCTTTAAATAAACGGTCTTTAACTTAATATAAACCGTCCAAAGATTATTGTAACAAACAAAGTGATCATATAGCGCATAACACTAAGTAATTTAACTCGATGACACATTTGTCTTATGACTAGTAAATAATCATAATTAAGGGTGATATAGAGAAGTTAATCACATATTCATGTTGAGAAGTATATTTATGACTTGGTGGTATAAAATACTTGTTAATAATATTGGGACGGAGAAAGTATAATACAAGTCTTGTTTGTCTTAATTTCTGATATAGAGAAGTTAATCACATATTTTTGTGATTTTCTGTTACGGAGTATTAAATAAGATGGCATGCCTATCATTAGTTTGTCTTAATTTCTTACCCACTTGTATTATATTGCATCTTATGGTACACCGTACACGTTATGTTGAATACTTCTATATCCATATTACTACCATACAAGCAGGTAATTAGGTACATTTTGTCTATCTATGATCTTTGTATATAACCAAAGTTATTCATTATGAAAGAAAGCTGATTATCTTAATATCAAGAATGTGCAAGTAGCTTAATTAAGTTTAAATAATATCACTATTAAAGTCGAGACACATGGAAAAAGAAGGGGAGAGGAGTTGCGCAAAAATTCTTTTGATACCGATAATTTGGTAAAATGTTTAATTTTAGTTCATCTAGATAAGTATTTGGAGTAGTTCATCTACTCATAAGAGACAAATTTCAGTCATTTATTTTTAACAATCCCACTTTTTATAATTTTTTTTTTCAAATATTAATATTTCTTAAACCATTAATTGTTAAGCAAAAAAAAAAAAAAAAAAAAAAAAAAAAAAAAAAAAAAAAGAAAAAAATACAATCGCTATGAACATTTAATTATCTTTTCATAGATGAGCACTTTTATATACTTTCGACATTTTTTTTTCGTTTTAACTTTTTTACATTTTCTTTCACCTTTTTTTTTTTTTACGTTTTTTACGTTTTTTTTTCGTTGTTGAAATACGCATGAGAAATCTCATGTGATATAACACTAATTTGGAAAAAACACGTAAAATCACATGTGATTTTTTACCAACTGTAATTTTTTCACATGTGATTAAAAAGTTTCGTAAATGTACTTCTACAAACTATAATTCGAATATAGTGTGTGATATATTAGAAGAAAGCCAAGAATGTATGTTTTCCATTGTAAAAAAGGGAAAAGTTTTTGATTTTTTTTACAGACAAATACTTATGTCAATTTTAATACGGATGTTTAGTGTTCAAACTTCAATATTAGTGTTAAATCACATATGATATGTAATTTGAAATTTAGTACAGCTAAGAAAACGTGAAAAAAAAGTTTGTCGAAAGTATATCAAAGTATTTATCTATAGAAAAATAATTAAATATCAGTCGTGACGGTATAATTTGTTTTGTCTAACGATTAACGGTTTATGAGATATTTATATTATAACATATGAGCGTAATTTAAATATTAATTAATACCATCGTTTTTTCTAAACAAAAAATATATAGCTTAGATTTATCCTTATTTTGTGAGAAAAGTTTATTATATAAAATAACTTTCCTTAAAATGTTTTCATTTATTTGCAGAAAACATACTATCGGCTACTACTAATTTTTGTTTGCGTCAATAGTTTGATGCTCCAAAAATAAAATATGCATGTTTTGTCGGCTTGTGGCATGACGTGTGTATAAGAATGCGATGTATTTAAAAGCTCTCACAGTGTCCCTATGGTTGGCATTTCACGCATGGCAAAGCATCCTCTCACATTGCGATATGGATGTTTTTTCCTTTTCATTTTTCTGCGAATGAGTGCGGTATTTTTATGATATGTTATAAGAATTTTATTAAGTAAGCTATTTAAGTTAGGGGAATTATATACATCTTCACGTATACATCAGTATTTACATATTTCTTTAAATACAAGTTTTTAATGCATAATGTACAAGCTTATTAAAGCAAAATTTGAGGGAATATGTAAATAATGGTGTATATGAGAGAATGTATGTAAATACCCCTTTAAGTTATAAGAGTGTTCTAGAAAAAAAAATACTATAGAATTTGTAGAATTTGATACAATAACGAAGGAAACACTTAGGTTGCGTTTAGTTGGAAAATATTTTCTTTCATTTTCTATTTCTTGTTTTGTAGGAAAAGGGAGGGGAGTTTTATTTCCACAAAACAATGAAAAATTTAGAAAACGCGTTTAGATTGAGAAACATGTGTTTGTGTTTTTCATTTTGCAAAACTAAAAAACATGTTAAAGTGTTGTTGTTTTCTATCTCAATTCTCTATTTACCTTTGTAATATTATAAAAACATCTTCAAAACACAAAAACAAATATTATAAACTAACAAGCTAAATTATAAAATAACTAAAAGATTCTAATACGAAAAAATAAATAATTAAAAAGTAAAATATAACATCAAATAACATGAAAAAATCTTCAAGCGACTACAATTCGACATAAAAACATTAAATTCGACATAAAGTAAAATTTCCTATTTCATCCGTTTTATACGTTTTTATCAGTTTTTGTACGTTTTTATCCATTTTGAACATTTTTATACGTTTTATTAGAGGTGGCAAACGGGTCGGTTTGGGTCATAGGTCAAATGGGTCATACAGGTCCTGTTTTAAAAATGGGTCTAACGGGTCATTGGTTAGATGGTTTGGGTCGGGTCGACCAACTAAATTATAGTGTTTTCATCCCTTTTTTTACGTTTTCGTTTGTTTTTTTACTCTTTCGTCTCTGTTTTCCATTTTCGTCCGCTTTTTTATGTTTTCGCACGTTTTATTACGTTTTCGTCTGTTTATTACGCTCGTCCGCTTACGCTGGTTTTTTTACGCTGCCGCTTTTTATGTTTTCGCCCTTTACGATTCGACGATTTTTACGCCTACCGTTTTTTTACGTTTTCGTCTATTTTTAACGTTTGCGTTCATTTTACGTTTTCGTCCATATTTTAAAATTTTCGTTCATTTTCTTATTTTTTCGCCTGTTTTATTATATTTTCTTACGTTTTCGTCATTTCATTTATGTTTTTTACTCTTTCGGCCGTTTTTTACATTCCCTTTTGTCCATTTTTTTACATTTTCGTCAGTTTGTTACGTATTCGTCCATTTTTATACGTTTTCGTTTGTTTTTTTTATGTTTTCGTCCGTTTTTTTACGTTTTCGTCAGACGAAGCCTAAAAAAAGGTAAAAATAGATGAAAACGTAAAAAAACAGACAAAACGTAAAAAATCAGACGAAAACTTAAAATACAGACTAAAACGTAAAAGGGTCGAATCAGAAAAATAGTCAAAACGTAAAAAATCGTAAGCAAACGAATAAATGAAAAAAAGTTAAAAATCGAGGAAAATGGACTAAAACGTAAAAATCGGACAAAACGAAAACATCGGGCGAAAACGTAAAAAATCGGACGAAATCATTAAAAAACAGACGAAAACATAAAAAATAAACGAAAACGTAAAAAATTGGACGAAAACGGACGACAACGTACGGAAACGGATGAAAACCTAAAAAAACGGAAAAAAGGGAAAAAAATGGGACAAAAAAGTAAAAAAAATAGAGAAAAATGTAAAAAAATCGGACGAAAACGTGAAAAGAAAGACGAAAACGTAAAAGAACGGACAAAAACGGCAAAAAACAGACGAAAACGTAAAAAATCGGAAAAAAACGTAAAAGACCGGAGAAACACGTAAAAAACTGATGAAAACTGACAAAAACGAACAAAAACATATAAAAACGTACAAAAACGTATAAAAACAGTTAAAAACCGATGAAAACGTATAAAAATGTACGAAAACGGATTAGGGGTATTTAAAAGGAAAATAGGTGAAAATAAAAAAAAAGTGTTTTGTAGTTTTGTGTATTAAAGATGGAAATAGAAATTTTGTGTTTTGTAGAGAATTTTATTGGAAAATACTAATTTGAACGCGATCTTTATTTTCTTTGTTTTTCACAAAATATTTTGTGGAAAACAAGGATGTTTTCCATTTACTAAACGCACCCTTACAAACGCATAGGGAGCTAAAAGACAAACATTTATTTGTAACTTGTTTACTCGTACATGCTTATAAATACCACAATCAACATATGTTTACATAAACATGACAGTCTCCATTTTTGTCCTCGTTCTTCTATTCATCTCCACCAAATCCTCTGCAGATCATGTGACAGACACGTTCCTTAACTGCCTAACCAGTCGGTCAGAACCTAAATATCCTGTCAACGAGATAGTCTACACTCCCGACAACTCTTCATTTTCTGATGTGTATCATGCATACATTCGAAACCCTCTTTACGATAACTCAACCAAAATAAAACCATCTTTAATCATCACTCCAACACACGTTTCACACATCCAAAACTCCATAGTGTGCGCAAGAAAACACGGCATGCAAATGAGAACGAGAGGTGGTGGACATGATTATGAAGGGCTATCGTACCTCTCATATGAAGACACCACCCCTTTCTTTATCCTTGACATGTTTAACTTACGCTCAGTCGATGTAAACATCGAACAAGGAATCGCATGGGTCGAAAGTGGTGCCACCCTTGGTGAAGTTTACTATAAAGTTTCAGAAAAAAGTAACATTCATGGCATCCCTGCGAGTGTTTGTCCTACAGTTGCGGTTGGAGGTCATTGTAGTGGAGCTGGTTACGGTAACATGATGCGAAAATATGGGCTAGTTGTCGATCAAATTGAAGACGCGAAGTTGATTGATGTGAATGGTGAAATTTTAGATCGAAGGTCGATGGGGGAAGATTTGTTTTGGGCCATTACAGGTGGAGGTGGTGCAAGTTTTGGTGTTGTTCTTTCTTTTCTATTTAAATTGGTTCATGTTCCACCTAAAGTAACATACTTTGGTTTAGAAAAAACATCTGAAGAGGAGATCATTAACATTGCTGACAAATGGTTTCAAATTGCGGATAAACTAGACCCTGATGTCTTCATTCGAATGAGATTCAATGTCATAAACAACATTGACGGAAATAAAACAATAAGCGCTACATACCCTAGTTTGTTTTTGGGTAACACCACAAGTCTCTTAAGTCTAATGGACAAAAGTTTACCGGAACTAGGGTTGCAAGAGTCAGACTGTGTTGAAATGAGTTGGGTTGATTCAACTTTGGTTTACTCGGGTTTCCCCGTAGGGACATCCCGCGAAGCTCTTCTTTCTCGATCTCAACAATCAAAAAGACAAAGAAAATTCAAGATCAAGTCAGACTTCTTAAAAAAACCTATCTCAAAACAAGGGATGAAATCCATATTCAAAAGAATGAAAGAGCTCAAAAGTCAATCGCTTACTTTCAATCCATTAGGTGGACGGTTGAATGAGATTTCAGAGTTTGCAAAACCGTACCCACATCGAGCAGGGAACCTTGCAATGATTCAATACCAAACGTATTGGGACGAATCAGGAATGGAAGCTGCAAATGAATACATAGAGGATACAAGGTTGATGCATGAGTATATGACTCCATATGTCTCCAAGAACCCTAGAGAAGCAGTTTTTAACTATAGAGACCTGGACCTTGGTGTGAACCATAATGGGAAGAATAATTATGAAGAAGGAAAGGTTTATGGGGTGAAGTACTGGAACGAGGTTAACTTTAATAAGCTTGTAAGGGTGAAGTCTAGAGTTGATCCAGGAAATTTCTTCAGAAATGAGCAAGGAGTTCCAACTTTGGAATCTAGTAGTTAAATCATTATATCGTTAGATATATGCGATTTATTTAAGAATAAATTTGCACATATAAATATTACCTCAGTCAAAGTGCAACTTCATTTGAGAATAAATTTGTCACGACCACAATTAGATTCATATTTGGTCATAATTATTTTATCTTCATCTTAGAAGTTTTTGCATTATGTTCCAATTTTGTTTTTCGAGTTCAAGATTGTGAGTAAGAAACAAGGAACCAAGTGCAAGCATAAAAAAAGGTTTTATAAAAGCAGGTCGTGTGTTTCATTTTTATTTGATCAGTTTTTGGGGTGCTATAGAATTAAGGCAATGAATAGGTACTTGTTGGTCAGGTTCAGGTTCGGGTTTATCAGGTTTAAGCTAAATGAAAACACACTCGAACCCGACTTAACCCGACCTTACTAAGAGATCATGTTCAAGTCTATTAGGGTCCGGTGCAATCGGGTTAGCGCCAATCCGTATTTGAGTAATATGATCAAAATAAATTGGATAATACTATAGTTTTACATTGTTAGTTATAAAAGCTATATAAAAAAGAGTTAATTGCTTCTTTATGTATCTTACTTGTACTTTTTTTAATTTCGTGTAATGAACTAATTTTTCTTTTTCTTTTTCATTGCCCTTATACTTTTGAATTCCGTCTTCTTTGCGTACTTTTACTTGCACAACCCTTATCCGGTTAACTAGTTATTTTCCATCTTCCTTTAATACCAACATAGTTGTCGCCTCAATTAGCATATAATAACAAACATGATAGATATCTCATTTTATTTAGGGTTAATAGGATGTCATGTTAGTTAACATATAACACATCATCCTTTTTTATACAATCCCAAACACCCCTTCACCTACAAAGAAACCATCTTCACCTTTTATAACAACCACCACCAATAGTAGGTGCCACAATCACCGCCATTGGCAACCATCTCCACGACACCACTATCAAAATAGATATAAACCCTAAAAACAGAAATCCAAATGAGAGCCCAAGAACAAGTTTTGGCGCTGTACAACCTTTCCTTTTTAATCCTTACATGTTTCCACAAGATCACAAGAAACCACAACATGATTCAAAAATCATATTTCTTTCTCAAGACTACGAAAAAAGAAACTTTACCCCATATTTCTTTTAAACATCTTTATAAGAATAAAAGATACACACAAGAAACAAGCAAAAACATTTTGAATTGGGGGTTTATAGTTGAGATTCGTTTTTGAGATTGTATAAAAAGGGGTGGTTGTGATTCAAGATTTCTTTTCAACATCTTTAAAAGATACGTTTTTGAAGTGGGAGTTTATAAAAGATTCAAGATTCCAAAAGGTTGTTGTGATTCGTTTTCTTGTTAATTGAATTGAAAGAACATGTTAGGGAAGATGGGGTGGTCGGATCTTGTTAACTACCTCAAGTTTCTTTCCTTATGCAGGTTTCACACTAAAGTTGAGAAAAGGCATAAGTGACAGAAAATAAGGGAAAGATTCATTATAATAGAAGTGGCGGGCTTGCTTGCTATTCCCATCCCAATCGATGAAAGAGAACTAGAGGGTGCTTAGAAGAAGCTAGCTTTTAGGTAACCTTTGCTTAGAGGACAGGCTATACTTTGAGTTCTTTGTGATTCATGTTGTTAAGTACAGGGAATGGGATGAAAGAACACAGCCGGAAAGATTATAAAGGAAAAATGGTGTTTTGGATTGTGTGTTTTTTTTAAAAGAAAAAGAGTGATGTGAAAGATAAAGTTTCCTACTTAGGAATATTTAAGGCTAAGCGTAGTAATACCAAAAACAATCGGTCGATCAATTGGAAATGACGGTCGCCCTTATTGTGCAATGAAGGTCGAGTGATGGTCACGGTACATTTTGGTCGAGATCATGATTGATGTCGTGGGTTTGTTTTGTGTGTGTTTGTGTATGTTTAAACTAAATTAAAATGTATTTTGGTGGGGTATGTTTTTTGTAGTGTAGGTCGTCTTGATGTGGTAAAAAGTCGTGTATAGGTCGTCGAAGAGGGAAAACTGATGTGGCAGGCAAGATGAAGGTCACTCATGGTCATTAATGTGCTTAGCCTAGTAATACACGTGGAAAAAGGGCTACACGTAGGCATCAACTAAAGGTCGCAAAATAGGTAGGTCGGGTCGGGTTTGGGCCACAGTCTAGATGGGTTTGGGTCTATACGGGTTCGAGTTTAGATTGGTCTTCTAGAAACATGGGTCTAAATGGGTCGGGGTCTAGATGGGTTTTGGTCCGGTCGACAAGATTTGATAAAAAAGTGAAAAAAGTAAGTTTTTTTACCCGCTAGACCCGTTGGGTAATTATTATATAATTATAATTTCTATCAAATACCCAATTAGTGTAGGGTTCTGGTGTCACCCGCATGGCCAATAAAACATGCACATCGAAATAAAACAAATAACATGGCCATGCTACTAGAAAACCCTGACAATCTGATCTTAACCTAACCTTTGATATAACCTAACCCTAAACACATAAAAAGGTGTTTATAGAAGACTTACTTGTTATCCTGCTTGCGTAAGCTCCTGGAACAATCTGATGCGCGGGTTCGCCTTCCTTCTAGCTGAATCGACCAAGTTAGGGTTTTCGAAAGAAAACCTAAATTCGGGTTGTGTCAGATATCTACTGATACTGCACAAGTAGAACATGGCTCGAACCTAAGCAAGTTAGGCAAGATACGAAACATTGGGTAAACCATAAATCGACTTCGGGTCGATTAGGGATGAATGGTGATCGATTTTGGGTTTAGGAAACCCTTGATCGCCGATCACGGGTTTAGTAGGAGAAAGGCGATTTTAGGGTCATTGTGTGAGTTATAAGGATCCTTTAAGTCCCTTTGAATTTATAGGGAATCTAGGAAAGATCTAGAATACTTGTAGAACAAGTATTAGTGTTTGTGTAGGATACAAACAACTCCCTTCTCCCTAGGTTCGGTCTACGGAAACACAAACAACCCTTAGGCGTTGTTTGTTTTGATTCTTTTCATTAATTACCCAATAATATTTATCCCTTGATAAATATTAAGTTTCATGGAATAACCGTTTAACTTTAATAAAAATAACACCGTATTTTTATATCCTTATTTCATTTCGGATGCTCGTTTCTTATTTTTGCTTGCTCATTATGTTTAGTGATAACGCTACACGCGTCGTTCGGGGTCAAAGGAACTTCCTTTTCATCGAGCAAGTTTTATAACACCCTAGGCAGTGAACCTAATCGTTGTAGTGTAGTATTAGGGTAAGCTACGAGTATTGATATCTTTCTAGGGAATAGTGTCGTTAGGCTGAAGTGTATGTCGATTTAAGTCTAAAGGTGAGGGATGATTATTTTTGTATTTTTATATTATATGAATCTCGGTTGTGAAGGGTAGGGTGGAATTAGTTGCTAGTCAACTATCCCAAAAGATACTAACTAAATTATGGGTCTACCAGGAACGTGATGTGACAACCCGTACTTTCAGGTCATTTCTCGAAACAATTCATACTTCACTATTTCAACATTTATCGTAAACTAGGTTTACGTGTTCCAAATTCGCATAACCTTTATGGTTTAGCGGCGAATTCATGATCATATCATCACGAACATTTCATATGGACTAAGTTTAGTCTACATTTCATTAGCATCATTTGCATCATATTAGTTCATTCATGACATTTCATTTCACCTTAAACGCGTAAATTTTATATTAAATAAACGTTATCGCGTGAGTTATTATTTTGAACATTTAATCCGTTACTTTTAAAAATGATCCCGATATATTTTTATACTTACATTTAGTTTATAAAAACTATATTTTAAGTTTACCTAGTGTTTTAAATTTATTTTGTATATAAATCGTTAAAGTTATATTATTACGACGTTTTTCTTAAAAACTACTCGATAATTATTTTATCACTCAAATTTTACAAGGAATGTATTTTTACAATTTTTATGATCTCATTACATTCTACTTTGGTCTATTAAAAATCTCTTTTACCTACAAGCTACCATTTACCTTTACTTATACATTTTCCTACATTTTTAACAATTACACAAATTATACACAATACATTTTTAAAAAAAAAAAAAAAAAAAAAAAAAAATTATTTTTACCAAACCCCTCCCCCTTGGCCGACAAGGGGAGGGTTGGCATTTAATGGAGTTAGTAAAATTTCTTTGATTGTATAAGTTTATACTCCAAAGTCACTTATTCATTCATTTCTCACATATTCACAAGTGTTAGTAAAAAAAAAAATCTTCTTTCTCTCTTTGGTTCTACTCCATAACCGGCCATATAGGTGTTTCAAGAAGGGATCAAAAATTGTGCTAGTTCAAGCATTAACAATCTAGATCACACTCTTTATAAGGTTTTGAAATAAAAACCTAGAGTGTTTAAGTTAAACCTTGTTCTTTACACCTCATCAAGTTTACTTGTAAGCATATCATTTACATTCTTCATGTTTCCTTTTCATTTCATATTTATCTCTTCATTTTCATAGCAAACATGCAAGACATATGTTGATTTATACCATTTTACATGATTTTTAGAGTAATATATATATAAAGGTCATCCTATAATTATCCCCTTGGTATATGTTGGTCTTGATGATGATTAGGAACCCATGACACCCTAAGAAGGTGTATGGTAGGATTAGATTAGCTTTGGAGTTGATTTGAAGGGATTGGAATAGGTTTAGTACGAGAAAAACTATTTTCGATACGTATAAAAAGTGTTCTGTCCTTGTTTTGATTTTCTGGAAAATCCGACAGTAGGCACGAATTTTTGGCCTTGATATTTAGAAAATATACTTTAAAACGAATCCGTGGCCGCTTGAACGGAATAAAACGGAGTTATAACGAAGAAGTTATGAATTTTTCAAGTTTGACGACGAAATATATATTTTTCTGAAATTTCAGCATACTATTTTTACTTTATTCGAGTCAAAAACGAGCCTTAAGCTTTACAAATTATTTCGACTTATCAAAAATATATTAGTATACTTTGATACGAAGCTAAGGACGTATAATACGTAGAAAACGGATTTGAAACGACTAAGATATGCACGTTTTCATAAAATTGCCGTAACTATTATTTTCTGAAAAACTATATTATTTTTACGAGACAAGTGTTACGGTAACTAAAACGACCATGTTGGAGGCTGTTTTTATCTATGATGTAGAACTTTTTGGAACGAAATGTCTTCTAATAAAATTGAGATCATCGAGCATATTTTTCAAAACAACCAACCGTTTGTATAGCGGAGTTGTAGTAAATTATTTATGGATGTTTAAACTTGGCCGAAACTCATTTTTAACCAACATTTTAGCCAAAATCACCATCTTTAACCTTTATTATCTTTATGTTCGAGACCTTTTTGACGAAAACTCCTGAACTGAAACTTCTATATTTTGATACATACTTTCCAAAACCGTTGAGTTCGTTTCCTAACGCTCGACGTACATCATTTTACGACTAGTTTTTCGGAGCCATTTTTGTTACTTTCATGAAAATTCCGACGACATTGTTTTACGACGAAAAGTGATAATTTCACTATAAATCATTATAAAACCATTGTAGGATGACATTTTGACGTAAATACTTGTAAAGTGATTTAAGAATGGTCAAGACGTCAAAAGAGTATTTTTCGACGATAAGTAATATTTTTCAAAACTCGCAAATGGTATAAATAACATATGAAATGCATGCATAACATTACATTGCAACTCATTACATATCATATCATTCGTTATAGGTCCCGGTTAAAGCATCACGATATACCTCAGTGTACTCACTCTTGTCATCATTCCAGTTTACCAAGTGAGTTTTCATAGCCCCGTCGATCATGCTTTTAATTATTTTCAAACTTACGGGGGAGAATACATTGCACAACATTTTTATTACGATACCAAGTATGTTAAATTCATTTACATTGCTTAAGTTACCGCATTTGCCAATTGAAAAGTCCCCATTACCCGAACATGAACCGTTAATCTTTGAAGCGAGGATGAGTGGATAGATCTATCGAGGGTGACGCCTCCATCCAGGTTGGTGAATCCCAACTAGTCATACGGATGCATTTCATTTAATAACATTATTGAGTTGTCCGCAAACACTCTACAGGGGCATACATTATGAACAGTCTAGTTTCGGTGTCATGGACTTATAGCAATTGTAACATTTTTTCGTGACTTAATTGTCATGCCTGGTCTATACTTGCGTAGTCGTATAAAACATTTATATAAACCTATGATTTCTCACCAACATTATTGTTGACCGTTTTAGCAATGTATTTTCAGGTAACTAAGACATACGCATGGCATGGTTAAGGAACCACCTTTTGAGTCGCGGCGTCGACTTATATCATTGTACATTATGGCACTTTATTTCAAAACATCGTTTGGACTTGTAATATATTGTATTTCCGCAAACTTTATAAACTTTTGGGACCGATGTTGTAACTCTGAACGCTTTTATTAAATATCCAACGATGTGTTTTTAAAACGACACTTTAGGTCGTTCAATGTAACTGTGATTGTTGTGCTATGACAGTCTATCCCCAGGAATTCCATTCCGCTGCAAAACAGGTAAATTGGGGGTGTGACAGATTGGCATCAGAGCTTCGGTTATAGAGAACTAGGTTGCATCATTGACCCTAGACTATAACTACATCATCATAGCATCTCATCATTTCATCATAAATACATAGTCACTATACATGCGGTTTTATACGCACATTCTTCGAGTTATTTACTTTCGTTTCGAAATCGATGGTCACATAGATGCCTTCAAATGCCCATCCCATTATACTCACATCACTTTGTCATGGAGAATGCCTTGTCATTCCCTATCACAATTTTAACATCAGTTGACTCAACACCGATAACATCAGATGATGACACTGAGACCTTTTAGGAGGACGAAGTTGCACCTACACCATCACGATCACTATTGATTCACGGTAGGATCAGGACAATTTTTATCACTCAGTTGGGACAGATCATACCATTGGGTAGAATTTATAGGCTTAGTCCTAATAAACCTATTTTCTTAACTCACCACAAGGATTTCCAATATCATCATTGTCATTATTTTCATCATCATTATCATTTCGAGCACCATCCGTACCATCACATCTCATACACGATACTCATACACCTGACTTGCAGCTTGGGAAGCGTGCATGATTTGACACACCATTACCATCTACCACTAAGACTATAGACACTACACCATCTCATAGGTTTGAGGACTGTGAGAGTTCTAGGGCTATTGTTGCTAGACCGCCTACTACTCCTACACTTGAAACACGATTAGACCACCAACAGGAACAGATAATAAGTACCTTTCTAGCTAACGTAATCTTTATCATTTATTATCTCTACGATAATCACCACCTTGTTTATTTCATTCCTTACTCCAATTGCCCAATTTTCCATCATTTCACGTCGATACATCACTATTTTACTAGGGGTTAGGTCAACTTTATTCTTGACCAATTAGTAGACTATTACTACTCGATAAGGTTCTCCTATGTATCCTGCAAACCATCCAACAAATTTTATTCCAAATTATCCTGCTACTATTTAATGAAATTATTTCACTTGATTTTATTTCGAACTATTTTATCACCATCTTAGAAACGTTGTTTCATAAAGTTTTAACGCAAGTTGTTTTATTACCAACTTATCAATTGGTTTCAGTCATTTTATCAACTATTTAATATCCTCATGCGAAACGATTTTCATGTTACTCTGAAAAAAAAAAAAAAAAAAATCATTGAGCCATTATCTTACAAAACAAAACGTTGAATACCATCTAAAACTTCGGAGGAACATAATACCATTTCAACAAAAACAAGCATCACATCATTTGTCCTTGATTATACATGGCCTGATTACCTATGTATAATTCAGGAAGAATTATGTCATGAAAGTAACAAGCATCATTTCGAATCTCCTAAAACAATTCTCATTTAAAAGCAAAGTTTTATAATCAGATAAATCGTGCATAAACATTTCTTTTTGTTAACACTCTATAGATGCTTACGCCATTTATCTCTCACTCAACCGATAAGTTAGGAATTGACGAGTGACCTTTTTAGGAAAGACTTCCTATACCATCTGTGAGGAGGATTCCTCGATACAAGAAAACAATGAAAGGATTTTGGAATTTCCAACAAGGGCTAGAAGTAAGTAGCGAGACGTTTCAAAACTCAACAAAAATCTTAAGACATCACGAGACATTTCGAACCACTATTTTGGATTAGAATCCAAATTCTGCTATTTCATAAGTACTAGCTAGACCGAGTTACAAGACTTAGTACTAATCGAATACACACTAAGCAACACTATAGGAATAAACCAATTCTCCTAATTGAGACTACAGAACATTTCATTAAACAAGGCTTCAACAATATGTGAACTTCCCTACAATGAGTTTCCCTTAAAGGAAAATTTTGGTTAAATTAAGGTTATCGATATAAACTTCCTCTAAGGCATTGTGTTCTCTAGAAATTCCAAGTAACCTCACTTCTATATCAAGAGATGCCACAGGTTTGAACATGTCGGACAATCAATGACTCCCCATCTACAAGTGAAACTAGAACAAACATTCTTCGACATAGTTTGAGCTGATACCTATTTTCTTGCTAGCATGATAACAATATTAGTGATGAACTATTTTGGAAGCACTCAATATCGGAACAAATCTTGAAAACCAACCACTACACCACCTTACTTAAATATTTAAGGTTTGTGACTTTACAACATGGAGCATGGAAACACTTCGATAATCAAACAATAAACATTTTAGTCATAGAGACTAAGCACCTTAGGCAAGTAAGACTCAAGTCATGACATTCGATAGGACTAGAAACGCGAGGAATCACAATTGTTACCTATAATCTATTCTTTTCAATGAGGTCCTTTCTGACGGATTTAATATTTTGAAATCTAACACGAGACACGTGGTATCAATTCCAGTTGTACCTATTATAAGCTATTCGATTCACCTTAGACTGCCGACAGTCACTTCAGATTTCCATGAAACCTACTAGGACATGATTACCGCCTACTATCCTCAGCTCAATGGTTAGAGCTAGAGAGCAATTCCCACATTAGATGATATGCTCAAGCCAAGATGACCTTCTAGAAATGGTTAGGCAAATCATTCTCCATCGACAAGTTTCTTTGCAACAATAGTTAGCTCATGAACATATTGACTACACCATTTGAGGCAATCAGAAGGTTGAGGTATCAATCACTTATTCAAGGATTAAACTCAGGAAAGTCCATTTCATTAGTCCATAACTCATTCATGAAACAAACAAAGAAGTTATACAAATCAAGAATCAGTTACAAGTAACAACATATAGCTAGATAAGCTACATCGTTATACGATGCAAAATTTGGAGATATGTCCCATAAGCCGCAAACCATTAGAATTTCAAGTTGGTAACAAATTATGTTCAAAATCTTGCCTTGGAAAGCGAAGTGCGATTCAGAAAACACCTGGACGAACCGATACGACTCATATATCCTCACCTTTCACCGATGACACCAGAGAACCCAACACTAACTGAATTCAGTGGACTGAATTCCTTTTGATGGGCTTAATGTGACAACCCGTACTTTCAGGTCATTTCTCGAAACAATTCATGCTTCACAATTTCATCATTTATCGTAAACTAGGTTTACGTGTTCCAAATTCGCATAACCTTTATGGTTTAGCGGCGAATTCATGATCATATCATCACGAACATTTCATATGGACTAAGTTTAGTCTACATTTCATTAGCATCATTTGCATCATATTAGTTCATTCATGACATTTCATTTCACTTTAAACGCGTAAATTTTATATTAAATAAACGTTATCGCGTGAGTTATTATTTTGAACATTTAATCCGCTACTTTCAAAAATGATCCCGATATATTTTTATACTTACATTTAGTTTATAAAAACTATATTTTAAGTTTACCTAGTGTTTTAAATTTATTTTGTATATAAATCGTTAAAGTTATATTATTACGACGTTTTTCTTAAAAACTACTCGATAATTATTTTATCACTCAAATTTTACAAGGAATGTATTTTACAATTTTTATGATCTCATTACATTCTACTTTGGTCTATTAAAAATCTCTTTTACCTACAAGCTACCATTTACCTTTACTTATACATTTTCCTACATTTTTAACAATTACACAAATTATACACAATACATTTAAAAAAAAAAAAAAAAAAAAAAATTTATTTTTACCAAACCCCTCCCCCTTGGCCGACAAGGGGAGGGTTGGCATTTAATGGAGTTAGTAAAATTTCTTTGATTGTATAAGTTTATACTCCAAAGTCACTTATTCATTCATTTCTCACATATTCACAAGTGTTAGTAAAAAAAAAAATCTTCTTTCTCTCTTTGGTTCTACTCCATAACCGGCCATATAGGTGTTTCAAGAAGGGATCAAAAATTGTGCTAGTTCAAGCATTAACAATCTAGATCACACTCTTTATAAGGTTTTGAAATAAAAACCTAGAGTGTTTAAGTTAAACCTTGTTCTTTACACCTCATCAAGTTTACTTGTAAGCATATCATTTACATTCTTCATGTTTCCTTTTCATTTCATATTTATCTCTTCATTTTCATAGCAAACATGCAAGACATATGTTGATTTATACCATTTTACATGATTTTTAGAGTAATATATATATAAAGGTCATCCTATAATTATCCCCTTGGTATATGTTGGTCTTGATGATGTTTAGGAACTCATGACACCCTAAGAAGGTGTATGGTAGGATTAGATTAGCTTTGGAGTTGATTTGAAGGGATTGGAATAGGTTTAGTACGAGAAAAACTATTTTCGATAAGTATAAAAAGTGTTCTGTCCTTGTTTTGATTTTCTGGAAAATCCGACTGTAGGCACGAAATTTTGGCCTTGATATTTAGAAAATATACTTTAAAACGAATCCGTGGCCGCTTGAACGGATTAAAACGGAGTTATAACGAAGAAGTTATGAATTTTTCAAGTTTGACGACGATATATATATTTTTCTGAAATTTCAGCATACTATTTTTACTTTATTCGAGTCAAAAACGAGCCTTAAGCTTTACAAATTATTTCGACTTATCAAAAATATATTAGTATACTTTGTTACGAAGCTAAGGACGATAATAACGAGAAAACGGATTTGAAACGACTAAGATATGCACGTTTTCATAAAATTGCCGTAACTATTATTTTCTTAAAAACTATATTATTTTTACGAGACAAGTGTTACGGTAACTAAAACGACCATGTTGGAGGCTGTTTTTATCTATGATGTAGAACTTTTTGGAACGAAATGTCTTCTAATAAAATTGAGATCATCGAGCATATTTTTCAAAACAACCAACCGTTTGTATAGCGGAGTTGTAGTAAATTATTTATGGATGTTTAAACTTGGCCGAAACTCATTTTTAACCAACATTTTAGCCAAAATCACCATCTTTAACCTTTATTATCTTTATGTTCGAGACCTTTTTGACGAAAACTCCTGAACTGAAACTTCTATATTTTGATACATACTTTCCAAAACCGTTGAGTTCGTTTCCTAACGCTCGACGTACATCATTTTACGACTAGTTTTTCGGAGCCATTTTTGTTACTTTCATGAAAATTCCGACGACATTGTTTTATGACGAAAAGTGATAATTTCACTATAAATCATTATAAAACCATTGTAGGATGACATTTTGACGTAAATACTTGTAAAGTGATTTAAGAATGGTCAAGACGTCAAAAGAGTATTTTTCGACGATAAGTAATATTTTTCAAAACTCGCAAATGGTATAAATAACATATGAAATGCATGCATAACATTACATTGCAACTCATTACATATCATATCATTCGTTATAGGTCCCGGTTAAAGTTTCACGATATACCTCAGTGTACTCACTCTTGTCATCATTCCAGTTTACCAAGTGAGTTTTCATAGCCCCGTCGATCATGCTTTTAATTATTTTCAAACTTACGGGGGAGAATACATTGCACAACATTTTTATTACGATACCAAGTATGTTAAATTCATTTACATTGCTTAAGTTACCGCATTTGCCAATTGAAAGTCCCCATTACCTGAACATGAACCGTTAATCTTTGAAGCGAGGATGAGTGGATAGATCTATCGAGGGTGACGCCTCCATCCAGGTTGGTGAATCCCAACTAGTCATACGGATGCATTTCATTTAATAACATTATTGAGTTGTCTGGCAAACACTCTACAGGGGCATACATTATGAACAGTCTAGTTTCGGTGTCATGGACTTATAGCAATTGTAACATTTTTCTGTGACTTAATTGTCATGCCTGGTCTATACTTGCGTAGTCGTATAAAACATTTATATAAACCTATGATTTCTCACCAACATTATTGTTGACCGTTTTAGCAATGTATTTTCAGGTAACTAAGACATACGCATGGCATGGTTAAGGAACCACCTTTTGAGTCGCGACGTCGACTTATATCATTGTACATTATGGCACTTTATTTCAAAACATCGTTTGGACTTGTAATATATTGTATTTCCGCAAACTTTATAAACTTTTGGGACCGATGTTGTAACTCTGAACGCTTTTATTAAATATCCAACGATGTGTTTTTAAACGACACTTTAGGTCGTTCAATGTAACTGTGATTGTGGTGCTATGACAGTCTATCCCCAGAAATTCCATTCCGCTGCAAAACAGTAAATTGGGGTGTGACAGATTGGCATCGAGCTTCAAGTTATAGAGAACTAGGTTGCATCATTGACCCTAGACTATAACTACATCATCATAGCATCTCATCATTTCATCATAAATACATAGTCACTATACATGCGGTTTTATACGCACATTCTTCGAGTTATTTACTTTCGTTTCAAAATCGATGGTCACATAGATGCCTTCAAATGCCCATCCCATTATACTCACATCACTTTGTCATGGAGAATGCCTTGTCATTCCCTATCACAATTTTAACATCAGTTGACTTATCACCGATAACATCGATGATGACGAGACCTTTTAGGAGGACGAAGTTACACCTACACCATCACGATCACTATTGATTCACGGTAGGATCAGGACAATTTTTATCACTCAGTTGGGACAGATCATACCATTGGGTAGAATTTATAGGCTTAGTCCTAATAAACCTATTTTCTTAACTCACCACAAGGATTTCCAATATCATCATTGTCATTATTTTCATCATCATTATCATTTCGAGCACCATCCGTATCATCACATCTCATACACTATACTCATACACCGACTTGCAGCTTGGGAAGCGTGCATGATTTGACACACCATTACCATCTACCACTAAGACTATAGACACTACACCATCTCATAGGTTTGAGGACCGTGAGAGTTCTAGGCTATTGTTGCTAGACCGCCTACTACTCCTACACTTGAAACACGATTAGACCACCAACAGGAACAGATAATAAGTACCTTTCTAGCTAACGTAATCTTTATCATTTATTATCTCTACGATAATCACCACCTTGTTTATTTCATTCCTTACTCCAATTGCCCAATTTTCCATCATTTCACGTCGATACATCACTATCTTACTAGGGGTTAGGTCAACTTTATTCTTGACCAATTAGTAGACTATTACTACTCGATAAGGTTCTCCTATGTATCCTGCAAACCATCCAACAAATTTTATTCCAAATTATCCTGCTACTATTTAATGAAATTATTTCACTTGATTTTATTTCGAACTATTTTATCACCATCTTAGAAACGTTGTTTCATAAAGTTTTAACGCAAGTTGTTTTATTACCAACTTATCAATTGGTTTCAGTCATTTTATCAACTATTTAATATCCTCATGCGAAACGATTTTCATGTTACTCTGAAAAAAAAAAAAATCATTGAGCCATTATCTTACAAAACAAAACGTTGAATACCATCTAAAACTTCGGAGGAACATAATACCATTTCAACAAAAACAAGCATCACATCATTTGTCCTTGATTATACATGGCCTGATCACCTATGTATAATTCAGGAAGAATTATGTCATGAAAGTAACAAGCATCATTTCGAATCTCCTAAAACAATTCTCATTTAAAAGCAAAGTTTTATAATCAGATAAATCGTGCATAAACATTTCTTTTTGTTAACACTCTATAGATGCTTACGCCATTTATCTCTCACTCAACCGATAAGTTAGGAATTGACGAGTGACCTTTTTAGGAAAGACTTCCTATACCATATGTGAGGAGGATTCCTCGATACAAGAAAACAATGAAAGGATTTTGGAATTTCCAACAAGGGCTAGAAGTAAGTAGCGAGACGTTTCAAAACTCAACAAAAATCTTAAGACATCACGAGACATTTCGAACCACTATTTTGGATTAGAATCCAAATTCTGCTATTTCATAAGTACTAGCTAGACCGAGTTACAAGACTTAGTACTAATCGAATACACACTAAGCAACACTATAGGAATAAACCAATTCTCCTAATTGAGACTACAGAACATTTCATTAAACAAGGCTTCAACAATATGTGAACTTCCCTACAATGAGTTTCCCTTAAAGGAAAAATTTGGTTAAATTAAGGTTATCGATATAAACTTCCTCTAAGGCATTGTGTTCTCTAGAAATTCCAAGTAACCTCACTTCTATATCAAGAGATGCCACAGGTTTGAACATGTCGGACAATCAATGACTCCCAATCTACAAGTGAAACTAGAACAAACATTCTTTGACATAGTTTGAGCTGATACCTATTTTCTTGCTAGCATGATAACAATATTAGTGATGAACTATTTTTGGAAGCACTCAATATCAGAACAAATCTTGAAAACCAACCACTACACCACCTTACTTAAATATTTAAGGTTTGTGACTTTACAACATGGAGCATGGAAACACTTCGATAATCAAACAATAAACATTTTAGTCATAGAGACTAAGCACCTTAGGCAAGTAAGACTCAGGTCATGACATTCGATAGGACTAGAAACGCGAGGAATCACAATTGTTACCTATAATCTATTCTTTTCAATGAGGTCCTTTCCGACGGATTTAATATTTTGAAATCTAACATGAGACACGTGGTATCAATTCCAGTTGTACCTATTATAAGCTATTCGATTCACCTTAGACTGCTGACAATCACTTCAGGATTTCCATGAAACCTACTAGGACATGATTACCGCCTACTATCCTCAGCTCAATGGTTAGAGCTAGAGAGCAATTCCCACATTAGATGATATGCTCAAGCCAGTATGACCTTCTAGAAATGGTTAGGCAAATCATTCTCCATCGACAAGTTTCTTTGCAACAATAGTTAGCTCATGAACATATTGACTACACCATTTGAGGCAATGAAGGTTGAGGTATCAATCACTTATTCAAGGATTAAAATCAGGAAAGTCCAATTCATTAGTCCATAACTCATTCATGAAACAAACAAAGAAGTTATACAAATCAAGAATCAGTTACAAGTAACAACATATAGCTAGATAAGCTACATCGTTATACGATGCAAAATTTGGAGATATGTCCCATAAGCCGCAAACCATTAGAATTTCAAGTTGGTAACAAATTATGTTCAAAAATCTTGCCTTGGAAAGCGAAGTGCGATTCAGAAAAACACTAGACGAACCGATACGACTCATATATCCTCACCTTTCACCGATGACACTGTAGAACCCAACACGAACTGAATTCAGGGACTGAATTCCTTTTTGGATGGGCGAATGTGACAACCCGTACTTTCAGGTCATTTCTCAAAACAATTCATGCTTCACAATTTCAACATTTATCGTAAACTAGGTTTACGTGTTCCAAATTCGCATAACCTTTATGGTTTAACGGCGAATTCATGATCATATCATCACGAACATTTCATATGGACTAAGTTTAGTCTACATTTCATTAGCATCATTTGCATCATATTAGTTCATTCATGACATTGCATTTCACCTTAAACGCCAGAAATTTTATATTAAATAAACGTTATCGCGTGAGTTATTATTTTGAACATTTAATCCGTTACTTTTAAAAATGATCCCGATATATTTTTATACTTACATTTAGTTTATAAAAACTATATTTTAAGTTTACCTAGTGTTTTAAATTTATTTTGTATATAAATCGTTAAAGTTATATTATTACGACGTTTTTCTTAAAAACTACTCGATAATTATTTTATCACTCAAATTTTACAAGGAATGTATTTTTACAATTTTTATGATCTCATTACATTCTACTTTGGTCTATTAAAAATCTCTTTTACCTACAAGCTACCATTTACCTTTACTTATACATTTTCCTACATTTTTAAAAAATACACAAATTATACACAATACATTTAAAAAAAAAAAAAAAATTATTTTTACTAAAACCCTCCCCTTGACAAGGGGAGGGTTGGCATTTAATGGAGTTAGTAAAATTTCTTTGATTGTATAAGTTTATACTCCAAAGTCACTTATTCATTCATTTCTCACATATTCACAAGTGTTAGTAAAAAAAAAATCTTCTTTCTCTCTTTGGTTCTACTCCATAACCGGCCATATAGGTGTTTCAAGAAGGGATCAAAAATTGTGCTAGTTCAAGCATTAACAATCTAGATCACACTCTTTATAAGGTTTTGAAATAAAAACCTAGAGTGTTTAAGTTAAACCTTGTTCTTTACACCTCATCAAGTTTACTTGTAAGCATATCATTTACATTCTTCATGTTTCCTTTTCATTTCATATTTATCTCTTCATTTTCATAGCAAACATGCAAGACATATGTTGATTTATACCATTTTACATGATTTTTAGAGTAATATATATATAAAGGTCATCCTATAATTATCCCCTTGGTATATGTTGGTCTTGATGATGATTAGGAACCCATGACACCCTAAGAAGGTGTATGGTAGGATTAGATTAGCTTTGGAGTTGATTTGAAGGGATTGGAATAGGTTTAGTACGAGAAAAACTATTTTCGATACGTATAAAAAGTGTTCTGTCCTTGTTTTGATTTTCTGGAAAATCCGACAGTAGGCACGAATTTTTGGCCTTGATATTTAGAAAATATACTTTAAAACGAATCCGTGGCCGCTTGAACGGAATAAAACGGAGTTATAACGAAGAAGTTATGAATTTTTCAAGTTTGACGACGAAATATATATTTTTCTGAAATTTCAGCATACTATTTTTACTTTATTCGAGTCAAAAACGAGCCTTAAGCTTTACAAATTATTTCGACTTATCAAAAATATATTAGTATACTTTGATACGAAGCTAAGGACGTATAATACGTAGAAAACGGATTTGAAACGACTAAGATATGCACGTTTTCATAAAATTGCCGTAACTATTATTTTCTTAAAAACTATATTATTTTTACGAGACAAGTGTTACGGTAACTAAAACGACCATGCTGGAGGCTGTTTTATCTATGATGTAGAACTTTTTGGAACGAAATGTCTTCTAATAAAATTGAGATCATCGAGCATATTTTTCAAAACAACCAACCGTTTGTATAGCGGAGTTGTAGTAAATTATTTATGGATGTTTAAACTTGGCCGAAACTCATTTTTAACCAACATTTTAGCCAAAATCACCATCTTTAACCTTTATTATCTTTATGTCCGAGACCTTTTGACGAAAACTCCTGAACTGAAACTTCTATATTTTGATACATACTTTCCAAAACCGTTGAGTTCGTTTCCTAACGCTCGACGTACATCATTTTACGACTAGTTTTTCGGAGCCATTTTTGTTACTTTCATGAAAATTCCGACGACATTATTTTACGACGAAAAGTGATAATTTCACCATAAATCATTACAAAACCATTGTAGGATGACATTTTGACGTAAATACTTGTAAAGTGATTTAAGAATGGTCAAGACGTCAAAAGAGTATTTTTCGACGATAAGTAATATTTTTCAAAACTCGCAAATGGTATAAATAACATATGAAATGCATGCATAACATTACATTGCAACTCATTACATATCATATCATTCGTTATAGGTCCCGGTTAAAGCATCACGATATACCTCAGTGTACTCACTCTTGTCATCATTCCAGTTTACCAAGTGAGTTTTCATAGCCCCGTCGATCATGCTTTTAATTATTTTCAAACTTACGGGGGAGAATACATTGCACAACATTTTTATTACGATACCAAGTATGTTAAATTCATTTACATTGCTTAAGTTACCGCATTTGCCAATTGAAAGTCCCCATTACCTGAACATGAACCGTTAATCTTTGAAGCGAGGATGAGTGGATAGATCTATCGAGGGTGACGCCTCCATCCGGGTTGGTGAATCCCAACTAGTCATACGGATGCATTTCATTTAATAACATTATTGAGTTGTCTGGCAAACACTCTACAGGGGCATACATTATGAACAGTCTAGTTTCGGTGTCATGGACTTATAGCAATTGTAACATTTTTCCGTGACTTAATTGTCATGCCTGGTCTATACTTGCGTAGTCGTATAAAACATTTATATAAACCTATGATTTCTCACCAACATTATTGTTGACCGTTTTAGCAATGTATTTTCAGGTAACTAAGACATACGCATGGCATGGTTAAGGAACCACCTTTTGAGTCGCGGCGTCGACTTATATCATTGTACATTATGGCACTTTATTTCAAAACATCGTTTGGACTTGTAATATATTGTATTTCCGCAAAATTTATAAACTTTTGGGACCGATGTTGTAACTCTGAACGCTTTTATTAAATATCCAACGATGTGTTTTTAAAACGACACTTTAGGTCGTTCAATGTAACTGTGATTGTGGTGCTATGACAGTCTATCCCCAGGAATTCCATTCCGCTGCAAAACAGGTAAATTGGGGGTGTGACACGTGAAGCGTATCTACTTATGATGTATTACTCCTTGCTAGCTATCCAATTCTACCTACTGAATTGTCACGTCCTATTGATGGTTGAATTGTCACGTCCTTATTCTTAACGCGTTGTGTTTTCTAAGGTCGTAGGTGTGCATTCCCTAACTCTTTGAAGTCACCTTTAAGTGTAGTAAACTAAATCCACTAAGTCATTCATAAACTAACTTTGAGGTTATCTTTGGGTTTAGCAAACGAAATCCACTAAGTCATTCATAAACTATCCAAGATTTATCAAGTATTAAACACAACGATAGCCTAGTCGCACTCCTAAGCCAATTACAATTAAGATAAGAGACAACCAATCAAACAAGAGACAGTAGGATGCAAGAATTATAAACTAAACCAATTAGACTCATTGAAATTGTCACACCCCTAATGATGAAGATATACACAAGCATCATTAAGAAATCAATAAGATCTAATTAATTATAAGTTTCATACAATCATAAGCAAACACTAGATGAATTAGCCAAGTATAATTAATGAAGAGCAAGCAATAATTATGATAATTGAAGACATTCCATAGGATTGGATTAACAAACAAACCATTACACGATGTTTCTAGAGTGTTTGAAACCTTTTAAGTTGCTGGAAAAACACCTACCTAAACCATGGAATCGGACTTAGGGTTTAGGGCTTACAAAAAGTGAAGTTATAAGGTTATATTTTTAGGCAAATTTTCTGTCGGCAAAGAGTGACGGCGTCACACCTATAGAGTGACGGAGTCACGACCATTTTTTCACAAAACTGTAGATTTTCTCGTTCCGATCGCGTGGGCTTTTGAATCACTTAAATCCGAGTTCGTATGCAAAAGTTATGGCCAAAACAATATCAGCTACTTCGCTACAAGATGTTGCAGCTTGTGACGGCGTCACCTTATGGTTGTGACACCGTCTGGATCAAATCTAGGGCGTCCGAGTTATGACGCCCTACTCTTTTAAAACCTGAATCCGTCACTTGATATTAAGCAATTTGGCTACTGAGCCGTCACAAAATGTGTACGGCGGCGTCGCAGTTAAGCAGTGACGCCGTCGCCTTCAGTTCCAGCAGCCTGAGTGTCTCGATTCTTGACTTTGGCCATTTTCTTCGTATATTCGCGCCTTTTCGTCCGAATAAGTGTCATTCCAGCATTTTGCCTTCAAGATACCTAAAAAGTGAAAAGGAACGATATTAAGTAATAACGGATACAAAAGTGATCAAATAAGGGCTTAAACGACCCCTCAAAAAGGTACATTTTAAAACCTTATCATTTAGTGTGCATCGATGTTACCCTTCGGCATTTCTGTGAAGGTAAGTTGTGAAAGTTTTTTGTGTTGTTTGCACACATAAATCCTTTCAGACTCCCACTTGTGCAAACACAGCAACGCAAGAACTTCTTTCATTGTACCAAGAGGTCCCAAGCAAGACATTTCAGTACCTCACTCATAGAAACCGATTCAACACCCGTATAGTGATATTACCGTCGTTAACTACACCCAGTTAAGTCCTGCTTAAACTTCAGGTTTAAGCTTGTCTCAAACTTCAGGTTAAGCCCAGGGTATATGACTGTAACCCTTCGCATTTTGTCGATATTTTTGGAAAGTACTCTGCATGGATATCTTAACCTTCAAGATACTTTCACCCTTTCTTGTTCTCGTGTATGATTTGAACTCCCACAGTTCTTCAGGCACTTTTGTCGTACGGTCGTACTCTCCTCAAATCATAGCACACAAGGGCCCATGAAAAATATCATTCTCTCCAGTTTATTTCAACTTGGAGCTGCAAATTGCCATCTTGGCCAATAAGCCATTCTTCCTTACTTCCCACTGAACTTGACGCTAGAACACAACGCTATGCTTTTACATTGTAAATGGAAACTAGATCTAAGCTTTGTGAGAAACAAAGTCAGGCAACCTACATCCTCGGGTCATTGGGATAGTCCGTCACGATTAGAGAACGCTATTAACTATAATCCATATGGTCACTTCTCGATCACAGTCACGTCCAACATTTGATGCCGCAAATGCATATGAAACTCACCAACTTCTCCAAAATATTTCTCGTTTCAAAATAGATGTACAACATTATCTTGGTATCCCTTTATGATAGTCAGCTAAGGACCCCCTTTAGAATGAAATGTATTTCATTCATGGATTCAAAATGCTAAGTAGAATCTACTCGTAATGTCTCGTCGATTTGCACCAAGTTTCAAACCGTCCATTGTTGACTTTCTATATATATAAGCAAAATATAGATAAAATCACATTTAATGGAAGTAATCTTACAATTATATTATCCGTCATTCTTATCATATCTATGAAAGCTAAGTTTTTGGTATATGTACAAGATACACCCTTTTAGGTCAAATTGAATTTTAGGTATTCAGCTTTATTTTTTTTTCAATTTAAGAAATTGAAGTTGGTTTTTGTGTAACGAAAGGTTTTTAAACTTTTCGAAAGATGTTATCGGTCTTTTTTTTTAACTTAAATGCTTAATTAATTTGATGTGTCTTTATAATTGAGTATTTAAAAGTTATTTTATGACTGGTAATCACTTTTAAAAAGTATTAAAAAAATATATTACACAATATATAACTTCGATACCTTAAATTGAGAAAAATAAAGTTGAGTACGTAAAATTCAAATTTACCTAAAATGTGATACAGTTGTGTGCGATTTGCCCAAATATTATGGTTTGAAATAGGGAATTGATTTGCACACTTTCATTTTTGATTGAAACACTTTAATTATTGCATCAGACAATTGTATTATGTTTACATCATGCTTTGATTACTTGTACAATGAGTGTGCAAATAAAAAAATAAAATTTCAAACCACCTCCCTTTAAAATAATGAAGCTTCAACTCAAGCAAGGAGAATTGAGTATAGTTATTAAATAAAACAAATTAAAAAAAAAAAAAAAAAAAAAACAAAAATAGGTAGAAAAGAGCAATACTTCGTATTCTTCAACAACATTTAAAGTGTGTAACTTAGGAGACGTTTGGTACGACTGAATCGCAGTGAATGGAAACACAAAGGCATAATGAAATGGCAGAGAAAGAGAATGACTCTCATATAATAGAAGGGATTCCACTGTTTGGGGAAATAAGGAATATAATGTAAGAATCGATGAAAGAATTCATTCCTGTGTTTGGTACGACAAAGCATGAAAATAATTTTTTTTAAGTTGATTTATTTGGGTACTCAGGTCGTATAATTTGATTTTTTTTTCAAGTTGACTTATAGTTTCGCCTGACCTTTGAAACATGTTTAATATTATACGACTTTTTTTTCATTGTATGCAAGTGTGTGTAAGAACGTAGCTACTCCATTATGTGTGTGATAAGTACTATACTGTGTAATCCATGCGTAATAACAAAATTTAAGACCAATTATATGTATTGTTAAAAACTACTCCAATATACTATGTAACCCAAGCATTTTTTTTTATATATTATAGATTATCGATAAAGCATTTGATCACTTTACACCAACAATTAATTAAATTATTATTTAGTTATGGCAAAAGATGTAGTTCAGGTCATAAAGTGTATGAACTCTCATACCAATATTTAACTGTTAAAGATATAAAGAACAATGGAGATAGTATGTGATAAAACAGAGGACATACGTTGTGGTTCTAAAAAGAAAATAAACTGTGTATATAGACTACAAGATACAATTTTAATGAAAAGAAAATTGTGTTATGGATATAGCATACAACCATTTGAAAACAAGAAGAAAACAAAATACCTTTTGAAGATGAAAGACACCAGTAGAATTGATGGAGTAAATTGTCTGATGTATGTTTTTTTATATATGTTGGTGTATTGTTAGCCTTCTTTTTTCTACGTTATTGTTTCACAAGGGAATGATTAGTGTGTTAGGTCACCATATATGTAACACAAGCATTAATATGTAGAAATAGAGAAGAGAGAATGATCGGTTGAACAATAACACACACACACACACACACACGTATGAATATAGAATGGTTATGCGTAGGAGTGAAAGTGAAATGAATTGAACAACCAACCCTCAAGTGAGGGTTATTACAAGGTATTTATAGGAGAGGGAGCTAGGGCAACACTCCTAGTCCCTTCCTTTCTTTTATGGGCTTGGGCCTTGGCTTATGGGCCTTCTACATAAGCCTAAGGCTAATTACTAACATAAAGGCCATATTAAGCTAACTATTACATATGAATCACTAACACTTGAATTAAGGTTTAGGAGTAATTCCAACAATCTCCCCCTAAGTGTTAGTGATGAATGAAAGAGTGATAACGTTGTAGGTGTTGATGTAATAGTAGCTTTGACGTCTTCTGACATTCTTCTTTCTTGTGAGAAGAAGTGTCTTGATTCGAACAATCTCCCCAGTGTAGAGAAATTGGTTCCTTTGAAAAGTTCTCGCTTGACGTCTTCAATTTCTTTGTTCTTTTGTTCTTTGTTCTTTGAAAATGATAGTATGTTGTTGTTGTCTGCCGCATCACGTCGCTTCGTTGTTTCAGTTGTCTCCACGCCTTTCTCCAACATGCTCACACGCTCTTTAACGTTGGATTACTGTTGATGAAGTTCTTCAAGTCTTTAAACTTTGTAGATTCTTTGTTGACGAAGAATCATTCTGACTTTGTGTTGCCTTTGATTATGAGAGAACTTCCATAAGTGATGTTTGTTGGTATGAGCATGTGGAGAATCAGACGATCACCCTTCCAGAGCTTCCATAAGAAGTAAACATAAGAAAGGTTAGTAATAAGCGGATTCCAGCACTTACAAGTTTGAACTTCGAGAGTGTTAACAGCATAATGTGAAAACACAACTCTAATTCTCACAAAGGCCGTTCCCGAACCGGAGTCCCACAAGTGAGATAACACGATGTACCGAAGTACACCTACGATTCAGATGAGTCGCTGAGGTACACCTAAGCATCACCTCACGACTGTAGATCGTTTGAGACCACTAAGCGTAATCCACGAGGAGTTACCGAAGCGACCTGCCGTCAGGTCGCTTTTGATGTTGACCCTCGGCAGAGTTTCCATTCAATCACTGAGGATCACATATGTGAACCTCTCATAAATGTTCTCGACAGATTGCTAAGATCTGTGAAGGACTCGATAACGTACCACTGTTGTTCTTATTGTTGAATGACAAGTGGTGAAATGTCAAGTGTACCTATGAGATCTTTTGATGAATCTCGTGGCTCTAAACTCAATAGTGCGTTTTGGTTTTCCTGATCGGAGACTAGGAAGAGGGTCTCCTTCTTAAATACCAGCAATCTCTAAGAGAAAGCCGATAGTTTACGTAGGGTTCCCTGTGAGAATGAAACAAGCTTCTGTTGAGAGGAACTTGAGTGGTTAAGAAGGTTTAGTGCATGCGTCACTGGGTCCATGACGACTTTTAATCTTCAATACCGGCGTCATCAAGTGACTACCAGTAGCATATGAATTGAACCCGTGTTCCCCCTAAGTTGAATAATCTTGAGGGCTATTTTTTTCACCCTTTTCTTTGCTTTTCTTTTTAATTCTTCAACTCCTTCTTTCTCCGATTCTCATTTTCTCCTTTTTATAATCATACCTAAGGACTTCTAATTCTAACTATTGGTAGTGTCCTTGGGTAGATCCCTCCGGCTCTGGCGGATCATAGGACGGTTATTCCTAACCTTAATCACCTTATAACTCCATTGCCATAAAACCATTTCATGAAAATCTCTCGAAGTGTTTGTTAATGAAATACATGTTTGAACACTTCAAGAGTTTTAGATTTTCAGAAATACTCCCCTCCACATGTGCTTAAGAGTTTTGACTAAATTAAAGTGAGGAAAGAGCGCGACTTTTGAATTGATCGACTCAAGATAGACAAGCCCCTTTGCGAGACACGATTACGTTGCATAGTTAAAGAGATACATTGTCAACTTTTAGGTGACAACTAGCTCTAATAACTACCTTGAAGATGTGGACAACCCCTTGTCAAACCCGTCAAAGTTCATGTCTATCAAGAGTTTAATCGGGTACAATTTACTTGGATAAGTCTTGGAAGACAAATCTTTTCAATGTATGACTGTTCAGTTCCCGTCAATTCATGGGTTGAAGTCTTTTCACACGAGGATTCAATAGCAAAACACAACATATTTCTTATCACATAATTTTCTCCCCCTAAAAAATGGCATATAAATGTTATTTTTTAAGAAATGTTGAGAATAAATATGACCATTTTGAGTTTTGTGGGAAGATTACACAAACAGTTTGTGAACAAAGTTTTTAAGTCAAATACTCCCCCTCAACAAGTGAGATAAACGGTTGAGGTTTTGAAAATCATAAGGGGAAGTACTTGTTCTTTTGAGTAAAACCTTTGAAAGATGAAAGGTTTGATAAGTGTTACTCAAAAGTAAGAAGCTTTCGCTCCTTTTATAAGGATTGTGGCACTCAAGCCGCACCACGTGGTCCTTTATTTACAAGTGCGGTTGTACATCGCTGTTTATGTGTGCACAAGCCATTGTCAGATAATCAAACAAACAAAATCACAATCAAGAGAGTACCTAATGATTACAAACGATCGCCTACTTTCGAGGACGTTGGAAAGTCGAATCGGAAAGTTTGGTCATCCTCCCACATAGCTCTCCAACCGTAGATCCGATCTCGATGAATCAAACATTCATCAATCCTAGTGATAAATCAACGAACATCCTTGCAATCCTTTGAATTCCATCTCTTCGTCTAAATTATACCCAACTCAATGTCCTTCAATCGATATGCCAATCCATCTCGAACCATCTCCGGGGTGGCGTCATAGAACTTAGTGAATTTCATCGAAAGCCATGAAGCAAGTATGATGATTTTCACTTTGGTAGACAAACCCAAACTTTTTTTTATGAACGATTTTGTACTGAGGTTCTTGATTGATTCTGATGAAGTGTAGAATTTAGGTAAGATTCGACCCTGAGGTGGAGAACTTCAACACGCTTTTTGATTTGAAGCGTATGAAAACAAGGAGTGTAGTAATGTACTTGATCTAAATTTCGGTTGAGGTTTTCTCCTTTGGTGGTGTGGTTTCTGAATCCCTTGGTTGATCAGATGGTGGTGGCTGTGTAGCTTGTTGTGTAGTGGCGATAACCTGCTTAACCATTTGTCGAATCATTGGATGGAGTTGCCTTCTTAACAAATTTTGTTGTTGACATAGGTGTTTCTTATGTTGATGGAGGTGATGATTGAGATGATGATTTGGGTTTGGTGGATGTGTCAAGAGGTGTTTTAAGACTGTTAGTTTGTGTATTGGATTGTCAACTATGTAATTGACTGATTCCTTCTTAAACTTTTCCTTCTCAGCTCTAGCAGCTTCTTTTGCCTCTTTTCGAATCATTTCCTCTTCAGCCGCCAAATTATCATCATCAGGGACAATTTCATCCATATCATGATCGTAATCTCCTTCGTCATATATTTCCACATCTTCACCATGATTTTCTTCTTGCGGATGTTTTAGTTGTTGGTGTGGTTGCTTCATTTCAACAGTTGTGGTGACAGTGACACCCTGATCCTTACCGGGTTGATTAACCGGATCGGATAGGGTAAGAGATGTTTACAATGGATCTTCCATAAGTGGAGGACTACTACTTGACCTTCCTGCCCCACAGTGGTTGATTAACCGGAAAGGTTGAAGCATGGTGTTCCATCCTTTTCTGCTTTAATGTCTTACGAAATTGTATTTCCTCATCCATTGAATCATACTCATCATCAGTATGACTTTGTGAGCATGAATTTGAATGGATGTTGCGAAGAATGTCCACAAAGAATTTCGCAAGATGATTTAGAGCATATGAAGTTTTTGAAGACGACCCGGAGATTGTTCTTGCCAAATGTTTTGTC
The DNA here is from genome assembly GCA_910596185.1 of Chrysanthemum makinoi. Lineage (NCBI taxonomy): Eukaryota > Viridiplantae > Streptophyta > Magnoliopsida > Asterales > Asteraceae > Chrysanthemum > Chrysanthemum makinoi. Next base: position 105,117,515 of record OU343222.1, on the reverse strand, counting down.
GTATCCAGATGGGAATGTGTTTGCCATCGAGAGCTCAGCTGGGGCATTGATGTTTGCTTGATTTGCAGCCATTTTGTGATCTGAAAGACATTAGACAAAGATACAGACATATGGAAACACAATGTGTTTGTTTTAGTCTGATTTATTATCTAATTCCTTGTTTGATGGTAACATGTTTATGTTAGTTACAAGTCCTAAGTCACATTTGTCCAATTGTTTGAAGTTGAAGTGATAAGTTACGTGAACGTGTTAACAAAGTCCAAATCTTCACTTAACACACAACATATTAAATTTTTTAAGCATAAGTGTAACATTAGATATTAGTGACTTATGAGTAACATTTAACAAGTAACATATGCGTAATAGGCCAAAGTGTAGTGAATAGTGGTTTTGGAGTAACAAGGATCCTTATGCGTAAGAAAGGAGCTTATGCGTCAGAGTAAGCTAAAGCGTAAGACCAAGCTTATGTGTAAGAGTTTCTTACGCGTAAGACAAGTTCAAAGGCTTTTAGGCTTACGCGTAGGAATAAGCTAGATGTTATGCGTAAAGTTTACTTGTAAGAGTAAAGCTTATGCGTAACAAGCCTTGTTTACGAATATCTTTCCAAGATACACGTAATCCATCAGAGACCTCTTATGCGTAACATGTTAAACATAAACATGAAAACATGATTGCAGTTAATTCCAAACATCTTTATAGATCACAAAACAAGCACAAGAACATATCAGATACACACACAAAGACTTAGGCGTAAAATTACTTAAAACCCTAAACCCTTAATCTCTGCAGAAGAGATATAGCCACACAAATCGCAACAAGAATGTTTCGGAGAGTCATAGATGTCATATGAGTGCAATGGAACAAGATTTAACACATTTCCACCACAGAATCAGAAGATTCATGGGAGATGAACCCTAAAAACCTAAAACTTAAATTCTTACAGTTTAGATGTTTCTAGGCTAATTTAAAGGTTCAAAGCATGCATATAAACTTATTCTAACACTCTCTTGACCACATAAAACATATCACAGAATAGAAACACCCTAAATGAGCGCAAGAACCCTAGAATTCAAATTAATGAAATTTTAAGATTCTTGATGGTTTTGGACGATTGAAACAAGTTTAATAGACACTAAGAAAGGTTTTAACATAACTCATTTCAATCCAAACACTTTTATGCATAAACACCCAATTCGTTCGAGTGAACAATTTTGCAAAATCAGTTTAAAGAGTATTAACCGTTGGATTTGAAAGATTTTTGAAATCCTTGTTTAGAATCTTGATCAAAACAATTTAGAACTTACAGATTATGAATAGCTTGAACGGATTTGAAGATTTGAATTGGGCCGTTTGATCTTGGTGGTTTAGGAGTAAATGCACATGAAGTGGTGCATTGAATGTGTTAGGTGAATGATTTTGTTAAAATTAATTTGCCAAGTAGACACATTCAGTCCCTCAACCTTAAAGAGGTTCCAACCAAGATCCTTTAACTTCCGTTTAGGTTAGACAAAACACTTGTAAGGCAAGAAACTTAACGATACTCCCCCTCGACTTTTGAAATAATGAATTTTGAAGACATTTGAGTCCGAGGAGAGTATTTGACAAGAAACGTATCCACCATTTTGGAAGAAACAACATATTATAGAAAAACATGGAAGTACAAGGTTTTATGAAACTGAAAATGAAACTGAAAAATATTTACTTTCTCCCCCTCAACACTTGTTCGGGAAAAATAGTGAAAGATTTGATAGAACAAAGTGTTGACTGAAGATTTGTACTTGCGATGTTTGAAAGAATTTAGATAGAAGAATATTTTTGTTGTTTTATCGGATTTTATAATTTTGTATTTTTTTTTTGAAAAATATTTACAAAAGGAGGTTTTGGTGTTTGACTGGTTTTTTAAGAATGTTTTAAGAGTTCATCCAGTTCCTCTTGAGTCAAACACCGCATACCAATCGGTGGACCAACTCAAGAAACTCTAGCAGGAGCTAAGGCTTTGGTGAGGAGATATGCCAATTGGTATTCTGTACCCACAAAATATAATTCAACAGCACTGCTCCACGTGGTCCTTGATGAAATGATATCGAAGATCGATGTGCTTTGATTTCGAATGTTGAACCAATTTGCACGAGATCGCAATAGCACTCCATTGTCGCAAGTACATCGATTCTGTCAAATACGTAACCGTAGTCCTTGAGTTGTGTTCTCATCCAAATGACTTGAGCACAACACACCGACATGGCTACATATTCTGGTTTGGTTGAGGACAGCGATGTACCCTGCTTCTTCGATTGCTATGACACCAGTTTATCACTAAGAAATTGTAAAGCTCCTGAAGTACTTTTCGGTGAATCTAAGCATCCTGCGTGATCAACGTCTGAAAAAGTGATTAGTTTCAAAACCGAATCCTTCGGATACCGTATTCCCAAATTAATGGTTCCCTTGATGTATCGGAGGATTCTTTTAGCCTTAGAGAGGTTGGTTTCAGTTGGTCTCGATCGATAACGGAGCAAAGATAGACGGAAAAACAATATCGTCTGCTAGCTGTTAGATACATGAGAGACCCAATGATACTACGGTATTTGGTAGGGTCTACTAATTTCCCATGTAAATCGGCCTAGCTTGGTATGAGCCATTGGTGTGGCATAGGTGTCACAGTTTTGCATTCCAAATTTTTGTAATAATTCAAGGGCATATTTGGACTGACTCAAGAAAATACCACGGGGTGATTGATGAACTTGCATTCCAAGGAAGAATGTGAGTTCACCCATCATTGACATTTCAAAATGTTTTGTCATAAGTTTTGCAAAGGCATTTGAGTATTTTAAATGTGTTGACCCAAAAATGATGTCATCCACATAGATTTGAACGATTAAGATGTGAGCCCCGTGATATTGTATAAAGAGTGTAGGGTCGACCAAACCTTTGGTAAAATTATTGGCAATAAGGAAGGATGATAACTTATCGCACCACCCAGGGGCTTGTTTGAGACCGTAGAGAGCTTTCTTCGTTTGTAGACATGATTAGGGAACTCGATCAACGAATCCTTCGGGCCGGGCTAACATATACCGCTTCTTTCAGTTGTCCATTGAGAAAAGCAGTTTTGACATCCATCTGAAAGACCGTGATGGTCATGTGAGCCGCAAATGCCGAAAAATCCGAACAAGCCTCAAGACGAGCAATCGGAGCAAATGATTCTTAAATTCAATACCCTCCTCCCGTCTATAACCCTTAGCCACCAGACGTGACTTGTTTCGATTACGCCCTTCAAAGATCCAATTTGTTCTTCCAAATCCATTTGAGACCAATGACGTAGACCCCTGTTGGTCTTTCAACCAGTTCCCATACTTCAAGACGCTTGAATTGGTTGAGTTCTTCTTGCATGGATTCAATCCAGTTGTCTTTTGTCATTGCGTCTTTAATGTTTTTAGGCTCAGATTGGCAGACAGTAAGAGCATAAATGCAATGTTCACCGTCTGTGTGAAGACGTTGTCTTGTTACAACTGGTTGATTCGGGTTGCCAATTATGTTTTCAAGAGGATGGTCTTTTGTCCAACGATGTGTAGATGGTTGATGTTGGTATACATTGTGCAAATTTTGAGGATTGAAATGGTTTGTTGATGATTCCGCAACATCAGGTGCAGCAAATTCATTGGCAAACGGGTTAAAGAACGCATTTGGATCAAAATCTGCAGGTGGGGGTACTTCACTAAGAACATCATCAGCTGGTTCAGCGTCGTTGGATGCCGTTTGTTCAACTGTTGTTGTAGAGTCAACTGGTGGTGCTTCTTCAACAGAAGTTGGTGTAGCAGGTGTATCGTGTATGAGTAGTATCAGTTGAGCAGCAGAAACATCGGATACACCGAGCACGCTCATCAATATCGCCACTGAATGAGGAGCAAATAGTCTTTCCATTTGTTGACGAAAGTGTCGAGGGCTTGTTTCAAATTGATGATGGGGTTTGGGGGAATTTTGCGGTTGTGACCGGTTCCAAGTTGTTATACTCGAAGCCATTGCAAGTAAGTTCATCAAAATTAGCATGAATCGCTTCCATAACTTGTTTTGTACGATGATTCCGTGATCCGTAACCTTTAAAATTCTCACAATATCCAATAAAGACTCTAATGTCAGCTTTGGCTTTGAGCTTTCCAAAGTCATCACGATCATTATTCTGTAGCAGAGGGATCCAAATACATGAAAGTGTTTAAGATTCGGTTTTCGGTTGTAGAGAAGCTCAAATGGTGTTTTGTTGTAGCGCTTTTGTGATCATTGAACGGTTTTGAGTATATCATGCAAATGATACAGCCCACAAGTAACTGAATTTTAGCATTAATTAACATTGTTCTTGCACCTTCTACTAACGTTCGGTTTCGTCTTTCAACAACTCCGTTTTGTTCTGGTGTCCGTGCAATAGATGTTTGATGCTCTATTCCCACTTTCTCATAAAATTCTCGAAGAGTTTGGTTCACAAATTCAGTTCATTTGTCTGTTCCGATTTGGCGACGGTTTTGTCCGAGCTGAATTTGAATTTTCGTGAGAAAGGTGATGATCATCTGTGGAGCTTGGTCTTTGCTTCGAAGAAAGTAGACCCAAGTCCATCTTGAGTAGTCATCAACAATTACCAGGATTTAGCGTTTGCCGTTAATCGTTTGCACGCGCATCGGGCCACACAAATCCATGTGAAGAAGATGAAACACATGCTGAGAGCTATATTCCACCTTTGAAGGAAAATGAGCACGTGTGCTTTTCCCTTGTTCACAAGCTGAGCAAAGGTGATCTTTAGAATACCGGAATCGCGGGAGACCTTCAACAAGTTTGTGTCGAGCAAGGTTGGTTATGGTTTGAAAGTTTAGATGTGAGAGACGACGGTGCCATAGCCAAGATTTTGTAGATGTAACCTTTGAGAGTAGACATATGGGAGATGAAGCAATCAATACTTGCATGGAGATAGTGTAGAGACTGGATGAGCGCGCCACGGACATAAGATCATTTCCTTGTAGATCACGAATGAAACAAGTTTCTCCCCGAAGCGACTTCCAAGTCTCCATCACAAAATTGACCAACAGAAAAGAGATTGTGACCGAGGCCTTCCACATAATAAACCCTGCTAATTTCGATGTTTCCATTGATGTAATCTCCGTAGCCCATGATAGCTGCGAAGTGATCATTCCCGAACCTGACAGTGCCAATGAACTTTGAAACAAAGTTTGATAACAGTTTAAGGTTTCCTGTCATGTGTCGGGAACATCCTCTATCAACAATCCAGGATGATTCAGTATCACCGTGATACACAATGCATCTGAACTACACGATGGAATAGAAGTAGATGTGAAACCCGAAGAGTTAGAGGGTTCCGAAGCAGTTAGAGTAGAAATACACACATCAATGATTTTAGGCATCTATTTAAATCCTAGTGTATTGTGTATCCATTTCTGCCATCTCCAACTAGTCTTAGCTTTAGTCTTAGTGAATGGACTAGGTGGGGCTATATTCCTTGGAGATGATAATCTGGAGCTACAGGACATCAATTCATTTCTTAGAATCTAAAGAGGCGGCTTTACCTAGCAATGCACTTAGAAGCAGAGTGGGCCTAGAGGTATTCTAAATCTTAGGATTCCGTAAACGAGACAAGATAGCCTTAGCAACACATTTATCATGACAATCAGAACGCATACTTTTACGACATACAACACAAGAAGCATCGTGATCAATATCAAAAGTACTTAAAGGTTCAAAGATCGCCATTACAACACTTTTTCCATTACATTTGCTAGACGCAATATCTAAAGTGGGTGCAACCGGAGTCTTATTCAAAGTCCTACTTGTTCTTCTACTTCAAAGATTCTTTATTTGACTTTTCTTAGGTCGCAACTTCCTATTCTTCCTTGTATTGCTCCTAGGCCGTGAAGTGCGGACGTTTGGAAAAGAGGCAACTATTCCTGTTTCAAGAGAGGGAAGCACATTAGTAACTTGTGTTTTGTCAAGAGGCATTCTAGGTTCACGCTTACTAAGTGTTATTGGTGCAATTCTCTTAATGATGCTAGGCTGAACTTGTTCATACTTTCCTAACATTTCCTTTAACTTAATGATAGTATGCACCAAATCTTGATTTTCGTGAGCTAAGATTTCCAAAGAAAATTCATGACTTCTTTAGTGTGTGCAAGATAATGATCAAGTTCGTTTGATGCTTCATCACGCAGTCCTGTTTGAGTAAATCGATATGACACCATGTTCCTTTTAACTTTTGCCAGTTCTTGTTCATATTTTGAGATTTGACACTTAACAATGACACGCTTTGATCATCCAGTTGCTCAAGTTTTGATTAACATTGTTTGAACGAATCGCATTTTGGTTTGAAAAAGCAAGTTGTTGAATGTGAATATCTTTTGACACCATTGAAGACGACGTTATGCTTGAAAGTTCACTTAACAATCGTTCATTTTCAACTTTTAAAGACTCGAATCAAGCACATTATCAAGATTCTCAACAATTTCAACAAGTATCAACAATCACAGAGATATGATCGATGCATATGCAAATGATTGTAATAACACAAGATTATTGATATCGCTGACGATAACATTTTCCAAGAGTCGATCAACATCTTTTCGCAACAATTTCTTTTTACGTTTAGAATTTGAAATCGATGTTTCGCTTTCTCAAAACGTTCATGAGACCAAGTTCCTTGTGAAAATCCCTTTCCCAATATAGTGCACAGCTTTTCAAATTTTGACATGGGGTAAAATTCTTTTCTGAAAAATGTCTCTTTGTTCTCGTGCCAATGGTGAGTGAAAATGTTCAACTTTTATTTCAGAATGAAATCCAATCTCACGTTCCAAAAGTTTGATGTCAAAAGTGTGAAACTTGATGATCCAAAGCTTATAAAACAGTTATGCGTAGAACTAGTACCACGTATAAAACCAAGCTCAAAAACAAAGATCTACGCTAAAGTTTGAAACTTTTTGCCAAAAACAGATATTTTAACACCTTAAAACATTGAAAGTACAAGAATCTTAGATTGAAAAGTGTAAAAATAAGTTTTGCTTAACCAAAGTTGGAACCGCTTGTTACGCCAGAAGACCAAACTCACTTTTAACAACAAAAATGATTCACCCAACTATTTGGCGAATGATACCACTGTTAGGTCACCATATATGTAACACAAGTATCAATATGTAGAAATAGAGAAGAGAGAATGATCGGTTGAACAATAACACACACACACGTATGAATATAGAATGGTTATGCGTATGAGTGAAAGTGAAATGAATTGAACAACCAACCCTCAAGTGAGGGTTATTACAAGGTATTTATAGGAGAGGGAGCTAGGGCAACACTCATAGTCCCTTCCTTTCTTTTATGGGCTTGGGCCTAGGCTTATGGGCTTTCTACATAAGCCTAAGGCTAATTACTAACATAAAGGCCATATTAAATTAACTATTACATATGAATCACTAACACTTGAATTAAGGTTTAGCAGTGATTCCAACATAGTGAGAAAGGGTTCCTCTAAAATTGCCATTCCTTAGCTTTCTCCACTTTTTTTAAAGAATGAAAAGTTAAGTTTGAGAATGGACATTTAATGACTTGTTTCCATTCTTTACGTCTAACAAACATGGAAATGGACATTTTTTTCCATTCTCCTCTTTCTATTTCACCATACCAAACATCCCCTTAGTGTTTAAAGAAAAAGAATTCTGTCATAAAATGATCACGTTGTGTAAAACAAATTGAAACTATTGGGCCGTTAATAAGGCTCGTGTAATGTTCAAAGTTATCGATTATTAATCGTTTTTTTAATCAAAACTAGACAAGTATTCACGCATAACAACAAGATTTTCTAGCGGCAAATAGCTATATTTACACAAAACACTTCATCAAAATATTATTATAACTATTTACCACTATAAATTCCGCTGCTAATCACGGTACTCGTTTAGTAGATATAATATTTTTTCATGGCAATACTATAAAACAAACTTTGCAGTAAGGAGTCAATTTGATGAAAATTTTAACCTTTAACAAAGGGATAATGCTAAAACAATGTATTAAAGTTGATCACTTTTGAAATTGTATGTAACCAACTATTCTTTTTTTCATTGTAACACAAAACTTTTGAATTTTTGTTATTGTATGTATCCAGTCAGGATAAGCGTTACATCGTTAGTCCTTTATATTAACGGTCGTTAGTAAATAACTTAAAATTCAGCTTTTACGCTTTATTCGCTTTCACACGCTTTTCACCCGTTATTACATAACGCTTTATACGCCCATTTTTACGTTTTGCGCCATTTTCAAGACGCTATTACGCATTTATATAAGTTTCGCCCGCTTTACGCTTTTCGCCGCTTGTATACGCTCGCTCGCTTTTAAACGTTTTCTTGCTTTTAAACGCTTTCATCCGCTACATTTTCGCTTTATACTTTTTTTCGTCCGCTTATATATATGTTTTCGTCCGTTTTCTTACCCTTTCATCCGTTTTTATACGTTTTCATCTTTCTTTCATTTTTATACGATTTCATCTGTTTTTTTATGTTTTCATCCGTTTTTAAACATTTTCGTACATTTTTGTCCATTTTTATACGCTTTTGTTCGTTTTCTTACGTTTTGTTTTGTTTTCGGTCCGCTTTACAGGCTGCTGATGTTTTCTTACGCTTTACCATTATACGCCATCGCTTATAATGCCTACGTCGTTTTACACGCTTTCAAAACGCTTTACTATTTTATACGCTTATGCGCTCATTTTTATTAAAGAGAAGACGCTTACGCTCGTAAACCAACAAAACGCAAAAAATGAACGACAATGTATAAAAACGAATGAAAACATATAAAAATGAGCAAAAACGTTTTAAAACATGCAAAAACGAATGTAGACATATAAAAGCGCGCCAAAACGTATGAAAAGGAGCAAAAACGTAAGAAAGCGGACGGAAACATCTAAAAACGGACGAAAACAAAACAAAATGTAAGAAAACGAACGAGATGGCATAAAAACATAAGCAAGTGTATAAAAACGGACGAAAACGTATAAAAACGGATGAAAACGAACGTAAACGTATAAAAACAAATGAAAACGGAAGAAAATGGACGAAACGTAAAAAAACGGATGAAAATGTAAGAAAATGTTTAAAAACGAATGAAAACATAAGAAACAGATGAAGACTTAAGAAAATAGAAAAAAACGTAAAAACATGGACGAAAATGTATAAAAGTGGACGAAAACAATGTAAACGTTAAAAAAACGTAAGAAAGCGGACGAAAAAAGAAGAAAAGAGACGAAAACGTTTAAAAACAGACGAAAACGTATAAAAACGGACGAAAACGTAAGAAATCGGAATAAAACGTATTTAAACAGATGAAAACGTATTAAAATGGATGAAAACGTAAGAAAACGGACGAAAACGTATAAGTATGGATGAAAACGTAAGAAAATAAATGAAAACGTAAAAAAACGGACGAAAGCGTATAAAATTGGACGAAAGCGTAAGAAAATGGACTAAAACGTATAAAAATTGACGAAAACGTATAATAACAGATGAAGACGAATAAAAACGTCAAAAAAACGATGAAAACTTTTGAATTTGTGTTATTTACTAACGACCGTTAATATAAATGACTAACAATGTTACGCTTAACCTGACTGGATACATACAATAACACAAACTCAAAAATTTTGTGATATAATGATAAAAAAAAAATTGGCTACACTCAATCACAAAAATGATAATATTCGATGATTTTTGTTAGCATTATCCCTTTTGCAAAAACATGAGAAGTATTTTCTTTCGTATCTTTATTTTATTTATTTCATTTCAAAAGAACATAATTATTTTCGATTTTTTCTTCTCTTTCACTTCATCCCGAACTATCTTAGTCTCTTTTTTCATTTCTTTACGTGTTGATTAAACAACAATTAATATGTTTAACAAGTTTACTTTTATACATCCGTATTCTTCACGAGTTTATAAACCAGTAACATATAAACACGCACTAAAAACACTTACGTACAAGTTACAAACACACACGTAGGGAGCTAAAAGCTAGACACACCCTTGTAACTTGTTTACATGCTTATAAATATATACCACAACCAACATACTCCATGCATGCTTGCATCTTTACATAAACATGACAATCTCCATTTTTCTCCTCGTTCTTCTATTCATCTCCACCAAATCCTTTGCAGATCATGTGACAGTAGACATGTTCCTTAACTGCTTAACCAGTCGGACAGAACCTAAATATCCTGTCAACGAGATAGTCTACACTCCCGACAATTCTTCATTTTCTGATGTGTATCATGCATACATTCGAAACCCTCTTTACGATAACTCAACCAAAATAAAACCATCTTTAATCATCACTCCAACACACGTTTCACACATCCAAAACAGCATAGTGTGCGCAAGAAAACACGGCATGCAAATGAGAACAAGAAGTGGTGGACATGACTATGAAGGGCTATCGTACCTCTCATATGAAGACACCACCCCTTTCTTTATCCTTGAGATGTTTAACTTACGCTCAGTAGATGTAAACATCGAACAAGGAATCGCATGGGTCGAAAGTGGTGCCACCCTCGGTGAAGTTTACTATAAAGTTTCAGAGAAAAGTAACACTCATGGCATTCCTGCGACTGTTTGTCCTACAGTTGCGGTTGGAGGTCATTGTAGTGGAGGTGGTTACGGTAACATGATACGAAAATATGGGCTAGTTGTCGATCAAATTGAAGACGCGAAATTGATTGATGTAAATGGTGAACTTCTGGATAGAAGGTCGATGGGGGAAGATTTGTTTTGGGCCATTACAGGTGGAGGTGGTGCAAGTTTTGGTGTAGTTCTTTCTTTTCTAATTAAATTGGTTCATGTTCCACCTAAAGTAACATACTTCAGTTTAGAAAAAACATCTGAAGAGGAGATCATTAACATTGCTGACAAATGGTTTCAAATTGCGGATAAACTAGACCCTGATCTCTTCATTCGAATGGGATTCAATGTCATAAACAACACTGAGGGAAATAAAACAATAAGCGCTACATACCCTAGTTTGTTTTTGGGTAACACCACAAGTCTCTTAAGTCTAATGGACAAAAGTTTCCCGGAACTAGGGTTGCAAGAGTCAGATTGTGTTGAAATGAGTTGGGTTGATTCAATTTTGGTTTACTCAGATTTCCCAGTGGGGACATCCCGTGAAACTCTACTTTCTCGAGCCCAACAATCAGAAAGACAACAAAATTTCAAGATCAAGTCAGACTTCTTAAAAAACCCTATCTCAAAACAAGGGATGAAATCCATATTCAAAAGAATGAAAGAGCTCAGAAGTCAATCGCTTACTTTCAGTCCATTAGGTGGAAGGATGAACGAGATTTCAGAGTTTGCACAACCGTACCCACATCGAGCAGGGAACCTTGCATTGCTTCAATACCAAACGTATTGGGAAGAATCAGGAACGGAAGCAGCAAATGAATACATAGAGGATACAAGGTTGATGCATGAGTATATGACTCCATATGTCTCCAAGAACCCTAGAGAAGCATTTCTCAATTATAGGGACTTGGACATTGGTGTGAACCATAATGGGAAGAATAGTTACGAAGAAGGAAAAGTTTATGGGGTGAAGTATTGGAAAGAGGTTAATTTTGACAGGCTTGTAATGGTGAAGTCTAGAGTTGATCCAGGAAATTTCTTTAGAAACGAGCAGGGAATTCCAACTTTGTAATCTATTGGTTAAATCATTGTTAGATACCCCGTATGTCTATTTACTTAAGAAAGGATTTGCATATATAAATAGAGCAATGATAGAAAAAACTAACTCATATACCTAATAATATGCCGAATCCATTTAAAGATTGACACATGTAATAGCCATTTTATCTCGCTTCATCTCAACCTTTCAATTTGACATGTGTTGTAATCATATTGTTAGGCATAATTTTAGGCACAAGTTTTAGACATACCAATCATTTTCCATATAAATATGACCTTTGCCTAAGTGTCATGACCCGCCTATTTTTTACAAGTATGTTCGGGATTTCGGATTATTCCACACTTCTCTTGGAAGGTCTTGGATAAGCTTGGAAGAGTTTAGAAGCCCATGAAAGATGATGGATAATCTTGGAAGCTTTTAGAATAAGATCGAAGCTCTAAAAGCTTACTAGAAGCATATGAAAATCTCATAAGCTAGAAGCTTCCCAAAGAACCTTGTAGAAGCTTGTATAGAGTAGTATAAATAAGAGTAGCCTCATTTGTAGATGGCATTCATAGAAGTTCACTTGTAATCAAAGCTTGTAAAGAGTTCTCTAATAAAAGTAAGTGTTTCCATATTCCACTTGTATCTTTTCTTAGAAACTATCTTTCGTTGCATACATCGTTGAGTATTCAAGCAAGGCTGAGCTTAGTCGAGACTAAGTCGCACAGGAGACCTTATAGAGACAAGTCCGTGACAAGTGGTATCAGAGCCAGGTTGATTCAAGGCGATGGCAAGCGAGACCGATAAGATTGGTGCTAGTGGAAGTGCGGTCATTGACGAGAGCAAAGGTCGCGATGATAAGCGCCAAGACCAAGAAGAGAGGTGCGCCTGGCGTTATGTCGAGCTTTGATAAGAGATTGGCGGGTGTTGAGACATCCTCGTGTCGAAGTTAAAGACCCAAGTTGAGGGCTTGGATGGTCTAGACACCGAGTTTATGACCATGAAGGATGACTTTCGGGAGGTCATCAATACGCTTAGCGGTGAATTTAAGCGTGAAATCAATGGCCTAAAAGAGTTGTTCGTAGGCAAAATCTCCAACATTGAAAAGACCATTGAAGACTTGCAAGCCGATGTAGTGTTATGCGTTTATCCATGACGAATGGAGGTGGCAAGCGTTGGTAATAATGTCTGAAGATCGATGTTCCAAAACTATCACCATTCGTGGGAAGCGGTAGCTTAGCGGTTGATGATTACTTGTGGGAGATGGAGCAATGCTTTGAGGGCGTCAAAATTATGGATGACGAATCAAAGATCAAGATGGCGACCTGATACTTGAAGGATACCGCGGCGTTATGGTGGAGACGTCGGTATGGAGAAATCGAGGCCGGTATGCGGTACTATAAATACTTGGGTGATTTTGTGCGGAACTTAAGCAATTTTATCCCGAGAATGCTAACGAAGCAGCAGCTTCGGCCAGAACTTAAGCATTCGGAATGATCGGGATTATGTTAAGGAATTTACTACACTAACCTTGAGATTCCGATCTTTCCAACAAGACCTCTCTTTTATTTCCTCGATGGTTTGCAAGGATGGGCTAAGACGGAGTTAGAGACACGTGGAGTTCAAGACCTTGCTACGGCTATCGCCCATGCCGAGGGCTTGATTGAATTTAGTACGAGCGGAGACGTCTGCCGGGGATCGAAGAAGCCATGAGAAAGGTGGGGGAGAGAAAGTCGCTCAAGCAAAGAACGATAATACACGTAAACTACCCACTTGAAAAACAAGGGTAAAGAAGCGCCTTCAAGAGGATGCTTCATATGTGACGAACCTCATAGAGCTCGAGATTGCCCCAAGAAAGCAAGCCTTAATGGAATGATGGCTCATGAAGATGAAGGCCCAAGTGATGGTGGATGCATGAGCTCGATGAGGATTTTGAATGCAATCAAGGCCAAGATGGAGGTCCCAAAAGTTGTAGGGAAAGGATTGCAATTTGTGGAAGCAACCATCAATGAGACCAAGGTATGTGCTCTAGTAGATTCCGGTGCCACTCATAATTTTGTGTCGGTTGATGAAGCCAATCGGCTAAGGATTAGCGCTACGAAAGGGAGTGGAACGTTCAAGCCGGTAAACTCGAAGGCCAAGCCGATGGAAGGAGTGGCCAAGGATGTTCGAGCAAATATAGGAGAATGGGAAGGGATGATTGACTTGTCGGTGGTCCCGATGGATGATTTCGATGTGGTTCTTGGGTTGGAGTTCCTCGATAAGGTATGAGCTTTCCCTATGCCACTTGCTAATTCTTTATGTATCCTATATGGTGGAAAGACTTGCATGGTTAGCACGGAGCGGGATTCTAAGTGTGGAGTGAAGACCCTTTCGGCCATGCAATTCAAGAAAGGGTACAACAAGAGTGAGCCTTGCTATTTGGTGGTGACACGGCTAGAGACGGATAGCGAGTCGGGAAAAGTGGAAGTACCGAAGGAGATCGAGCGGGTACTTGATAAGTTCTGGGCGACGGACGTTTCAAGGAATTGCCCAAGAAACGCCACCTAGGAGAGGAGGTGGATCATACCATCGAAGCGGGTTCTAAGCCACCAGCCAAAGCCCCCAACAATGCCACCACCGAGTAGGAGGAATTATGCGAAACAACTCAAGGATCTTTGGATGCGGGCTATATTCACCCTCAAACCCGTATGGTGCGCCGGTGCTATTTCAAAGGAAGAAGGACGGATCCTTACGGATGTGCATAGACTACCGGGCACTTAATAAGGTAAAGATCAAGAACAAGTACCCGATTCCTCTAATTGCGGATTTGTTCGATCAACTTGGAAAGGCAAGATACTTCTCCAAGTTAGACTTGAGATCGTACCAAGCGGATAGCGGAAGGAGACGGCTAAGACGACGTTACGAGGTATGGTTCTTACAATTCTTAGTCATGCCCTTTGGCTTGACGAATGCTCCCGCTACTTTTTGCACCCTTATGAATAAGCTATTTCACCCGTTCCTTGATAAGTTCGTGGTAGTATACTTGGATGATATCATTGTTTATAGCCATAAGTTGGAGGAGCATGTAGTGCATTTGAAACAAGTCTTTCAAGTGTTACGAGACAACGAGCTCTACGTTAAGCTTGAGAAGTGCTCTTTCGCCCAAGACGAAGTCGAGTTCTTGGGACACAAGATCAAAGACGGTGGATTGATGATAGACGGGGAAAAAGTAAAAGCTATCCAAGAGTGGAAACCACCAACTAAGGTGACGGAGTTGAGATCTTTTCTCCTTTTGAACCACTATTAAGGTTCATCATGGGATATTCGACAATAGCATCTCCCTTGACGGACCTATTGAAGAAGAACAAAGCTTGGATATAGGACGAAAAGTGCCAAGCGGCGCTCGAGAGTTAAAGAAGGTGGTTATGGAAGAACCGGTGTTGAGACTACCGGATGTAACCATGCCTTTCGAGTTACACACGGATGCATCGGACTATGCTATTTGAGGAGTTCTAATGCAAGAAGGACACCGATCGATTCGGTGAGTCTGAAGCTAAATGAGATGAAAGGAAGTACACGCGGCAAAGAAAGAAATGACGGCGATTGTGCATTGCTTATGGATTGGAGGCATTATTTGTTGGTTCAGATTCGTGGATCAAGACGGATAACATTGCTACGAGTTACTTTCAAATCCAAAAGAAGTTAAGTCCCAAGCAAGCTCGGTGGCAAGACTTCCTAGCGAGTTCACCATCACTTGGAGTACAAGCGGGGAAGGCTAATGTGGTAGCCGACGATTGAGTCACAAGCGAAGTTGGCAATCACCAAGCACAATTCTTCCAAGACCGAATCAAGGAAGGATTGGAACATGATCCTTTTCCAAGAAGCTCGTGGCCCCAGCAAGAGAAGGAAAGACTCCGGAGATTTTGGCTTAAGGGAGACATGTTGTTCACAAAAGGGATCGGCCACGCCTAAGTGGAAGTGATCTTAGACGCGTTAATCTTGAAAGAGTGTCATGATTCGGCGGGCCGGGTCATCCGGGATCAAAAGAGGACGCGGCATTGGTCGGTTGCACTATTATTTTCCATGATGGAGGACTATGTGGAGACATTCGAGTGAACGGCTTATTTGCCAACAAGACAAGATAGAGTAAAAAGGTCCGAGGATTGTTGAGCCTCTACCGACCAAGGGACTCATGGGAAAGTGTTTTATAGACTTTATCGCATGCTTGCCAAGTCGGAAGGAAATGGGGAGTATTATTGTGGTGTATCGCATCGATTCTCAAGTATGGAACTTTACTGCCGCACCACCTCGGCGTTATCAAGGAAGAGACGGGCTACGCTTTTCTTTTAGAAATGTGGTGAAGTATGGGGAGTGCCACATGTGATTGCAGTGATCGAGATCCAAGATT
>OU343222.1:104968115-105101337 GCA_910596185.1 Chrysanthemum makinoi | reverse complement strand
TACCGCAGATCCTCGGTTCCATCATCTTTTTGTTGGCCGTCTGGCGTTAGCGGTCTGGCGAGATTGATGGTTGAGGAGGCGCATTTGAGGGATTAGAGGCTCGTGTGGGGCGGATGGCGGCATCATTGGGCGACTACCGATGGATTGAACTTAGTTTCTAGTTATATTGTAATTTTGTGAACCATGTATCAACTATTAATCTATAACAAGATTGGTTATTTATGTATTCTAAGCTTCTAATTTTGTGAACCATGATATTACTGATTTATGTTGTGAATAATTCTACAAATTCTTTTGGCGGGATGCAACAGAAAATCCTTTCTTGTGTGTGTTGTCGGCGATGGATTTATAATTGAAAGAACATCCCAACAGCCCAAAACTTGTGGTTTGAAGTATTATGCATGTCCTTTGTCAAGGTAAATAATTAAACGTTTGCTTATTTGCGTAAATATATCAATAACTTGTTTGTTTAGAATACATTTTCTTATAATTGTTTCATCATGTAACAGCAGGGACTAAAGACTATGGGTGTCGATACTTCATGTGGAAGGAAATATTTCAACAAGAGTACTTTGGTCAAGCCTCTTCTTCAACGTGCTCAAGCTATGAAACTAAAGATAAAACGATCAACATGCTATTGGCTCAAAAAACAATTTGTTGCGCAAAAATAAAGGCGTTGGAGGCATCACTGGAATTGGCAAGAAATTGGTTGATCACATGTCAGTAGAGTGGAATACTCTATGAGCTTATAGATGACATTAATAATCTTCATGTGGAGTAGATTTCGTTGTAATATTGAAAACATTTATTGTTGTATTTGTTTAATGTTTTAATGTCTAATGTTTTATTGTTATTGTTTAATTAAATGGAAACAATACACAAATAAATACTCTACATATAAAAACACTACACAAATAAATACACTATATACATATAAAAACACTACACAAATTAAATATACCACACAAAATAAACTATACACAATTAAAAAAAAAGTACAAGAAAAGTACACGACCCAGTTGGAGGCCCGCCTATGAGGTGTTTGGGAACTAATTCATGGGGTGTTGGGGTAACTCGTACCATCGAAAAACACAACAAGAAAATACAATGCACATGCAACTCAGTTCATAGAGCTCGTTTCAGATGCAAAATTGTAAGTTACCTTGCCTAGATGCAAATTATCTCCATTTGGCGAAAGTCTAAAAAACAATTAAACTCTATCATTATAGTCTCTTACATTGCCCCATAAACCTAAATTGTAGAGAATCGGTAACCATAAAGAAAATGTTCCAAAATCCTAAAAAACATTTGAACTCTATCATCATAACCTCTTACGCTGCCATATGAACATAGACCATATATAATCAATAACCATTTCCACATACCAGCCTTTAAAATACATTAAGTATCCAAAAATACTTTACATCATATCACAAAACACCTATGTTGACAAATTATACAGATTGCATGTCAAAGTTTAAACAAACAAAAACACAAATCATAAATACACTAACAACATAACACAAAACTAAATACCGAAATATCATACATAAATCAAAATTACCAAAACTAATATATATAAAAATATGAAACCTGGTTCCAAAATTAATCGACATAAACTTATAGCTTCGAATTAAGATAAACCTCACTCATGCAATTGAAGATTGCAACCAAACTAGACACCCTATTGATGATTGTTTCTTACGTCCACCACTATGTGCATGGAGTCTTGAGATAGGTCGAGTTATGCACGTGCTATGATTGAATTGAAAGCTCATGCGGAGTTGAAACACTATCTAGTGGCGCGCGGAGTTGAAACACTCTTCGGTGGCCCGTCTAGCAGCCGGCGGAGGTGATTCAAGTTGGATTATCTTCATAATTGAAAAGCGAATAGAATGGGCTAATTGCGCGATTAACTCAAACGGTTTAGAAGTTATATAACGATGCGGGTATAGTTTTGGCGAAAATTGCGAAAACAAAATGGAGCGGATAAATGGTGGCGAGGGTTTGTGGGGGTGGCAAATGGGAGGCGGCTCAACGTATCCACCTAGGTATGAGGATCTGACCTACTCCGATACTATGTTGAATGTAGAAACCCCGTCGGTGATACATTTTATTGATCACGATATATAGAGGCTACATAATGAAACCCGATGGACCTAAACCATAATCGAGCTTGGACCATATCTATCCTCTAATACTCCCAGGTAGTCCGATCGGTGAAATCATGAAAGCTTCGGGCGGAGTAGTAAACTAAATAAAAATATTAACACAATAAAAACATAATTTTTGATGAAGCATTCAAAACAATAGCGGAAGCAATTTTTCAAGCGGCGGTAGAAGCAAATAAACGCAATAGCAAGAACAAATAACATATTTGTTAATGAAGACATCCGACAACAAGTGGAGATTAAGCTTCACCATGCGGCAAGAACAGCGAATTAAAGAAACAAAAATAAAAGCAAGATGAGATTTTTTTTTTTAAAAGGGGTAAATGGTTGCTGCTAGGGTTTGACAGGGTATTATAAAGGAAGTTGCTCAACTTAGCACAGTTATTGAGGATCGGGGCCGACCCCGATCCATGTAATACAATGAAACCCCACATGCGTCGTTTATTGATACAATGAAACCTAATGTACCCAAACCCACAATCGAGGCTTGGTGGTATCTATCCTCTCTCCTCGCCATTCCGAGCTGACGAAATTGCGAATTCGAGCCCATCGTGGGTTTGGGTCTTATAATCTATTGCCTAATAGTTTTGAAATGTTCATGACTCGTATTGTGTTTTCATTAACCTCTAAATCGTTAATGTAATGATTGAAACTTGATATTTCCGTGTTTTATTGTTATTATAGTGATTGAAGTTTAAATTTACATTTTTCGTGAGGATATCAATTGTATTTATCTTCAATGTTGAGTAAAAGTGTAAAATAGTTTGACCATGTTAGCAAAACATGAGAAATTGGTAGAATTTAATGATTTGAATCCGATCTTAAAATCCCGATCTTGGTAAAACAAAAACGATTCGAGGTGAGATCTTGATCTTGACATTCTTGATTTTAACCATCCTTATCACAAAATTCTTATGCCTTGATAAAAATTAGCAAGGGCAGCCACCATGCAGCTTTTTACACAGCAAATACATGAGAAATACAGGGTATAAGATTGGGAGTCGGCTGTGAAACGCAACATAAAACAGATGGAGTTCTTGATATGAAAAGCCGAAATGTTCTATATAAAAGTACACTATGTATAATGTAATCGCTATGATGCCATGTGTCCCTTTTAAGTTTCAACCCTTCAAATGGATTTGGGAATGCGTTGCTTGATGAACTTGGCACAACCGGCTCAACTGATATGTGAAGGTTTCATTATTTTACACTCTTCAGTGAAACAGTGAAAGTGCTCAAATAGTTGACCAGCCAGAAAAAGGGTAGAAAAACTTAGTTTTAGATCAAATTGTCAGAGTTCAAATGTCAAAAATGAAGATATGGAAGCCAACATTCAAGGTGTTCAGACTCATAGGCATTCAAGAACACAACACAGACACACAGATGAATATCAGGGGGTGACTAAAGTTGCATAAACAAGGACAGATGACTAAAGTAGCGTAAACAACATATTCAAATAAATATAAAACAAAACCAAACAGATGATGTCCGTTTGGATATTCTGCATCAATGTTCTGGCTAGATTTGGAACATTTTTTACCATAATTTATTGCCAACAGAATCGATAATAACTTCTGAACCTTATAAAACACACAGGTACAATAACATCACAATCTTAAACCAAACTCCAAATATGATCTCAAAACTGGGTGCAACCCCATAAATTTTCGCGACAGAAAACATATAAATATCAAATACTAAAACACTCGAAGAACCAAATAAAAAACATTTAAATCACTCCTTCATACCTTCACCTTCATCACTAAGCTTAAGATCTTCAAGCAGTTCATGAACTGGTACTTGTGGCGCATCCTCACCATCAGTCATAGACCCCATTTCCGATGGCTGGTATTCTTTATCCGCGATACAAAGATATATTAAACCTCATCTCAGGGTTCTCTTCAAGTTCCCTCAAAAACTTTTCATACTCAGTCTCCATCCTTTCTTCATCAACTCTACCACGCGTATCACTCACATCAACTTCCATGTTCAAAGACTTAAGCTTCCAGTAACGAGGCTTCCCACTCTTCCTCACCCTTTGTTCCTCATAACTCTTTTTAACCAAAATGACATCCTGAATCTGAAGACCATGATACTTATCTAACTCCATATCGTTACTATTTGCAGCATGCATATCATAACCAAGAGTATGATCACCAACATTTAACAAATGTCCAAGATGAGTCTTGCCAATGAACCTGACATCATTTTTCCCTAAATCAGATGCACGGGCCACCTCAACATGAGCCATGACATACTTTGACCCACCAACATTAAGCTCAGCCGAAAAGGGTTCTATATCAATGATTACATACTCAACAAGCTGTTTAGAAGACATAAGTGAAGTAAATGCGGTTCTATAATACTGTTCAGCATCAAGAAAACAGTATTGTAAAGTCGACGGGTCGAGCAACGCGATACTGTTGGTGACTTTAGTGCAGAGAACAATCGGGCCAATGTTTCCGAGACTAGCGGATAGTTTTGGTGGAAGACAAATCAAATCCTCTCGACAAATGGGACAAATTTCGACTGAAAATGTATACTTATAGTTATAAGTATTGCTTTTCTGATCTTGTGACACAAGTTGTTTGTAAACCCGCTTTAATGGGGACCACTTTTTGAACAAACTCAACAAACTTAACCGCGTGACTACGGTTGGAGAAAAAGAAATCAATCCCATGATCCATTTGTCTAATTCTGATCGACCTGGCAGCAGCATCATGTTTCAAGATAAGCTGTTCTAAATAAAAGAATGTTCTTCTGTGAGAAACATGTTGTCGTAGCTGAACAGCAGCCACCCACTGATCAGGATTTGCTTGAACTCGAGAACATGACTCACACATTTGATCTTGAACAACATACTCAACCATATACGCCTGTTCAAGAATCGCGCCGTTGAGAACCTCTTGTTGGACTTTGAGTTTAACTTTGATACGTTTTGAGTGAGGTTCGGTCCAGATGAACTCGGCGTGGATCAATCTTACTTTGTTGAGGTTTTTAAGACGTTTGACACAAAAGGTTAAGAGTTCTTTGGATTCTAGTTGGGCTTTGATCCAGGTTTTTGGTGGTTGTAAGTAGCAGTCGCATTCAGGACAGTGAATGATGATGACGTGTTTTTGTAGACCTTCAGTTATGTCTATTTCAGAACGGAGACATTTGACACACATGTTGGCGGCATTTGGTTGCATTGGTATGCCACATTTGCAACATAACACGTGGCCTATGGTTTGGTGGACATTAAACATTCCTGTTTGTCCGGCCATTGCTGCACAAAAGTATGCAAAACAAAAAGTCAAGTAATATTCCAAAATAAATCCACTTTGTAACTGATGTGTTTACTTTGCAGTATCAGTTAAGTTTAAGATTGCTAATTATACTAAATCTAGTGACGGCTTTTTGATCAAAGCAGTTTGACATAACCAAACTTAAACCGCTCGGAGGTGTTTGGGGTTTTGCTTATTCGAGACTATGCAAATAGCCAAATACCAACATGTTTATCTTCAACCGTTTAATAAAGTGTTTGGAATTAAAACCCATGCACCAAGGAAATAAGCAATTTCAAACACCCCTCCCCCAAAAAAGATTTAAAAAAATTAAACAGCTTATTTTATACATTGATTTTTAAAATAGTCAACTTCAAACAACTTATTCGAAAAAGCTTCATAGAAGTTAAGCGCTTATTCTCAAAGTTCTTAGATGCTAAAGAATAAGTTGATACCAACCTCCTTAATTTTAAGTAGTTATCCAAACACTAAATTGTACTTAAAAATTACTCCCCCGTCCCAATTTAATTGTCCATCCCGACTTAATAGTGGGTACTAAATCTGGATAGGAAAGTTTGATAAAGCAACCTCTAATGATTATATGTTTACTTCTTAGACTGAGTGTCGTTTATGTATAAGCACAATTATTTTGGGACGGTGGACATATAACCACAATAAGAAATCCCAAACACCCTCTTGATTTAGCTAGTCTGTAATCTGTATGGTTTATGGACTAACTCTCATTCTTAACACCTTATTAGCTCATAACTTAAGGTTATAGGTTTCTATAAGGGTGTTTGTTTACGCTTATTTGCGAGCTTATGAACTTACGTGATTTTGAGCTTATTTTGATATGTCTCAAAATAAGCCGAAAAAATCGAGCTTATAAAATATAAGCCAAGATCAAATAAGCTCATAAGCCCAGAAATAAGCATAAACAAACACCCCCTATATCCATAAGCTCATTATGATATTCGTGATTAATGAATTCTATCCTGATTGTGTAATTTAATAAAAGGTAACTAACACATAGGATGAAACTATTAATAAATCTTGGGTATATACTTGTGATCATAACAGATTAAGAATAAATGAAAACTGTAGCAATAGTGCAAGAAAACATACCAGCAGGATGTGAGGGAGAATAGTGTGTTTGTTATAGGGTTTTAGGAATTTAATGTAAATGATAAGCTGGACTCAATACATATGGGCCAAACTTTAAGCCCAGTGCTACTACATGGGCTGATATCTACCTCAAAGCCTCGAAAATCTTTTTCATTTCCCCGAAAAGTTTAAATCGCGAAAACCCGATCCGGATGCCTACGCCTACTGACCATTATCCTTCGCTAAGGGCCTAACCCCTTTCACCATTTTTGAGTGCCGACTAATCGATTACATACATGTTTAATATCGACTAGTTTTTTTTTTTTTTTAACGCAAAAATTATTTAAAAATATAGCAAGAAACTAAAAAATAAACTTACAGGTAGATTATATAAGATATAATAGAATTTTTTAAGGTTTAACCGGTAGGATTTAAAGCTTTATCTTGATAGGAGATCATGAGTGTGATAGAACCTTTTAGTTTCTTATTATTAGTGTCTTTATTTGGAGGCTTCAACATAAAAGCAACTTACATGGTCAAGCTGATTACGATATGTGCTTGGTGACAATTTTTAGGCTTCATGCACCACTATCTCTTGTTACTTAAATAATTCTTTTTAGTGTCTTTTTTTACTTAGTGTCATTTGTGAGCTTTTTGAGATTTTGTAATATTCGGAGTTTTAAATGATTTAACTTGTATAAAATTTGAATTGAACAACTTGATCCGTTTAATTACTAACAAGTCTTACGACTCACAAGTTACAAGTTTATTTTAATCGACATCATCAACGACAAGTTACGATAACCTAGATATAAGTATCACGTATAGGTGAAATGAAATCTATGTTTCATGTATAAACTTGATTTAAGATCATTTGAGTAAGATTCGCGATTATCCCAGTTTTATTTGATCAATGGATGAGATTAATTCAACAATTTAAAACTCATCATTTTTCATATTAATATCTTTCAACGTTTCACGATATATCTGCACAGCATTTAATTATCTTTATAGATAGGCACTTTGATATACTGACAAATTTATGTTTTGTTTTTAAGTTTTCGTTTTCACGTTGAAATTTCATTAAAAATCTATATGATCACATTTGATATCTGTGATATTAGTGTAATATCATATATGATATGTAATATCACATGTGATATTAGTGTAATATCACATGTAATATCATATGTGATATTACACTAATATCACATGTGATATTCAATTTAGTGTTCTATATGATTTAAATCAATTTGAAGCGTAAAAAGCGAAATAACGTGAAACGAAATTTTCTTTCAATATATCAAGTCTCTATATAATTAACTGTCTACTATAAATATTTTCACACGATTAACTTGAGATATTTAAATTATAAAAGGTGAAATAATAAAATGTAAAGAAAAAGATGGATGAGATAATATAAAAAGTTGTAAAAATCTCACTTACCACTTAAAATGATAAAAAAATATATTATTCATTAGAAATAAAATGATTTAGTTGATTTTGAAGTAAAATATTTCCTTTTAAAATTGGGCTAAAAATATTTCTCTACCAGTATATTTACTTTTAATACTAAGAAAAATTAGAACCGAGCATAATGCTTACACGTAGGGTGTGTTTTGAAAAAGCAGCGTAGCAAGATTCAGGGTAGTTTGTGGTTTTGAATCAAAAGAATGAAATGAAAGATCGTAAAATTTGTTTGATACAAGATGTGACAATGAAACAATCAAACCATACCTATAACTTCATTCCTCACTAGCATGCGAGGATTTGAGAGAATATTCTGACATTTTGGTTAATCCTACTACACTCTTCTTGTCTCAAACCATAGATTTTAAACTCTTTTTAATTTTCTTTGATTTTCAATATTTCTTTCTTTTTATATTTTGCTTTTTATATTTATTTTTAATCATTGTTTTTCATCTAAACCAAACAACATTTTTAATCACTCTTATATTTGTTTCTCATACTCTTCTTTCAAACCAATACAAAATCCAAATCCGATTTCAATCCCGTTAACAAACCAAAGCGCACCCTCAAGTATCCACCCATCTCTTTATGCTATTCCCGAGGTTGTTGGAATCTCGGTTCGTCGAAGAAGTCCCATCATTCGTTTATGGGAGTGCCTTGTAGCATTGAGCTGTAGGAGTGAGAAGTAGTAATTGTGAACATTTGATAATGTACCTTTAATTGTAATTAGAATAGAAAGTTGCATATATACCTACTAAAACTCAAATATTTGCATGTTTTCTTAAAATACAAGTTTTCAATGTATGATATACAATGCAAGTTAAGCATGGTTTTGGTATATATGCAAACTAGTTATAATACCAGCATGCTTGGCGGGTTTTATATATTGTGTTTTTTAAGAATTGATTACTAATTTATTTCTTTACATTAGACACAAATATTTTTAAAATCACTCCTTTCTACTAAGTTTTTGTTTTTTTTTTTTTACACTTAAATTTTAATGTTTTTTTTTCTTGACTACATATAAGAACATTTTTTTAACTATTGCCAAATTCGGAATATTTGAGTTTTTTTAGTAAATATTTTAAAATAAAAATAATAATAGATAAATAAAATATTACCAAATAAGATATGAATTGATTTTTTTGAAATGAAAATTTTCCACCAAAGGTTTTATTTTATCATATAAAAATATCACAGTTTTAATGGATATATAATATATAAAAGCAATTTCATAAATCTCCAGCACTCACAAATATTACTTTATGAAGTGTTTGAAATAAAAACATTCCAAAAAAATAGATAAGGCTATTTGTTCTTTGCCAAAGAAGCATTAAAAGTTACAGTCACCACTCTTAATGCTCTGCTAAACTGTCTTAAAACACACTTATGCGAAAATATATAAAGATTCTACTATTAACTAAGCAAATATTTTTTTATTTTAAATGTTTGAATCTCATCAAATTAAAATATTTATATGAATTTTTTTTAATTAATGCGTGCTTTTTGAACCCATTTCTTTCAAAAAATATAAGATTAAGCAGTGATAGCTCATCTTTGGATGAGTGACTCCCTCCCGACACACCAAAACACAAGTTCAAAGTCACGGCTAAAATTGCAAATTTTGGTGAGTACTCACCATGGTATTTATGTGGTGATAATTCAAAAGTAATGTTTTTTTTTTTTTTTTTAATTTGTTTTGTGATTGTATGTAAAATATTTAATAGGATATACTACTTTGTATAACTATAAACTATAAAGTGAGCTACAAGGCGCTGGAGCCCTCAAACTCATTTCAAAAACTCTTTTCTTTTCCCTTTTTCCTCTCTCTAGGGTTCATTTCATTACATTTTAAAAATTTTACCCATTACTCTCAATCAAATCACACTTGATTCAAAACCCTAACAATAATCAGAAATGAACTTCACTGATCCAGCAATGTCGTTACTCGCGGCAAGCGGCGGAGACACCGTGAAGCTCTTCGACGTGTCAATGGATCCAGGTGATCCATGTATTTTAACCCACACTCCCTCACCTGGGTATCAAGTTAACTCCGTTAAATGGAACCACACAAGTTAGTATTTAGTATCCTTTATTTTATTTTTATTTTATTTTTTTTTTTGAGATGTTAATTGTGAATTATGAAATGTGTGATTAGATTTGGTGGTTGCGAGTGCGGGCGATGATAAGAAGATATCGTTGTGGCGCAAGAGTGGGCAGAGTATGGGGACCATTCCGGCTGTCGGGACTGATAGCGGTGATAATATTGAGGTCAGTCAATCTCAATGTTGATATTTTGTTAATATTATGTGTATCGGCTTATTAAAAGGGCTTATTTGAGCTCAAATAACTAATGAGCGTAAGCTCGTTGGTTGATGCCCAAACTCATTTTAAGCTCACAAGTTTTCCAAATAAGCCAATACAAACACCCCCTTAGCCAGCCGTTGTTATTGCCAGAAGTTAATTGCCTGAATTTGTTTATTTTACTGGACATTTAGCATTTTGCATATTGTGATGACATAGTAATTAGTTTTATTTACGTTGCACTTCCGGGTAACCGTGAAGCTAGGAAGCGTTTAATCTCCTTTTGTTGGCATTCCCATCACTACCTCCCAGCTATGTGAACAGCCTTATATGTTACTAGTATTTTACATTATGTGCTCTGGTCTCTCATTTGTTTCATCATAATAATATCACTTACGGATGAGGAAATGGTGCTATTTAAGCTGCAAGCTTTTTTGTGATTTCAGCTGATCAGTTTATCAAAATGCGTTGAATTAATCAGACAAAGCGTACATGTCAATTCTTTGTAGGAGTCTATATTCACTATCAATTTTAGTACCAAAGCATCTCGTTACATATGTTAGGAGGAAGTGGTCAAGTTGTGAGAATATGGGATTTGCAGAGGAGGAGGTGTATAAAGTGGTTAAAGGGTCATACCGTCACGATAACAGATGTGAAATACAATTGCAAAGATGAACATTTAGCTTCCATTAGTCTAAGTGGTGATCTTATAATACACAATCTTGCATCGGGTGCAAGGGCTACTGAACTGAAAGATCCTAACGGGCAGGTGTGTTTTCTGGTTCTACCTTTAGCTATCAGAAACCCATTAAGAATCTTAGTTCGTATTGGTGTTTGTAATTTATATACTTTTGATTTCTGATGTGGTAAATGTTTGTCTGATGGTTCAAGCTCAGGTCTTGAGGGTGCTTGATTATTCACGGACTAGTAGGCACCTTTTAGTGACAGCTGGCGATGATGGGTCTGTTCATCTGTGGGATACAACTGGCCGCAACCCAAAGGTTTGTCTAACAGAATTTATATATAGACGAAACTCTATCCCATTAGTTGCTTTGCCCGTTAAAGTTAATCCATTTTTTTATCGTACAATTTTCTGCATGATGTGACATTTACTTCTGATGAGCCTAATGATTCATATACTAAACACGTCTACCATATAAAATGTATGCTATGTTGATATTTACACATTAATTGGCTGTGTGCTGTTGTTATGGTTTATTAGCTTTATGACTTTTATGTGGATTCATTAACTGAAATGCCAGCTTTCCAGTGAACAATCACAGCAGTAGGTATGAGTTCAGCATTATTTTTAAATTACTAAAACTCAGGTGCAGCATGCATAGGTATTACCTATAGATATTTATTATCATTATAGACAAGTAGGTGACAAACTAATATATTTCATGAAAGTACTTGTTAATCAACCGTTTTGAATGTCATGTACTCATGTCTCATGGATATATGAACAATATGCTTTATGATATTTATAATATTGCTCAAGAAGCAACAGTCCAAAGACACAGCACATAAAAAAAACAGAGGACACGGGTATGTGTAAATATGAAATAATGATGGAAAAGAGTGGAGGCTAGGAATAGAAAAGTCAAATACTAGTTTTTTACACGGTTTATGTGGGACATATTTGTAGGTATTTAAAACGATGTGTTAAATGTATATCTGTGATGGCTTATTACGCAAAGAATCTCATATGTTTGATATTGGCATGCAGGTTTCTTGGTTAAAGCAGCATTCTGCTCCAACCGCAGGCATTACTTTTTCACCATCCAGTGAGAAGGTTTCGTCTTACTCTTGTAGTCTACCTGTTGAGTCATAGAAAGCAATAAAAAGTAATTTTGCAGGGATTTATTAGATATCTTATATAGTTTTGGCTTTTGCAGATGATTGCCAGTGTGGGACTAGACAAAAAGCTTTACACTTTCGACTCAGGATCAAGAAGACCCTCATTTTGTATTCCTTATGAGGCACCTTTTTCCTCAGTGGCATTTCGAGAAGATGGAAACACACTAGCAGCTGGAACAACTACTGGACAGGTGGTATTTTATGATGTCCGTGGAAAGCCACAACCGTTTACTGTTCTTCGTGCTTATGCAAATTCTGAGGTACAACGCTTTCCCTATATTGTTCTATCAACTGAATAGAGAGTATGTTTTACAATATTCTACATATTGTGTTTACACTAGGCTGTCACAAGTTTAAGCTGGCAAAGATCAAAACCTATACTTGTAAATGAAAAAAGTTGCACACCAGATACGGCTCTCATGGGAGGTACTGTAGATGACTCAGTTGTTATGCCTGACCCACTTCCTTCAGCCACAACATCTACTACTTCGATTGTCGGGTCCCGAATTCTGGCGTGTGGGACCCTCTCCAGAGTCTGCCACTTCAGCAACCACTAGTGCTAATGATTCATATGCAGAAGAAACACCACTGAGAAACTCTCTAAGGGGTAGTGGATTGTCTAGATTGCATGCTCCACGTGGTTTTAATTACAAAGATGACATGGATGTGTTTTCTCCCATTCAGGATGTTCAACCAATCACCCCGTCTTTTGATAAATTTCTTGAGAAGACTTCTCTGTTGTTTCCTTCATCTAGAAGATTCCCTGTAACAATGGATGTTGGCAGTGATCCTCAATCAAGTTTTGACTGGAAACCTCCCTCAAGTACATTACAGGTTTGCTAGTCGTCCATATTCATTAATCGTTTCTGATGCTTTTGTTTAGATATCAAATTATGGAATGTAGTTGATAAATAAATAGGTGGATGTTTGCTATAGAAAATTGCTAAAAAATATAACCAACTTCGGTTAAATTTCAATTTCGGGTAGTCAACTTTGTTTTAAGCTCATAAAAGGCTCAAACTTTTACCAAGTTTTCATTTAGGGTAATTCTGTAAGTTGGCCAATTTTCAGACGGCCACTTCAGCAAAAAGGGCTACATGGTCAAAGTTACCGACATTTCAACTGCCATTTCATCATTTTGACTGCGTATCTGGTCATATACTCATATTAGCCTCAATGAAAGCTTTTAGAATTGTAGTCCTGTTCCTTAGCTTTTTGAAAGTTTTAAGTCTTTTATTGGGTGAAATTAAAGTATGCTCACCTACCTTATGAGTCCAAGTCTGTTACCTTTTTTATGCAATTTGTTAATAGCCCTTTTAACCATCAAAATCTTGTAATTCAGCTACATTGAATATTGATGAATTGTATTCTTAACCACACAGGATGATAACCGCACTCCTGTCTCTCAGCCAGTATCTTCTCATTTATCTTCAAAGACTGATGAACCGTCTTCTGTCACACCTCCAGAAGATTGGGGCGGTGAGAGAGCGTCTTTCCGTTCACGTCAGCAAGGGACACTACCTTCTCGCTTTGCAACATTGTCATCTTCATTAAGTTTACCTTCGGCATCCATGATGACTGGGCTTCAAGATCCTAGTTTGCCTTCAAGCCAGGCAGCTATTAGTTTTCGTGTCAGGGACAACTCTTCTAATCAAGATAGTCCTTTATCATATCCTGAAGTCAAGATAGAGTCTTCGAGACTAACATTAACCCAACCAAGAAAATATTCAAGCTATGCTGAGAGGATAAGTACCAATCCATCTTTCAGTGATGGGACATCCAATGCTGTGGGCTCCCCAAAAACAAAGAAAACTGGAGCTGAAACAAGAGAAGAGCTTTTGAATACCTTCTCACCAAGGCATGAAATGTCTGCTATTACGGAATCTGGAATTTCTCCAACCATGAATGTAAGATCACTACACTAGAATTGCCTTTGATGGGTCACCGTGAACATCTTGACTGTATAATGGGCGGGTCAGGTGGGATGGGTAATGGGTAAAAGTGTATCATTATGTACAGGTTGTGCTGGCCTGAAACACGTCTAAAAATATTAGACTATCTGTTACAAAAAGTGCTAAATAGGATTACGAAAATAACAATAGTTATCTAGTTTTTTAAATGAAACATGGTATCATTAAAACATAACCTGAATCAACATAAGTAATGGGTTGAATTTGCCACCTCTACTATGATCCCATATTATGGGATGACATGCCTTAGCTCAAGTGGCTTAACTTTCCCTTTTTATATATAATTTTTATTTCATTAATACGCTAATTATTTTTGACAGGGTGTGGATACACAACCCCAGAGAACACCTTTGCAGCCTAATTCACAGCAAGGATCTTCCTTTTCACTTCAACTATTTCAAGGGACTCTTGATGAGGCTCTTAGCTCTTTTCAGAAATCCATTCATGAAGATGTTAGAAATCTTCATATCGAGGTTTTAAGGCAATTTCATCTGCAGGAGGTCTATATTTCTGGCTTCTTGGTTATTTGTTATAATTTACAATGCTGTTAGTTTCGCCACTAATTATGGATTGTTTATGTAGATTGAAATGTCAAATGCAATTAGCTCAATTCTGGATACTCAAGCAGAGCTTATACAAGAAATCAAATCATTACATAAAGAGAACCAGGAACTCAGGCAGCTGTTGTGAGCATTAGCTAATTACTTGTGTGTCTTCACTTTAAAATCGAGTGGACTTTTTGAATCATTGTATCTGATTTTCCATTGCAAACTTACCATCTACCTTTTGAGATCGCGAAAATATATATATATATATATATATATATATATATATATATATAATGGGCAGTTTTGGAAAATATTGGAATTTTGAATGCAAAAATTTATAATACCATACCTTTTGCTCAAAAATTTAGTCAGAAATCCAATTTCTTTGGTGTAATTATTTTGTTTCTGTACTTTTACAAGACTGTTGGTTTTTGTTTTGCAATGAAAAGTTAGTTGCATGGTTTGAAAAGTCTGAGTTCTCTTTTCAAGTTAACCAGTTGGTGAGCATTTTTGTTTGCATGGAGGTTCTTTTGACCCTGATTTTAATCAAAAGTCATTGAAAGTTTATGCACACATGATTTAGTGCTGAATATGTTAGTATCTTAGGGTTGTGGATTTGAATGGCTCTTTGGTTATTTCGAAAAGAGTGGTATTTCTTTAAATGGAAATGGTATATAGTTTGCAATGTATATGTTTCAAGAGTATTGAGCTTGCTATCTTTTCTTCAAAAGAGTCTTACAGTGTGATATTCGAATCTTGTTTGGAACCATTTGGCCAAAGTCCTTTTGGTAGAAAATAGTGTAGATATCAGATCTCGTTTCTGCTAGAAATTTACAGTGTGATATATGTGATATCTGGTATGTTCTAATTGCTAAATGATTGACACTGGTTAGGCATGTTTAGACGCGAGCAATCCTCCGTGTTGATCATGGGAGCTGGTTAAAATGAGATCATCATTAATTACGCATTAAAGCAGACTTGTGTCTACAGTGATCTCTGGGTTAGATTGTTTATTGCACATGGTATTCATGCAGGATATTTTTATGACAGTCTTGCATATGAAAAGGTAACCGTGTGTCTTGTATATTTTATCTCGAGTCTTGGCGACTGTTGTGCTATTTAATGTAATGAATTTGAAGGTTACTTTTCAAGTATCACAACATATTAGCAAATCTTCTACTGGAAGATATGGAGAAAGAACATAACTAGCCCCTTGATAGAAGGTTCACGACGATGCAATCCGAGAGGGTGCCAATTGTCAAATAATGGTTAAGACAAAAAAAGGGCAATTCTCAAGCACATTGCTTGGTTTTATAGCCCAATAATGGTAAGACAGTACATTTTACAACAGAAAGATCAAAAGAAATATATTCCCTATAAGAGTAATGAAAGTAAAAGAGAACTTACCTGTGAATAGTAATAGAACACACTAAAACTAATAAACATTGATTGACTTAATAGAAAAATAAAGGGTAAATTGCAAATTATGTCCCTAATGTTTCTCGGAAATGCAAGGAATACCCGAGGCGAAATTTGTTGCAAAACACCAATAATGTTTATGGTTTTTACAAAAGCAGACCATGAGAGGCCTTTGTTGGTTAACGTTAATTCTCACGTTAAGAGGCCCCACCCAGAGTTATTATAGCCATGTCGGTCTCTTTTACGCCAATTTGCTTACTTGCAGTATAGTTTTACAAATTTAGTCCTATAAAGCATAATTTATATTTGGGTTTCATTTTCTTCTATGAACATTAATTTCACAAGTAAAACTAAAAGATCTTGAGAATGGTTAAGTTTTGGCAAAATCGCGCACATTGTACCCCGATCCCTGATTTAGGAATCTGTTCCATTTGGTTTCATGAAGTAAAATCGACTACATTGTTTCATATAGTAAAACAAAAGTTTCATTAATAAAAAATTGGTTTCGATTTAAGCAGGAAATAAAACAAAAGTTTCACTTCTTGATCTTTTGTTTGATTAGGGCATTGTAAATATTAAAAGCGATGTTAAATTCGTATTTGATAATGTATAATGCATAAAATTTGGTGGTATTTATTGTTTATATTGAAACTTATTCTGTGTTCATAAACACCTTGGATAACCAAAAGCCACGAGATTGAAGTTATTGATGTTTTATGTTATGCACAGATTTGAATGAAAAGATGTTTATTTTGCAAATCCATCATAATGGTGAATTTACCTCACCACCACGAAGAAGATATATTTTTGGAGATACCCAGATTGGTTTGACGGAGTTCACGGTGACATTTTCTCAATGAACTTATTAGACGAAATGTTTAAGGATTTAGGTTACCGCGGATCATACCTATATATTTACTCATTTTAGGATACACGGAGTCATTGAATGTAGGTTTTACCACTAATGTCGAACAAAGATGTGATCAGACTTGTGGAGTATGTTCCTAGATTTAGAGAAATGGAGTTGTATATTGAAACCGGTGTTTCATTGGTAGTGTGTCACATGATGGAGCGAGTGATGAGTAATGGCAAGAGTGTGGTGATAGAAGAAATTATGGATCGTCATGTCAATGATCTTTGTTGGAAAGGATCTTGATGGTGAGGCGTAAATAGTGAGAATTACCATTGTTAGAGTGGAATAAGACAAGCCAACATGGGAAGGTGGACCTTGATGATCTTGATTCGACAATGAGTTCTCACCAACATGGTGTGTAGATAAAATTCATGCAAATCATACAAAAAGGATGAGTGATGAGTTTGAATTCAGAAGCTTATTGGCAGAGATTGACCAAGAGTTTGGGTTGGAGAATTCAAGTGAGGATTCCCTAGAATATCCAACAAATAATAATCATTAGAATATCCAAATCACAGTCACAAGAAATGATGACTTAGCTGTGTTTTCGTTCGAATCGTTAGTACCCAAACATGAGTGCGATTGTGTTCTGATCACCGGGATCACGATCGGATCGCTAATTTCTCCGTAGTGAAACAAAATCATTCAGCGTACCAAAATCACATTGTTCGGCATACCAACATTCAGTTGTTCAACATACCAATATACTCGGTACACTAATTTGCATCATAAATCGGTTAAAGCCAACTGGAATCGGTCAAATCTGGAATGAATGAGTCAAAATCCGACCAAATATGGGATTGAATCATCAAATATCATATATATATATATATATATATATTTTTTAGTTCTCTTAGAGTTCAAGATAGAAAAATGTATAACAATAAAAGGTGGAAGAAAGAAGATAGAGCGTCAAAAAACTAAAAGCGTGTACAAAACCTTATATACTTATAAAACCCAACACCAAATCACGAAGTATATCTGTTTGTCTTGGGCTCATTAACACGCTACGCATTTAGAAAATAAAAATAATAACAATAGTAACAAGAAATTCTTCTTGAAAAGAAAATGTAGTTATGTGTTAAAAACAATTTGAAACGCCCTAAACCGAACTCGATTTATTTTTTAAAATATGTATCCCTTTTTATGCAGTAAACTAACCCTTTTTTTGCACTACACCAACCTTGTTTGTTCACTTAACCAACCCTTTTTATGCACTACCAACTCTTTTCATGCACTATTTTCTGCACATAACCAACCTTTTTGTGTGCACTGTTTTCTGCACATACCCGATTTCGAAACTTATAAAAACTTAGAAATTCATTTACACAAAAAAAACAGCATCATGAGTAAAAGTTTACAAACATAATGCACGGAAGCTTAGTGTTTCAAAATTCAGGAGTTATGCCAAACCCTCCTTTTATTACACTTCAACATAATTTGTACATACATCTTTTGCATACCATAAAAATATGCAAGTTTTACTTTAAAACACAATAGACACTTGAAAAGACTACCCATTACAAAATAAAACTCGACCGACACTTTAAGGTTTAACTTGTTTCAAGCATGGCTATCTATTCTTACTTACCTATTCACAAAATGGCAAGTACTTCCGTCATTACATAAATCCTTAAGGTCTTAACTCAAATACCTCATCTTGATCTACATAAACCTACAAAAACTTTTAACAACTAAAAAGTAAAGCTTTGTGACTAGTAAGAGATAGGCAGAACAAATCATCAAATACAATTCAATCATACTAGCATTACATACTCATCGTAACTTATCCACATGCCCACCAAACTAATACTTGCATACATAGCACGTAAACCATTCATCAACTAATGACAACATCAATCCATCTTATACCATAACTAATGACAAAACTAGGTAAAACACTTACCTTAGCTAGTTTATCTAATTAGCCTAATTCTAAAAACTTGTCCAAGCTTCTTAACCATTCTTTCTAACACTTATATAACTAAACACACAATACACTATGATAAATTGATATAATAAGTTATAACCATATAACATACCTCAATTCTATGGCTACTTTACCAAAGAGTGTTATCACCAAAACTCTTGATTGCTAAACAAGATTCATCATAAACACTTAACATCTCATCAATGCATAACTAATAAAAGGTCTAACTTTACCAATTAACATATCTAAACTCATTTGTAACATGCATATGATCATTATCATAATCATATGATGAAAACCCCATCACCAATTTAATCAATATTCCTTTACCCAAAACCCGAAAATATCCTCATAAACCCTAACTCTTAAATTGCCACCAAATCAAAAAGTAGTAGCTACTTACTTATAGAGATGATTGCTAGGAACTTAATTTTTGGACTATAACACCAAGTCACCAAAAGATATTTTTTCCCTCCTCTTGTTTTCTGGCCATTTGGGGTCGTTTAAAGGGGTCAAATTGACATTACTGTATTTTAGAGGGTTGATTAGGAATACTCTTAGGTTTCTCTTAGGGTTTATAGTTTATACTTTTAAACGAATTTAAAGAGTACCTCGTTACCATCTTTTATAAATACTTATCAGCTACTTTTTCGTGAAGTTATTGATCATGTCAACGACCATCAATGGATTTCATCTATTTACTGTTAAGGAATACTCTCGACTTAAAGAGATGGATGTAGGAAGTTGTATATCTAGTGACATTTTTAGAGTTGGTGGATATGATTGGGAGCTTTGTTTTTATCCTCATGGTGAAGACATGACAAGTACAGGAACCGCAGCTTGGATGTTCTTACGTTTGACAAATGATGATACAAATGTGGAAGCTTCGTTTGATGTTACCTTGTTGAATCAGAGTGGAAAAGGGTTACGCTATGTTATAATTAGTAGCGCCATTAAGCCTTATGCAAATGATCAAATGTGGTATGTTTAACTAAAAATCTTTCATTATAAGTTACGGAGTATATAAAGGTATTTGAATTGTATGTATGGATTAAAATAAGTTGTAATATTACATTATCATTGGACTAAAGTACTATGCAATTTTTATTGATCAGCCATATATGTTGTATATTTCATGCATCTAAATTAGTTTATGTTCTAGGCGACTTGTCACGCTAATCTCAATTTTCGGAAATTGACTTTTAACATGGAAGTTGAACTATGCAGCTAAATCTATTCCAAATTTTAACTGTTTTACCTTTTGTCAGTGTGAGGTGCTTTATGCTACAAACTGAAATGCTCTTTTCTTTTGTCTTCTGTGCGACGTATATTCAGTATAATTTTTGCTCATCATCAGAGTATCATCTATTCTTTTCATTGTAGGGGTGAAAGTTTTATGAAAAAAAGTTTGGAATCATCCGATTATCTCAAGGATGATTCACTTACATTTTGTTGTATGGTTGAGGTTGTTCGAAGTTGCATCACAAACAAAAAATATACCAACATTCCACCAACACCATCAGGAATGTTGGAGAAAGATTTCAAGTATTTGCTGGACAGTGAAACAGGTAGTGATATCGTTTTTCATGTTAAGGACGTTACTTTCAAGGCTCATAAGGTGATTCTTGCTGCTCGCTCTTCTGTGTTTAAAGCACAATTCTATGGGCTGGTTGGAAACCCTGCTTTGGATAAAGTAGAGTTGATGGATATTGAACCATCAGTTTTCAAGGTAATAGAAGATATCGGTCATTAAAGTTTTTACACTTAATTCTGGTCATGCATCAATGGTATCATTTGCGATTGTTTTAAGTAGGCTATGCTTTTGTTTATATACACTGATAAGCTTCCTGATTCACAACAAAATATGGGTTCAATTTCACACATGATTCAACATCTGTTGGTTGCTGCTGATCGTTATGGTCTAGATCGGTTAAAAC
Source organism: Chrysanthemum makinoi (assembly GCA_910596185.1). Taxonomy (NCBI): domain Eukaryota; kingdom Viridiplantae; phylum Streptophyta; class Magnoliopsida; order Asterales; family Asteraceae; genus Chrysanthemum; species Chrysanthemum makinoi. The sequence goes on along the minus strand of OU343222.1, from coordinate 105,080,448 downwards.
ACTTGTGTGAAGCGAAGTTACGTGGCAATTCAATGTGGATGTAGTGGCAACTTCTCTTTCTCCTGCCCATGATGACCATTGTTCTCAGCTTAAAGCATTCTGTATGGATTTCTCTGTAGCAAATTTGCGAGGTATGTAATTTGCTGTTGGTAAATTCTTGTTTATCATAAGTATTCGTTGCATTAGTTGATCATTAGAGTATAAGGTTAAAGCAATGACCATTAAGATTAATTTTTGTAGAACGCATATGTAATACACTTGAGAGGTGGATTTGTAAATTGAAGAGTAGATAGTTAGTCAGAGTTTCTAGAGACAGTTCGTCAGTGGCGGTGGATGAGAGACCAGGTGAAGGAGGAGTTAAGTAGGAAAAGAAGTGACAGCAGTGTTATGGGGTTAGATTTAGCAGCAGCACAGAAGCCACCAGCTGCAGCAGAATCAGGGGAACCATATGTCAGGCGCTTGCTTAGACATTTGTAATCCAGATTGTCTTATTTCTTACCTTTTAGTCTTAATTTTTTAAATTAAGCGGTTCGTCTCCAAAGTATACCCTGTTTTAAGCATACCATTTTTATGCATTTGTTCGTCACTTCTTGGTTTCAGATAACAGCTAAAACAATGCATTTTTCTATTCTTGTTGTTTCTCAATGAATATATTTCACCGTCACACAAAAAATTTAATAACAATTACGTCAATCTCAAGCACAGTGCTTGGTTCTATATAATCAAATGGAGGTAAACTTGTAAAGTTTTACAACAGACGATAACGGATTTCACGTAATTAAATGAAACAAACTAAGAGCAATACAGATAGACAACAGCTAAGCTCTGGATAGTAAAAAACACAATAACTGTAGTAAATATTGTTGTATATAAATAGAAACATAAATTACAACAAAATTGTCAATCTCTGTTGGCTGAATACATGTTTGAACCCATCTTTGTTGTTTTTTTAAGCTATGATTTCAGTATCTTGCTAGAGGTATAGAAGGATTTGTCGGTTTATTTCTTCACTAGTTTCATGACATCACCGACCAAATGTAACGAACCAGTTACCAGGACCTAATATGTTTAAAGACACAAATATATCACATAAATGCAGACGCAAGCAGCTGCAGTTAAATAGCAGATGTGGCATGATGGGGGTCAGTCGGGTTCCGAACAGCTCAGAACCCAATTTTTGGATATTTTAGATCATTATATTATCGGGTAAAATATTAAGCCAACTTCGTTTTATTAAGTGGTAAAAGAGGTTTTCATGCGTCTGAATACACCTTAGATTATTTTCAACCCAATTGATCTGCTTACTTTTTAGTTAAATCCTTTAGCTTAACCCATTTAACATCTTAGAGATCAATTATTCAAACATAACCCAAACGACCCATGGATATATAAATGGGTCTAAATTGCCACCTCTATTAACTTAAGATCATAACAGAACGTGTCATAAACAAATATAGCAAATTAGGGATGTACCTGCAGTCGAAGAGACTTATTTTGTTTGACAGTGTCTCTTAAATATTTAATGGCCAATGGGAGGGATGAAAACACTATACTGTTTTTGCAACTTGTAGCACTCATCTCATCATTATCTTTGCCCTCATCATAAACATGCCCATTGCTTTCAGGAATTCCTGAGAATCTGAACACAAAATGAAACCTTATAATTCATAAACTTGTGGAACCAGACTTAAATTCTTGTACTTTGTGCAACTAAACAAAGTAATTGTAACTTTATTAAAAAAATATGATAGTTCTGGAAATGTGAACCAAACCTTTTTCACCACAAGTGATGTTCTCCCATACTCTTTGAAGTGTCAGTTGCCATGATAAATCAACTTTAGAATCAGTTGGTGGCAAGGATGAGCTCGATCCAACTTTGGTGTAGATCGACATGTTTGGTACAAACAGTGCCTTTTTGAAGTTGACACCTAAAAGATCAATTTACTTAATAGAAGCTATGTATCTGTCAATACAAGTGATGTCTGTGACTCAGATAATTACCATGACCAGCACATGTGTCCAGCAGCCGCGGGAAGAGCAATTGTGGATCTCTCACAGGCATGCAATTGAACAACAATACCTGCGTTTTTAGTTGAGTCAAAAGGATCAAAGAAGGGGTCGATATGGGTTATGTTTCTATATTTAACAGGTCAAGCTGGTAAGCTAAAGAAAAAAGTTGAAAAGCAAAAGCAGTCATATTGGTTATTGTCGAAAGAGTCGACGAAAGCATTTAAATAATGAATACAACCTACTAACTCGTTTCGTCAAAAGATTAAAAGAGGTTGTTCTAGGTAAATGTTCAGTAAATATTTGTAAAATTAGATGGAACTGAAGGCATATTTTCTGTTGTTTCTCACCTGTTCCGGGTCCTTCCTGGAATCATTTGAAGATCTGGAATCATCATGTTTATGGCTATTTGAGCATCGTTGTCTGTCATCTTCTTTAATAGCAAGTGAAAACCAATTTGCACAAACTTCCATACTTTCAGGACTATGTGCTCCATCCATATAATAGACCAGATCACTTGGACTATTAACATCACACGCGCGGTCAGGAACAATCTGGGCCCGACCTTGTAAACTTGCTGTCGTTAGTCCTTTGATGAATTGCTCAGGCAAAGAACTCTATATCCAAACAAAAAGAATGCAATTCCCCCTAATTAGTTAATCAATATATGGAAGAAAGAAAAAAAAGAAATGTGTCCCTTTTAAAGAAACTTACAGTCTGATCTATGGATCTGAATTCAGGATGACCAGCTCTTTGAAGCCGTATGAGCTTAACATGATGGCAAGCCCTGCATTTACATATTGATGCTCGCCTGCAAGCCCAAGACGTAATCCATTTAGCAAATTACCATCCAACTGGCTTGCCACTTGTAGATGCACCTGTATTAGTGTGATTTGGATTATATTGTAAAATCCTCAAGCTATGCAATGAAGTGATGTAGCTGTTACAGAATTGGAGCTTACATCTAACTGGGAAGCTTTGTCTTTAAGTACTTGCATAGCTTCATCTGGTTGAGAAACAGTAAATGCAGGAACACCTCTCTGTACAAAAAACAAGTATAAATGAGATTTTATATAAAAAAGAAAATGACATTAGTAAAATTCATTATATGGTGAAAGGGACTTAAATTGAAAAAGCACCTTAAAGATACCAGCCTTCTGACCCGCGATTGCTTCAAGAGTATGTCCTAGTCACACATACTTATAAAATCAATACTCTAAGATGTATGCAACCAAACATTACTATACAATGTGCATGGTACAAAAAAGACTATCATAAGCTAATATACCATAGCAAGTTATACACACTTTATCAGCATGCCTACCCCAAAACAGAATTATGTCAAAGTTCCAAACAAATCATTAACATAAACTGAATTGATAATCTCAGATGGCAGGCTATGCCGAAAGCTTGAAGCTGGAACTAGTAGATTCTTAGGAATTTGATGTAAAAATGGAGGAATGAATAAAATTTAGTGGACCCAAATTTATCTGTTTGGTGAAAAGACATGACACTTTATTAATGCAAAGCCTTCAACATAGATGAAGTTGAAAGTACACGAAATATGGACTAACCGAGAATTTCTGTATGGTCGTACCCTAGCGGCGTGATACCACATACTATAGGTGTCTGAACCTGAAAAGTTGTGCATCATATTAGACAGATGTATGTATGTACAATAAGATTGAGTCCTGCTTAAGTAGATTGATAAGCTTAAATAACAGAAGAAAAGATCTGTATAAGCCCAAATATCTGCATACCACATTGGTGGCATCAATCCTTCCTCCTAATCCAACCTCAATAACGGCTACATCTACCTGCACCCAGATGCTATGGGTTCAGTAAACAAATTATGATGATAATATAGTGTTTTAGTTTCTGTACGGTGGTATGGAAGAAAATCGGCGCATACTTGCTCTGCTGCAAAAATTTTGAAAGCAAGTAAAGCAAGGAAGTGGAATAGAGTTGGCATCGGCATATCATCACTGCATTTTGCCTGCATATGGAAACAAAAACATATGAGAACTAACCAATCTATATTGAGGAAGAGAGAGATTTGGACGTATATACTGTTCATAATAGCTCATAAGCCATGACTCAAACTTTGATGATTGACATGGGAAATACCAAAATATGCATTTTGCCTGCATATTTTCTACGGCACATTTTGCTGAAGAATTAGAGGATTTGTCTTTCTTGTCAATGATTGAGCATAAAGCATCTAGAGAAAACCTTAACACGTAAGGCTTTAGACGCCCGCAAATAAGAAATTACCTAGTCTAGCTACTAGCACTGATACCAAGGCCTGACCTAACAAAGACTTGTAAACCATGCTTAATAATAGTAACTTATGCATGGCCGCATCCTCTTGAGTAAATTTTGTTTTACTGGTCTTAAAAACACAATTGAAGATTTAGTAGGCATCTAACAAATAACTTGTAAAGCATAATCATTTATGCTCAATCCATCCCTCATCGATTGTAACAGATACTTATAAGCAAACTTTATTCCTGGAATGCTTTTTTTGGAATGCTACTTGGGCTTAAATGTGTATATGATATAATCGTAGCAAACTTCTTGTTTGATGGAATGAATAGCTTTTAAAAGTACAGGCAAAATAGAGAACCTTCAACGGGATGAGATTAGCAGTAAAGACCCAACATAGAAGCATGAGAAGAGTTAACATAAGTGAATTACATTCATATAGTACATAGATCAGAAATCATGCCTTCAGCCTATCCCAGCACCACCAAAAGTATGTCAAAAACTTCTCTCTGGTTATGTCCTCGCTAAAACAGAAAGAAAAATGGGAAATTAAGCCACATTATACATTTAACTTGAGATGTACTTAATTAAAATTTACAAACGTAATATTTACAGAGACCATAAAATAGAAAGAAATCAATGGATGACATGATACAATACAGCTTACATAAACAGATGATACAAATATATGAAATAGGACATGATGATTAAACTAATTCAGTTAATTATGACATTAAAACTCTAAATCCACAAAAAAAACACTATGTGTGGAAATACACATCCGTGATCCGTGAATTACAGTTATAAGGCTTAGAAACTCACCCGTCCAATCGGAATCTTTCTCTAACGTCAATGAGGTGAGGAGATGTGAAGAGCCCGGTGTGTAAGCCATAATTGCGTAATATGGATTCTGTGAACACACATGTTGATCCCTGTAACCAATCAACATTTTGACAAACATCAGACCAGTTCTCTCTCTATAAATAGATTGTTTCATGTAAATACGGTCTCGAGAAAAAAAAAAGAAGAAAGAAACAAAGTACACAAGTACAAACATTGAGTTATAACAGGGTTCTGCTGTTTAAGTGAAGACGTGAGGGCTGGTGAAATTCTAATTTAACAAGTTTCATCATTATAAGCTCTTTCATTTAAAGAGTCATAATTGGTGTACAATGATTGCACTTTCAAAAACAAACATTCTTCATGCTGCATAATTTCCAATATGTGTTCGATGATCACATGGTTGATACTTCCAAATCAAACATGTAAATAAAACGAAAATACCTAATTTGGTCTCAACATATGTGTAGAGATCACTAAGCTCATGCATGAAAATATCCAGGATATATGCAAATACAACCAGAGTACTTCGCACAATTTACATTTAGTAAACACAAATATAGATTTTTACTGATATAAGCACACCATTAGTTTCCTACTTTCCTTCAAAGATAAATATAAATCTGTTTTTAACTTTCATTGTCCAAAAGGAAAACAGGTAATTCTTTCCTACTACCATAACAATTTTGACAAAATAAAAGAAATAATGGTGTAATGCATATGCACTTGCATAAACTCAATATATTTGAGTCACTCTGAGAAATAGATAATATATAACTAACACAATATATGTCAAAAGACATCGCTTTAGCACTATCTGAAGCCAGAAAAAGTAGGAGTCTCCGTTTAAGTTGTAGCACTGCCTTAACTATAGTGGGTCATGTTGGAATAGAGTTTTGTAGCTGTCCTATTACAAAGAACAAAAAAAATCTACAAACTATTTGATACTCTCTTGAGTCACCAGATAAGTGCAATTATGAAAACAAAAGTTGACTAACTTCACGCAATTATTAAACAAAAACACCTACATTAGATGGAAATAATCAAAGCATAATACCTTTCCTTTTGTGCCCGCGACATGGACAATCTTCATCTGGGAAATCGGCTCCTCCAAATCCAAAATCTACCAGGATCGTAGAAAGAAACCATAAATCAGAGATAATATAGCACTCATCCAGTTCCAACATATGATTAGCAATATTTGAATATGAATGCTACAAAATTTCTTGGAATTACGTTATTTATATTTTCAACCACTCAGGGGTGGCCTAGTGGACTATCATCACTAAAACGTGAAAGGTCTCAAATTCACGCCAACCCCCTGAAAACGGAGGGCTTAAGGCTTTACATGGTTTGTGTGTGCGTGGCACCGCTAAGGTGGAGACAGGAGGGGGCAGGGTGGGCACGTGCCCCCTTAGCAAAAAAAATTGTAGTGTAAATTTTTAAACTATCTAGCTATTTTTGTAATTTACCCCCTAACGAACCAACCATAACTTTCTGGCTCCGCCCTGGTGGATTCAAAAGCCATGGATTGGTCGGCCAAAAGTTCGGGAACACGCTATACAAAACTTATAAAACTATACTAAGTTTCATAAATTGCAATATAACAGTAGTAGTATATAACTATATGTAGTACCTTAAGATAGTGAAACATGCGGTCAAATCTATGGTCAAGGTCGACAGAGTTTGACTTTTGAGTAGAACGGTTTTTTTTGGTGATAAGTGATGACAAAGCATCCATTGCTTCATCGTAACCTGACAACAACAAACAATAAACAATACTATAAATTTTGAATAAATGAAGAGATAAGTATAGTACAGTAGTACCTTGTTGTTGTGTCATGTTGGATTGAGTTTAGTTTAGTTTAGATGGGTATGATGATATGAGATTGTGTTTTTAGTGTGTGTAGATTTGAATGTATGGAAGTAATAATGACGGCGTGAGGATTTATGAGTGTGTGTGTGGTCAGTTGGTGGAGGGAACACACTTTGTCGTCAGCCATTGGACTTCGCTTGGAAAGTTGCTTTTCCACTTTTTTTTATTATTATTATTATTTTTTTTTTTTTTTTCCTTTTTCTCAAATATAAGTGTACCAAAATGATTAATGGTCATGATAATTCAAAGATTATAGTAGTCGATAAATAAAAGAGAAAATCACTTGATCATAATTTGCTGATTCAAAAATATGTAAAATGGCATGCTTTGCATTTCACACAACCATGATTTACTTTTCTCATGCACCACCAATACCGATATTATTGTTCCCGATCAAAAATCAACATTAGGTACCCATAAAATCATACAAGAAATAAATAAAAGGTACACACAATTTTATGCATGTATATGAAAGGTGGAAGCTAGAATGAGAAAACAATTCTTAGGGGGTGGCAATGGGGTTCGGTTTGGGTTAGGCATAGAGCACCCCGATCGGCATGAGCATAGCCACTATTTCGGTTTCAATCGGTGTGACATGGATATGTGTTAAATCGGTAAACATCACCGATTAGGCATGAGCAAAAACTAGCCGTTGGCTAGTCAAAACTATGATGAATAGACCATACAAAAATGTTATTAATCGGTTTATTTCCACAAAAACTTTATAACAAGATACTTGTAATTGGTAAAAGAAATTATGATGAATAGACCATGCGCTTAAGCATTACCCACGATGGGAGAAGGTTAGGAAGATGAGGATGATAGTGGTGTGGCTATGGTGATTCGAACCAAACAAACCCATTCACAAATCTACGCGACCTTTATCAAAATCCTTGATCGATTTTGTCGATCTTCCTGTCTTTCTTAACCTCGCAACAGATGGAGATGACTGAGATGGTGTTATCATGGTTGCGATGGTGTGGTGATGTCGGGGTGGTGGTGAGGTGTCGCCGGTGATACAAGGGAAGAGAGAAGTTATCTCTTCTTTCTTTCTTTCTTTCTTTTTTTTTTTTGATAGTGTGAGCAAGGAAAGTAGGAAACAGATATATACTCTTCTTCTTCTTTTTTTTTGTGAGTAGGCATGGTTGCCACTAAAAATCTATTGTTATGTATGAGATAGGTATGAGATGAGATGGAAGGATATTATTGGTGGGTGATTAGGTATGAAAATTTTTGTTAGGCATGGTTACCACTCCCCTTAACACAACATGAAGTAGGTGGTGATGTTCACCGTGGTGTACAAATTATTACTTTTCTTTTTCTTTTTCTTCTAAATTGAATGTTGAAACCAATTATTTTTAATGTTGAATGTTGAGGAAATAATTAACGTATGTAATATAATTACCATTAACTTATCAATTCTTTAACTATATATATATATATATATATATATATATATATATATATATATATATATATATATATATATATATATATATAATTACCATTAAAACTGCAAAATAATATTAAATGGAAACAGATTCATCATATTTAATGTTAGAAATACAACATTTTTTATTATTATATATACAAATCATGTATCCATATTTTTGAAACTTAAAAAGTGAGTAATGTTAAATTTCTAAAATTCTTTTCAAACTAAAATTTCTACATAAAAATTCCAAGAATATTTCCTTAATGAAATAGCTACCATAACAATTCACATCGAAAATTTCAAAGAATTTGTCCTTATTTTTTATTGTGATGTTAGTTCATAGTCAAAATACATTATACAACCGGTGTATATGATAACATCAAATAGTCCTGAATATTAAGTGTCAATTTCCCCCGATAATGCTCGTATTTTATATCATTTATATGGATTTACGCTTATTTTCCTCTATATTTCACTTTCAGGTAAATTACGAGCATTGGAGCTAATGTATAACAACCCGTAAATTTCCGAGTTTTTATAATAATATTTATCACGTCAGAAAATTAAATCGATTATTTTCTGACAAAATGCCGATATCTAAAATATAAAACGAGAGGTCATTTCGTTCCTTTAGAAATAAGACACCGCACATACAATACTTGCCCACAAAGTATATGTGAAATTTATTATTGTCCAAGCTAAAATGAAAGCGTACATAAGCTTAATTCATTAGTTATTCGCAGTAGCAAGAAGTAACACCAAGACTAAAATAAATAATGAGATAAGAGAAAAATACACTTTTATCAATCACTAATAATTTATTAAAAAGAAAACGAGAGGTTATCTCGTGAATTTAGGAAGCCACGGCACCGCACGCATACCGACACCAAGTTAATAACGGCAAACAAATATAACCTAAATCTTACGTAATAATAATACCATATTATTATGCTCGAAAAATCGCTTCCAAAACATAAGTTCTATATTTTTCGGTACCGAAGGTACGTACTCATGGATTCGACAAAACACGGGGTACAAATTATACCGTGTTGTATAATAAAACAAATAATAAAACACATCATATCCCCTACCCACATGTTCCATCGCCTTCAATCGGCACTGTCTCCTCTTTTCGACACACACAGGAACAAAATCACCAAAATATATCTTTCTTCTTCTTTTAGATAATCAACCCAAGAAGCCATGATCCATCACCACAAATCTTCAGCCACATAATCTACCCTAAAGGGACACTAGCTCGGCTGTGAATAGAGATGGAATCCAAGTAGAGTGCCACGCTACAATCAAGAAGAGAAAGAGGACACAAGGCTTCCTTAATATACATCTATATATAGCATCAACTCTTGAAGCAGGTCCATCCACTCATCACGAATTTAAAAATAATTAGGGTTCTTAATAATTAGGGTTTATCAAAACAAAGGGGTTCTCAAAATTAAGTTGGGGGTTTTGTGATTGGGAGTATAAAGAAGCTATTTCAAGACTTTAATTGTTCCAATTTGTACCAAGTCTCTTCAATTGGAGCTTGTAGTATTCGGTTTTAATACCCTCATCCCACTTACAAATCTTTACAAGAACAAGACTTTGCTAAGGGTTTTGATTTTTATTGGTTGATGTGGGTTCATTCAGGTTCGATCCGATTTTAGTTGTGTTTGGGTCTTCGTTGTGGCATTCTTCCTCAATCGACATCACTTCCACCTCTTGTTCAGGTTATCTTGATTCCCTCCTACCTTGTAAATTATTGTTATAAAAATTTCAATAAGTTGTTATTTTGAGTTGATGCTCATGTTTTGATACCAACCGATCGTCATCTATAATGATGGATTAATTGATTTGATTTCTTTGTTGTTGTGAGTCTTGTGTGGCTAAAAATAAGTAAAAGAAAACCGATAAGTCTTCTTTTCAAGTATTGGCTAATATTATGGAAGTGATTATACGACGAAAACCCATTGTGGTACAGTGTTACGATTAATTGGTTTGAAAAATTGAGCATAGTCACCCAATGATAAGGCAAATTAGCAGTAAGAGTGATTTCATTTTTTTTGTTTCCTTCCTGCTATCGAGCCACTCAAACTCAGGAAAGGGACCTGGCTTTTGGTGAAGTATTTTGTTTATCAAATGTGTATTGTATTTTAAATCAGTAATAAAGTGCAAATTGTCTAAACAAAAGTAAACTTTGTAACTTAAGATGATAGAGGGTTACATTTGGTTTGTGTCGTGTTCGTGAAGTCGAGATTGTCGAGCCAACATAGGTGCGTTGGGTTCATTACTGTCAAAAAAAAACATATTCATGTTCGAGTCATAATCTCCGGCATTTTTAATTATTAAAGAATATGGACATTCGTGTCCATAGGAGAAAGAAGAAATCAATTTTAACATTCTTTTCGAAAGTGATCGCATACTATTTGTTCTATCTTTCTTTTATTGATAGAGCCATATAGTGTATTGACTCTTCACGTTTTTCATTGACTGTCATTTGCTCTTAGTTTATCTTTTAAAAATTTACAAGACTTTATAACATTGAAATACTTATATGATTAAAGAAGTACTACAAAGAACTTATTTTAATACCATTGCTTTTCTAAAATGTGCTATATATTTAAATAATAATTGTTGACAAGTCCACAGCAGAAACATATATGAACAAATGAATTTCGGTAATAATACTTTGTATCACTTACATTTACCATTAGTTTCATTCTTTATGGGAATAAAGAGACCAAGTGCTACTTTTCTTGTGTGTCGAGAGTGACAAAGGGGCCGAACCCACTCTAAACATATGTTTACACCGTATCGTGGTTGCCGCGGGTGTGTTGGACCGAAGCCCACACCAAGCCCAACTAGTCACCAAACTACTTATTTGATTCTGACTTGTTTTGACTTAGTCGATGTCGACTAAATTTTTAGACACACCTAAAGCTACATAAAACATCTTATAAACGGGTTTACTAAAATGCAACATATTTCAAAACTTAATATTTCTTATCATTAAATTTATAGTTTAAATTCCAAAGCAAACAAATGAAAATGTAAATGTTAACTTATTTTTGAAAAATGATTTATGTTTCATACTTTAGCTCATTCAAGCTTAATGGGACTTACTTTGAGTATCAAAACTTATATGAGTTTGATAAACAATGTAGATACGGCTTACCTTTAAAAGTAAAAATTTGCAACATTTATTTATTACGGAAAACTAAAATGTATACATGAGTCATGTCCAACTTTCGACAAAATATAATTAACTTGTTATATTTTTATAATAACCAAAATAACTTAATATATTGTTGTATAATAACCATCAATGAGGAGATATATTCATAACTTGCACCATCAAATTATTTAAATACAAAGATATTAAGTAAGACTATTACTTAAATTCTCGAATACTCCTATGTAACCAATAAATGTGATACATATAGATATATGTACATGTATGTACGCTTAGTAAAGTATATACCTTTGAAATAATGATTACATAATCCATTAACGTCTAAAACCATATGTAATTATTTCCGTACATCATCTTCCAGTTGCCATCAAACCAAAGACTCATTCGTCTTTGATATCTTCCTATTCCCTACTTAAGCACTTCCAAGAGCCAATACTTACAAACATTTAGAAAACTATTTTACACTTAAATAATGCCACACAAGCAACAACAACACAAACATTTAAAAATTTATAAAGTTTATTAAACTTTATCGAGTCTTAAACATAGATAAAGACTAAATTGCCAGATTAATTAGGTTTGGTCGAAGCCGTGCACTATCACTCCTTGATTTAATTCCCTTAGACTTCATATTGCACATTGCCAAGGTGAGTTTCATAGCCCCTACTTTTAACTGCTTTATACTTGTTTTGGGGGAAGATACATGCTCATTTTACTTAAATCATTTTACTTGTGCATTCCATGCATACTATGCTTTTACATGTTTAAAGTCTTCATCATACATAGATGTTTTATAGAGCATACCAAAATGATTGACCTAGAATATTACGCAGCTTGGCCTAAGTCCTTAGATCCCAAATTGCCCTCTTCATGAACCGCCATTCCTCGGCTGAAGCTAATGTTATAAATAGATCTATTGAGGGTGACTCCTCTGTTCGGTTGACCCACTGGGTCAAGGCGCTAAAACATATAGCATGTCGGGACCGAGTGTATTGGGATAAACACTCGCCATGGGCTCCTTATTTGTATGACTTCTTTGTGCATACAAGAACTGTCATAGCTTCGGTTGCATGAACTTAGTGCTAGCGTAATAGATTCAATATATGACATTATATTCGTTGTAATGTACATATACCCTACTTATGGTCCACTAATGAAATCGCTTTTATGAAATCCTTTTATGAATTGAAACCATAAACTTTATGACATTATACAAGATGTAATGATCATCAAAAACCAAATTTGAGACTGTGTACTGAAATCCCTTTAAATAACTCTATGAACTCACCAGCGTAAGCTGACCCCTTTTAGCATGTATCTTCAGGTTTTGAGGTGATAGCATATCTTTGGAGGCGCAAGGCAAAGGCATGGCATGGTCATAGATGACTCTGATTTATGTATTGGGACCACTTATTTATAATGGGTCATTTTCCGCACTAATCAATAATGTAAACATTGTTTTAAAGAATAAATAAAAGTTTATTTATGAAAAACCAATTGTTCTATGCTTATGTTGTGATACCAATTTAGTAGCACCCAATACTTGTATGCTTCCGCTGAGTCATTTTTGGGGGTGTTACAGATTGGCATCAGAGCCTAGGTTATAGAGAACTGGGTATATTTTTAAAACCTAGACTATAACCACTTTTACAAAAACTTAACCCTATGACCGTGCACCTGCCGAAAGTGATGCCTCACTTATGATCCTGCTGAGATCATACTTGTTAAGATACATGTTTTATCACTGCTCACCTAATTTCATTGTAGGTTATAATTATTTTCCCTATATGTATACTTACGTATCACATCACTGCACTTTTCTCTCACATAAAGAGAATCATTGTTCTAATCAAGACAACCTTTAAAAGTATTGTGACATATTACTAGCGTAACTAAGCTAAGTATTTCAAAATTCATTGAACCTCGGGTGAATATAGACTGATCACCTATATTCAACCAGGGACAGTGGGACATAGCCCGATCACCTATGTCCGACTCAGAGGTGAATTTTGCAAGATTTAGAATAGTTATAATAGCCTTATGTCAAGTGAGAAAATGATAATATTTTGTTAAACATGTAACATTTCAATAAGTCACACATTGACGGTTACACTAAAGCCACACATGGCCACACTATACCATAATCACAAGCCACTCACCGGCATACCCTAATCACAAACCACTCACCGGCATTCCTTAATCACAAGTCACTCACTGACATTCCTTAATCACAAGTCACTCACTGACATTCCTTAATCACAAGTCACTCACCGGCATTCCTTAATCACATGTCACTCACTGACATTCCTTAATCACAAGTCACTCACTGACATTCCTTAGTCATAAACCACTCACGGCATCACTCTATCATAAGTCATTCATCAAGCGCCACAATATTTCTTAATCATAAGCCCCTCACTGGCGTCATACTACTTCTTAATCATAAACTTTATAGTTTCATATCACAATCGGGTTATGTTATAGTCACTGTACCCTTACACCTTCCACCCCATGGACAAATCAAACCATTCTAGGAGCAACCTTTCAATAGCACATATGAGAAAATACAATAAACCTTTGGCAAAATCTAGAAAGACATGAATAAGGGACCTATAATCCCACAGAAACTTGAAAACTTTACGCCCTACCTTGAGAAGTAAATACCTAGAAGCTTCACCCACCTCTCAAGGATAACAGTATCTACCTTGTTACCCTTCTACAAACGAAATAAAAGAGTTCTCATACAAACTACTTTCGATTATCCCTCAAACCATCATAATCAAAATACTTCATGAATTATTCTACAAACCAAATTTACACTCTAAAGTAAACTACAATTTCACAACTATAAAGTGTTTCCTTAATACCTTGAAAAATATTCAAGAATCACTCTGTTAATCACTTACTTTCTCGAAAAATGTTTTAAAGTAAATACCTCATAAACAGAAATGACCAATATTTTCCTTGGTAACTAAGCCTAACCTAGGGACGTATTCCACACCGCCGCCTAAAACCATAGATAACCATGAGGGTCATCAACAATTAAATCCCTAACATTACCAACTTAGACAACTAAACCCTACCCGTGGCTATGGGTAAATTATATCCTGCTACGTATCCTTGCTACAATATATTTTCCAAATATGAGGATTCCTCTTTAGAATCCAACAATATACTTTCCAAATCTGAGGATTCCTCAAGCTGAACAAGAACCTCAGCCTGATCCAAAGGAGCTTACTGAATCCGCATCCCAACATGATCATACTCAATCCTCAAGCTCATGAATTCAAAGAGTTTGACAATGTACTTCCCCTCACTGAAAGCGCTTGGCTCGTGGATCACCGTGGCTTCAAGGAAGCTATACTCAGGGTGACTAAAACATTATGGAACAACATACTCGAGGCTCGCAAGCTACCGATCTTAAGGCAGTATACAGGGCTTCGATGAAAATGTTCATGAGCACAGAGATCTGATGTATGACAACATTCACCGACCGGATGAAAATATGGCTAAATTCCTCGGCATCTTCGTGGGTGTAGGTACCACGATAGATGAAATCGTGGAGTTTGTCAAAGAAGACCCAGAACCAACTCTAAAGTCTTGAAGCTACTGAGGCGCACTGAAACAATCCTCAAACCTCACTGAATCGCCAATATGCTCAAGTCTACAAATATTCAGTGGTCTTCCATCCTCACCCAGCTCTACAAGCTACAATTGACTCTTTGAATACGCAGGTGGCTACATTAGCTTAGGCATTCTCATCTCTGGCCTGGAATCTTGGGCCCTGAATGACTGCTCTTGAAGTTTCACAAGCTAATTTGGAAGCAAAAGTCACCGGTATTCAAACCGACACCTCGACATGAAGGCAATGATCACTGAAATTTATCAAGCCTTCAAGGGTCAAGCAGCCCGTCCCCCTCAGCATCAACACCAACTCTTGCCCTCACTGACGCTACGGCAACAGTTGAGGGGGGAATATTGCTGAAGAAACTCCTCTTCACACCGAGGGGAGCAAACATCATCACTCTGTAGCTCCCACATCAACATCACCACCATCCACAGAAACTCCCATCTCATCCATCCCACCAACATCATCATCAACAACACTGGCAGTTATCACAACAACACGACCCGTGGTTGCATCATCTTCTTCGTGCCGTGACAAAGGCAAAGGCATAATGACGATCGCGAGCCAGAAGATCCCCTATAAAATCGGCGACATGAATACCTGCTCACACCTCAACAAATGAGTAAAAATCTTGCTAAAGAAGAAAGAAGATTGAAACTAGCTGAGGAAGAGAAAAATAACAGAGAAGCACGGCAAAAGTAGTCATTGAAGAAGCTGAGAATATGGGATTAGATGCAAGCAAGCTCCCAAAGGGTCAGCAGATAAAAGTTCAAGGATGCTCAGTCGCTCAAATGGCCGCAATGAGAAAGCAAGATGAAGAAAAGAGAAAGAAAACTCAAGCTCTCGTGAAAAGCGAATTGAGGAATACAACTGACAATGAGCAGCCGGCTTCCTGAAAAAATCACTGATGTCAAGATTATTCCCAACACCAAACCATTGGCTATGAATGTTTACAGAGGGATGACAAAAGACACTTTGAGGTTCATGATCCCTTAAAATTCAGTGACTTTGGGATCACTGAACTTGATGAACTTGGTCCGATCATTGGTAAGAAGCAAAATAAGGTGGTCAAGGAGCTGATGAAGATGCTCAGCAAAAGATATGAAAGGCTGAGGGATGCACCAGACCAACTAGGAATTCAATGCCTTGATCTGCACCTCAAGGGTCTCAACCACAAACTTCCACCGGCAAAGGAAGAGAGTTGAGTTCCAACCTGAGATTAAAGTGCCTGGACTGGAGTGTAATAGGGAGCTACCTCAAGGGGTTAAATTTGTGAATTGTCTAGTGATTGAAGAGCCTGAAAGAGGGCTATTTCACATTAATGTCTATGGAAACCCAAAGATTTCAAAGATGGAGTGATATTGATCAGCTGGTGTAGCCGCAATGATCGCTATATTCCAAAGGGCCTCTCAGATCCAATCCCCAGAAATATCGTTCGCCAAGACCTAAATGCCAAGATAAGAGACCATCCTGACAGAGAAACACTCATCACCAAAAAGGTCAAGCTTGAAACATTGGGAATCCATCTGGACTGACATCATTTCATTTTTTCTTTTGTACTAGTGATAGGAACTATGTAATCTGATCAATAAATGATGTATGTTTTATTCATTTACTCAGTGTTCCTTATTGTATTCATTAGTACATTCAGTGTAAGAAGAAGCCATTTGCTCACTTACACTTATCAACCACTTAGGCTATTTGTATATCCAAATAGGGGGAGACTGTTGGGTTCAGAAAACACCCAAACCCCTTAATCTAGGATTTGAATAGAAAATAGCCCAAGTACTCATCCGTTAAACACAATCAGATCGCTGAGTGCATAGCCGCTCAGTGAGTCATCTTTAGGATACTCAAGACGAGGCAATGAAGAAGTCTCTCCACTCAGGAAGGCGGAACTTAAAGGGTGAAGACTGAGTCAAGAAGAAGATGATGGATTCAGTGAGTGATGACAATAACTCATTGAATCCCTAAGACTCCTCTCCAACTTCTTACACTAAAGACAAACTGAAGAAGAAGACTGAAGGATAAACAAACTCAAGAAAGAGCGGGACAAGGCGGGAGAAGTTTGAATCAGATAAAGAAGTCCTTATCAACATAAGTCAACTTTCCCTGAATGGCTAACTTACAAGCTCAGTGTCATCACTGAAATATGGAAAGCAACCTTGTCCTTTACTTAGAATAGTCTTTGTAAATAGAGACAAAATACATCAAGATTTTGTCTTTTGTATGATGTCGATTTGTCACTTAGGAAAGAGTTAAAACTCATACATGTATAAATAGCATAAGAGATGGAGTGAAAAGGTTAAGCTTATGAATTGTAAAAACACACATACACGTAAGCCATCTTTTCACTCCTCCAAATACAACTTAGTTCCCGAGATAGCTCAGTGAGCTCTAAGAGTTGTGCTCAGACTTAGCCTGAGCTTAGAGAGGAGTCACCCAACTTTGTCATTTCAATCCCAAGTACTATTCCGCAAGTACTTGGGTAACGTATTCTTTGTTGATTTATTTCTAATAAGAATATGATGTTAAAAATTACTTAGTGTGTTTTCCTTATGTTAATTTCACCATAGTTCACTATTAACTTGTTTTATAAACTTAAACTGCTTTTAACGATAGTGAACGGGGAATAACAAGTGGTATCAGAGCAAGGCTAATTATAAAACTCCTTTTTAGGCCGCTCTAAAAGTTTTTAAATTAGGATCCTAAATGGGTGAAATTGATGTACCCCAACTAGTCGATAAAAAGGGTGGAGCTTATTCAGCTGTTGTCCCTAGACTTGAAGTTGGCAAATTCAACAAATGGAAAAAGCGAATGCTTTGCTATTTGATTGGGATGGAACCTTATTATATCAAGTGTATAAATGAAGGTCCATTTGTTCCAAAGATCACTGAAGGGTTGCCCAAACCTGAAGCTCAGTGGACCCAGGATGAAAGGAGAGTGGTCAACCAGGACCAAAGACTCAAAAGTATCATAATATCTTGTCTTCCTGACGATATTATGGAGTCTGTTATAAGCTGTAGTACATCTAAGCAAACCTGGATGACCTAGTTCATAGTCATGAAGGACCATCTGATACCAAGGAAAACATGATAATGGACCTAAAACTTGAGTATAACACCTTCGGGCTAAGGACTCGAAACTCTCTCTCAAACTTACACCGTGTACAAAACTCTTTAAATGAACTATCAAATGATGGTGTTAAGTTGTCCAAACATGAAATCAATGTTGGTTTTGTCAACAGCCTCCCTGAGAAGTGGTTAAATTTCTCTCGGGACTCGTGAATGCTAATCATATCCAAAATCTTGAGCTTCCTGAAATTTATGGAAATTTGTCTATGAGGAAAACCTCATCAACAGACGATACCTTGACTTAAAGAAGTCTCAGAAAGTCAAGAAGTCCCCACCACCACCTCATCACCAATTTCAACCGCTTTTCTAACAATGTGGTTCAAGATTTCCAAGAAAACTCAGATGATGAGCCTGATGAGAGATCAAGTGAGAAGTACCTAAATGACCAATGCTGAATTTCGTGAAAGGGCACTCCTTGCTAACTCTCAAGGTTTATAAAAGAAACAAAGGTTTTTCAACTGCTAAAGCAACAAGACACAATGCTATAAGTGTCACAAAAAGGGTCATTTTGCAAAAGACTGTTTTTCTAAAACAATTTTAAAACCCTCTTATAAACCATCGTTCAAATCAGCCCTCAAGCTTCAAAGAAATTTCAACCAAAAATGTATCAGTCTCATCAATTTTTCAAAATAAACTGATAATAACAAAACCATTGATTATGAAGCCAAGTATAAGAAAGCTAAAGCTAAGCTTGCATTGCTCGAGGCCAGTCCCTCAAAAACAACAAAAAGTGTTCAATCTGCAGGGTAAAACAAAGGCCTTGTTGTTGAGACCTTCGACCGGGATGAAGAGCCGTCATCGATGATGAAATGGTGCATGTCAGTAATCGATGGCCCTCTCTCAAGAGGACAAGCTAGTCGTTGGAAAGAATCATGCCAAGAATGGAGAATGGGTCAACATCACAATGAAGAAGGTAAACATTTTACTTTCTATGGATGATGACTCCGATTGGCAGTCTTACATGAATTACCTAAATGTAGACCTTAAGTTTGTAGAAGAGCAAAGACTCAATCTTTTTTCTAAGTACAACAAGTTAAGTTTTGAATTGAATAAGTGTAGAGATGAACTGCTTATGTTAAAACAAGCAAAGCTTGAGGCTGACACTTTGCAAATTCAAAACACTGAACTAGTTAAAAGAAATCAGGATCTTCAAGATGAACTTAAATAGGCAAATGATATTCTTAATAGTTGGACGCTAAGAATCCTGTGGTCTTTGATACTATGGGTGCCCCCAAGCAGAAGAGAGTCATAGGTGAAGATCATCTCCCTGACCCTCTCAACAAAGACCGCCTCCTAAGCCTTTTGTGTCTGGTGGCATGATCACAAATATGTTAGCTGATCCCAATTCCAGTGATTGGATTGAACGGCTTAATCCTGAGAGTAAGCTTCCAAATTTCGATTCTGGAAGGATTCTAGAGCTCGAAAGTCAAGCTCTAAAGAGCATGCTTGATTCCCCGATGTGCCCAAGAGTACTGAACACATCTGTGAGTCTCAAGGAATCTCAAGCACCGCTTCCACCACGAAACCTCTTCGGGTGCCGCTCCAAGCTCTGAGCTTACTCCACTACAATTCAATCCTCATTCACCAAAAGAAAGGTCCGGACTTGGTAGAACCATCCTACAAAGACAAGCAAAACAAACTCAACAAGAGTCTACTCCTACTGAGACTCCAACATCCTCTGTCCCCGGTTTACTGCTTCACCAAATTCAAGAATCGATCGAACTTGTGAGGAAGCTTACTGAGAAAATGGAATCCATTGAAAAGGACCCTGAACCAATCAAGGAGACAAAGTCAGCTTCCTCCAATTCCTCAAAGTCTAAGCCAACCTCCAAAAACAAACAAAAATGTGAGCTGTGTCATTACACTTGCCATACCACTGACAATGCTACTGTAATCCTTTTCTGCATGATCGCAAAAGGACGATCACAGACGCAGATCATCTTCAAGATGTCACCAAGCAAACTATACCAAAGTTGGTCATAAGTATGCTTCATCCTCCAAAGCTGCTCCAAAGAATAGAGTAAAACCTTTTCCTCTCGCGTGCCTCACTGTGGGTTTAATGATCATCATCAGGATGATTGTCTCATGAATACATGCCGTGATATATGCGGTAATCCAGCTCATGAGACATCCCAACATGACAGTGTCATTCAAGCAAGGAGAAATTCCAAACAACCTAGAGTCACCGAGTCATCCTCAGCCTCTAAATGCAAAACCTGCGGTAGCACTGTGCACACAACCACCGACCATGAGTCGATTGCAAATTTCAGAGAGACCTTGAGACCCAAGCCCACCAGTAAGTGGGTCACTAAGAGAAACTAATTCAGTTTACTACTTGTGCCGAGACATGCCAGGGAGCCTATTTGGCATCTAGACAGTGGATGCTCAAGAAGCATGACTGGTGTGAAGGAATATCTGTACAAGTATGTAAAGGAACCAGGGCCCAAGGTAGTATTTGGTGATAATTCATCATGTCCCACTGAAGGTTATGGTTCAATAAACTGTAATGGAATAGTTTTCTCTAGAATAGCTTATGTCAATGGTCTCAAATACAATCTCATCTGTCACCAACTATGTGATGCTAAATACATTGTACAATTCAATGATAAACAAGGTACCATTTTCAATGCCAACAAGGAAGTTGTGTTGATAGCTCCTAGGAGAGATGATGTTTATGTACTTGACATGTCAACACTCTCCCAAAATGGAACGTGTCTCTTTGCTAAAGCCACTGAAACTATCAATTGGCTGTGGCATAAGAGACTCTCACACTTAAACTTCAAAAACCTCAACAACTTGGCAAAACAAAACAAGGTCCTTGGCTTACCATCACTGGTTTTTGCAAAAGACAAACCATGCTCTGCCTGTGAAAAAGGTAAACACCATAGAGCATCTTTCAAAACCAAACAAAATTTCTCCATCAAAGTGCCACCTTCACCTCGTGATATGGATCTCTTTGGACCAGCCACCCCAGATCAATCCAAAGATGAGAAGTATACACTTGTTATTGTTGATGAATTCTCAAGATACACTTGGGTATACTTTCTCCAAAAGAGTCAGTAGCTGATACAATAATGTCATTCATCGAAAGATTGAAAATCGAATGACATTACTGTCAAACAAATCGAATCGACAATGGTACTGAAGTTCGAAATCAAGAGCTTGAGAGTTTTGTGATGAAAAAGGAATTTCTCAAAATTTTCATCTCCTTATACCCCCTGAACAAAATGGGGTTTGCTGAAAGGAAAAACAGAACTCTCATTGAGGCTGCAAGAACCATGTTAAATGGCTCAACCCTCTCAAAACATTTCTCGACTGAAGTCAAAACCGCCTGTTACACTCAAAACAGGTCAATCATTGTCAAAAGACATAATAAAACTCCATATGAGATCTTCAAAGGTAGACTTCCCGACATAAGCTATTTTCATGTATTTGGATGTCCTGTGTTCATTCATAACCACAAGGATCATCTAGGCAAGTTTGATGCAAAAGCTGATGATGGATACTTCTTAGGCTACTCACTGATCTCTAAAGCCTTCGTGGTTTTAACACAAGGAGACAACAAGTTGAGGAAACCTTTCATGTCACCTTTGATGAAAGTGAAAGCATCAGGTTCACCAACATCTCAGTCGAGGAAATAGGAATTGATGACTCATCAAGATATCCTCCTGATGAGTTCACCATCAATTCAATTCCTCATATCAAGCTGATGCTGATATCTCATATTATGTCTTACCTTACAACCTACCCCAACCAATAATCAGTGAATTCATTGATAATCTATCACCCCAGCAGGATAGGTAACATCGAACCAACTGCTCAGATCCCGTGATTCATGAAACCCAACCGAACAGACATCATAACAGATGCTCAAAATGAATTGCTGTTCTCCTGAACCAGCCTCACTCTGAACCTCTAGTGACTTCATCAAACTCAGATCCTAGACCACAAAGTAAGTGGACAAGATCTCAGGATATTGAGCTTGTAAACATCATTGGTGAACCCACTGAGGGCATGCTCACTAGAAGTATGGTCGCTAGCTTCAGCCAATGAATGTCTATATGCTTATTATCTATCAGAAATAGAACCCAAAAGTGTCACTGAAGCTCTAAAACACCCAAGCCGGGTTCAAAGCTATGCAAGAAGAACTGCAACAGTTTGACAAAAACAAGGTCATGACCTTGATCAAATGTCCTCGGGATGTAGTAGTCATAGGAATGAAGTGGGTTTTCAGAAACAAAACTGATGAAAATGGCAATGCATTAAAACAAAGCCGATCTGGTAGCCAAAGGTTACAGTCAACAAGAAGGCATTGACTATGATGAGACATTTGCTCCTGTTGCAAGAATGGAAGCCATCAGGATCTTCCTTGCATATGCAACATACATGAACTTCATGGTCTACCAAATGGATGTTAAAAGTGCATTCTTAAATGGTGATCTCAAGTAAGATGTGTATGTTCAAGTAGAAAGGGTGAATCACAACCCATTTAGAGAAAAATGGGTTGCAATTGGTCAAAAATAACAACTTATGGGTTGGATTAAGTTACCCCATTTGCAGAAAGAAAGGTCAAATGGGTCAACATATGGACTTATGTAAATCAACAAATGGGTCGAATGGGTCAACAAATGGGTCGAATGGGTCACTTAGGGCCTGGATGATAACTCAACCATCATTAGATGTCGTTTTTTATGTTTTTATGTTTTTATCACGTTTTATATTTTTTTCGCCGCTTTAACATTTTCATCCGCTTTTGCGCTGCTGGCCTATTTTACGCAGTCCGCTTTTTTACGCTTTCATCCGCTGCTTTGGCCCCGCTTTTTACGCTTTTCTTCCGCTTTTGCGCGCTTTTCCTCGCTTTTTTGGCGCTTTGCCCGCTTTTGCTCAGCTTACGCTGCCCCGCTTTTGGCGCCGCTGGTCCGCTTTTTGAATTCGCTTTATCCGCTTTTTACGCTGCTTTTTGGGCTGTCCCTGGGCCCGCTTTTGCGCCGTTGCTGCCCCGCTTTTTTACGCTTACCGCTGCTATGTCATTTTTACGCGTGTTCATCCGCTTTTTTACGCCATCAATTTTGCGCCGCCATCAATTTTGCCGCCGCTTTTACGCTCTTTCGCGTTTCTGTTTTTCGCTATCGCTTTTAAGCGCTGCTGCTCGCTTTTAAGTTTTCGCCCGCTTTTTATGTTTTCATTCATCGCTGTTGCCCGCTTTCGCTTTGTCCGTTTTTACGCTTTGCCGCTTTTTTTGCCGTTTTCGCCCGCTTTTTGGCCCCGCTTTTACATACAAAATGTAAAACGTAGGGAACAAGTTTTGTCGCCCATTTTTACATAATAAAACGGACGAAAAACGTGAAAAACGTATCAAAAACGCGCGAAAAACCGGTTTTGAAAACGTGAAAAAACGAGGAAAACGCAAAACGAAAAGATGGACGAAAACGAAAAAGGGACAAAACGCAAAACTTAATGGACCGTAAAACGAAAAAAGGGACTAAAACGCGCAAAATTTAATACGAAAACATAATAAAATGGACGAAAACGCCAAGTGCGAAAACGGATCAAAACGCGCAAGAAAAACGGACGTAAAACGAGAAAACGGACGTAAAACGCGGAAAACGGAAAAAACGTGAAAAACGGTCAAAACGAGCAAAAACTAAAACGTAAAAACTAAAACATGCAAAACGAATAAAACGTAAAAAATATTTGAAAACGCCAAAACGAAAAAACGGACGAAAACGTAAAAACGACAAAAATGTAGAAAGATGACAAAACGTAAAAACGGATGAAAATGGATCGAAACATACTATAGTAGCATGATTACATGTGGAAATGTAACGAAGTCGACCCACCCAACCCACCCAACCCGCTTGACCCATGACCCATTCAACCCATTCTTATAGTATGACCCGTTTGACCCATGACCCATTTGACCCATAAACCATTTGACCCATGACCCAAACCGACCCGACCCGACCCATTTGCCACCTCTAATGTTCAGCAACCTCCAGGCTTTGAGAGTAGTGAATTCCCTGACTATGTCTGCAAGCTTGACAAAGCCCTCTATGGACTTAAACAAGCTCCCGGGGCATGGTATGAAACTCTCTCAAACCTTCCCGATACAAAACAAGCTTGTCAGAGGAAAGATAGACAACACACCGCTTGTCTATAGAACCCAACAAGATGTGATACTAGTCCAAGTGTATGTTGATGATATCATCTTTGGCTCAACAAACTACAAACTTTGCAAACAATTTGAAAACTAATGACAAAGAAGTTTGAAATGAGCATGATGGGGAACTTACATACTTTCTTGGACTACAAATCAGGCAAACCGATAAAGGAATATCCATCAGTCAAGAGAAATACACCGTAAATCTCTTGAAGAAATATGAGATATCCGATGTGCCTCAAGAAGACACCAATGGTCCCACCTAACAACCTTGGACCTGACCTCACTGGCAAATCAGTCAATCAAACTCATTTCAGAGGGATTGTTGGATCACAGATGTATCTAACCGCTACTAGACCAGACATACAATTTTCACCGCTTAATAACAAGATATCACCCAATCCCAAAGAATCTCACCTCACCTGCAGCCAAGAGAATACTCAAGTATCGAAGGGAACCCCAAGCCTTGGACTCTACTATCCAAAATGCTCGTGGTTTGATCTCAAGGGTTACTCGATTCTGATTATGCCGGGCTGCAACATGGACATAAAAAGTACCTCAGGGTCCTGTCAATTCCTTGAGAGGAAACTGGTCCGTTGGAGTGCAAAGAAGCAACAATCAAGGCTATGTCCTCACCGAAGCTTGAATATGTAGGCCAAGCAGGATGTTGTGCCAATGTACTATGGATGAAAAGTCAACTCAGTGACTACAACATCCATTACAAAATGGTACCCATCTTCTGTGATAACACAAGTGCAATTGCAATCTCCAACAACCCTATCCTCCACCAAAGAACCAAACACATTGATATCAGATATCACTTCATCAGGGATCACATAATGAAAGGAGACATTGAAATTCATTTCATCCCTATCAATATCAACTGGCTGATATCTTCACTAAACCCTTGGATGAACCCACCTTCAGTGAGACCAAAACTGATTGGGAATGCTTGACATTGAAAGTCAAGTATCCGAAAACCAATCTCAGTAAGTTCTCCTAAATGGTTCATCCTCCCCTAACACCCAAAATAAACCTCTCACTGAATAAGACTCATTCAGGGTCCCTGACACTTGACAAAGAACATTGAATAAGTAACTAAATGATCCAAGTATCAGTTACTTTAATGTCCTAGGTTGGTAACTATGCCAATTTAATAAAGGAATATATGTCTCTTTGTCTTACTGTCATCCCGCTTGGCATTTAATGCCTCTCACAAAAATATCAAGTTGATATTTTATCTCTGCAAAAGTGCACTGTGCACTGCAACTGTTCCCTTGAAAACGGGATTTTTTGCGGGTAATGGAGTGGTAGCACTAAATGTGGAAATTCAAACGCCTTTCAAAAACCAAATCTAAATATTCCCATTTGTGCACAAAACACCCCTCTTATCACTCTATAAATACCCTCTTCAAACACAAACTAACACACACAAATCTTTTCTGCAACAAAACTCTGTCAAAATTATTTCAAAAAAAAACATTTGTGTTCTCAAATCTTCATAACCCCTTTTGGAAAAACCTTTCTTGTAAACATTTACAAAAGTTTTTCATCACAAACTTGAAGAGATCTAATTACTTTGATTGTTCTAGTCAAAACATTTTTTTTAATCCTTAAATCTTAATGGAAATGGCTAGAACACCATCTCTCCAGTTTGCTTCTCAGTGGGTAGGGGATCTTACTAATGTTGAATTTAAAACAAATAATGTCATAGGAAATTTTGAATATCCTGAAAATGTCCCAACCTATAAAGACATTATAAAATTTTTATTCAACTGCCCACTCAGAACGGCCTTTGTAAATGTCCTCAGTGTTGTACCCAAACTACCTCGTGGAGTTTTGGGCTACACTAGAGCCTTTGACCCGACACCTTCTAACCGATGAGAATAACCTTAGACCTCTCAGTGAGTATCTCATCAGGTTCAGTCTTAATGGGGGGAAACAATACACCCGGATTTCAAAACGCTTTGCACTACAAAGGTTAGATTATAACAAAGGTGTTTATGTCGCCCATCCCTGAACCCTCCACAGTGAAGGATGGGTTAAAACAAATCGTTTTAGATCCAACTTTTTAGGACAAGACCCCAGTCACTAAAAGCTCGCTCCCTCGTGGCTTGGAGGATCCTCTTCACTTTTGTGATTCAGGTCCTCGGCGGGAACCACTCATCCACCGAACAAGTTAACTCTATTCAGTTGATGATGGCATACCGCTTGATGAATGGGGTCACTGTCGACATAGGGGAGATCATTTACAAGTGATCTCGAACGAAGTTACAGAGAAAAACTAGGACGAAGTATGTTTCGTATCCTAGGTTTGTCTCTTGTGCTCTGCAATCATTACTGGGTTCAAATTATACTCAGGATGAAAATTTTGGGAATTTACCGGCATCCCGAGCCCTTCAAATTTTCAAAAGAACCCATCCCTCGCCACTCCCATTGAATTGACGCCCACATGATTGCCAGAACAATCTAAGTGGATCGTGTCTCCAAACCCTCGCCCCAAAAGAAAAAGGGGAAGTCTCGACTGACTAAGACCATACCAAAGTCTCAGGGCCCGAGGCTTCAGGAGCACGCCTAAGAGGCACAAAAAGCCCGTGACCAAAAAGACACCCACCGACTGCAACAATCACCCCTGACAACGAAGGACACCGATACATCACAGCCAAGGCCCTTGGTCACACCTACTACTCCCCAAGATCCAGAGGGAAACATACAACCCGCCGGTAGGGGAGCGCCTTCCACAACGCCCAAATGATGAGATTAGCAAATCCAAGCCTTTGTCTGAGGGCACACTGATCTCTCCCAAAGACTCAGAGGGACTCAAACAACCCGCTGATAGGGATACAACTATCACCGACTCGCTAAAAGCATCGGAAACGCCCACCAGTGTCTCAGGGTCACCGGGGACAAAGACTCGGAGGAAAGGAATAACCCGCCGATATGGAACCCACAACCAATCCCGACTCTAGTGAAATGGCACGGAAGCGCCCACCGTGTCCGAGGGGTCAACGGGGACAAAGACTGAGAGGGATATAAACCACCGCGATATGGAACCCATAACCAACCCCTTGCTCACAATTGCCGATGTCACCGGATATTATTCTCTCAAGATGAGCTCGCCGAGATGATGATGAAATCTTATCACTGAGAAGAAATGGACGCCGAGGTTCAAGCTGAACAAGAACCTCACCGATCCAAAGGAGCTTATCAATCCCCATTCCAACATGATCATACTTCTGAATCCTCAAGCTCTGATGAATTCAAAGAGTCTGACAATGTACTTCCTCACCAAAGGCAGCTTGGCCTGGATCACCAGAGCTTCAACGAAGCTATACTCAGGGGTGACTAAAACATTGTGGGAACAACATACCGAGGCTCGCCGCAAGCTACCGATCTTAAGGCGTAACGTGGCTTCATGAAAATGTTCATGAACACGAGTCTATGTATGACAACATTCACCGACCGATGAAAACATGGCTAAATTCCTCGTGCATCTTCGTGGGTGTAGGTACCACGATAGATGAAATCAGGGAGTTTGTGAAAGAAGACCCAAAGAACCAACTCTAAAGTCTTGAAGCTACCGAGGCGCACTCAAACAATCCTCAAACCTCACTGAACTGCTCAATATGCTCAAGTCTACAAATGTTCTGGGTCTTCCATCCTCGGCCCAGTCTTTACAAGCTACAATGGACTCTTTGAATACGTAGGTGGCTACATTAGCTCAGGCATCCTCATCTCTGGCCCGGAATCTTGGGCCCGAATGACGCTCTTGAAGTTTCACAAGCTAATTTGGAAGCAAAAGTCACCGGTATTCAAACCGACACCTCGATATGAAGGCAATGATCACTGAAATTTATCAAGCCTTCAAGGGTCAAGCAGCTCCGCCCCCCTCAGCATCAACACCAACTCTTGCCCTCACCGACGCTACAACAGTTGAGGGGAGAATATTGTCAAGAAACTCCTCTTCACACCGAGGGGAGCAAACATCATCAGCCTCTCAGTAGCTCCCACATCAACATCACCACCACCACAAAGAACTCCCATCTCATCCATCCCACCAACAACATCATCAACAACACTGGCAATTATCACAACAACACACCCTGGTTGCATCATCTCTTCGTGCCGGGACAAAGGCAAAGGCATAATGACGACTGCCGAGCCCGAGAAGATCCCCTATAAAATCGGCGACATGAATACTGCCACACCTCAACAAATGAGTAAAAATCTTGCTAAAGAAGAAAGAAGATTGAAACTAGCTGAGGAAGAGAAAAAGAATAGAGAAGCACTGGCAAAAGTAGTCACGAAGAAGCCTGAGAATATGGGATTAGATGCAAGCAAGCTCCCAAAGGGTCGCAGACAAAAGTTCAAGGATGCTCAGCTGCCAAATGGTCGCAATGAGAAAGCACCAAACCCAACTAGGAATTCAAATTCTGCCTTTGATCGGCAGACCTCAAGGATCTCAACCACAAACTTCCACCGGCAAAAGGAAGAGAGTTGAGTTCCAACCTGAGATTAAAGTGCCTGGACTGGAGTGTAATAGGGAGCTACCTCAAGGGGTTAAATTTGTGAATTGTCTAGTGATTGAAGAGCCTGAAAGAGGGCTATTTCACATTGATGTCTATGGAAACCCAACATTTCAAATATGGAGTGATATTGATCAGCCGGGTGTAGCCGCAATGATCAGCTATATTCTAGTGGCCTCTCGTGATCCAATCCCCAAAGAAATATCGGTTCTCGCCAAGACCTAAATGCCAAGATAAGAGACCATCCTGACAGAGAAACACTCATCACCAAAAAGGTCAAGCTTGAAGCATTGGGAATCCATCTGGACTGCCATCATTTCATTTTTTCTTTTGTACTAGTGATAGGAACTATGTAATCTGATCAATAAATGATGTATGTTTTATTCATTTACTCAGTGTTCCTTATTGTATTCATTAGTACATTCATTGTAAGAAGAACCATTTGCTCACTTACACTGATCAACCACTTAGGCTATTTGTATATCCAAATAGGGGGAGACTGTTGGGTTCAGAAAATACCCAAACCCCTTAATCTAGGATTTGAATAGAAAATAGCCCAAGTACTCATCCGTTAAACACAATCAAGTCGCTGAGTGCATAGCCAAAGGAGTCATCTTTAGGATACTCAGTACGAGGCAATGAAGAAGTCTCTCCACTCAGGAAGGCGGAACTTAAAGGGTGAAGACTGAGTCAAGAAGAAGATGATGGATTCAGTGAGTGATGACAATAAGTCACTGAATCCCTAAGACTCCTCTCCAACTTCTTACAATGAAGACAAACTCAAGAAGAAGATCAAGGATAAACAGTGATCAAGAAAGAGGGACAAGGCGGGAGAAGTTTGAATCAGATAAAGAAGTCCTTATCAACATAAGTCAACTTTCCCTGAGTGGCTAACTTACAAGCCTGTCATCACGAAATATGGAAAGCACTTTGTCCTTTACTTAGAATAGTCTTAAATGTGAGACAAAATACATCAAGATTTTGTCTTTTGTATGATGTCGATTTGTCACTTAGGAAAGAGTTAAAACTCATACATGTATAAATAGCATAAGAGATGGAGTGAAAAGATTAAGCTTGTGAATTGTAAAACACACATACACGCAAGCCATCTTTTCACTCCTCCAAATACAACTTAGTTCCCGAGATAGCTCAGTGAGCTCTAAGAGTTGTGCTCAGACTTAGCCTGAGCTTAGAGAGGAGTCACCCAACTTTGTCATTTCAATCCCAAGTACTATTCCGCAAGTACTTGGGTAACGTATTCTTTGTTGATTTATTTCTAATAAGAATATGATGTTGAAAATTACTTAGTGTGTTTTCCTTATGTTAATTTCAGTCATAGGTCACTATTAACTTGTTTTATAAACTTAAACTGTTTTTAACGATAGTGAACGGGGAATAACAAAATATAACCTAAATCTTACGTAATAATAATACCATATTATTATGCTCGAAAAATCGTTTCCAAAAACATAAGTTCTATATTTTTCGGGTACCGAGAAGGTACGTTTACTCATGGATTCGACAAAACACGGGGTACAAATTATATTGTGTTGTATAATAAAACACATCATATCCCCTACCCACATGTTCCATCGCCTTCAATCTGGCACCTGTCTCCCTCTTTTTCGACACACACAGGAACAAAATCACCAAAATATATCTTTCTTCTTCTTTTAGATAATCAACCCAAGAAGCCATGATCCATCACCACAAATCTTCAGCCACATAATCTACCCTAAGGGACACTAGCTCTGGCCTGTGAATAGAGATGGAATCCAAGTAGAGTGCCACGCTAAAATCAAGAAGAGAAAGAGGACACAAGGCTTCCTTAATATACATCTATATATAGCATCAACTCTTGAAGCAGGTTCATCCACTCATCACGACGCAAAAATAATTAGGGTTCTTAATAATTAGGGTTTATCAAAACAAAGGGGTTCTCAAAATTAAGTTGGGGGTTTTGTGATTGGGAGTATAAAGAAGCTATTTCAAGACTTTAATTGTTCCAATTTGTACCAAGTCTCTTCAATTGGAGCTTGTAGTATTCAGTTTTAATACCCTCATCCCACTTACAAATCTTTACAAGAACAAGACTTTGCTATGGTTTTGATTTTATTGGTTGATGTGGGTTCATTCAGGTTCGATCCGATTTTAGTTGTGTTTGGGTCTTCGTTGTGGCATTCTTCCTCAATCGACATCACTTCCACCTCTTGTTAAGGTTATCTTGATTCCCTCCTACCTTGTAAATTATTGTTGTAAAAATTTCAATAAGTTGTTATTTTGAGTTGATGCTCATGTTTTGATACCAACCGATCGTCATCTATAATGATGGATTAATTGATTTGATTTCTTTGTTGTTGTGAGTCTTGTGTGGCTAAAAATAAGTAAAAGAAACCTGATAAGTCTTCTTTTCAAGTATTGGCTAATATTATGGAAGTGGTTATAATGAAAACCCATTGTGGTACAGTGTTACGATTAATTGGTTTGAAAAATTGAGCATAGTCACCCAATGATAAGGCAAATTAGCAGTAAGAGTGATTTCATTTTTTTTGTTTCCTTCCTGCTATCGAGCCACTCAAACTCAAGGAAAGGGACCTGGGCTTTTGGTGAAGTATTTTGTTTATCAAATGTGTATTGTATTTTAAATCAGTAATAAAGTGCAAATTGTCTAAACAAAAGTAAACTTTGTAACTTAAGATGATAGAGGGTTACATTTGGTTTGTGTCGTGTTCGTGAAGTCGAGATTGTCGAGCCAACATAGGTGCGTTGGGTTCACTTACTGTGTCAAAAAACATATTCAAGTGTTCGAGTCATAATCTCCGGGCCAGATTTTAATTATTAAAGAATATGGACATTCGTGTCCATAGGAGAAAGAAGAAATCAATTTTAACATTCTTTTCGAAAGTGATCAGACTATTTGTTCTATCTTTCTTTTATTGATAGAGCCATATAGTGTATTGACTCTTCACGTTTTTCATTGACTGTCATTTGCTCTTAGTTTATCTTTTAAAAATTTACAAGACTTTATAACATTGAAATACTTATATGATTAAAGAAGTACTACAAAGAACTTATTTTAATACCATTGCTTTTCTAAAATGTACTATATATTTAAATAATAATTGTTGACAAGTCCACAGCAGAAACATATATGAACAAATGAATTTCGGTAATAATACTTTGTATCACTTACATTTACCATTAGTTTCATTCTTTATGGGAATAAAGAGACCAAGTGCTACTTTTCTTGTGTGTCGAGTGACAAAGGCCTAACCCACTCTAAACATATGTTTACACCAGATCGGTTGCCGCGGGTGTGTTGGACCGAAGCCCACACCAAGCCCAACTAGTCACCAAACTACTTATTTGATTCTGACTTGTTTTGACTTAGTCGATGTCGACTAAATTTTTAGACACACCTAAAGCTACATAAAACATCTTATAAACGGGTTTACTAAAATGCAACATATCTCAAAACTTAATATTTCTTATCATTAAATTTATAGTTTAAATTACAAAGCAAACAAATGAAAATGTTAACTTACTTTTGAAAAATGATTTATGTTTCATACTTTAGCTCATTCAAGCTTAATGGGACTCACTTTGAGTATCAAAACTTATATGAGTTTGATAAACAATGTAGATACTCGCTTACCTTTAAAAGTAAAAATTTGCAACATTTATTTATTACTTAAAAACTAAAGTGTATGCATGAGTCATGTCCAACTTTCGACAAAATATAATTAACTTGTTATATTTTTATAATAACCAAAATAACTTAATATATTGTTGTATAATAACCATCAATGAGGAGATATATTCATAACTTGCACCATCAAATTATTTAAATACAAAGATATTAAGTAAAGCTATTACTTAAATTCTCGAATACTCCTATGTAACCAATAAATGTGATACATATAGATATATGTACATGTATGTACGCTTAGTAAAGTATATACCTTTGAAATAATGATTACATAATCCATTAACGTCTAAAACCATATGTAATTATTTCCGTACATCATCTTCCAGTTGCCATCAAACCAAAGACTCATTCGTCTTTGATATCTTCCTATTCCCTACTTAAGCACTTCCAAGAGCCAATACTTACAAACATTTAGAAAACTATTTTACACTTAAATAATGCCACACAAGCAACAACAACACAAACATTTAAAAATTTATAAAGTTTATTAAACTTTATCGAGTCTTAAACATAGATAAAGACTAAATTGCCGATAATTAGGTTAAGGTCGGAAGTCGCGTGCACTATCACTCCTTGATTTAATTCCCTTAGACTTCATATTGCACATTGCCAAGGTGAGTTTCATAGCCCCTACTTTTAACTGCTTTATACTTGTTTTGGGGGAAGATACATGCTCATTTTACTTGTGCATTCCATGCATACTATGCTTTTACATGTTTAAAGTCTTCATCATACATAGATGTTTTATAGAGCATACCAAAATGTTTGACCTAGAATATTACGCAGCTTGGCCTAAGTCCTTAGATCCCAAATTGCCCTCTTCATGAACCGTCAATTCTCACGGAAGTTAATGTTATAAATAGATCTATTGAGGGTGACTCTTCTGTTCGGTTGACCCCGCTTGGGTCAAGGCGAAACATATAGCATGTCGGACCGAAAGTGTATTGGGATAAACACTCGCCATGGGCTCCTTATTTGTATGACTTCTTTGTGCATACAAGAACTGTCATAGCTTCGGTTGCATGAACTTAGTGCTAGCGTAATAGATTCAATATATGACATTATATTCGTTGTAATGTACATATACCCTACTTATGGTCCACTAATGAAATCTCTTTTATGAATTGAAACCATAAACTTTATGACATTATACAAGACGTAATGATCATCAAAAACCAAATTTGAGACTGTGTACTGAAATCCCTTTAAATAACTCTATGAACTCACCAAAGTAGTTTAACCCCTTTAGCATGTATCTTCGTGTTTTGAGGTGATAGCATATCTTTGGAGGCGCAAGGCAAAGGCATGGCATGGTCATAGACGACTCTGATTTATGTATTGGGACCACTTATTTATAATGGGTCATTTTCCGCACTAATCAATAATGTAAACATTGTTTTAAAGAATAAATAAAAGTTTATTTATGAAAAACCAATTGTTATATGCTTATGTTGTGATACCAATTTAGTAGCACCCAATACTTGTATGCTTCCGCTGAGTCATTTTTGGGGGTGTTACATAATGAGACGCGGATTTGGAGAGTTTATTAAAGATATATGATAGTATGCCCATTTTGAAGTAATTACGGCGTAACTCTTCTCTCACATTACGCCGTAACAAAAGTGTAACTCAGAAGACCAACTCAACTGAAGATTACGGCGTAACTCCATCTTAGGATTACGCCGTAACTAATTAGGTCAAATGATGTTCCGCGGTGCAAGCTACGCCGTACTTTTTCCACGATTACATGCAATCATCATTTATTGAAGATATGCAACTCATTCCAAGTTAAGTTACCTGCAACTAGATCCGCCTATAAATACCAGCCCTAAATTCTCAAGATTTCACATCATTCACTCCACACACAAAGCGGAGAACGTGGGTAGGAGATCAAGGCGATCTTGAGGAGCATACGGAGCCATCTCCAAGGGAGAAATCACTCCCTAACCATAAGCATTGGTGATTTATCATTTCTTTTACTTTCAATTCATGTATTTCATTATGTTAAACATTGAATCGATTATTTCAAGTATTATGATCGGCTAAGCACCTCCGTGCTAGCCTAGTTATGATTCCTTAATTGTTATGTTTATGATTACATTGCTGTGATAATTGTTTCTAGTGTATGCTTGCATAGTTTGTTGGTAGCTACCCTTGTTTTGGTAGTTTTGAATGGCTGTAGTGTCTAGTTGCTTAGGATAATTGACCAACTGACCCTAAGTAGGTAGACCGAAAGTGGGAAGGGTAAGAATTGACCAATCGACGACCCTTCTTCGCTTAATGATTTGACCAATCATCATCTACCATGGATGAACTTAAGAAGTTAGGGATGAGTGTCTAAGATGCTAGCATTCGGTAAATCATTGTTATGAATCTTGTATGTAGCGGAACTTAATGACTTGGCTTAGGGGACTAAAACAACTGGACTTTCAAGGGTAGTAGCTTGATCTCCGGTGGAAACCTTTCGATAGGTTAGACGAATGACCAAATGCTGTCCTAGCGACCTAAACCCCCACTTGAAGCAATTGGAAGTAATTAAACGTGAACATAACATGATAGGATGAGTAACTAGGTTAGCACACTTCTCCTCTATTGATCACAACTTTTGTCCTTATTTGCTTTCTTTTATTTTCTTGTCTTTAGTAATTAATTAATCATTTCAATCTTAAAACCATTAAAATCTGTGACACATAGACTTAATTAGAATCCGCTCACATAGCTCTGGGATCTAATTCGTTTTACCGACACTACACTACACACGATCGGGTACACGCCTGCTAGTGCATAAGGTAGACCATAGGTAAACGAGACACTTAAAAATATTAAAACCTGGTCAGTAAAACCTGCATCAAGTTTTTGGCGCCGTTGCCGGGGAGTTATATTAGGATTTTCGTTAAGTCTTTTATTTTTGTTTTGTTTTAAATTTTCTCAATTTCTCACGATCTTTTCAAGTTTCGTGTAACATGGAAGTTGTTAACATTGATGACCTCACTCTTGAGGAATATTTGGCGCTGACAAGAGAAGAACAAGGGTCGGGGCTCGTAAGACCGGCGATTGGAGCTAATGTCCGTTTCGAGATTAAAGAGTAGTTTATGAGGGAGCTTCGTGCTAACCCTTTATCAGGAAACACGGACGAAGATGCGTATGAACACGTTTAGAATGTCTTGTACATCACAATCCCTTTCAACATTCCTGGTGTTTCTCATGACGTTGTTATGCTCTGTGTGTTCCCCATGACACTTACTGGGGGAGCAAGAAGACGGATTGAAAGATTGCCCGCCGGGGCAGTTGATACATTGGCTCTACTGAAAAGGCACTTCATCCAAAGATATTGTCCTCCTTCAAAGATATCTAATCAGCTCATGGAGATCCATAATTTCAAACAAGATGACGATGAAATGTTGTATCAAGCTTGAGATAGATACAACGACCTCCTCTACAAATGTCCTACTCATGACTTGAACAGCCAGCAAAAGGTCAACATATTTTACAAAGGTATCAACATGACTACAAGACAGATGCTGGATTATCAAGGACCAATTCTGAGCATGACTCCTACTCTCGCCATTGAAGCCATCCAAAAAATGGTTGATCATTCCCAAAAGTGACACGATGGAGGAAACAAGAGAAGCCTAGGCGGAAATCTTGATGGAATTGCCGCCATCACTAGCAAAATTGAAAATCTTGGTCGGGATATGCTCAAGCTCAGAGAATGTGTTCGTGCTATTCAAGTAGGTTGTGAAAGTTGTGGAGGGGAACATCTCACAAAAAATTGTCCTCTAACTAACAAAGATAGCAAGGTTGAAGAAGTTAAATACGGTGAAAATCGACCGTTTCAAGGGGATAATAGAAACGGTAATGGCTATCGTGGAGGACCTCGCTCATATTATAACCGTGGGAATTTCGATGAAAGAAGAACTAATTTGGAGGAAACAATCAAAGAAATACCTCGAAGATTCGACTAAAAGGCAGAAAGAGCAAGAAGAATGGCTTAAGAACTTCAATACAATACAAACAAAAGCCTTTTTAGACATGGCGAATCGCTAAAAAACTTGGAAGCCATGATTGGGAAGCTTAGCGATGAGGTACAAAGAAGAAATGAGGAACAAAAGAACAAATCGACAGCATGCAAGGCCGTGTTTTCTGAGAATAAATCCGACGAAGGGTCTAGCAGGAATGAAGATGATGATGTTGATGACAGAAGTGAGTTACGCCGTAACCAGACATCAGAATTACGGCGTAAGTTGGACAAGTATTTCGAGTTGGATGAATCAAGAACACATATCATTAACGGGGGGTCCAACTTGTGCCCACAATCCCCATCCAAAAGGAAGAATCACTGGTGCAAGGCTATGACAATTGATAATGGAAAATGGTATGATCTTTGGGCTTCGTACGACCCTCATAACGAAATTTGCGATGGAGGGGTCGATAAGGAAAGGGTTAAAGATAATAGATACATATGGATTGCACTTAACTATGAAGAAAGATTAGCTAAATTCTCAATCGATGAAGAGGATGAACCACCTATTAAACACTGTTGCGATCCCATAATGATCACGGAAGACGAGTCCACACGAGCATGGCCTACATGCAATCCTTTCTGTGAATATTGCAATGGGGGTTGTAATATGAAGGACGAAGAATGGATATGCCTTCATGAATTAGAAAGACACGACGTTAAGTTCGGGGATCTATCCTTTAGTGATTGGTATTTGGTAAGGTTCGGGGATGCGATCATTAATACAGGTTTACTAAGGAAACTTAAGCTCGATTATGAAGAACATATTCTCCAAAGAAGGTCCGTAGATGAAAAACCAATCAACGATGAGACCTCCTACAAAGGTATTCCCTCAAGCAAAACCGATGACAAAGTAGGTCGAAGTCATTGGTGTGAGAAGATAAAAACCCCTGGCGAAGTTTTTTGGGCATCTTGTAACCCGTTTGATGATGAATGTACCGAGGGAAGCAAAGATATATAGGGTTGGGGAAGAAGAATTCTTGTGGACCTCAACCAATGATGCGGAAAGGACAAAGTTACCTTGGCTAGACAATTTGGGATTTGACAATTGGGTCAAAATCAAATATGGAAAGATAGATGCGTTGACTAAGAAAAAGATTTGGAAAGTGTTAATACAAATATCGTCATTAAACGTTATTTATATTTTTGATCTTTGCCTAAGTTTTGTTAACGACAAAAGTAAATTTAATTTATAAAAGCTTAAAGCTTGTCAAGTTTATTAGATATTAAAACAAGCTTTCTTAAACAATATATTCATCATTCAAGCATTTACATTTATGATTAGTAACATCTTGATATGACTCTAATCATTATGTATGATAATAGTTTGTAGAATGTGTTAGGTTCTTAAAACCAAACACTACTTAAGCATTTGCATATTTCTATTAATAGTAATACAACATTTGACATCATGTATTACATCATGGAGATCATTGGAAGATTCCATTAGATATTTTGTGAAGATTTGTACTCTTCATATCTTGCACAATCTTACTTAGATAGAGTTGACTTTAGACAATATTTGATATCTTGACTGCCGATCGGGCGGTACCAATTTGGTACACGGGCGAACCCTTTTAGGGTCCGCGGTCCGTGGACGCCTCGTCCAAATTGGCTATAAATAGCAATGCCAAGCCAAGTAGTTTCTCATCCCTTTCTAACATACTCTCATACATATCTTCTCGCTAACCCTTCTAACTCAGCCATATCATATTAGTGATCTCTTTGTAGCAAAGAAGATCAAGTCATATTCAAGCTTCAACGAGAAGTTGGAAGTCTTGTTTGTTTAGTGTTGTATGATCTAGTGTTGATTCATACTTCATTGTTGTATCAAACCATCATAATCTTGTGAGTGTGAGTGGTTAGTATTTTAGTCCTCAAAATACATTGTGTGTGGGAGTAGTTGTACCCTTGGAAAGAACTCGACATCTAGCTTAGTGTCGAAATAGTGTGTTTAAGTGTAAAGGTTTTCTCCGCCGGTGAAAGGAGCTTGTTGACTAGTGAAGTTAAACTCTCGAGTGTGAGACTCGGGAGTGGAGTAGGGCAAGGAAAAAGAGTCCTTGTAGGCCGAACCACTATAAACAACTTGTTGTGGTTTGATCATTTCTTTCCTTATTTACTCATTACATATTGCTTGCATATTTCATTAACATACTCAAGATCAATATCAATTGATCTTTCAATAAGTTTCAAAACAAAGTTTTAATCGGTAAACTATTCAACCCCCTTCTAGTTTTCTACAATTGGTACCAGAGCCTCGTTGCTCAAGAATTTCTAAAATAACTTGTATTTTATAAACTTGAAACGATCCATGGATTCTCAAAACTTTAAAGAAGGGCAATCTATGCAAAGACCACCACTCTTTGAAACCAATGGATTTATCTATTGGAAAAACCGCTTTGAAACATATGTAAAATCAAAAGATATAGATCTTTGGTTTATTATTGTTAAAGGAGATTTTAGTTCTACAACAAAGGATATTTCCGTTGATGAACAAAAGAAATTAGTTGCTAAAAATAATGAAGCTAAAATGATGCTTTATAATGCTTTACCTAGAAAAGAATATGAAAGAATTTTTATGTGTGAAACCGCCAAAGATATTTGGGAATCTTTAATTGTTACACATCAAGGTAATTCACAAGTCAAGGATAACAAAATTGATCTTCTTGTTCAACAATATGAACAATTTGTTATCCCCAAAGATGAAACCATTGATTGTGGCTTTGCTCGCTTTAACACTATCATTACATCACTTAAAGCACTTGATGAATCTTTTCGTAGTAAGAACTTTGTCCGGAAATTTCTTAGAGCACTCCATCCCAAATGGAGAGCTAAAGTGACCGCTATTGAAGAATCAAAAGATCTCTCAATAATGTCACTAGACGAGCTAATTGGCAACCTCAAAGTTCACGAAATGGTAATGGAGAAAGATTCGGAGATCATCAAAGGAAGAAAGGAGAAGATCAAATCCGCTGCTCTTAAGCAAAGGCGAATCAAGCGATGATGGTGAATCTTGTTACGATAGTGAAGATGAGGAGTATGCTATGGCCGTTAGAGATTTCAAGAAGTTCTTTAGAAGAAGAGGAAAGTTTGTAAGACAACCTCGAGAAGAAAAGAAGCCATTCCAAAAAGATCGGGATGATAAGAAGATTAAAGGTGAAAGAAAGTGTTTTAGATGTGGTGATGCAAGTCATCTCATAGGAGAATGTCCCAAGCCACCTAAAAACAAAACTCAACGAGCTTTTGTAAGTGGTGCTTGGAGTGATAGTGAAGACGATGAGGAATCAAGCAAGGAAGAGATCGACCTAATGGCACATGAGTCAAATGAGGTACTTTCCGACTCTTCTTATTCCTCTATAGATGATGACACCTTGCAAAAACAATATAATCAATTGTGTGAGCTAAGTCTAAAAATCATAACTAAAAATAAATTTCTAAAAACCAAAAAGGAGTTTTTGGAAAATGAAGTATATGAGTTAAAAGAAAAAGCAAAACGACTAGAAAAGGAAAAGCAAATGACGATGATTGTAAATCATGTCAAGAGCTTAATCTTGAAATAAGAAAACTAAAGCTCACACAAGAAGTTTTAATAGAAAATAATTCTAAGTTTAAAAGGTTTAACAAAAACATCGCTCTTGCCGATGAAATAGTTAAAATTCATAAAACACCATGAGACATGAATGGGCTAGGTTTTAATGAAGTATTAATTCCAAAGAGTCAAAAC
Organism: Chrysanthemum makinoi; assembly: GCA_910596185.1. Lineage (NCBI taxonomy): Eukaryota > Viridiplantae > Streptophyta > Magnoliopsida > Asterales > Asteraceae > Chrysanthemum > Chrysanthemum makinoi. The sequence goes on along the minus strand of OU343222.1, from coordinate 105,039,933 downwards.
AAAACGGTCGAAAAAGAAGAACATTCTCGTCAAAATTGCCTGCAGATAAAGACGGACCAGACGGAACCAAAATAAGGGTTCCGTCCGTTATGCGAAATGGTACCGCAGGTACTTCAGCAGAACGTAATGTTCGCAATACGGACCGCATCAATTTGTTAAAATAACAAAGAAAACCAATGATAATGTTAAACTAAAACCAGCCATTATATCTGGAGTAGGACTTGTTAAAATGAATTTAGATCAAAAACTACTCAACAACGATATAAAACTTCTTTTGCCAAACGCCCCCTTCCTAAGAGCAACCACAACGTTCAACCTAACTACCAACACAACGGTTGGAATCAAAACTTTCCTAGACCATATCAAACTTCCGATTACATGCCATGGAACCCTTACCCATCATTTCCATACATGAATCAAATAAATGGTATGTTTAACCCAAACGGACCCATGAGATATTGGGGACCAAATGTTTGAGTTATTTGCTTCTTAGGTATGCTTGAAAGTTGGATTGGAACCCGATGAATGGATAAAAGATAGTGGATGCTCACGACACATGACGGGCAACAAAGTCTCTTCTCATCATACCAAGAGTATGACGGAGGTAATGTCACTTTCGGTAGCAATCTCAAAAGCAAAATCATTGGCAAAGGTACGATTGCTCATAACTCTCTAACTATTGAAAATGTTGCTCATGTGGATAGGTTAGGATTTAATCTACTTAGTATTAGCCAACTATGTGATAAAAAGTATAAAGTACTATTTGATGAAAATGGTAGTAAAATACTAAAAGATGGTATCACTATAGCTAAAGGAGTTAGGAAAAATAACATATACGTCATGAAAATAGATAAAACATATAATGACAAACTTTGCCTAACAACATTAGACGATAGCTCATCTCTTTGGCATAGACGCTTAGGTCACGCTAATATGAGACTTATACAAAACCTATCTTCAAAAGAGTTGGTTAAGAATTTACCAAAACTAAAATATGACCAACACTTTTGCGACGCTTGCAAAATTGGTAAACAAACACATAGTAGTCACAAATCTAAAAATATGGTATCCACATCTAAGTGTCTAGAATTATTACATATGGACTTGTTTGGACCATCCGCTATAAGAAGCTATGGAGGCAACTTATACACTTTGGTCATAGTAGATGATTACTCAAGGTTTACTTGGACATTATTTTTGAAAACCAAAAATGAAGCTTTTGATAAATTTGAAATACTTAGCAAGAAAATTCAAAATCTTCTAGGTGTCCAAATTGTGTCGATCCGAACGGATCATGGTCGTGAATTTGACAACGAAACTCAATTTGGAAACTTTTGTGATACAAATGGTATAACACATAACTTTTTCGCTCCACGAACACCTCAATCAAATGGAGTAGTAGAACGTAAAAATAGAACAATTCAAGAAATGAGTAGAACAATGCTTAATGAACAAAACATTCCTCAAAAGTTTTGGTGTAACGCCGTTGACACTTCTACATATATTTTAAATAGAGTCCTAATACGCCCTTTCCTAAACAAAACACCATATGAACTTTATAAAGGTAAAAAGCCAACATTAGGATATTTTAAAGTCTTTGGTTGTAAATGCTTTATTCTTAATACTAAGGATTATCTCACCAAGTTTGACCCAAAGTCTTATGAAGGTGTATTTCTTGGTTACTCTCAAACTAGTAAAGCTTACATTGTCCTAAATAAAGAAACAATGATAGTCGAGGAATCGTTGAACATAACATTTGACGAAAGTCCACCTCCCTCTAAAACATCACCTTTGGTAGATGATGACTTAGTTGAAAGTCAAATAATTGAAAGTCAAATTAATAATAACAAGGAGGATGAACCATTAAATAAGGAAATTGTCAACATAAAAGAATCTAAAAGTCATCCATTAGAAAAGGTCATAGGAAAACTTAATCAAAGAACCTTAAGATCACAAGCTCAAAATCAAAGTAATCACTTTTGTTTTGTATCCACCATTGAACCCAAAACCATAAATGAAGCAATAAAAGATGAATCATGGGTAATTGCCATGCAAGAAGAATTAAACCAATTCGTTAGAAATGATGTTTGGAAACTAGTTCCAAAACCCAAAGATCAAACTATAATTGGAACAAAATGGGTCTTTCAAAACAAAATGGACGAAAATGGTGTAGTATCTAGAAACAAAGCTAGGCTTGTTGCACAAGGTTATAATCAACAAGAAGGAATTGACTATGATGAAACTTATGCACCGGTAGCTAGACTTGAATCTATTAGAATATTACTTGCTTATGCATGTGCTTATGATTTTAAATTATTTCAAATGGATGTTAAAAGTGCTTTCCTTAATGGGTTTATTAACGAAGAAGTGTATGTTGCTCAACCTCCCGGTTTTACCGACTTTGAGAAACCACATCATGTCTTCAAACTCAAGAAAGCATTATATGGCCTTAAACAAGCACCTAAAGCTTGGTACGACCGCCTTAAGACTTTTCTTATTGATAACAAATATACTATGGGATTAGTAGATAATACTCCTTTTACTAAGAAAAAGGAATCACAAATTATTATTGTTCAAATATACGTTGATGACATTATATTCGGATCAACTTGTCAAGAATTATGTAATGATTTCTCTAAAATCATGCATGACGAGTTTGAAATGAGTATGATGGGTGAGTTAAACTTCTTTCTAGGACTTCAAATTAAACAACTAGAAGATGGTATTTTCTTTAATCAATCTAAATATATAAAAGACATGCTTAAGAAATTTGGTCTTGAAGATTCCAAACCAACTAAAACACCCATGTCCTCGGACACTAAACTCATCAAGGACGAAGAAGGTGAATCCGTAGATAACACTAAATATAGAGGAATGATTGGTAGCCTACTCTATCTTACGGCTAGTAGACCCGACATTATGTTTAGTGTTTGTCTATGTGCTCGCTTTCAAGAAAACCCAAAGGCATCACACTTAGAAGCATTAAAAAGGATTTTTAGATATATTAAGGGAACAACGTGTTTAGGATTATGGTATCCCAAAGGAACGGGTATAGAAACCATAGTGTATGCCGACTCGGATCATGCCGGTGATTATGTCGATAGAAAAAGTACAAGTGGTATTTGCACTTTTGTTGGACATTGTCTCACCTCATGGTTTGCAAAGAAGCAAACGGCTGTAGCCATCTCTACTACAAGCCGGGTTTAATACGCCTCACCGAAAAGCATGTCAACAAGCTCTTTGGATGAAGCAAGCTCGTGAGACTACGGAATTCATCTCAACGACATTGTGAGACTTTGCGACAACAAAGGAGCCATCGATCTCAGAAGAATCCCGCTCAACATGCTCGCATACAAAGCACATTGAAATCCGTCATCACTTTCTTCGCGACAATGTTCAAAAAGGAAACATTTCAATCGAGAAAGTATCCTCCAAAGACAACATTGCCGACATCTTTACTAAACCTCTTAAACGAGAACCTTTTAATCTTCTTAGACTTGGTTTAGGGTTAATGGAACCAAGCATGTAGGACAAACATAGCCTAAAACATTAGAATAGTCAAACCAAAACACTTTTGTCTTGTTTCTGCATCAGAGCCACGCACCAAACGACAACACGGACGGAACCAAAAATTTGGTGCCGCTCGTCCGTGGTGTCTACAGTATAAAACAAAGCTTTATACATAACATCTTCTTCCTCACAACTCACTTTACCAAAACGTGCAAAAATTAAACCAAGCTCATTATTGACATCTTCCCACTCACTAATCAATGAAGATAACATCATTGTAAGTATCCTAACTACATTTCATCTCTTAATTCCGAGTCTAGGATTCTTATTTATGCACAAAACTATCACAAATCATTACATGGGGTTTTATGTATGCTTCTATACCAAATATGAATTCAATTGGCAAATTGCATAACTAGTCATTCAAATTAGGTACTACATTATCATATTGCATAAACAAAATCATGTTTCCCACTAATTGATAGATAATAAATATAAGACCTTATTCAAACAACCAAACAACCCCATGTCAAAAGTTTTGAAAAGCTTCTCACTTATAGGAAAACATTCTTTCATTGCTAATACAAATAGAAACGTTAGAATTTTCATCACTTGCATGCTCTTGAATACTAAAGGTATTGCATAACTAATATGCACTCCCGGGTATATTCAAATATAGCCACATTGAATTAGGAGCATTTGGGTTATCTCATGGTATTTGCCAAACACTCCACTAAAACCATTTTGTGCATAAAATGAGTCGAGATAACCGCAACTCCAAATTGTTTTCATATAGGCACACACTAGAATCAAAAACGTTAAAATTTATCTTAATTTTTTAACATGTTAACTCTTGTCCTTAGGAATAACCATGGTAGCCGCAAGATTCTATGATCACAAAGACACTCTTAACTACATTCCCAAACACCACAAAACCAAAGGACTCACCAAGGAACAAATAGAAATATTTAGGGGTCTAGAATCAAGGTATTTCCACGAGGGTAGAACCATTCACTCATCCTTCCTTGAGCATACTAATCTTCGTGAAGAACTAGCCGCCATTCAATTCGATTGTCTTCTTGACATTGATGAACCAATTTGTCCTAGGTTCGTGTTAGAATTCTATGCTAGTGTGACCGGTTTTAGTGATGAAGATGATGAGTTTTGTCTTAGCTTTAGAATCAACCAAAATGACTACACCATCACTTTAAGTGAATTTGCTAGAGTACTAGGAATTCCCAACCGAGGAACTTGTGTCTACACGGATAAGTGGTCACTCACCGCCCTTGATGCAATCAATGACCGCTCTCTTCCCTACATAACCCGTTTAGCCGATAAGGATGTCATCCGTGAACATCTTTTTAACCCAAAACGGATACAACCCGAGTAACCCGAAAGGGAAAATAGGTAGACCGAGATCCATATGGAATGGAGCTCAATGAACTTAAGCCCGAATTTAAGAAATGGGAGGAGTTACTTAGAGCAAACGTCATTAGCACCATAGGGAATAGGGATCACATAAACGCTTGTCTTTGTCACATGCTTTACAACTTGTCCACCCGACAACCATTCAACTTAGCCTACTACATAGCTAGGAGAATGATTGATATTCCAACTCAAGGATCCGTTGCTCTTCCATACGGGATGCTTCTCACCCGTCTCTATAGAAACTTCGCCCCAATTCCACCAACCCCAAAAGGAATGCACCTTCACTATGAACTCATCCCTCACATCTTTGTACCTTTGAGTGATGATCGAGTTGCTAAGACTAAAGGCAAGAGAGCTAAACCTCCAACTCCTTCATCATCATCATCAAATAGCTCCGAGGATGGTCTTCCAAGCTCTCATCTTCCACCTCATGAGTATTACGCATCTCTTCCCGAGATTGAGAATGAATCATCAGAATTCAAGCAAACTAAGGGAATGTTCAAGTGCCTTGGTAGGATGATGAACAAGATTTACAAGAAATTGGACAAATAAGGGTACTTTAAGGAGTGTTTGGAACAATGCTTTATCATTAATGTTTGATACAATTTAGTTGTTTTTATTATGTAGGATGATAATATAACTTAAAACAATGGTGTATGCTAACAATCTCATGCAGGGGATAGCACAAGTATGCTATCAAATTTTACCCATTTTCACTATATTGTGAAAATCAATAAGCCTTGCTCTTAATCTATGCTCCACTATGTTTACATATGTGTTATTTACTTTTCCTAACTAGAAATGTTTAGTATAACATCTTTTGAGAAAAATTTCGTGTTTCAAAATTTCGTTTTAAGAAACATTCTGTCCAAATTTCAAAGACTCCACGGATCGACGGCACCATTATCTTGGTACCGTCCTTTATGCAATTTGGTACCGCCATATCAGATAGGACCGTGACGGCACCCTTTTGGGTTCCGTCAGTGTATGATTTTGGTGCCGTGGATCCTCCAGGTAATTTTCTGAATTTCGACTCTTTCGTGATTCCAAATTATCTTCCATCACTTATAAATCAACCTTAACTAGTTTATACTGTTATTAGAACTAGTATTATTCACTAAGGAATGTAAGAAATCCATTTCCCACCAAAATTCAAAAATTTGAAAAATCCACCCAAGGAGCCCTTTGCATAAAGGAAGGAACCAAATTTTGGTACCTTCAAATCCGTGGGTAATCTGAATATTAGGAAATTCCACTCACTAGAACACATTAATTGCATATCTTTTCTTCTTCACTCCATCTTCTTTGTATGGATTGACTTGGGTGATATGACTAGCATTCAACCCACTTCCAAATCATTAGGAACCTCATCTCTTCAATGGTTCAACATCAAATCAAACCTTTTCTCAACAATTTCTTACCTCTATAAATTGAAAGGCTTTACCATGATCATCCTCACACCTTCTTCATTCTCATTACTATCTAGCAAATCAAAACCCAAGTTAAAAATGACTAAATCATCACCAAAACCTTGCAAGAAAACCGCTAGAATGAGCGTAAGGCCTTGTTGTTTTGTCAATCTTAGCTCATCATCCGAATCTTCACCACTCACAATCTCATCTCCCATTAGAGATGATACACACCTTACCTTAGCTACACCTACTTCATCACACATTGTGATCACCACTCCACCACCAATAAAAACACCTACTTCACCTCCACCCGCACCCATCCAAACATCCAAAACACCCTCACCACCTTCACCAAGGTCTCCCACTCTCACTCCCATGGAGTTATTTTCAACTCCACCAACATCACCAAATCCTTTCCTAGAGGACTTGGAAGACTTGCCTCCTAGGCCAAGTCATCCACCACCATTGCCATCCTTTGGCACCATTGAGCAACTCGCTCATGAATCACCCCTGGTCATCCATTGACCCAAACGCCCCATTAGGGCCAAGACCTCTCCTTTTCCACCCCATTCACAAGGACATTCATGGTCCTTTATACGGGGATCATCCACTTCCATCATCAATGTTCCCTCATATTGAGGACATTCCGGAGAGCATGTGGGATGACAATCCCACTAGAGAGGAGATTCAAGCCGAACTCCACAACCTCCACCAATTCAAAGGCATGGTGGATTCTCACTTAAGTGAGACAATGCAAATGCAAAGTGCTTTGCTTGCATCCATCATGACCACTCCAAACATCCCCAACACCACCAACACATCCACCATTCCACCACCACAACCTCCCCAAACTTTCTACTCTCCAAGGCATGGTTGCTCTACTTGTGAGCAACGGGTCAAACCGCGGAACGGACCCGATTATGGTCCATGACTTCCACGAAGAAATGAGGTTCATCCTCAACCACATTCTTGAGCGCCTCAACGCTCTTTCCCATCCACCATCACTTTAGGATGGTTTTAAAATAGTCTTTCTTTTATTTGCTCTTTTAGGATAATTTTCCTTTTCTTGTACTAGAAACACATCATTGTGTTCTCTTTTCATGATCTTTACTCATGAAAAATTTTAACTAATGAATGTTGTTTCTTATATTGTTGGTGTCATTACATAGTGTTTGGAAATGCTTGTGAATGATCATTATTACTAACAATTTTTTTTTGCTTTATTGTCACAATCCATGTATCTTCCCACAAAAGCACCCAATTTAGGGGGAGCTTTGAACAAGAGGGAGATAATAGCTCGGCTCATTACATTCAAGATAGCCTCTTCTTTTGTTGAGACAAAAAGGGGAGAAAAATATAGAACTTGAAATTATTTATATTTGACTTTTCTGAAAAGTCAAACTGCATACTTTGACTTTCTGAAAAAGTCAAACATCATGCATCAACTAGTGAATTCTTTGACTTTCATAAAAAGTCAAATTTCATACACTTGCATTATCATTTTCTTTTCAAGCTCTAAAACTAATATTTTTATAACTCTTGTACAAACTTTGTTTCTTTTATAAAAATAAAATTTATATTTTGTCCTCAACAAAAGGGGGAGATTGTTAATACAAATATCGCCATTAAACGTTATTTATATTTTTGATCTTTGCCTAAGTTTTGTTAACGACAAAAGTAAATTTAATTTATAAAAGCTTAAAGCTTGTCAAGTTTATTAGATATTAAAACAAGCTTTCTTAAACAATATATTCATCATTCAAGCATTTACATTTATGATTAGTAACATCTTGATATGACTCTAATCATTATGTATGATAATAGTTTGTAGAATGTGTTAGGTTCTTAAAACCAAACACTACTTAAGCATTTGCATATTTCTATTAATAGTAATACAACATTTGACATCATGTATTACATCATGGAGATCATTGGAAGATTCCATTAGATATTTTGTGAAGATTTGTACTCTTCATATCTTGCACAATCTTACTTAGATAGAGTTGACTTTAGACAAGATGTGATATCTTGACTGTCCGATGGCGGTACCAATTTGGTACACGGAACCCTTTTAGGGGTCCGCGGTCCGTGGACGCCCTCGTCCAAATTGGCTATAAATAGCAATGCCAAGCCAAGTAGTTTCTCATCCCTTTCTAACATACTCTCATACATATCTTCTCTCTAACCCTTCTAACTCAGTTTCATATCATATTAGTGATCTCTTTTGTAGCAAAGAAGATCAAGTCATATTCAAGCTTCAACGAGAAGTTGGAAGTCTTGTTTGTTTAGTGTTGTATGATCTAGTGTTGATTCATACTTCATTGTTGTATCAAACCATCATAATCTTGTGAGTGTGAGTGGTTAGTATTTTAGTCCTCAAAATACATTGTGTGTGGGAGTAGTTGTACCCTTGGAAAGAACTCGACATCTAGCTTAGTGTCGAAATAGTGTGTTTAAGTGTAAAGGTTTTCTCCGCCGGTGAAAGGAGCTTGTTGACTAGTGAAGTTAAACTCTCGAGTGTGAGACTCGGGGAGTGGAGTAGGGCAAGGAAAAAGAGTCCTTGTAGGCCGAACCACTATAAACAACTTGTTGTGGTTTGATCATTTCTTTCCTTATTTACTCATTACATATTGCTTGCATATTTCATTAACATACTCAAGATCAATATCAATTGATCTTTCAATAAGTTTCAAAACAAAGTTTTTAATCAGTAAACTATTCAACCCCCCTTCTAGTTTTCTACAGAAAGTATGTATGAGTAAAGAAGACCCGATTAAAGAAATTCCAAACGACATAAGTGAAGTAACGGATGAAGATATCAAAGACTCGACGGATAATGAGAAAGAAGAGTGCAAACGGGTGCTTGTTGAAGACTTACTTGATGATAAATGGTTTAAGGGTACTGAGTCCGATGATGATGACATCGAGGGAATATTGGACTACCTTGAACTACAAGGTGAAGATGATTCACTGACCCCGACGATGAAGCGTATGAGCAAAGAAGGTGCAAACTTTTTGGCATTCCATATAAGATGCCGCCACCAATTGTAGCTGAAAAGTATGAGTTTACAAGATACCACTTGGGGCTGGACGAAAAGTTTTGTAAAATTCGGAAGATCGAGACTAAGGAATATCTCCACACTGCTATGAATGTTGCTTGGGTCAGACATAATTTAATGAAGTATATGGAGGAAGTTGGCCAAGTTCGAAGGCCACCGTAAACCCCATGACTTTGAGTCTAACTTAAAGACTCATAAATAAAGAAAAGTGCTCTTTCGGAAGACAACCCGAATTATCCCTTTCATTTGTTTTATTTCCATTTCTGGGTTTTTGTTTTAACCATTTTGCAGAAATCGTAGAAAGTTGTTGCAACATGTCAACGGGGACCTGACTGCCACGCTACTTAATGAACTCATTCCTATGGTTACCACAGAATAAAATCTCTTGCAGAGTTCTTCCCAGAGCATTTTACCGTGAGCTACACCCAAAGAACGTCGCCAAAGTTTTGTAATTATTACTGCAGAACTCCTTATGGGAGTTACGACGTAACTATCCTTCTCAGATAATTCTTTCTTTTAAACACAATAACTTTGTATTATTTTTAAATGAACTTTGTGGGTATGTTCCCTGTAAGCCCTCACGAGACTACACTCGCCCACTTGGGACACCAAGTGGTTTAAAAGGCTTGTTGCATACGCTAAATGCAACCGTGATTCATATGAAAGTGAGTTAGGTTTCTTTCGCTTTTCTTTTTTTAGAATTATGCTTGTTGGTAGTGTGATTTCTGTGGAATGAAGTTTGCTCGTGGATGCTTATGTGAAGGCATGATTCTTTTCGTGAGCCTTCTTCTTTTTCTGAGCAATTTCGTGGAAGTTCTCGCCTAATTCTACTTCTCTTCACCTTTATTTAACGTTTAGTACAAAAAGGACTTCGTACATTTCAAGTGGGGGGACGGGAGTAGAAATTATCTCTTGAACTTTATTTTGCCCTCGTTTTTCTAGTTTATTTTGAAAAATTATGCCATTTTTAAATTTTTGACATGTTTTTCTTAACCTAACTAGATTAGACCTTAGCCGAGCACATTATAACCCTTAATATTATATGGTGAGATTAGCCTTATCGGTTTCTAAATATTTACTCCAAATCCACCAAATTATGAGTGTGTCAGTAGCTTGTAAACTTTAGAACTTGACCTTTACATCATTTCGAGACCATAGACGAGGTATGTTGAGTTAGCTTAATGTATTTTGATTACTCAGTTTAAGAAGGCAATACTATAGGATTATTACCCAAAAAGCCTATCCTTGTGTGTATATCGATTAGTCACCTCAACTTCTCGACCCCCATGTTAAACCCATTTGTTGCACTCACCTTTAGTGCAAGATACCTCTAGATACACCCATCTGAGCCATTCCTTTCATTTTTTTCACCCAACATATTGTTTCGTTACACCCATACACCTTAGCCTACCCTGTAGTCTTTATTTGTGATTGTGAAGTCATTTTTTTCCCAAGTTCAAGGTTCAAGTGGAAAGGTTAGGGGATCACGCTTTTGTCGACGACATATTTTTGATGATCATTGAAAACCCCCCAAATTCTCATATTGTTCATCTTAAGTGGGGGGATACTATGTTTAGTTGTTATGTGTGGAAAAAAAATATATTTATAGTTATTTGTTGATTGTAAAGTGCGAAGTTTAAGCACTATGTTTATGAGCTCATAATAGATTTAGTATCGAGGAGGCCACGTCGGTCACATTTGAAGATTGAAGTTGGTAATTGCGCCAACAGTTGAAGAAAAGGGTAATGTGCCCATCATGACGTCATCTAATGGCACATCTACCTGGTATATCATGGTCCGGTTTCATAGCCTTGAAACTTGAACTTTGGATGAACGGTAAGCGGTGATGACTTGGTTATAGATTTAGACTATTTGCTTATTATTTTTACTTTACACCAATTATATCATATGTCTTATCCTACCCTTTAGTCATGAAACGTGTCTAGGTGATACAGCGAGCAATCTTTGGTGTCTTGGCCATGAATTTGGTCATGTATCATTGATTTTGTCTACTTCGACGTGACATGTTAGTAATGACGACTCACCCTTAACCTTTGTCGTGTCTACCCATATTGCCTTTGAAAACTGTTTAGTCCTTAACTCTAGTGGTGGAGATTTGTGTAACCGCCAAGCTTATGTTAGAATACATGCTATGATCGGTTGAGTAATCACCTGAAATTGACACTTAGAATAGTTGAGAGATTTGAGTGTTTCGTTCCCATTTCGTGAGGTGTCTACTTTTGTTTTATTCTAGCATAAGGGATTTTTAAACTTATATTTTCCAGCTAATGGGAGATATCTTTTTAAAAATTTATTTAATAAGGTCTACTTGAGGGCAACTAGAGTTCAAGTGGGGGGATATTTGATAACATCAAATAATCCTGAATATTAAGTGTCAATTTCCCCCGATAATGCTCGTATTTTATATCATTTATATGGATTTACGATTGTTTTCCTCTATATTTCACTTTCAGATAAATTACGAGCATTGGAGCTAATGAGACACGAATTTGGAGAGTTTATTAAAGATATATGATAGTATGCCCATTTTGAAGTAATTACGACGTAACTCTTCTCTCACATTACCGCAACAAAAGCTGTAACTCGAAGACCAACTTAACGAAGATTACGGCGTAACTCCATCTTTGGATTACCAGTAACTAATTAGGTCAAATGATGTTCCACACCGCTGCAAGCTACGCCATAACTCTTTCCACGGTTACGGCGTAATCATGATTTATTGAAGATACGGCGTAACTCATTCCATGTGTTACCGTAACCCTTTTCCAAAGAAAATTATGAAGATATTGATGTTACGTAACTCTCAACTTAAGTTACTGCACTAGATCCGCCTATAAATACCAACCCTAAATTCTACATTTCACAATCATTCACTCCACACACAAAGCAGAGAATGTGGGTAGGAGACTGAAGGCAAATCTTAAGGAGCATACGGAGCCATCTCTAAGGGAGAAATCACTCCCTAACGATAAGCATTAGCGATTTATCATTTCTTTTACTTTCAATTCATATATTTCATTATGTTAAACATTGAATCGATTGTTTCAGTTAATATGATCGGCTAAGCACCTCTGGTGCTAGCCTAGTTATGATTCTTTAATTGTTATGTTTATGATTACATTGCTTCCGTATAATTGTTTCTAGTGTATGCTTGCATAGTTTGTTGGTAGCTACCCTTGTTTCGGTAGTTTTGAATGGCGGTAGTGTCTAGTTGGTTAGAGAATTGACCAACCGGCCCTAAGTAGGTAGACCTGAGGGAAGGGTAAGAATTGACCAACTGACGACCCTTCTTCGCTTATGCGATTTGACCAACTGATCACCTACCGTTTGGATGAACTTAAGAAGTTAGGGATGAGTGTCTAAGATGCTACCGCACTCATTGTTATAAATCTTGCATGTGGCAGAACTTAATGACTTGGCTTAGGGGACTAAAAACAACTGGACTTTCAAGGGTAGTAGCTTGATCTCCGGTGAAAACCTTTGTTGATAGTTAGACTAATCGACCAAATGTTGTCCTAGCGACCTAAACCCCCACTTGAAGCAATCAGAAGTAATTAAACGTGAACATAACATGATAGGATGAGTAACTAGGTTAGCACACTTCTCCTCTATTGATCACAACTTCTGTCCTTATTTGCTTTCTTTTATTTTCTTGTCTTTAGTAATTAATTAATCATTTCAATCTTAAAACTATTAAAATATGTTATACCTAGACTTAATTTGAATCCGCTCACATAGCTCTTGGGACGACCTCGGTTTTACAGAATACTACACTACACACCGATCAAGTACACCTTGCCGCTAGTGCATATGCTAGACCATAGGTAAACGAGACATTTATAAATATTAAAACATGGTCAGAAACTCGTGATATATATATATATATATATATATATATATATATATATATATATATATATATATATATATATATATATATATAAATATATATATATATATTTAAGTTTCTTAGGTTTAAAGTTTTTAATTGGGTCAAATCCCATGCCTTGATGGATGAAAACTACAAAGTGAAGCCAATCAAAGTGTTCGGTCAAAGAGGATTCAACACCTCAAATGCGGTGTACTAAAAAATTTTCACACCTATGTAGTAACGTGCATTGTTAGTTATCTCATAATTGATGTAATATTTTATTTTCAGTTTCAATAAATATTTGTATTTGTTCTTTGATACATGTTAAGAATTTTTGCTTCAGTTGAATTATCTCATGTTACGAAACACTTACCACAATATCGCATATCGTTAATTATCTGTCGCTAGGCGCGGGTACTCATCTAATAATAACAAAAATAAAAATAATTTCATATTTTTATAATCCCACATGACTCTTTTAAAAATGTACAAACGAAGTTTCTTTTTCCATTATTAGACTAGTAAGATTCTAGAGCACTTCATGTTCCCAGTTTCTTTTGCACATAGTTGGTCTTCCTTGTTAAACCAACATTCTCGCCGAAAAAAGTTAGCAGAAATTTGATGCCTCCCAATTTATCTGATGCCCTAGGCCGTCACCCATCTTGCCCCAGACCCCCTGCCTTTTAGTAACTGGGCCATAGGAAACGTGCCTTTTTAGGCCAGAAACGTTTCCCCAAATGTTTCCTAGATAAGGATCGGCATATCCCAATTGAAGAAACGTTTCCACTTTTCCCGAGGACGTTTTTACGTTTCTGGGACGTTTTCGGTACGTGATACGACATCCCGACGGCGTTTTCGTGTATCCTAACCTTTGAACACCGATTTCATATCCAAAGAAGAGATGCATGTATATTGAATTCGAGGGGTATATGTGTGTGAGATAAAGTATATAAGTTATGACAATATGATTAGAAAAGAGTAAACTCATACAAAAACAGTATCATAAACCCGTATAAAGGCATATATAACACATAGAACTATACAAGCATGCAAGCATATGGGAAATATATGTGCCCGTGAGCGTATACACACTTATGTGAAAGTGCACAAAATTTGTAGGGTTGGATGGCTATGAGTCTCTATTTACCACAGATCAAGGAAAATATATAAATTTGATGCAACTAAACATCATAGAGGGTGTGGTGAAAGGTTTTCTCTACACGCATCTGCTTCACATCATCTTTTTATCTCTCTTATACTTTTCTCTCAACTTTCCCTCAACCTTTGCAGCAACTTCTCTCTCCTCCATTCACTTTTCTTAATCAATATTAACTAATTTGAATAACACAAAAATAAAATTAAACATTTATTCATTAACTTTAAAAAAAACATTACAACTTAATTAAAAACGTCACAAAGAAAAAAATGTTACTAACTAAATAAAATACTAATCTTCGTCTACATTCAAAATGTAAGTGTACGCAATATGTTCCTTTAGATCATAATGAAGATTGTGATAATTAGTTACACGATCTTTTAATTGATAGGTCGTGTACTCTCTTGATTCTTGATCTTGTTAAAGCTCGTGGTTTGGAAGTTTGTATTCATGAAGTTAGGACATATCGCATGTTCTTCATCTTTTAAAATAATATTATATAATATGATACATACATACATAATTTTTTTTATGTTATCGAGTTTTACCACTCAAGCATGATTATTAACTACTTGCCATCGTTTTTTTAAAACACTAAATGCTCTTTCTATGTATTTTCTTGCTGATTTTTTGTGCTTTTTTAAACCATTGTTGTTTAACGTCGTTTGGCGACGGGTGTTTGTACGATTTTTCTTCCAGATATATTCCATCACTAATATAATACCAAAAAGTGTAGACCTTGTTGTTCACTTTAAACGGACACTCAGTTGCAAATGTCGTCTTTGATGTCGTTTAACAACAAATGGGCTGATGGAAAACATTAATGTCATTGTTCAGACCAGAAACTCTAAAAATGCATGCCAAATCCACAAGTCTTGTGAGCCAAGTGTTTCCAACATAATTGTCGGATGCGAATGATCACCTCTTGTAAATTGACCTTGCAATCTAGTGGGGCAATGTAACACCAAATATCCGAGTTTATTACAACAGTGGTCCCACAAGTTTCTTAGTAAATACTAAATTCAACATAAAAATTTAAAAGTTTTTCGAATGATAATAATATGCATCGTATTCAAAATATTTTCAGTGCGCCTTCACATGCCAGCTTATATCTTAAGAACCTGAGATAAAATATGCTAAAAAAATCAACACAATAGTTGGGTGAATTCATAGGTTTATGGTAAAGGGCAATAAATTTCAGAGTTATAGTAATAATTGCAATGAGTACAATTATCGATAAATAGTTATTGTAGTAATTTCAACGAATACAATTATCGTTAAAACATTTATTATTGCTCTAAGCTCATGACACACAAAGCTTAATTGTGGGTATCATAAAAATGATAATAGTAACAATGACCATCTTATAGGTTATTGCCACTTATCTATTGAATCTCAAATATAGTGTGTTTGGTTGAACTATCTAAACAACACAAACGGGTTTCGTCAATCCCTATAGGCCTATCCACAATATCCATGCTTACTAACATATTAGTAACTAATGATTCATGATCTGAGAGACTTTCTGGCAATAGTGTACTTAGGCAATAATTCATTCAGTTCAGATAAACATACAGTTTGTAAATAATTGTACATATTCATAACATAAGTCAATATTATAAATTTAAGCTTATAAATCAATGTTGTTTTGGACAGCTCACTGCAATCTCACGGAAACGACCATATGTTGAGTTATACAAGTCCGTTGGACGCTGGGTTTTCGGCTACGTTTAATTTTATGTCTTAGTTATATTTCATAAAACTAGGCCAAGTTCCAGAAATGACCAGAACTATAATATTTTTCCAAATAAAGTCTGATGTGCAGTTTTAGACATGTTTTACCATTTCGGTTCTAATTTACTCATCGGGATGAGTTATGAGATGGGCCTCATGGTAAAACGACCAAAAAACATAGCTATACAATCCTATCTTATTAACTAAAGCTCAAAGTCCAATGAGTTGTGTAGTTAATTCGTTCTTCGGGGCTGTTTATAAATTAAGTTTTATAAAACTTACTTAGGGCTTGTTTTAGTTTGTTTTCAAGGTTTAGATCATGTGTTCAATGTCAAACACTTACAAATAATACATACATCATAAAAATAAATAAATTCTAGTATCATATTACAACCATATTGAATGAATACAAGAAAAATAAACAATATCTTACAAGGAGATGATGAAAAACAACAAGAACAAATCAACTCCTAAACCCTCTAATCTTCAACCCTTCTTAAATCTTTAACCCAACTTCTAAATTAATAACCCTTCCTTAAAAACCCTTTATCAACCTTAATCTAAGTTATAAAAACCGTTGTTAAAATTTCATGAAAATCTATTGGAAAATGGATGAGATTTGTGGTGATTTTTAGTGTTTTTATGGTTGAAATGGAACTCGAAATCAATAAGGACCATAAGGTTTAACTTGTGATGGATTAATTTAGTAAGAATAATGATCAAAATGGTTGTTTTTTTTTGGGATGAATGAGTTTTTATTTGTTAAGTGTTTAGTAATGAAAGAAAATGAAATAAATATCTAGATATTATAAGACTTAGTAGTTAAGTAAAATTGACATGTGTTCTAATCTAGCATAGGATGTAATATCAATGACACATGTGTCTCATGACACTTATATAAAACGCCACATATGAGATGTGGTGATGAATATGTAGTTTTTGTATAACTTTTGATTTATGGAGTGTAGTTTGATCCCGGTAATTGTTAACGTTAAGTCTTTAAGTCACGAAACTTAAAACCGGTTAACATAAAAATATAAACCTTACAAAAATGTTAAAACTTATCAATATACTCTATCTTAGTATGTTAAATGAGTGATAAGTTTAACGGAGCGCGTAATGTTGTTAAACCAAAGAAACATAGGTTTAAATACGCGTAAATCGTATAAGGTTTACATAAAAATGGCAAAATAGAAATAATAGATATAAAATATGACTATAAGTAAAATAAAATGCCTAGAACCCATAGACTCATCATAGTCTAGTGTTAGTTACGAACTTAGCATACACGATTGAATTTACGTAATCACTTATAAAAGTAATATCACTTAAAATTTAAATAATAACAAGTGAAAATAAATAGTTAAATTATGATTTGAAATGTTTGAGTTTCTACAAGCAATTTGCCCACTACCAATATATGCAGTCAATGGCCCCCAACATTTCACGAAAACCATGTAACTCTTCATGTGCTCTATACAAACGTTCAAAGGTAGGTCTTCGCAAATATTCTCTTCCATATAGTTTAATAACCCACCTACAAAACTTATTTAAACTATCACGAGAAACTTGTTCCGACATTTGTAAAAACTAATTTTGAAAAACAACGCACCTACAGAACTTATTTTGATAAACAACATCGTTTGTTTTATTGTTTCAGATACAATAAATTTTCGGACATCGTAAGATGAAGATAATTATTGAAGAATGCGTAGATGATGACATTTTTGAATTTTTTGAGTGGTGAAAGTTTTTGGTGAAAAGTATGAATAATAAAATTATAGAAATGTAGAGGTATATATTAGATAAAGCGGGGCTTTAAAAAGAAAAAAAAAATAATAACTAATATCTTTGACCAACCAAATCGTTGGATTTTTTTGGGAACACAAGTATTGAAGCGAGACTTGAGTCCCGAAAGGAAAAAGAGAAGCATCATCCTGTAAGGAGGGTGTCGCGTTTTTGTCGTTGCTGCCAGTGAAAAGGGCTTTCCCGCCCCTTATTTTGATCAACACCTTGCACACTAAGGATGGAGGGTGTGGTTAAGGGTTTTCTCTCGCCGCATCATTTCCGTATCATCAAAAAACACTTTCGTTATCTTTTCCCTATATCTCAAAAGGGCAAGTTATGGATCTTTCATACCTGAAGGACCCACTACTAGTATCAAACTCATACCCATTATAATTCATGACATCGTACCGAACGCACATTTAATAATCTTTATTTTTTATTTATGTTTTTAAAATGAAAATAATGGGTTTGAAAAGGTAGTTACTTATTGTGAAAGAGAAAGAGGAAATAACAAAAATCTAATAATATCAATGTGATGCGTGGGCATACATGCCTGCCTAGCCAGTCACACTCAGTTTTTCCTTTGTTTAATTCCCTACTTGGCACTCATCATCATAATTAGGGCTTTTTCATTTCCCAATTTCACAAACACAAATTCCAAATAACACAACTTGTTAAACCCTAAATTCATCAATGGCAGAATCATCATCAGCGTACACTAGTCTTCCCACTAGTCACTTGCCTGGTTCTGTTCCGGTAATTAATTTCCCCTAATTTTATCATCACTTTTATATTTTAACTTTTTTTAACTGATCGGTTTTATATCTGACGGTTAAAACTTTAAGATTGTTTACCAGTTTATTAGGTTATGATTATCAAGTGTGTATTTGTATAAGAGACAAGTTGGATTATGTGTCGGTTTTGTAGTCGGAAATGCGAGTGTGTTTGTTCGATCTAGTTTCGAATGTACTGCTTGCATTGTGATTGTATTGCTAATTGGATGTCGAAAGCAACCAGATCAACATGCAAAGACTAAGTGCGTATTCTATGTTGTTTGAAAAGTATTGGCTAATTTATATAATCGTGAAACGCGTATGTTGAACACTTGAACAGTTGGTTGTTTATGAAATAATAATGTAATTTAAGATATGAAATGGAAGGGACTGTTATTAAGTGTTAACAAGTGAATGATTATTTAGTTATGGTTAGGTCCTTTTGTTAAGCCGTTGCTATTTTGTTGATGGGTTGGTGTAGTATGGAGATATTACATGGCTGGCTTCGTGCAAAGAATTGAAATTATATGCCTAATTAGTGATCGTGTGTTCTCTCTGTTATTTTCAGGCTGTTATTACTGACGATAAGGCTTCAACGATACAGAAGGGTATGTGACTCTTTTAACATATGTTTTTATTGGTGTTGGAGTCTATATGTAATAAGTATGTAACCTATGAACTCGTTGTTTGAATGTTTTGCAGACCCTGAAGCGAATCTGCAAATATTTCCTCCTAACACTGCTGGTGCTGGTGGTGGTGGTGGTGGTGGCGGTGGCGGACGGGGATACCAGACTCTCACTAGTCCGACTGGTATGTTACATCATACTCTCTCTATAGATTATATTCAGAAAACGATCCGTTGAACCGTGTGGGAGACGTAGTTATCTGATAGTGTGTATCTACAGTATCATCTCATTGTCTTCTTTTGCTTCTTTACGACTTTACGGTTAATAATAAGGTCCCTTGATCAATTTGGAATTGACATTTAGCAAGGAAATACAAGCAAAAAGGAGATACACAAGGTTGATATGTGTGTATGCAGCCTTACTTGTCCAACTAGTAAATGCTCTAGTGTCTAGACGCGTTCAATCATATGCTTCTCTTAGTACAACTGGACTTGGCAACATGACACTTTAAGTTTCACTCTGTTGAATTTGATTCTCGCATATCTTTTGATGCTGTAATTAATAGGTGGTTATGGATTTACCATATAGAATATGTATACCAGTGCAATCGTTTTGCCAGTAGGATTCTCCATTTTTGGTTCTAAGAAGAGACGTGCCCATTACTGATATGCAGTCTAGACTCTTGAGCAATCAAAACAGATATGGTGATAATATAGCTAAATTGTTGGCAAGTACAGTTGAACGTTGGTGAGTCACTCTAGTGAACCCATTTTATACAGTGGAAAAACTCATTTGAAAAACCCTTTAGGTTGCCCTTCTGTTCCATTTTGCTTCTGCATAATGCGTGGGGCATTTTAGCACCTTCAGATGCATATGTTTCTCCAGGCACGTTTCACAGAACATCTGAACTTCTGCAGTACTATTCACTTGTTTCCTAATTTCTTTCTTGTGATCATCGGTCTTGTCATCTTGTAGAGTTTGCTTTGTTAAGATTACATGCGCCAAGGTTAGGTGGTCATAAGGCATAAAGGTGCACTTGAAAGTTAGCAACCTTCTTTGTATGAGTTGATATGTAACATATGAAGTTAGAGAAGTCCTTTTACTCATTGACCTCGTCTTATATCTCCATTTGCTACATGCTTTTGAGCGGTAACTTTCATACACTACGCTTCTATCAGATCACACCTTGATGTCATACATTACATATAAGTGACATTTTTTTGCAAGATTTGGATAGTTCTTGCAGTCTTCCAGAATTACGCCTTTGATAGGTGACGTCTATGTGTTTATTGTAGATGCTACCGAAAATTAGAAGATGTTTTAAGTTTTTAACATCTATAGTATCAATATAAACAACAACAACATACCCAATCCCGCTGGGGCGGGGTATGGGTATAGCGTTCATACCCATATCATATATGGAGTATTATCTTATTAACAGTAATTATTTTTTAACTTGCTACATATAAAGAGCCAAATAGAAAAAAGTATATTCATATAGTTAAGGGGTTAATGGTCCAAAAAATATACAAACTTTCCACCTTTTACTATCGTGACAATAAACTTTTAATTTTCCTATTTAAACAAAAAACTTTCTTAATGACTCTTATTGTAACCAAAACTGACACGTGGCAACATTAATTAACCCTTAACCCGAAAAACGCATTTATACTCGTTTCATAATTCTTGGGGACCATTTTTGCCAACTTACCAAACCTAAAACTAATATTAAACAAAAGTCACACAGAGTAGTGATTTTGGGATCAAACCTACAACTATTTGTCAACAAGTTTAAGGCTGAATAAAATGCAGAAAACAACATGTGAGTGGCGTAAAGAATCTCACCTGGCAAAAGCGAACTCCGAGTATGATGATCATCATCAAACGAGGTAGCAAACAAACCGGAAACGTGATTCACTTTAGAAACGATCGTCTCACCATCAATCAATCACCAAATCCTAATCCGTTAAAAAGCCGGAAACACACTCGAAACGCGTCTCGCCAGCCGGCGAACCAATCGGTAACGCAATCGAAAAAACTATAGCACCAAATCCTAATCCGGTAACGCAATCGAAGCTTCATTTCACAAAAAATGAATCTAAATTTTTGCTAATTAATCGAATCAAAATAATCGTAATATGTGAAACCCAGAGATAGGAATATATTAAATCCATCTCTCCGGTCAAAGTCAACTGAGAGTATAACTGAAATCGGGTGTGACGGCTTACCCACGAGTTCGAGAGAGAAAGAGAGAGACGAAGCAAGGATGATGAAGGTTGTGGTGGCGCTCGGACCAAGACAACTCCTAAACGTGACCATGGCGGCAGTGGTAGTTGACGGTGGTCCTCTTTTACCAGATCCTCTTTTATGTAAATCATTTTGGTTACAATGACTATTATATTTAGGTTTGGAAAGTTGGCAAAAATGGTCCCCCAGAAAAATAAAACGAGTATAAATGCGTTTTTTGGGTTAAGGGTTAATTAATGTTGCCACGTGTCAGTTTTGGTTACAATAAGAGTCATTAAGAAAGTTTTTTGTTTTAATAGGAAAATTAAAAGTTTATTGTCACAATAGTAAAAGGTGGAAAGTTTGTATATTTTTTGGACCATTAACCCTATAGTTAAGTATCTAACGTTAATTACTTGACTTCTTATTATCTCGTGTGTCCTTTTGAAGTTGTGTTCAGTGAATTTCCTATATATATAAGTTATGTGCTACAAGTTTTGTCTCCTCTGATTCTTGACATGGACTAGCAATAAGTTTGAGTTAAAGAAGTTACAGCTGTCTAGTGATTAATATTAGAAGTACTCTTACATTTACAGATGGAAATGGACAACAATCTGGGAACAACTGGAATGGAACATTTAGCATCTCGTCCTACACACAATATTTCAATGTTGATACAGATGATGTTGTGAACAGATTAACAAGTTCTTTGTATCCAACTGGTGACTTTTTCAGGAAAATCGAAGCTAACCCAGATCTGTAAGTTCGGTGCTTTCTCTTGGTCTCTCTAAACTTCATCTTGCAACTGAAATCATTTAGCTCAAGTCTTACAATCTTAATTTCATCCTTCTAAATTATGCTTTGTGCTGGTGTATCCTTGCTCTGATGGGTTATGTCTAAGCCTGAAGATGGAATTAATTGTACACCTTGTAGACATTTTAATACGAGTCCGTCCGATAAAAGCTGGAAATGTTTGGATTGCAAACTTTTTTAATCTGCAAGACTTTCATTAAAGAAAATGACCGAGCTTAATTGAGATGCTTTATGTCCCCCCTAGTAATATTCATAATCTAGTTATGTAGCGATGATCTATGACAAGTGAAGTTCGCTTAGATTAATGTGCGAACTGCAAAAAAAATGCAATGTGTTCAATAATTACTGATATATGCAACACAGTTTAAATTGATAATGTTTTGTTGTTTTATGTACAGATATGGGCTCATCTGGATCTCCACCACATTGGTTTTTGTAATAGCTTCCTTGGGTAATTGCGCCACCTATCTGATGAGTAAAAAAGGCAACTCTAGTGTTTCTTGGAGCTTTGACGTGAGCTACTTCCAGGTTTCAGCAATTGCAGTGTATGGTTATGTCTTCATAGTACCATTGGGATTTTACTTGTTGCTTCAGTATTTTGGTTCAAGGGTTAGCGGTCTTGTCCACTTTTGGTGCATGTGGGGATACTCACTCTTCATTTTCATCCTCAGCTCTGTAAGTATTCATCTCGCTTGTCTGTTTTACCTAATTCAGAACCACCGATTTCTGCTTTACAACATGTTCATGAATGATTTTTACATGATCTAATTTTGGCTTAAAGATTGAAATATGCTATCAAAATTAATATTTTGATATGATCTCATATAGTATTTTCATCTGAATAATTCGTATCAAATTCGAACCAGGATATGGTTAATTAAAATATTGACCCATTTAGGATTGGGTCGATTTGGGCTGGTGTTTTGTTTCATATAGAAGATTAAATCAAGAAGTTCAGCTAACAGGGGAAGATGCTTAACAGTTGAAATCTCCGAAAATTGCATATAACCTTCTAAGAAGGTTTTATTCAAAAATTTAAATTGTAGGATGACAGTATTGCTTTTGTAATCAAAGTTAACACATTAATCAATTATCAAGTATAGGCACAAAAATATTGTTACTTTCGAAACTTTCAGACAATACTTACACTAGTACTTACTTCGACATACTTTTAAATATTGATCATTTGTAAAGTACATCTTTTCAAACGGATCACTGGATCAGCCGCGCCGACCTGTTTTGACTTGTTATTCACTTATTCGACACATCCATTTTGGCACCTCTATGTTTGATCATTTATCCACTGATACAACTTTTTTTTTGTGTGTTAAAAATTCCCAGACTTTGTTGGTTATACCAGTGGATTTTCTCCGATGGGCTATCACTCTCATCACAGGTATCACGTCTGCAGCTTTTGTTGGTTTGAACCTCAAGTCTCATGTAGAGCTGAATGAACTTACGATTGTGTTGGTTGCTGCATGTGTCCTGCAATTCGCTCTGGCTATCTTTATCAAATCATGGTTCTTCCATTAAGCTTTGAAATGCTATAAATGTTGTTTTATTACAAGTGAATTTTGAAAAGGTATTGATTGTAGAGATTATCATAGATTAGGCATCGTAGATTCAATGTTCACGTGGCGAGCAGTGTTAACATATAGATCTGGTTTGTAGAAATGAAGAAAGAAAAGAATGTTGACAATTTCTTACTATTTGTTTCTTTTTGTGGAAAATTTATATCATTTTGCTTTTAACACTTGGGTTTGCTTGTAAAATAGACCATTGTTAATCTGTTTTTTGGCTCAAGTTTGTTTAGTTGGTTTGTGTCCAGTTGCCTTATTACATGTGTTGTGATTTGCACCAGATTTTCTAGATGCATCAAGTTTAATTACCATATTATGTGTTGGCTAATGTCTCATTAGGCTATGTCAATAAACCAACTTACCAACATGCGTTTTTTGGTCTTTCTGAATGTGGTTTTTATGAGTCCTTGAAAGATGAGCAAGCTTTTGCGCGTTGAACCTTCAGCTTTTACGTTAAGCTAAAGCTTTACAAACACTGTCTGTGACAGAGAGTAGCGTGTACCAACATGGACATGCTAAAACGGGTTCGATTGATGTAACAAGTTGGGTCAATTTGCTACATAAAAACTACTAGTACTTTACAGGCTGAAATGGGTGTCACTTCAAGCAAATGCGCAATGCATGAACTTAAGTGGGTCCAAATGAGTCGATATGGGTCAATTGGGCTGATTGACAAGGACGTGTTGGTGGGCATATTTTTCAGTTATTCGTTTCTTTGAAATGTGAATATTCTATACTTCTTGGAGTTCTACTATTTTTTAAGCTTACATTTTGTCCACATATACCATAACATTCTTTTTGTTAATGAGTAATATACACAACTAAATAGAGGTGCACAAAAACCGGTTTTTACCGGTTTTTGGAAAACCGGTTTTAAAAAACCGGTTTTGCCAAAATCATTTCGGTTTTCGGTTTTCCGGAATCGGTTTTTTTCGGTTTTAAATGTTCGGAATCGGTTTTTTTCGGTTTATATGTCCGGAATCGGTTTTTTATCGGTTTTTTACCGGTTCGGTTTTTTTCGGTTTTAAATGTTCGGATCCGTTTTTTATACGTATTTTACCGGTTCGGTTTTTTTTTTCGGAATTTAAAACATTTAATACATTTCGAATACAATCATAAATTTTATTTAAACAATACAATCATACAACTAAAACTATAAAATACTAATACATTTCGAATACAATCATAACTTTTATTTAAACAATACAATTATAGAACTAAAAATAAATAAATACTAATACATTTCGAGCTTCGACATGGCCATCACCCAAAAACATATTAGATACTCAAGATATCGAGCTGCGGCATTGCCATCACCCGTGTATACTCAAGAAATTAAATCATCCAAAAATTCTTCTACATCTAACTCTTCAACATCAAATGGTTCAAATTTACCTTCATCTAATTCGGTAGCCGGAGGTGATATCCCCATGTCATCTTCTTCTTGTGCTATAGTTTCTTCAACTTCTTCAATCGAACCTTCCCACGATGTTTGATGTTGTACCCTATCTACTCCGTCCATATAATCTTTCAAACATACACATACTTCCACGGATTCGGGGCTAAGTTTTGTTCTTTTATCCGATATAATTCGACCACTATGAGAAAAGGCCGATTCGGAAGCTACCGTCGAAGCTTGGACCGCTAATAAGTCACGAGCCATAGCGGCTAAAATTGGAAATTGGATTTCCCTTTCTTTCCACCAAGCCAAAATGTCAAGGTTTGCAAACTCATCGGACTTAAAGTTGTTAAAAAGTTTGTAGCCATATATTGTCCCAACTCGCTTGTCGGGGCCGATGATCGTTGACGCTTTGTAGCGTCTTCACGTAAAGTATTATAAATGTTTATGTTAATGTCCCTTGTCATTCGAGACGAACCGGCCCGCATTGGGTCGATAATTGGTTTGGTTGTTGACCATATTTTGTTGCATAAATTTCAAACAATTTTTTAAAATAATCATTAAATTTAAAAACTTGAGATTCTATATAGTTGGGATCTTCACCGTCCAACCCAAAAGATAATTCTAAATTTTCCATTATTCTTCTTATTAAAAGTTCTACGCCTCCAACATTTAAACATGGATTAAGTGCGGCGGAACAAGTATAAACCAAAGGTAAACTAGCAAAATATTTTATAAATCTCTTTTTTATAACTTTAACCATTTTCTAAACATTTGAGTAGGTGAGTCTTTTAATTCGTCTAATTTTTCCGTCATAGCATAAACTTGATTTAAAACTAATGGGCTAGTTGGGTAATAAACACCCGATACTATAGTTGTTGCCTCTTTAAAAACTTGTAAAAAAATAGTTAATGCATGTAGTCGTTGCCATGGAAATCTGGTCATCTATCGAAGTAGAACGGTTTTTTTCAACAAGTAATTCATTAAAAGCATCTAAAGTAGTACGTTGTCGTAATATATTTTCAAACATAATGCAAGTAGAATTCCACCTAGTAGGTGTATCAAATTTCGGTCCTAGCCATGGTTCACCACATTGTTTACGAAAACGTTTATAGTTAATTTGTCGTTCATTACTCGAGCGATATATATTTGTTAACAAACCCTAAATGTCAAACGTAATCTCTCACATATTTTTAATGCCGCTTGAACGGATAAATTTATAACATGAGCAACACAACGGGAATGAAAAAAAGCACCATCTAAAATGGGTTTTATACGTAATTTTAACAATTCCATAGCTCTAGTATTATTAGATGCATTATCTAGTGAAATCGTAAAAACTTTATCATCTAAATTATATTCAATTAAAGTGTCATGTATAATTTTTCTTAAATTAGATCCCGTATGAGGATAACTAAATAGTTTAAAAGCAATTTTCCGTTTCATTAATAACCAAGATTCGGGATTAAACCAATGAGCCGTAACGGCGAGATAAGAATTTGCCGAACCATGTGGTGCGGTCCAAACATCCGTAGTTATAGAAACACCATATTTATAATCACGAAAACCATTAATAATATCATTTTTAGCCGTTTCCCATAATTTAAAAGCATCACTTCTAAGTTTAGTACGACTTACTTGTTTATACCGCGAGTGTAGCCTCTTTTTGATGATGGCCGTAAGCTTGGCGTTGTCGAAGAGGTTGAATGGATAAGTATGTTGAATGACCCACCCCGCAAAATCTTTTTGAAGCGCATCATTATCATATACACAAATTTGACCATCCTCACCAATAGTACCGTCGGCATTTTGAGGTACCGCGGAACATTTGGCTATATGACCCTTTAGTGTAGTGTTAGCCCCGGAAGCATAAAAGCTCAAACATTTTTTGCAACGCGCCTTTTCCGTCCCATCCTTCATAACACACAAATCCATATGATTAAAAACCTCGGGATTTCGTGAAGTTGGTTTAACATGAGCAACATCATCTTGTGTGTAATGTTTTCGTGACCGGGAAGACCCAACGGAGGGAGGATTAGTGGAAGCTTGTTGTGATTGTGTGTTTTCCATTATAAAGAAATTAGAGATTTTGAGAGATTAAAGAGATTTGATGTGTTTTAAGCCTCAACCCAAAACACATATTTATACTACAAGTTCTAGCTTCAAAATACTCAAAAAATCAAAAAAAAGACAAGAAAAAACGGTAACAAACATGTCCCAACGTCTACTGTGCTACAGTGCACGTTTCCAGCTGACCGGTTTTAAAAACCGGCGAAAACCGGTCAAAACCGGTTTTTAAAACCGGTTTTGACCGGTTTTCGCCGGTATTCAAATCCAACGGTTCATTTGACTTTGCGTTGACCGGTTTTTAAAACCGGTTTAACCGGTTTTTAGCGGTTTTCGACAAAAAAAAAAAATCGGTTTTAACCGGTTTTTTCAAAAAACCGGTTTTACCCAGTTTTAGAACCGGTAAAAAACCGGTCCGCTGGAAAAACTTAAAACCGGTACAACCGGTTCGGTTTACTAAAACCGGTTTCGGTTTTGTAAAAACCGGTTTTGTTGATAACCGGTTCCGGTTTTGTCGTCCGGTTTTTTTGAAAACCGGTTTATAGTTGCATGTCTACAAGTAAATAAAACATAATTTATATTAATTTCTTTTTAATTGTTAAAAAAATAATTTCGATATATATAAAAAATTAGGTATAGGTATTCTATAAAATTTAAAAACAATAATAAATCTTTTATATAATAAGAGATTTCTAAAAACTTTAAAAGATGTATTGAGAAATTCAATTGGAATCTTATGTGGTAAAGTTGAGCATTTATATTGGTCAATAAAAGTCAAAACTGACTTCAATTTGATCAATAACAATTTAAATTTTATCCAACAAAATCAATATGTATAGAAATACATTTGTAGATTTTGTGAAAAAAAACCCTTTAAAAAGTATGTGATAATTAATAAAACCTTAGTTGTTAATAATTATATGATTTTAAATATACTTATCAATTTTTAGGTTTTCTTAATAAATTTAATAAGTCCGTAGACTTTATACAATCTATACTTTATATTTTATAAATAAATATAACGGGATGAGTTCTTGTAGAGTACCTTCTTAAACTAAAAATGCTAGGATACCACAATAAACTTCCACGTGTATATCCTCTAATGGGCAAAATAGGAAATCCCAAATTTGCCCTCGTCATTTTAGGAGTGTTTTTTATATATTTATATCCATTTAATTGCATCTTTGCATGGACAAACGTGATTTTAATTTTGTTCCCTCTCATATTGATTCAACAATGCATCATCATCATCAATTCTTAA
Organism: Chrysanthemum makinoi; assembly: GCA_910596185.1. NCBI lineage: Eukaryota > Viridiplantae > Streptophyta > Magnoliopsida > Asterales > Asteraceae > Chrysanthemum > Chrysanthemum makinoi. The sequence goes on along the minus strand of OU343222.1, from coordinate 105,011,209 downwards.
TGCATCTTGAAATTCCATAGTGTGCATCTTAATTATCATTGTCGTCAACAAATTCCATAGTCTGCATCATTCCATAGTCTGCATCTTAATTATCTACATCTTAATCATATTAACATATAATCAATCAAACATGATTTATGCACCAAAGTGTTTGATCTAACATGGGTTTTTAATCTATTTACGCATCATCATCATCATGTAACATCCTAATCATCCATTTCAGCGTCATATTCAGAGACGTCAACGATTCTGCATCATCACCGATTTTCGCATAATTATCCATCATCTTATTAATCGATGTTATCATCATAATCTTAGTCCTGAAGCATCATCACCGATTTTCGCATCGAATTCACATCCATAATCATCATCGTTCATTTCGCATACGCCGTTAACTTTGTTTTAGATGTTTAAAATCAATGTTGTAGATAAATTTAAACTTGCAAGCAAAAACACGAATTCGAAAACAAAAAGTAATAAATTAACGAAAGTGTTGATGTGAATTTCTGGTGACACGTGAAGGAACCAGAGCCAATTAAAAAAAAAAAAAAAAAAAAAAAATGGGGTAGCATTAAACTGATTATAGTGTTATGATAGGATACGATGCTAATTACAATGATACCCCTCCATAGCCAATCTTTTTTATCAGAATTACAAGAATGCCCTTGGCAGTTTTAATCCATCGATCTGATTTTCTTATGTCATCCAACGGCCCAAACATTGTCCTACGTTTTTTACTTTAAAGGCAGCGATGTCTAGTTTTCTGCAAAGTTCCGATGACCCATAAGTTTCTTTCAACAAGCTGTATTTGTAGCATTAGAGAATCGTTTTCAAATAACTAAAATTCTGATGCGTGGTTGCATAGCAGCATAAATATATAGGTTTCTAAAAAATTATGTGGAGTCGATCTAAGTGTGTGAGTATATTTTCTAATAGGATTGTTTTAAGTTATTAAGATTTTTAGTAATAATAGATTCAAGCATTACAAAAAGCAATGGTATTATGTAGTTAACAATATTATATTGTAGTTTAGAGGTATAGCCAACATGTGTGACCACTTTTTCTTGTTTTGTCAGTAATTTAGGCAGTGATAACTATTTTTTTACATGTGTAACGTTTATCATTTGGTGTGTGGCTTTTAAAATTGTAACTTTGCAAATTGGATATCACCATATAAGATTATTTTGTACTATCAAATAATTATCGCTAAAGATAACAATACTATTTATTTTTTGTGATTATAATAAACTTACATAACATTATTGATACACTGGACAAAGGGCTATACAATATATATTAACTTTTAAACGACGATTCATATATGCTAGTCTCTTAAATGGTGCAAGAGCAACATTTTTTAAAATAACATTATACAAATGACAAATTACATGTGTCAAAGCAAAATAAACCAAAAACTACAATTACTTGGTCTCTCCTTTCAAAAATATTGTCACGGGTTCCACAACTACTTCATCATTTCTCATATAATTTTGTCAAATTTGAAACCCGATTTCACCCGGGTGGTTCAACTGGTTGAACCGTTCTGATAAAAAACAGGTCGATTAAACCGAGTCAAACCGATAGGTTGGGTCGAAAAAATGTCAAATTAAACCGGGTCAGCCCGCCGGGTTTGAAGCGTCCCGGGTCAACCCGGTATCGGTTTCAACAGGTCAACCCGGTATCGGTTTCAACGGGTCAACCCGATATCGGTTTTGAATTGGTTGTTTTTAATTTGGTAGATGTGCTTTTAATTGGGTGTACAATGTGAATAAATTATTGTACTTTTAAGTAATGAGGTGTTTTAATAAGAGTATTAATTATATTATTTATTTCTCTCTCCATTGACCATGTTTTCAACATTCAACTTTCAACATTTTTCACTTTTTCCACTTTGACCATTTTTCCATTTTATATAGTATAGATTATTATCAGTATAATAGTATATTTTAAATTAATGCATTTGCACGGAATATATCAAAATAAAAGCACAAGTTAGTATGATATGTAAATGTAAGGCTCAACATCGCAGACGCAAAATCGACCGAGACCGAGAGGACCGACCGAACCGAAGGACCAGCGTTCCGGTCTCGGTCCGAATTTTTTCTTTATTTCGGTCTCGGTTCGTTTCTGTTCGGCCTGGTCCGGACCGGTCTTACGTAAAACCCGACTATTATGCCTTCTTGAACCGGACTGGTCGAAAGATCAGACCGGACCGAACAAACCCGGACCGGACCAGACACATTCGGTCCGGTCCTCGGTCTAAGGTTTTGGGCTAGTTCGGTCTCGGTCGGGTCCGGTTTTGGCCGGTCTGGTCCGGTTTTGGACCGTTGATCACTCCTATGTAAATGAGTACACGAGATTATAAATATACGAACCGACTCATGTTATTCCTCTTTATGAGATTAAGTAAATATATCCAAACATATTTTTACTTAACTATTTGCATTTAATAACGACTCTTATTATTCCTCTTTAAAAGTGTAACCACGCGTACACGAGTTTAAAAATTAAATACGGCTAAAATTATTATTAACAAGAATGTAAATATCAAAATGAAGGCACGATCTAACGGGTTATTGTGAGATGAAAACAAATAGATGAAATTGTATATATAGCAACACCACATTTTTTTCAAGTGTCATTATGTGCTACGAAACACGCATAATATCTACATAATAGCAATAATTAAATTAGTTTAAACAAGACTAACGTAAACAACATGTAAGTTAAAGAAAGTGAAATCATTCGTGCAACAAAAATCTATACAAAATATTAGTCGATATTAATACACTAGACGAGTACCCATGCATAGCAAGGAGATTTATACCGATAGATCGTTTAGTGATAAAAAAAAAGTTTATGGGTTATAAACGAAAAATAATAAAAGTTTGAAGACTTGAGGATTAAACATAATGTTTTGAAACCCGGTTCGACCTGGGTGGTTCAACTGGTTGAACCGTTCCGGTCGAAAAACGGGTCGATTTAAACTGGGTCAACCCGACGGGCTGGGTCGAGCACGGTTCAAATTAAACAGGGTCAACCCACCGGGTTTGAAGCGTCCCAGGCAACCCGGTTTTCGATATGTATTAATAGTTTCCTTTTAAGATATATGTTTTCAACATTTCTATTTTCAGTTTCAATTTTTTACTTTTTACTTTTTGTTTTTTCCTTTATATAATATAGGCGGGTATCCTGTGACGATTAATCGAAGAAATAGATCTCGATGAGGTCTGATTTACCAGTTTGTATCGATTTTAACGGGTCCTCTCTGGTTCGTTTTTGGATGGTTTTTATTGGTTATCTGAACCGGTGGCTACACCAGTTTCCGGTTGAACCCGTTGGTCCGGTCTGGTTTGATTTTCAAAACTATATGTACCATCAACTTGTTAGCTTGTATGAAACTTTGTGTTTTATTAATTTGTATAATGTGTATAATAACATATACTTTTCATTTTAGGATGTTTTAAAAATAACATTAATCAGTGTGTTTAATTATTTTATATTCTGGATTATGTTGTAACATAAATCGACCCGTTTTTCGACCGGAAAGGTTCAACCAGTTGAACCACCCGGGTCGAATCGGGTTTCAAAACATTATGTTTAATTCCTAAATCTTCAAACTTTTATTATTTTTCATTTATAACCCATAAACGTTTTTTATCACTTAACGATCTGTCGCTATAAAATCCCGTTGTTATGCACGGATACTCGTCTAGTTTTAGTAAGGGGTGTTTTAATTGTTTGTATTTAATTTGGTAGATATGCTTTTAGTTGGTTGTACAATATGAATAAATCACTGTACTTTTAAATAATGAGGTGTTTTAACAAGAGTATTAATTACACTATACATTGACTAAGTTTCAACATTCAACAATTCAACAATTCTACTTTGACCATACACTCTTTATATGTAGTATAGATAATGAAAATTTTATATAAAAACCCGCGCATGCACGAGTATTATGGCATAAATATAAAAGATTAAATATAATTTTATATAAAATTCTTAAACGTTACAAAATCATAAATTTATGAATTTTTACAATATTTAACTGTAAAGCAAAGTTATTAAAATATTATCACTCGTTATACTATCTGCCCAAACTCTGTACGCGCACGGTTTCTAAAACTATTAGATATATAAAAAACCAATCCCAATTCTATCTGTTTGACCTAGGATTCATGATTAGCTTTAAACATTACTTGTTTTGATTAATCCGCCTTGCACATTTCCACTACTTAATAATATATGCAATCTTAGCGATTAAGAACAAAGTAAATTTCAACAATCGTCTATGTGTTTTGTTTAAATCAGTCATTGTTGAAATCTTTCAACTAATTTTTCGTCTTTGTCCAAAGCGAAATGAGTGACATAACCTCAGGTAAAAGGCTAGATATTTTAGTTATTTTACTGTGCCCAAGACGAAAAGTGAACCAAAAGTTTCTTACAAAAAATGCGCCTGCGCTTTCGAAATTATATGGACTGCGCCTGCGGATTGGATGAAGCACATACACGATTTTTTGTTGCAAAGATGTTTAAGGGTGGTCGCATTCATGCCACACATACTTCATTCATACCTCACCACCCACCAATAATATCAATCCACCTAATCCCATACCTCACTCATACCTCACCATAGTTTTCTAGAATGCCACACATACTTCAACCATACTTTTTTTTTTTTTTTTTTTTTTTTTTTTTTAGGGAAAAAATCTATCCACTTTCTTCATTCTACTCAACTGGATAAACCCATCATCACCAGTCTCGCTATCTTCCTCACCTTCAAAACCCCTCTAAAATAACCTAAACCAAATTCTCAAAAAATGGCCACCATTTCATCATCCATAATATCATCAACCTCATACCTCCATCTCCACTCATCTTCCAAACCCTTCAAAACCCATTCCCAAACATCACTCAAAATCTCAAATGCAAGACAAAAACAACCCACTAGTCTGTTTTGTGTTGCAGGGGTCACATTTTTTAAAACAAACACACGCTCCTCGCCCATACCAATTCGGCATGCCATACCGAATTCCATGAACACCGAATGAAACCGCATGGGTGGCAGCGGTGTGCCCGTGCGGTTTGAAACGAAACCGAACCATGCCGAGGTCGAATGCCACCACCCTAATGAACCTTTGTTTCATGGATTTTTCGCCTTTTTGTACACTTCACTAACCGATTTATAGAAAAAAACATTTGTGAATTATTTAGGAAAGTACAACCATCTATCTATATCTACTAGCAGGGTATCTGCGCGTTGCAGCGGCAGGCGCCATACAATTAAAATATTCAGCGAAATTTTTTTTTAGATCTATATTTTACAATACAATAGATATACGGACGGCGATAATTTTAGTTTTAAATATTATTATGCAATAACAAAAATTTTCATATAAATCTACTAGATTATCCACGTGATGTGGTGACAATAAGGAGTTGGTGGTATGTATATTGTAAAGGTATGAGATAAAAGTAGTTGACAATAGCCCGTAGTCATAATCATAAGAAAATTTAGTTCTCAAAAATAATATTTGTTAAATTCGTCCCACATAGATGATGATAAAAGTAAAATATTAATTATAAAAGTAAAGTAAAAATAAATATTTAATAAATCATGTGGGTTACTTTAAAATGTATAATTATTAATATTCATATATATATATATATATATATATATATATATATATATATATATATATATATAATTAGGCATGCTAGGGCCACATAAAGTTTACACAAAAAATCCTCACGCGCTGATTGGTTTAGGGTTTTTTGTGGGATCCACATCCCACAAAAAACCAATCATCCGCTGGCATGTCAGCGAGTGACGATTTTTTGTGTAAACTTTATGTGGATGTAGCAAATTTCATATATAATTAGCACTTAGCACTTAGCACTTAGCACTTTGCACTTTACACCTTTGCATCATTTGCTTTGAAAAAATTGTTCGATTTTTATAAAACAAAGTTTTTAGTTTTTACGGTAAGTTTTATTAAAAAAATTTCAAAAGGCGCATATGTTGATTCTCGAGGCACTCTTGCGATCTTGGTTTAAAATTGCATTTTGCGATCCAATGCGTTAAAGGTCCCAGACGCCGATGCGTGCTGCGTGTTGCAAATGCGAGAGCATTTTGGACGCGATGCATTTTATATTAAAAAGAATATTTATACGTTGTATATTAACAAAGTACCTAGTAAATGCAATAACTATTGAAAATAAGTCACTAGGATATAAAAGAACATGAAAATAATCTATTTTTAAAACAAATAAGTCACTAAGTCATGACACCAAATACTTAGACACAACATTATAAACTCTAACTAAACCTTGTTTTTAACGAGACCCTTCTCCTTTAGTTACTTTCAAACAAGATTAACATGTAAATTTATTTTTAATATTTAGATCTTGAATTCTATAATTTCCGCTTGTATATTTTTTATTGCTACCAGTCAATGCGGTTGAACGTGAACAATTAGACTCCAATCTTTACATATACATCATGACATGATGTTATGATGTATTAAATGTATACTTATAAGTTATACAAGTGGCTAATAATCTTAATTCGTTCATAACTAAATCAATAGCAAAAGTCAAAATTGAAAACTTTGTCAAATTTGAACCTCTCATATGATTTATAGCGCAATTATTTAACATATATGATTACATATGATCAAAGAACAATATAAACTCTTGCACAAGATGAAGCTAGAATAAGAATATTGTTTGCGTGATTTAAAATCATGTTAATGGTGCATGATCGTAAACCAAAGGATAATTTCGATGTAGGGTAAGTTGGATGTCATTACTGTGTTTGTTTTGGACGTCTTCAAATAACTTATATCTTTCAAAATCTATTAAAATATTTTAGCTTCTTCAAAATGGTTTAATTTTACCAAAATAATATCTTAAAATTCATATTGCGACAATTGCGACCGTTGCTAGCATTACATAAATGCGGTAAATTGTAGTCTAGTGCGAGCGCATTTTGGGATGGCTTAGCATTAGGCACCGTGATGCGAAATCCTAAATGCAATGCAATGATGCGCGCAATTTATGCAATGATGCACGCATTTTTAAACCAAGCTTGCGATTTAATAATATTTTTGGAACATTGTATTTTAGAACGCATTTTTAAACTATAGATTTAACAATATCGTTTTCGGAAGACTTTTATGCGCTAGCCGAATCGGTGGTGACTTCGGTTCCCGGTTGAACCTGTTGGCCCGGTCCATTTTTTAAAATCATATGTACCATGAACTTGTTTACATATAAATTGCATGAAGATTTGTGTGTTTTATTAGTTTGTACAATATGTATAATAACAAGTATTTTTCATATTAGGGGTGTTTTAAAAATAACATTTATTAGGTATTTATTGTTATGGACGTTCTTTTCTTATATTAAATTACTTTGTATTTTTTTATTATTTTTTTAAAAAACATGTCTAAAAAAGTGCTTTAAAGTGTTGCAACAAATGCTAATATAGATGTACTTATTAAAATTTGCCATTATTAGCAAGTGTTGAATTTTAATTTTTTAAGCCTTCCTTTTTAGGAATGTCTCAAATGCTTTATAATGTAATATAGATATATGTAAATGTGTATAATCATATAATTAGGACTTTGCACATTTGCATCCTTTGCTTTGAAAAAATCGTTCGATTTTTATAAAACAAAGTTTTTAGTTTTTACGGTAAGTTTTATTAAAAAAATTTCTAAAAGGCGCATATGTTGATTCTCGAGGCACTCTTGCGATTTAATAATATTTTTTGAACATTGTATTTTAGTACGCATTTTTAAACTCTATAGATTTAACAATATCGTTTTCGGACGACTTTTATGGGCTAGCCGAACCGGTGGTGACTCCGGTTCCCGGATGAACCCGTTGGCCCGGTCCGTTTTTTAAAACCATATGTTCCATGAACTTTTTTACATATAAATTGCATGAAAATTTGTGTGTTTTATTAGTTTGTACAATATGTATAATAACAAGTTTTTTTCATATTAAGGGTGTTTTAAAAATAACATTTATTAGGTATTTATTGTTATGAACATTTTTTTTCTTATATTAAATTACTTTGTATTTTTTTATTATTTTTTAAAAAACATGTTTAAAAAAGTGCTTTAAAGTGTTGCAACAAATGCTATTATAGATGTACTTATTAAAAATTTTCATTATTAGCAAGTGTTGAATCTTAATTTTTTTAAGCCTTCCTTTTTAGGAATGTTCCAAATGCTTTATAATGTAGTATAGATATGTGTAAATGTGTATAATCATATAATTTGGACTTTGCACATTTGCATCATTTGTTTTGAAAAAATCGTCCGATTTTTTTAAAACAAAGTTTTTAGTTTTTACGGTAAGTTTTATTAAAAAAAATTTCAAAAGGCGCATATGTTAATTCTCGAGGCACTCTTACGATTTAGTAATATTTTTTGAACATTGTATTTTAGTACGCATTTTTAAACTCTATAGATTTAACAATATCGTTTTCGGATGACTTTTATGGGCTAGCCGAACCGGTGGTGACTCCGATTCCCGGATAAACCCCGTTGGCCCGGTCCGTTTTTTAAAACCATATGTACCATAAACTTGTTTACATATAAATTGCATGAAGATTTGTGTGTTTTATTAGTTTGTACAATATGTATAATAACAAGTATTTTTCATATTAGGGGTGTTTTAAAAATAACATTTATTAGGTACTTATTGTTATGGACGTTTTTTTTTCTTATATTAAATTACTTTGTATTTTTTTTATTATTTTAAAAAAAAAAACATGTCTAAAAAAGTGCTTTACAGTGTTGCAACAAATGCTATTATAGATGTACTTATTAAAATTTGCCATTATTAGCAAGTGTTGAATCTTAATTTTTTAAACCTTATTTTTTAGGAATGTCCCAAATGCTTTATAATGTAGTATAGATATGTGTAAATGTGTATAATCATATAATTAGGACTTTGCACTTTTGCATCCTTTGCTTTGAAAAAATCGTCCGATTTTTATAAAACAAAGTTTTTAGTTTTTATGGTAAGTTTTATTAAAAAAATTCCAAAAGGCGCATATGTTGATTCTCGAGGCACTCTTGCGATTTAATAATATTTTTTGAACATTGTATTTTAGTACGCATTTTTAAACTCTATAGATTTAACAATATCGTTTTCGGAAGACTTTTATGGGCTAGCCGAACCGGTGGTGACTCCGGTTCCCGGATGAACCCGTTGGCCCGGTCCGTTTTTTAAAACCATATGTACCATGAACTTGTTTACATATAAATTGCATTAAGATTTGTGTGTTTTATTAGTTTGTACATTATGTGTTGAAACAAACAGACCTTGATAGATCTTGAGCTCGTGGATCGTTATATATGCCTATGTAATCACAAGCACAATAAAAGACAATCTCTACTACTTATATTTATCAGCGGAATATAAACACAAGTAACAAATAACTAAGAACTCTGTGATCCTCTATGGATCTTTTTATTAACTAAAAACTGAGTTTTTCAATCGATACATAACTCATACTATTGTGTTCCTTTTATAGATAAGGAACCCTAAACAAAATCACTAAACCGTTTCCCAAGAAACGTATAAACATAAAACTAATTAAGATATACACAATCACTTCCTAATAAAGCTCATGTATATCCAAACTAAATATACTAAACACGGAATAAACACTTCCGCAGAAACAGACTAATAACTATTACTCTTCAGTAGATTATGTCTTCAGCAGAATCCACTCTTCTTCAGCAGAAACACTTCGGCATTAATTTCAGCATAATCCATACTTCACATAATTCCCAACAATCCTCCCCTAAACTGGAATTTGACTTGGTTAAGTTCCAGTTTCTTGATAGATCATTAACAGAACAGATCCAGAGGATTGTGCACGAACAACATCAGCAAAGAATCCAAATAAGAACATCTCTATGAGGACAAACATTAAACCACCAGACCTTTGCAGCAACAAATGACATAAAGTACATCAAAACATATTAGTTTCATGCTATTCTCATCACATCCAGGTGTGTTAACTCCTGTGAGAGGTGAATCATCGAAAATAATGGATTTGATGTCTCTTTACCAATAGCCATCACTACTGGAGTAGCCAAATGTTTAAGTTCGAAAACTATGGTACACTGATAACCATCTGATTTATTGGCAAACCAGCAACCATATAAACGGATTTGAAATGTCTTTACCTGTAGCCGTTTGCTCAGGACTAGTCAATTCTTAGGATTGGTGAATTGATTACCAAATATGGAATGCCACTGCCTTTACCACAAGCCATATACATGTGGGCTAGTCAATTCTTGGATTCCAAAAAGGAATAAGCCATGGTGAATTGAAAACCATACAACACTCAGCAATGAAGCATGGATGGTTGCATACCCTATGATTTTTAGCAAATCATTACAGCTATCAACAGATTTGATGTGTCTTTACCAAAGCTGTACCCTTTGGACTAGCTAACTCTTTGACATACACAAGGTATATCTGGTGAGTCAAGAACCATCAAAAGTATACAACAAACCTGCAATAAAAGTTAGAGAAACCCAAAATAATTTTTTTTTTTTTTTTTTTTTTTTTTTTTTTTAACTAAGAAATAAAGAAAACAAAAATTACAAAATAACCAAAATAACAAAAATTATAGAAGAGTACAATCAAGATGAACCTTTATGTGACATAAGCTGATTCTTAATCAAGCCAACACATTGAGAAGCATGAAGCTCATCATTGCCAACTGGATTAGGAGGCACTTCCAACTTCTGTCTCAGCAACCGTTCCATAAAAGTAACCGATAAAGGATAGAGCTTATCCGATAGCATGCACAAAATCATACCACAGATGGTCTGAACCACATGAACACAAGGCAGAGGATAAAATCTCCAACTCTCAATCTCCCACATATGTGAATTTTTCCAGATAGAATACCCTTTACCTTCTGGAGATTGAGAATCAAACAAAACCTGAAGATCACCCAACAAATATAAACCAGAACCAGTTGGTGGATGAAAATTATAATACTGAATGACATGTGCATACAGCATTTTCAAATCATGTCTAGTCACCAAATGAAGAATGTCCTTCAAGAAGTTGAACTCAATAGCAGTATCATCCAGTCGATAAATAGTGTTAAGCTTCCCAGCTTTCCAATTTACCAAAACCACATGAGTTCCTTCAGGAAAAACTTCAACAGATCCAACTTTAATAAAGGTAGATTCATTAGCCGTGAGATCTAAATAACGAGTCTTTGAAGAATGTTTCCTAGCCAGTCTGACAGAACTCCTCAAGGAATTAAGTTTCCTTTTAACCAAGCTTTTCTGCCTCTTACCAGCTATTGGATCTGTATCACACCTTAAATCCTCTTCCTTACTCAATGGATTACTCAACGCCACACAAGGCAATGCTTCAGAAGAAACCAAAGAAGATTCAGCAGAAACAACCTTATCAGAAGAAAGAGTAGCTTCAGAAATTATTTCAGAAGTAACAACTGGAGAGATCACCAAAGGCAAAACAGCATCAAAATTGTCCACTATCTCAACTGTTTTATGTCTCTTAGCTTTAGGAACATTAGACATTGAAGCACTTCTTTCCAATTTAGAAGAAGAAGTAGAACCAGAGGAGGAAAACTTCATAATCATATTATACTGTCTAATCAAAGCATCATCAGACAAAGTACTTATTTGCTTCATTGACATACCAGAATTATACATAGAAGAATTCTTCACAACTCGCCTCATATGATTCCTCTTCTGAGTAACAGTCATTGGCCTTTCTCTTTTGGCTTTATGTCTTTGAGAAAAAAGAGCTCTCCTCTTTGCAACTGCTTCTTGCTTCCTTTGATTACCCAGAGCCACCATTTGATCCACAAAATTTTCATTATCAAAAGATGCTCCTAATATAAGTTTTGCAAGATTTGGATCAGATGCACCTTGAGTAGTATAAGCATCCCATTGATCATCAGTGATCTTAGGAAATAATGCATCAAGCTCTAATTTTCTTTCAGAAGACAAATTAGAATCAGACTGATCTTGAAGAAATTTAGCAACAACACGACTCTTCTGCATATTCTTATAATCAGCAAACATCCGAGCCTGTGCTTGATTTTCTTCTTCAGTCACCAGACCTGAATCAATCATATCATCAATTACCGCTTCATGTCCTTTATCAGAAGATGTCTCAGCAGAACCAATTTGAGCTTCAGAAGGAATAATCAACTCAACATCAGAAGAAACATGTTGAGTCAATTCCTCAACAGGTGTAGAGAAAGCTTCAGAAGAAGAATTCAACTTATATATTCTCCCAGCTATAAAAACTGCATTTTCATCTGCTGAAGGTGAAACATTTGGTTGTTCTTGTATAGATGAGGTTTGACCATGATCAGAAGCAACCTCCTCAACTAGAACATCAGCAGATGCATCAACAACATTTGGCTCCTTTGAAGTTTCAGCAGATACCTTATTCAAATATTGTCTTTGTCTTTTTCTAGCAAATATAATAGGCACCTTGCTCCTTGAAGATTCAGCAATAGGAGAAGAAACATCAGATGTAAGAGCTGCATCAGGTTTTGGTGCATCATCACATATCGTATAAGGGAAGAACTTAAGGAGGGTAGATGGATTGCATTTTGGTTGAAATAAATAGATGAAGCACAAAGGACACATTGTTTTTCTCCATCATCACATGTAGTCATTGTCATCATCATCGTTTGCATCAATCCATCCTCTCCATTTTGATCCTTAGCATCTTCGTCGTACTGGTCATGTATCTCCAGCCATCAAGATAGAATGAATGGGTGGTTATGCAAGACTTGACAAATGCATATCCAGCATTTAGTGTGAAAGATGTTAGCGATCATGTATATCCAACAGCCTGTTAGATGTTGGAACGGATGATATGTAATAGATTAGGATTAGTAGATCATGTAGATGCATTTGATGTTGCTAGTACTCTGTAAGCTGTAAGCTGTAAACTGTTTCTTGAATGAATGAATGATCAATTTGCTTCAGTACTTCTTTTGAATGAATCATATAACTTCAGCACATCATCTTCAGAAGAAACAAATGACTCATTTCAGCACTTTGAATTCAGTAGAAACAAGCTTTGGCTTTCTTAACCATATCTCACATGAACAATCACTCTGCAAACCAAAACAAACACAGAGAAACACAAACCAACAAAGAGAAACACACTAAAATTACATTAGCAGGTTAGAGTTAGTTAGATAAAATCAAACAAATATACAAACTTACATAGCAAAACGCAAAGTTATACACAAATCCTCCCCTGAGGCATATGCCTCCCCTGAGGCCTATGCCTCCCCTTAAACTTTGCAGTTAAGGGTTAAGCATACCAATATGGACCACAAGGTGTTGAAACCTTGGTCCATCAAAAGCCTTAGTTAACAAATCTGCCACATTATCATCAGTATGAATTTTAACCACTTTAATCAAATTTTTATCATATGCATCTCTTATAAAGTGGTGCCTGATTTCAATATGTTTTGTTCGACTGTGAAAAACTGGATTTTTAACAATGCATATGGTACTTTGATTATCAATAAAAATTGTTGTATTCATGAAATTGTACCCATAATCCAACAACTGATTTTGAATCCAAAGAACCTGTCCAAAGCAATTTGCAGCAGACAACGTACTCTGCCAGTAGATGAGGTAGCCACAATAGTCTGTTTCTTGCATTGCCAAGAAATCAATCTCTTTCCAAGGAATTGGCAACCTCCAGTGGTGGACCTCCTATCCAGATTAGCACCAGCATAGTCACTATCACTATAAGCTTTCAACTTAAAAGGAGACTCTTTTGGGTACCAAAGACCTAGCAGAGGTTGGCCTTTGAGGTACTTAAAGATCTTCTTAACAGCATTGAGATGAGAAGTCAGTGGAGTAACTTGATGTCGTGAACAAACACTCACAGCAAAAGTAATATCAGGCCTTGAAGCTGTTAAATACATCAACGAGCCAATCATAGACCTGTATAGATGAACATTCACAGGTGGATCAGCTTCATTGTTGGTCTTTGTCTTTGGAGGTTCATAAGGTGTAGTAGCAGTCCTTACACCCTCCATACCAAACTTCTTCAGGATGTCCCTCACATATTTGTCCTGACTGATAAAGATACCATCAGGTTTCTGCTGAACTTGGAGACCCAAAAAGAAAGTCATCTCGCCCATGGCACTCATCTGAAACTCTCCCTTCATAAGCTCCTCAAACTCCCTGCACCAAGCTTCCTTTGTGGATCCAAAAATAATGTCATCCACATATACTTGCACAAGAATAATGTCTGTGGAATTCTTCTTAAGGAATAAAGTCTTATCTATTGCACCCCTTCTATAACCATGCTTCAGAAGAAATGAAGAGAGCCTAGCATACCAGGCTCTGGGTGCCTGATGTAGTCCATAGAGAGCTTTGACTACCTTATAAACATAATTAGGATGATCTGGATCTTCAAATCCTTTAGGTTGAGTGACATAAACTTCCTCTTCAATTTCACCATACAAGAAGGCTCCTTTAACATCCATCTGATAGACCATAAAACCCATATAGGATGCATAAGCTAAGAAAATCCGTATGGCCTCAACTCTTGCCACTGGTGCAAACACTTCATCATAATCTATCCCGTCCTCTTGTCTATAACCCTTGCAACTAATCTGCTTTATTTTTAATGACAACACCTCGTGCATCTCTCTTATTCTTCAGAATCCATTTAGTCCCAATAGCATACTTAACATCAGGTAGTGGTACCAATATCCAAACCTGCTGATTTTGAAATTGTTGCATCTCATCTTGCATTGCTTCAAGCCAACTGGAGTCTTCAAGAGCCTGAGCAACACTGGTTGGTTCCACTTGTGAGAGAAAACAAGCAAACAGACAATTTTCATAGTCTGTGTGATTGTCTCTCTGCTGATTTGAGACATAAGAGATAAAAGCCACCTGACCATATTTAGAACGTGCTATAGTACCTCTTGTTCTAACAGGTGCATTAGGATCACCAATAATATTAGTCTGTGGATGAGCATTGTTGATCCTGGTAGTAGTAGTGGTGTTGACATCAATGGAGGAATCAAGATTAGTTATAGTTGGTTCAAAGTCAGTATCATAGGAAGGTGTGTTGAAGATTCCTGCTTTAGATTGATGATGACCAAGATCTGAAGGTTTTGGAAACCGTGTATAAGGTTCTCCAAGGTCTGTTGACACTCTAGTAGAAATAGGAGTAGAGTCAACATGTCTTTCAGCAGAATTGGAGAGGTGAGGAGAAACAGAATCACTTTCAGCAGAATTGACATTTCCACTGATTGCTTTACTTGTACTATCTTCAACATTCCTCTCTGCTTCTAAATGGGCTGCATACTCTTGTTTCTTCAGTCTGGCAAGGTCCTCAGCATAATGGAATTCATCTTCACCCACATCAGTATAATCGTTAGAAGTGTCACCTCCAAAATTGTTAGGGGAGAAGGAAGGCACTACAATGGGTTGTTCATCATCATCAGACCCACTGTCAGAATGAGCATCCAAAGTTCCAGTACTGGTAGTTGGAGATGCTTGAGAATCTGCATGTTGGTTAGCCATATGTCTAGAATAACCCAAGTAATCAGTCAAGTAATCAAGGTCAAATGACCAAACATGACCCTGTCCTTGAACATTAGGCTTGTCTTCTAGATACCTCAGATTCAATGTCTCCTCAATCTTCTTAGCAGATACATTGTAAACTCTGTATGCCTTACTATGAGCAGAATACCCCACAATATAACCATCATCAGCTTTCTCATCAAATTTGCCCAACGGATCACTTGTTTTCAAAATTGTCACTTGACAGCCAAACGGTTTAAGGTAATGAATAACTGGAACTTTCCCAAAAAGAAGTTCATATGGTGTTTTAAGGTGTGGTCTAGTAATGGACACCCTTTTGAGTACATAGCAAGCTGTACCAACAGCTTCAGTCCAAAACATGGTAGGAAGTGTAGAGTCTGCCAGCATTGATCTTGCAGCCTCTATTAGAGTCCTATTTTTTCTTTCTGCCACCCCATTTTGTTGAGGGGTTCTTGGAGTGCTATAGTCCCGTTTGATTCCCTTTGACCTGCAGAGTTCTATAAGTATAACATTCTTGAACTCTGTCCCATTATCACACCTAATACCTTTCACCTTTTTGTTCAACTGATTTTCAATGAGGGTAACAAAATCTTTAAACACTACAGATGTTTCATCTTTGGTCCTCAGAAAGAATACCCAACAAAATTTGCTATAACCATCAGTGATCACCAGACAAAAATATTTATGATCAATGCTTCTCACTTGAGTTGGACCAAACAGATCCATATGAAGCAGCTGAAGAGGTTCAGAAATAATGCTTTCTGCTGTAATAGGAACACCTTTGTAGGAGGCTCTATGCTGCTTTCCTTTGTTGCATGCAACACAGTTATGATCATTGGTGAAAACTTTGGAAGGAAGACCTTGAACAAGACCCAGTTTTGAGAGCTGATTAATGGTCTTGAAGTTGACATGGGCCATCCTTCTGTGCCATTTGGTGGACTCATCCACAGATGCTTTAGCCACCAAACATGTTAAGTCACCTTCTGGTTTGACATCTGATAAGTTGAATGTATAAAGATTGTGACTGCGAGGAACCTTCAGCAGAATTGAAGTTTCTTCTGGGAGTTTGAAGTCTTTAGACAACACAAGACATTCATCCTCTGTGAAGAGTACTTTGTTCTTAGTGTCACAGATTTGTGAGACTGAAAACAAATTGAAGTGTTGAAGTTCCTTGACATAATATATATTCTCAAAGTCCAGCTGAGGTGTTTTGATGGTCCCTTTCGATAATTCGTCCATCACTTCCTCCAAAGGTTACATTGCCTCCTCCTTCAATGGGTACAAAGTGATGCATCAGATCCCTGTTTCCTGACATACTTCTGGAACAGCCACTATCAACAATTCCAACATCTTTATGCTTAAGGGAATGATCCTACAACAACAAAAATATACAGAAAATTAGTACACTATGGAGGCTCAAGTCATTGCTGACTTGAACCTGCCTTGTGGATCATATGAGTTATGCCAAGTAGAAGTATAAGATCCACTATTGTTCTTGGGTTTCCATTGAAACTTAGGTCCCTGTTTATTCCAAGAACAACCTGCTGAGGTCTTGACAGCAGTGTCCCATTACCTCTCCCATCAGTCATAGGGTTAACATATCTAGGCCAAAAACCATTTTTAAAATATTCACTGGTTGGTTGAACATATGGTTTTCTGATTGATCTTCTCCAAGGAAAAGAATTATTACAATTAGTAGCTTGTGGAACATAAGGTGGTATATCATTAACATTGGTCCACATAGGTCTAGATTTCCTAGAATCACCATACCTACTCATCCTTTGCTCATGGTAATCACAATCCTTAATTAAATGAAATTTACTTCCACACACAAAACATTTCTTCTGACTAGAAGATTTATTCAAACCAAAAGATGTGTTATTACAAGCAGAAGTATTCAAACCAAAACCATGAAAAGAATTGTTTTTAACAGTACTATTATGCAAAGAATTAAAAAGTAAATCTTCAGAGGCAACTGTCTTGGAAGTAGATTCCTGGGCAACTCCGACACTCTTATTGGTAGTCTTGGAGTGCGGGGTGAAGACTTGGGAAGGTCAGACTTGTCATTTGAATCACACTCTGTTAACCCTTGCTTGAAGGACTTGTCACTGTTAACACAAGAGACAAGGTCATTAGAAGAAGTATCAGGGTCTGGCAAGTCCTTTGACTTTTGGCCATAGAGATGGTGTGATCCATCAAAGTCAACTTTAATGGAAAGGTCAATGGGCATGTGCTCACCTCTAATAGGTCCACGTACAACATGTAGGTCACCTTGTTTTACAAAATTAGCTAGGCCTGCTGATGTAGATTTACGTGTGTCATCCCTAGCTTCTAAGCCAACATATTTCTTAAAACCTAAAGCCATTGTAGAATTAGAAGCTTGACTACTATAAATAAAACCAGCTAACTTATTTCCATTCAATATCCATTCTTTATGCAGAGCAATTTCCTTGTTAAGTTTCTCCTTAAGCTATAGATTTTCTGACTCTACATCTGCTCTTAATTTCTCAGATCATTTTAACTCATTTTTAGCACATTCGAGATCCCTTTCTAAAACACCTATTTTCTCATCATAAGCTATTTGATTCTTCCGAAACCAAACCTTTTGTCTTTCTAGTGTTTTTAAAGCCTGTTTATAAGCTTCAACTTCCACATAGCATTCATTATATTTAGGTTCCAAAATATCATAAGCTTCTTTGAGTGCATTATAAAGCTCACTACAACCAAATAAACGTTTTGTACACGAGAGATGCCCATCAAGGCAATCGATCATGCCTATCCTCTGAGTACGACTTGCAATCAACCCAACATTATCAGGACCATCATTATCATCCTCCTCATGTTGCTTCCAATCCACATTGCTATCGAGTAACCAAAGCGGTGAACCCTTTGAAGTTCCTGCCTCCTTCGATCACTGCGATAGAGGAGTATCTTGTCTCATCACCGACTTTCTGTCTTTGCATTCTCTAGAAAAGTGACCCATCTGTTGGCATGTGAAGCATTTAACCTTCCTCTTGTCAAACCTTGCTGGATCTCTTCCTTTGAATCCAAACCTTCTTCCAGCTTTTTGCTCAAAATTCTTGATATCCATGGAAAGCATGGCCAACTGCCACTTCAGCTTCATCTCTTCCATCTCAAGCGGTTCCACTTGATCAAAATCTTCATAGGCCAGATCCTGCTGAGGATCATAATCAGCAAAGAAGGATCCAAGAACATCTTCCATGATTCCACTTGATCTAGGATGAGAACTTGATGAGGGAGCAGCATAAGATGATGATGGATATGGGCTTGGACCATAGCTCGTCTTTGGAGTAGAGGCTCCAACGAATGCAGTGTGACTAGCAGAAGAAGATGATCGAAAAGGGCTTCTTACATCATGTTCAAGAGCTTTAAGTTTGTGATCTGACTCATCAAAGGTAATCATGTCCAAACCACCTTTAGCTTTTAAAGCTATGCTAACATGTAGCCAGGATTGAGGTAATGACCTCAGAAACTTAGAGTTACAGTCATCATTATCCGGCTTTGCCTGCAGGTGATTCAACTGACTTAAAATCTTGTGAAACTTATCATAGCCCTTGTGTATTCCTTCCTCTTCAGATATTTGAAAGTCCTGACTGTTGTCTCGGCATGGACTTCTTCAGTCTCCTAGACTCCTCATTCCCATCGAACTTTGCCTTAATTGCTAACCATATATCCTTAGCATCTTGCATGAAGTGAAAATCACTCAAGTGATCCTCAGGAATAGCTTGGAGAAGAATGGTTCTGACCTTGGTTTCTCTCTGAACTGCCAGCAACTCTTCAGCAGATTTGGGAGGAACATTCATCATCTTACCCGTAGCATCCGTGGTAGTTCTCTTCAAACTGTTTCCCTTCAAGACTATCTCCCATAGATTCCAATCAATATTGGAGATCTAGTTCTGCATCTTCATCGCCCAAAGATCATATTCCTCCCTTTTAAGGTAAGGAAACTTAGCATTGCTATTTGAGAGACTTAGTTGTTGCAGATGGGTGGAGTTTTGATTGTTGGTGATTTCATTATCAACATCCGAACCAGGCATGATGATTTTGTTATGGTTGTATGTGTGTTCAGAAAAACTTGTCCTTAGTATCGTAGAGACCCTCACGAGGCTCACGATACCACTTGTTGAAACAAACAGACCTTGATAGATCTTGAGCTCGTGGATCGTTATATATGCCTATGTAATCACAAGCACAATAAAATACAATCTCTACTACTTATATTTATCAGCGGAATATAAACACAAGTAACAAATAACTAAGAACTCTATGATCCTCTATGGATCTTTTTATTAACTAAAACGAGTTTTCAATCGATACATAACTCATACTATTGTGTTCCTTTTATAGATAAGGAACCCTAAACAAAATTGCTAAACCGTTTCCCAAGAAACGTATAAACATAAAACTAACTAAGATATACACAATCACTTCCTAATAAAGCTCATGTATATCCAAACTAAATATACTAAAAACGGAATAAACACTTCCGCAGAAACAGACTAATAACTATTACTCTTCAGTAGATTATGTCTTCAGCAGAATCCACTCTTCTTCAGCAGAAACACTTCGGCATTAATTTCAGCATAATTCATACTTCACATAATTCCCAACATTATGTATAATAACAAGTATTTTTCTTATTAGGGGTGTTTTAAAAATAACATTATTAGGTATTTATTGTTATGGACGTTTTTTTTTTCTTATATTAAATTACTTTGTATTTTTTATTATTTTTTTAAAAAACATGTTTAAAAAAGTGCTTTAAAATGTTGCAACAAATGCTATTATAGATGTACTTATTAAAATTTGCCATTATTAGCAAGTGTTGAATATTAATTTTTTAAGCCTTCTTTTTTAAGAATGTCCTAAATGCTTTATATTGTAGTATAGATATGTGTAAATGTGTATAATCATACAATTAGGACTCTGCACATTTGCATCATTTGCTTTGAAAAAATCGTCCGATTTTTATAAAACAAAGTTTTTAGTTTTTACGGTAAGTTTTATTAAAAAAAATTTCGAAAAGGCGCATATGTTGATTCTCGAGGCACTCTTGCGATTTAATAATATTTTTTGAACATTGTATTTTAGTACGCATTTTTAAACTCTATAGATTTAACAATATCGTTTTCGGACCACTTTTATAGGCTAGCTGAACCGGTGGTGACTCCGGTTCCCGGTTGAACCCGTTGGCCCGGTCCGTTTTTTAAAACAATATGTACCATGAACTTGTTTACATATAAACTGCATGAAGATTTGTGTGTTTTATTAGTTGGTACAATATGTATAATAACAAGTATTTTTCATATTAGGGGTGTTTTAAAAATAACATTTATTAGGTATTTATTGTTATGGACGTTTTTTTATATTAAATTACTTTGTATTTTTTTATTATTTTTTTAAAAAACATGTATAAAAAAGTGCTTTAAAGTGTTGCAACAAATGCTATTATAGATGTACTTATTAAAATTTGCCTTTATTAGCAAGAGTTGAATCTTATTTTTTTAAGCCTTCCTTTTTAGAAATGTCCAAAATGCTTTATAATGTAGTATAAATATTTTACTATGTTAGAGCATCCATAATGCAAAAAGTTTTTAATAACTTTTTGCATTTAATGCTTCTAATGTTTAATGTAAAAAACTTTGAGGAAAGACTTTGAGTTTGCCAAGTCTTTCTACAAAGTTTTTAAAAAAACTTTCATTACAATGCCAAGAACCATTTCAAAATACTTTTTGTAATAGTAAAAAGCTATTGATGGTTTGTGCATTGCGGATGCTCTTATAATAGAAGATACTTTTTTCCATTAAATGCACATCAAACTTAATTTTAAGAAATACAAGCTATATACCATATGGTACAAACATTTACTTCTCCTCTAAACTTGATTTTAGACAATAAATGTAATAAGGGTCAGCTTGGTTCAATTAAGAGAATGGGAAAGAGAAATGCAAATGGTATACTAAGGAATGCAAAGGGTAATGAATACTTTAACCCCCAATTTTTAGTGCAATGACTCATTACCTAGTTTAGGGTAATACTCAATTCCTTTACCTCCACCAAGCATAATTAATGATTGCTTTTCTTATTCCCCACCCTCTAATACCCTCCACCAAACATGCCCTAAATCATATGGTACTAACATAGTACAAACCTTTTCAACACATTTAATTAATGTTATTATTTAAATACCTTTTTTTCTCAAAATTACAATTACTATAGCACATATTACAAACCAAGCAAGCTACTAATTTATTGTTAAAATCATAACTCAAACACTTCATCATCAAAAGAGTTAGCAGCATACAACAACGTAGTAACTTCATCATCGTTATCTACGTTTTTAAGTTTTCGCAATATAAATATTATTCGTCGAAAATTATTATTACAGGGTACCCGCCGCTGCAATGCGCGGATACTCTGCTAGTTACTTATAATGTATGTATAACTTTTTCTTAAACTTAAAAATCTTTAAACATGAGTAATGTGTAAACCATATAATACCCTTGATTAAAAATGGTAACAATATCCACCACTAAATTAATATTTTATATATTCTTTAATCCTCAAAGTTTTATATTTTTTCGTTTATAACACATAAACTATTTTCTCGCAATGACTACAAATTAAACCCGTGAGTGTTGCAAGAGTCACATCAAAACTACAAATTTATAAATATAATTATTTGCTGTTATCAGTGTTGCAAAACAAGTCCTAAAAGGCCGATTAATCGCCGATTAGGTGCTGCAAGGCCACCAACCTTTCCGATTTATGTAAATCGGTCAAACAAATCGGTCAACCGTGGTCAATGGTGGTCAATGACGGTTAATGGTGGTCAAACTTGTCGAAAACCTTCATATCTTGCCGAAAATACTTAAAACTACCCATAAAATTGTTTGAATAACTTATGGTCATTGTTTATATCTATTACAAGATGTTTTTCAAGAAAAATATTGCCGAAAATACATAAACTTGTCGAAAATACCTAAAACTTGTCGAAAATACCTAAAATTTGCCGAAAATACTAAAACTTGTCGAATGCCAATCCGATTAATCACCGATTAATCCCGCCTAAACCGATTACAAGCTACAGGGAGGTCGACCGCCCGACTACCGATTCGCGATTTTTGCAACATTGGCTGTTATACATCGTCGTTTTATACGAGTATTCGTCCGGTTAATGTAAATAGGCTCGAGTGTTTGAAACAAGTCCCTTTCAATCTGTAGTCACATCAGAAGCCAACAACCAAACTTCTAAAACTTGTCTTGTTCTTAAGGCTGCCTCCAGTAAGGGGATTCAATCCTCTTACTTTTCACTGTCACGTCAGCTTTCTCTCTCCAGCGAGACCTTTAAGCGATTAGGTGCTTGATGAGGCGACAGTTCAATTTAAAAAAAAAAAAAAAAAAAAAAGACATTTTTAACATAAACTAAAATTTCATTAATAATTAAAATGTTACATAATAATTCTAATAAAATAAAAACATTACGAAACTTATTAAAACATTACAACACTTATTAAAAATCTAGGTTATGGCGTGCCTTGATCGAGTCTATGATTTTCTGCATTGTTTCTTGTTGTAGTGCGGGCAAAGATGGGTCGATTGGCGTGCAATAGAATATGATATCTTTATCATATTTCTTTTGTAGATCAAATTCAAGTTTTTCTTGTTTTAGTGCCAATTTTTTGTCTTCCCTTTCTGATCTCTTTTGCTCCAACTCCAACTCCTTTTGCCGTTGTTCTAGCTCTTTCTTCTTCAAATTATAGTATCCGTCGCCCGACTCCTTCTTCTGTCCGAATGCCTTGGACTAGATGACTTTTCATTTCTCGGCAACACCTTCCATGTAGGTAGCTTTCGAAAACTCCGAAGATTTCTTTTTATTCTTCTTAGCGGTATCACGACCAATTGGTCGATCATGCTCACGCCGAGGGCGTAGGCACATCCAGTGCACATCCGAGTTGGTTGAAGTCCTTGTTTTTTGCGACCCTCATCTTGGCTTAAAAAAGCCGGCATCTCATTATCCTTCCAAAACGAATGGTCCCTCAAAATCTTCTAACAATGCTCCAAAACAAACGGATGATTACACACTAGTTGGTATTCATCACACGCTGTGTATAAACGGTGAGGTTATTCTCACCACTCAGTAATTCTAATAAGAATTGTTGTAAATGGCACAAAATTGACCAACTCTAGGGCCGAATCCTATTTTTCCACTTTGTAATGAAAGAGTTATGCGTTCTTTACGCACCAACCTCCTTCTCAAAGTAAGCAATGACTTTCTGCCAAAATCCCTTAGCATTTTGGTTGTTTCCCGTTATACTATTCTCGGATACATCACACCAAGCATTGCACAAGGAGATCTCTTCTTCTTTTTGACCAAATCAGCGAATCATTCTTGGTTTGTTTCTCGACAACCTTCTTCTTAGCTTTTTTAGCCTCGTTTCTTCGGTTTCACGGTGGCGTCTCTTCTCGACATTCTTCTTCTTCGTCATCAATGTTAACCGAATCGTGATACGATCCATGAGCCGAACCAGTACCGACAGTGATACTCTTGAGCGGATAACCCGAACCGTTTTCAACAAAAAATCGATTGTTGTATAATTGTTCTTGAAATCAAAACCATCAAGATTGATCGGTTAACCGGAGAATATTGTTGATAATTTGAATATAAAGGCGTTGATGAATCCATTGTTGGGCGGTACCTTGATCTTCGGGTGAGCCATACATAGATTGGTTGCTTCGACGGGAGTGGCTTTGTTGTTGTTGTTGTTGGATGTTTTGATACGGTGGAACAAATGGACGATTCATAAAAATGGATTGTTAGTTTGTTGTTGTGGAGCTTGTTGGGATTGATATTCGAAAGCAGGGGGTTGGAAATTGATTCTTGGTGACACACCGGTTAACCGAAAATTGGATCGGTGTTAAAATATCTTGAGGCGTTTTGTGCCAAACGAGATTTTTAGGCCTTTTGTTGTGGTGTTTTTCGAGACATTTTGATAGAGATAATTATGAGATTTTTGATAGAGAGGATTGTGAGATTTGTGAGTTTAGTGTGTAAATATGTTGTGTATTTATAGGGTAGTTTAGTAGTGTATATATATATATATATATATATATATTTTTTGGATATCAAACGGTCAAATAATTAAATTTTCAAACGGTTGGACTTTTTTTTTGTTTGGATATGCAACGGCTAGAAACTTGGATGTTTGTGGTTTGTGGTGTCGATCGAGCAGACGACCATTTGAGTTTTTTTTGGCGATCGACTAACTCCACAACAGGCCGATCGATTGGAATCGATCGCCCATTCTCCCTCGATCGAGTGAAGATCGATACTACTGGGGGCAGCCTAAGTCACTTGGCGAGCCTTATATAATTAAATGCTATCTTATCGGAGCTATTTTTTTTATGAGAGGTGATTTGCACATTTAATTTTGTGATTGAGACACTCAGTTGTACAAATAGTTAAAGCATACTGTGAATCTTATACAAGTATTCAGTGCACACAATGGAGTGTCCTAATCAAAAGTTTGAGTGTGCATATCAATTCCCATTCTTTTTATAAAGTCGACAATGGTTGGTGCAAAAGATATCCAGAATCAGGATATTCCCGCCAATTCACACCTTTGAAGATGTCCGATAGACTAACGTAAAAGGATCATTGTTCAAGTTACATGGGGAATCCAAGCCTTTTAAGCTTTAATGTACGCGACCTGTATAAATGAAATTCCCGTGAGTGTACTAGGCTTTTCCCTTGTCATCTTAAGATGTTCAACCATCAAGGTTTTTTAGATGCACTTTACCGCTATTTGCATAAATCTTGTACAAATATCACGTAATAGTAAAGATTCCACAAAGTAACTATATTCTAGTTGGTAAACCAAGGCTTATTTTCAGGTGTCAAGCCACTGATTAGTTACTAAGACTAGTGGTAATAAGGGTATTATCACGCTTCTTGTGTCTACATGACACCCTCAAAGACTAGTCTTCGATCATTGTTACACTTACCCCTAAAAATGAGTCTCATGCAAATAAGGGATAACTTGATCGTTCAGACGATCGAGTTGTGGAGGTGTGTGTTGGGATTTTAGAACTAAGTTAACCTTTAACCTCTACGAGTACGCAGCGGATAAGGATTTAGTAATCGCAATTAGGTTAAACATGTAATTAATAAACAATTAATTAATATAACAATTAATTAATAAAAGGGATAAAAGAAAACCTAACCTTGCTTGGCAATTGGACTTTAGTAAAGAACAAGTAACCAATACAAAACCCGAGTATCAAAGATAGATACCTCAATGAGTATCACACACAAACCCGATAACGTATACGTTCGAATATGAAGCTAGTCGAGAACGTAATAATAAAACCCAATCAACTACTTGACACCTTGAATTATTCAAACCAGAAAACCCAAGAAACAAATTTTTTTCCGTAGAGATCACCAACGCCAAGGAACTGTTTTTGCACTTTACCCGATATCGGATAAGCCTATTCGATATCCAACAGCTTGTTGTCCGAGAAGTTGAACCACGACCAGAAAACTCCAAGCTGGTTGCTGCTGTTGTGTCGACCAGGAGACCAGGAACAAAACACCTCCAATTATCCAAACACTTGAATCAATCAAGTTTAGATTTATTCAAAACCAAATACCCTTAATCGACCTTGTGATCAAGTCGACTAAGAGAGAGCAGGAAAGAAAACTGGATCGGCTTTTAGGGATGTTAGGGATAGTTTATAATGCGTGAGTTTTAGCTTGGGTGTGTTTGTTTATATACTAAACAAACCAACTCCCAATTGGAGTCTATAACTTGCTCGACAAGTTCAAGCCCAAGCAAACCCATGCTTCCCTTATTGCCCATTCGTTTTCCAAGCTACAAGGCCCAAGGCTTGCTTAGTTAACCTGACTCAAGTCCTAGAATATGTACATGGATCGTTTAAAGAAAACGGGTCAAGTTCCATGTAAACGGGTATAGTATAATTCAAGTTATTATAAACGTTCAACACATATACTCGTGTTTATCGTGTGTGCCCCCATCGGCTCACACAATATTAGTCATTTTGTCGTGTTTATAACTACCACAAACCAACAGCTCCCACTTGGGAGTTGGTGTGTCGAATGGCACACAAAAATAACGACGGAAACGCCTAGCAAACGCTCTCACTCGCTTTTTAACTAAAAGTGTCTGAGAGAATAGTTTTGTAAAAGTTTCTCAGTAGCATGGTTATTCAATGTCTTGCTTTAATCATCCTTTGTTATAGATACCGTTAAACCATGGATTATGGATCTTAAATCATTCCATATAGTTTAACCATTTAGAATCTCGTTATAGATTTTAATTCAGATATACCAAGTTTAATCAAGAATCATCTTGCATTACCTTTTGGGTCTGGCCAGACAGTTATCTGATTAAATGCGAGAGGCGTCATGGTATATGTTGTTCCCTATTCACTATCGTATAAAATAGTTTAAGAATATAAAACAAACTAATAGTGAACAATGACTGAAATTAACGTAAGTAAAACACACTGAATAATTTTCAACATCATATTCTTATTAGAAATGAATCACAAAGAATACGTTACCCAAGTACTTGCGGAACAATACTTGGGATTGAAATGAAAAAGTTTGGTGACTCCTCTCTAAGCTCAGGCTAAGTCTGAGCACAACTACAAGTATCCACTGAGCTATCTTAGGGATTAAGTTGTATTTGGAGGAGTGAAAGATGGCTTGAGTATGTGTGTGTTTTTACAATTCACAAGCTTAATCTATCACTCTATCTCTTATGCTATTTATACATGTATGAGTTTTAACTCTTTCCTAAGTGACAAACAGACATCTTACAGAAGAAGACAAAAAATCTTGATGTATTTTGTCTCTTTACAAAAGACTATTTAAGGTAAGAGACAAGACTACTTTCCTAAGGTCGGTGTGATGACTGAGGCCCTGATCTTTTCCATTTAGGGAAAGTTGACTTTGGTTGATAAGGACTTCGTCTTATCTGTTCAAACTTATCCCGCCTTGTCGCTCATTCTTCATCTTCATATCCTTGGTCTTCTACTCGGTTTGTCTTGATTAAGTAGTTGGAGAGAGTCTTAGGGATTGATGAGTGATTTTCATCACTCCTGAATCCACCATCTTCTTTCTTGACTCGGTCTTCACCATTTAAGTTTAAGCCACCACTGAGTGGAGAGACTTCTTCTTCCTCATCTTGAGTATCACGAAGATGACTCACGAGAGACTATGCACTCGGTGACTGTTAGTGTTTAACGGACTAAACACTTGGGCTATTTTCTATTCAAATCCTAGATTAAGGGGTTTGGGTATTTACTGAACCCAACAAGTCTCCCCCTATTTGGATATACAAATAGCCTAAGTGTTTGTCGATAAAGTGAGCAAATGGCTTCTTCTTACCTTGAATGTACTAATGAATACAATAAGGAACAGGAGTATTTTAACAAAACATACATCTTTTATTGATCACATTACATGGTTCCTATCACTAGTACAAAAGATAAATCAAAATGATGTCAGGTCGGATTGATTCCCAGTGCTTTAAGCTTGACTTTCTTGGTGATGAGTGATTCCTGTCGGGATGGTCTCTTATCTTGGCGTTTAAGTCACCAGACAAGGCGACATTTGCGAGAGTCACGAATTTGAGAGGCCACTGGAATATAGGCGAGCATTGTAGCCATCTGCTCGTCGATATCACTCCACCTTTGGAATCTTGGGTTTCATAGACATCAATAAAGAATAGCCTTCTTTTCGGGCTTTTCAATCACCGCGAGCGTTCACGAACTTTACACCTTCGGAAGCCCTGTTGCATTCTAGTCCGGGCACTTTGATCTCGGTGGAACTAAACCTCTTCCTTTTGCCTGTGATGGCTGAGGTTGAGATCCTTGTGGTGCGGTTAAAGGCGGTGAATTCCCAGTTGTCTTTGGTGTATCTCTCGATCTTTCATACCTTTTCTTGAGCATCTTCATCGGCTACTTAACCACCGCATTTGCTTCTTTTCAATTATTGGACCGAGTTCATCGAGTTGGTGATCCCAAAGTCGGTGAATTTTAGGGATCATGAACCTCGAAATGTCTTTATCATCCCCCATGAAGCGTTCATTGCCGGTGGTTTAGACAGGAATAATTTTGACATCGGTGATCTTCTCGGCGTCTACGCTTGTCATTGTCCAATTATAATGGTCAATTCTTGCTTTCCGATGGTGCTGATTCTTTTGTTCTTTTCTTCCAACTGCTTTTCATTTTAGCCATTTTTCTTTGCTGAGCATCCTTGAACTTCGTCTGCCGACCCCTTTTCAAGCTTCTTAGCATCTATTCCAATGTTTTCAGCTTCCTTAGCAACTACTTGTACCAGTTCTTCTCTGCTCTTTCTTTCCTCTTCAGCAAGTTTCTTTTTCCTTTCCTCCTTTGCAAGGTATGCACTTAGCTGTTGTGGTGTGAGCAGGTACTCAGTGTTGCTGATGAGTGTGTAAATACTCATCATTTTTAGTCAAATCAAAACTGCAAAACGTCTAAAAATGCTCAGAAATGCATCAAAATACTGAAAATATTCCAAAAATGCATTTTATATGTTTCAGATGCAAAATGTTCAAAAACAAATGAAAAATGAGCAAACTTTGCATAATTGGCAGTTTAGTCCCCAAGCTTCAAAAGTTGTCAAAAATAGTCCACGAGCCATAATTTCAAAAGTAAAATCACCAAAGGTCCTTTTAAAATCATAACTTGTCAAAATTAGTCCTTTGGTGAAAAATGTATAAAAGTTTGAGAAAATTACAAAATTGGTCCTTCAAGTTTGAAATTTGGCAAAAATGGCCCCTGGAAATTGGAAAATGGCAAGTTTGGTCCTTGTACTTTTGAAGGTTGTCACTTGTGGTCCCTTGGAATAACTTTGCATAATTGGCAGAAGTAACCCCTCAATTTTTAGAATTTACTCCAAGGTCCCTTGTCATTTAAACCCTTGTCAAACCAATTTTGGACCCTTGACACCATGTGACCCCCTGTCATAATGAATTGTGAACCCCCTTCTATTATTAACTCTGGTCAAAAGCTTGGTCAAAACACTCCACCCCGCCAAAGTCTTCACCATCTCAACTGCTTCTGCAACTTCACCAGGCCTCCCATCCCCCCTCCTCAAATCCACTCCACCATGTCTCCCCACCTCCAACTAACATCCAAATAGCATTAAATGCTCATCCCCCCTCCTCACTCAACCCCAATTGGATAATACCAAAATTGGCACCAAAATCCATTTAAGCGGCTTAGATCATTTTGAGCCATCCAAGTGCGAGGATTCTTTGGGATAGATTCGAGAGAGAGAGAATGACTTTGGGTTATAAAAGAAGCAAAAGAGGAGGAAGAAAGGGAGTCTTCTAGTTTTTTATTTTCTTTCTTATGTCGTTTTTATGTCAAGTTGTCAATTCAGTGTTAGACTTGTATTATTTTGTTAAATTGTATTAAACTTAAGTGTTCAAGTGTATTGCAATTAATTTCAAGCATCAAAATCAGTTTATGTTCACAATTCACCATTCATGTCTCTTGTTGAAAATTTCCATGTTTAAAACTTGTGTACAAGCTGTTATTAAGCGATTTTAAGCTCAACAAGGTTTATATAAGCTTATTATAGCTTTGTCTAAGCTTATATTCAAGTTTTGAGTAATTGTGTTCCTTGGTCAACAAAAGTCAAACGGGGCAAAAATGATGTTGGAAATGGAGATGGGTTGTTGCAGGCATGGATTTGGGTGAATTATAGTTAGTTGGATTGGTTCTAATAGGTTAGCGGTTGGTTTTAGTATTGGCAAGCCATAGTGGCTTTGGACCCTTTGTAAGTAAATTCCAAGTTTCTTTGCATTGTATAAATTTGTAGTTAAATCTGGTTTCATTCTGTTTTAGAAGTTGTAATTAGGTTAAGTAAATGTAATTTGATCATTAATTCAAGGTTGCTCGATTGATTAGTTCTAGTTATTTGCAAAAGCAGTTGATAAAGGAGTGTTTGGATTATTTGATCTATCTGTCTTTTAGGGTTGTTCAGTGGGTAATTTCTCTTGTTTCATGTTTGTCTAGTCTAAGTTTGTTCATTTGAGTCAATAGTTTGGTGCCTTATACCACAAAAGTCAAAATTGTCCTTAAATCATCTCACTTGCTCACCTTTGTTGTGGATTTGGGTTTGCAACTCATTGTTTTGTGTTTAGAAATCAATAACATAGCTTGTATTAGTATTATCACATCATATAACATCAATCTCAGTGACAAAAATGGATCCAAAGTTCACTTTAGTCAAAGTTTCATTATATCATCAAAAGTCAAAAGTGTGAAAAGTCATTTTGGGCTCATTTAGGAAGAATTGTTTTGAGTTCATTTCTGGGCCTTACCTGAGACTTGGTTTTAGAAACTTCATCTGGTACTCTTTCTTATCAGTATTTTTGTAAAATTTTACAAATTTTTTATAAGCTCTAAACAAGCTCTTCTTTTAGGCCATTTATGCCTGCTTCATCGGTCTCAGTTGATACTGAGTTTTCTCGTTTTGGCTAGAGTTGCATAGGGTTCATAAGAGCTCACCCAGTCGAGTTTTTGGTGCACATGTTCCCAACCAGGTCTAGTTTAGGTCTCATTACTTACTTTCTAGGTTCTAGCTTATTTGATTGCTTATTCATCATGCAAGTTGTACCCTATCAACTGCTTTTCGCCATAAGCTCACAACATCAAATCTTTGCATTTTGCTTATCAGAGTGTTAAGCTTGTTGTTTGTTGTTGTATTTTGGGTATTTTAGCTTATCATAGCTTGTGTATCAGTTTGGTAGCCTTTGGAGTCCATTTGCTTAATCAAGTGCTTATTTCAATAAGCACTTCTACATCAGTTGCATATTCATCCACATAAGCACTTGTTTTTCCATTTTTCTCAGATTCCTTATATAATTTTAGACTTTTCCTGAAATTTTCAGATTTTTCCAAGTTGTTTTGCTATTTTTCTTAATTTAAATTAGTTTTTAAGTATTTTTAATTAGCTTTAAATACAAAAAATTAAGAAAAGGTTCAAAAAAAATAATTTTTCAATTTTCTTAGGTTTAGATAAATATAAAAAGTGAAAAAAGTAATTTTCCAGATTTTTCATAGTTTATTTGGTAATTTTTAGTAATTTAATTAGTTTTTAATAGTTTAAAATTCCTAGAAAATAGAAAAATAATAATCGAAAAATACAAAATAGTTTTGAAAATTCTAGTTTGTTATTTTAGACTTTTCCATTTCATAATTTTATTTTTCTAGCTTTATTTCCTAATTTCTTGTATTTTAGGTAATTATTAAATAGTTAAAAATAGTTTTTAATTAATAATAATTAATTAAATAGTTGTAAAAATAATTTTCTTTTTCTAAAACTTTTCTTTTTATCATTAGGATTGTAAAATATCATTTTCATATTTTTAGGGTTAATATTGTGTAAGTTTCACTTTTTAATTACAGACGTCGTAGATTTTAATTTTTTATAAAACATAAAAACAAAAACATCATTTTAAATATAGTGATAGCGTTATTTAATAGATTTTATCTTTTTTTAACTTTCTTTAATTTGCATTTAAGCCGTTGTTATTTGTTGGCTTTTCCTTAATTATAATCATTCCAAATCTCCTTTTTTTCCGCTTCAAATCTCCCGATCACTAAACGCTTGATAATCCATTGCATAGCTCGCCGACATAATCTAATTCGGGAAACACTATACTCCTCAGATCTTCATTGATTTCGTCCCTGAGCCGCTTTAAGCTTGTTACGGTTCCACATTCACAAGTGGCGTGCTTGTGTGATAAAGCTTGATCGTTCGAAACAAGATCAAATTTTTACGCCGAGCTGTGCTAATTGTCTTCCTCGGCTCCAGCGCATTAGTTGTTTGAATACTCACTCATTTGTTTATATCATCCATCTATCTATATATATATCCATATTTTTCTTAAAAAAATCCAAAAACCCAAAACATCAAAAGCGTTATAAAACACAAAAATATTTTTCTTTTGTTTCTATATATGTATCAAATAATAAAAATACAAAAGATTCGTCGTTTTCTTTAATAATAACAACTTAAAAGATTACCACCGAAAACCAAGGCAGTGCACTACCTAACTGGGGTGCGACCATAATAAGTTCCCGAACTAAAGATTCAAAACTTGCCTTTGTGTCCTTGTGATTGGTGTACCTTTTCCAAAGAAGCCATTCATATTGTGATTATTGGTTAAGTTCCTTTGTTGTTTTGCCTCGATCTTGTGTTAATTGATTTTGTTGTGATATCGACGTTTGAGAACGAAAACCCTAAAGATTCTCCTCACCCCATTTTAATAAAACGTCTTCATAATTCTCGTTCTCATCTGAAATATCTTCATAATTCCATTTCTCTCCTTAACTCTGAGTCCTTAGAGTTAACTCTAGTGCATGCGCACTCGTTCTTCTAGATCATTGAGTCATTTGCGTGATCTAGCGAAATTCTAGAAGACGTTCTCGTGGCGTCTTGCCCAAATAGTCGAACCGAGATTCGTACTATTTCTAACAACAATATGGCGGACGAACATACTATGGCGGAATGCTCCGGGCACCCACGAGGGTTATGGAGATGCCATTGTTTTACCGTAATCAACTCACGATCACTTGAATTGAAGACACATTTGATCCAACTTGTCTACAAATCAATTCAGCGAATGCGATCGTGAAGACCCGTATGCACACATCCGTTGGTTTAACAAGTTGACCGCAACTATCAATTTCAAGGATGTGCCACAAAAAGTGAGGGGGCCGGTTTTGGAAAAAAAGAACCCCTCGATCCATGAAACTTGGGAGGATCTTGTTCAAAAGTTTGTCAATTATTTCTTTCCTCCATCAAAGACGACTAATCTGATAAATGAAATTTCTGGATTTCGTCAAAATTTCGATGAAAACTTTGGAGAGGCATGGGAGAGATTCAAAGATCTCCTCAGGAAATGCCCCATCATGAATTCACGGAGCTTCAACAAGTCAATATCTTTTATAATGGGTTGTTGTAGCGATCAAGATTCTTTGAACGCATCCGCGGGTGGCAATATCTTGAATCGTAGACCTAAAGATGTGCTTGAAATTTGTGAGAGTAAATCAAAAGTTCCTATTTCTCGCAACAAAGTCAATGTTCGAACACTCACCTTCTACATCCAGTAACTCTTGAGTTAGCAACTCGATAGCAGCTCTACGGACATGATCCATTGTATGATAAAAGAGGTAAAGGAAATCAAAAGCGAAATTCATAAGCCGGAACCAATCAAAGCCATAAACAAGGTGTGTGAAATTTGTAGTGGTCCACACACGTATTATGATTGTCAAGCAACCGATGCTTCTTTTTACCAAGCTCCCGTAGCCGGTAAACCACAATCAATACCGACCACAAGCTGATCCTCACTACCGTGCACCTAGCGGTATGACACCACCTGTTTTTCCTCCTGTGCAAAACCATGGCAATCAAAACCATGGCAATCAAAATCGCTTTGTTCGAATCGGGGACACAACTTCAATAACTCTCAAAATTTCAATCAAAGCCGGAACAATTTCAACCAACCATATCAAGCTCCTAATCATCAAAGTTATCAACAACCTCCTCAAGCTCCCATACCAAATGACTTCATGAAAATGGTAGTCAAACATCGTTCAATGCAAACTCGATCAACAACATGAGAGGTGAGCTTAAAAGGGAAATTGATACCACATTATCTCGGCGGACAAATGAGTTAAAGAATATGATGAGCAGTTTCATGAACATGAATATGAATAAAGCCTCATCATCTTCGGAACTCCCAAGCAATACTATTCCCAATCAAATCCGGGAGTTGAAAGCCGTCACCACTTCGTAGTGGTAAGGCGCACAATGGACCCTCGACTCCTATGCCCCCCTCCTCACGGCATTGGTCAAGTTACCAAGGAGACAACGGACAAGGTGCATTATTCAAGCCCACGAGTACCGCACGTCCACTTCCGGTGTAAGCTTTAAGTCCGGAACCCGATGTTCGAGGAAAATCTGAGTCAGGGAAACACCATTCGACTCAAAGTCTAATCGGCTTCCTTACCCATCAAGAATGAATGATGAGAAGCTCAAAGACAAAAACAAGGAGCAAATGGAAAATTTTTAAATCTTCAATGAGCTTCACTTTGATATAAGCTTCGTTGATGCTCTCGTTCTAATTCCTAAATTTGCATCCCGCTTAAGGCTTACCTAGCAGCAAAGATTAAGCTATCGTGTATCTTGAAGACCCTGGCGGTTTTTTAATCCCGTGTGATTTCTTGGGGATGTTTCAATGCTCATTTGGCGATCTTGGCTAGCATTAACCTCATGCCACTCTAGGTATGGAAGAGCTGTCTCTTCCTGAACTTTCATCCACTTTCGTATGACACTCGAGCTAGCGGACCCGTGCCGTAACTTCGTCCCGTGGGATAGCGAGGATGTAGTGATGAAAGTTGGAAAGTTTCACTTTCATCTTACGACTTTGTTGTAGTAGACTTCGATGCGAGATCCTAGAGTTCCCTCATCTTAGGGAGCTTTCTTGAGAAGTAGTGCTCGATTGATGTGTTTCTGAAAGAGTTGACCATACGGGTTGACAACGAAGAGCTCACGTTAAATATCAACCCAAACTCCAAACCTCTATACAAGCGGTGTTGCCACAATTGATCAAAAATCACGAGAAAATCAATGCAACACTCTCAAATTTCACTGTTAAGAGTGTTCACCAAGCGTCTTGAGCTCAAAGCTTTGAAAATTACCCTGGTTCAAACAAATGGTTTGAAAGTTGTACCAGGGAAGTCAAGAGTGTTCTTGATAATGATGATCTAGAATCGGGAGACTTCATGGAAGTGGTGAAGCTGCTAGCTCAAGAGCACACCACTTGTCCCACCTCCGGAATCAGGTTTGTATCGAGTTTTGTGTTTCTGTGGATGAAACCAAACTCTCCAGTTTCATCCGGTGGATGATGATGATTGTGATCCAATGGGAGACATTCTTCCCATTGAAGAATTTCTCAAAAATGATCCATCATCTCCTAGTCTTATTAATTCTAACTCTTCCCCCCTTCTCTTACTCCGTTTGAGGAAAGTGACTTCATCTTGGAAGAGATTGAAGCATACTTGTCTAGTGATTCGGTTCCATGGGAAATTGATCATGCTCCAATTGACATCGAGGAGATATTCTTCTCATTGAGAAGTTGCTTAATAATGATCCATTATCACTCCCTCCCATCGAGCTTCATAACAAAGGAAGTCAAGTCGGTTGAGAAAACGAAGAATTTCACGAGGTTGAACTTAAGGACTTACCACCTCATCTAAGTATGCATTTCTTGGGGTGATGATAAATTACCGTCATTATTGCTCGAGATTTGAGTAGGATGAAAACTGCTCTCATAAAGGTCTTGAAGTCACACAAGCAAGCAATTGCTTGAAAACTCTCCGACATTAAGGGTATCAACCTTGAGTTTTGTACTCACAAAATCTTAATGGAGGATGACTTTAAACCAGTTCAACATCGAGACGAGTGAATCAAAAATCCATGATGTTATCAAACAAGAGGTTCTCAAACTTCTTGATGAAGGATTGATTTACCCTATCTCGGATAGTCCTTGGGTGAGCCCCGTTCATTGTGTACCCAAAAAGGGTGGTATAACCGTTGTTGAAAATGATGAAAATGAGTTGATTCCTACTTTCGATTGGTTACGGGATGGCGTGTTTGCATTGACTATCGAAAGTTAAATGAAGCCACCCGTAAAGACCACTTTCCCTTACCCTTCATGGACCAGATGCTTGAGAGATTAGCGGGAAACGAATACTATTGCTTTCTCGATGGTTTCTCGGGTTACTTTCAAATTCCCATTGATCCACAAGATCAAGAAAAGACCACATTCACATGTCCTTATGGAACATTTGCTTACCGCCGCATGCCTTTTGGCTTATGCAATGCTCCCGGTACATTCCAAAGGTGTATGATGGCCATTTTCCATGACATGATCGAAAAGACTATGGAAGTCTTTATGGATGTTTTTTCGGTCTTTGGGGATTCTTTCCAAACATGTCTCTCCCATTTGGACAAGATGCTTGAACGTTGTGAAAACATGAACCTTTGTCTAAATTGGGAGAAATGTCACTTTATGGTCAAAGAAGGAATTGTCCTCGGCCTTAAAATCTCTAAGAAAGGGATTGAGGTGGACAAAGCCAAAGTTGATGTTATTTCAAAGCTACCTCCTCCCACTATTGTCAAAGGAGTTAGAAGTTTCCTTGGTCATGCCGGTTTCTATCGTCGTTTCATTCATGACTTTTCAAAAATATCCGGCCTATGACCCGACTTCTTGAAAAAGACACTCCTTTCATCTTCTCTAGTGAGTGCGTTGAAGCTTTTCAAACTCTTAAGAAGAAGCTCACGGAAGCTCCAATTCTAGTTGCCCCGATTGGGACACGCCATTTGAGCTTATGTGCGATGCAAGTGATTTCGCCATAGGTGGGTTTTGGGGCAGCAATCGAAACATTTCCAGCCTATACACTATGCTAGCAAAACTTTGAACGAAGCTCAAGCACATTACACCACTACGGAGAAAGAATTACTAGCCGTGGTGTATGCTTTCGCGAAGTTTCGGCCATACTTGATCTTGTCCAAAAGCATAGTGTATACGGATCACTCGGCCATCAAATATCTTTTTGCTAAGCAAGATGCAAAGCCGAGATTGATCCGATGGGTTCTCTCCTACAAAAATTTGATATCACCATCCGTGATAAAAAGGAGAGGGAACCTAGCGGTGATCATCTTTCCGTCTTGAAAATCCTCATCAAGGTTTGCTCGATAAAAGGAGATAAAGCGTTTCCTCTCGAGACACTTAATGTGGTATCTCATCGTAGAGATTCTAGTACCCCATGGTTTGGCGACTTTGCAAACTATCATGCGGGTAACTTTGTTGTGAAAGGGATGTCGTCCCAACAGAAAAACAAATTCTTTAAAAATGTTAAGCATTACTTGGGGCGACCCTACTTGTTTTAAGGTTTGTGCGGATCAAGTCATCCGAGCGGTGTGTTCACGGCCAGAAGCGATGATGAAATTCTCAAGGCTTGTCATCATGGACCCACGGGGGGACATAATGGCCCGAACTACACCGCCAAGAAGGTGTTTGATTTCGGTTTCTATTGGCCCACAATTTACAAAGATGCCCATGACCTCGTCAAATCTTGCGACTCTTGCCAACGTCATGGTAACATCTCTAAAAGAGATGAAATGCCTCAAAATGCCATTCAAGTGTGTGAGATATTTGACGTATGGGGCATTGACTTTATGGGGCGTTCCCTCTTCTCGAGGGAACAAGTATATACTCGTGGCGGTCGATTACTTGTCTAAATGGGTGGGTGGGCTACCTACCTGACGCCCAGTAGTTGTGAAGTTTTAAAGTCTCTTTGCCCGTTTTGGAACTCCTCGTGCTATCATTAGTGATCGCGGCGCACACTTTTGCAATGACCATTCATTTAAAAAAGTGATGCTTAAGTACGGTGTCACCCACGTCTCTCCACCATTATCACCCACAAACTAGTGGGCAAGTGGAAGTTTGAACCGTGGTTTGAAAAGAATCTTGGAAGGACGTGGCGAAAATGCGTGCCTCTTGGTGGGACAAATTAGAAGATGCACTTTGGGCCTTCCGTACGCTTATAAAACACCCATGGTGTACTCCCTAGCTTCGTGTATGGAAAGGCGTGTCATCTCCCGATCGAGCTTGAGCACAAAGCCTATTGGGCCTTGAAGCATGCAAGTTTCGACCTCAAGTCTTGGTGATCATCGGAGAAGTTCAACTCAAGCGAATTAAATGAACTCCGTGATCAAGCCTACGAGAACTCTTTGA
Source organism: Chrysanthemum makinoi (assembly GCA_910596185.1). Taxonomy (NCBI): domain Eukaryota; kingdom Viridiplantae; phylum Streptophyta; class Magnoliopsida; order Asterales; family Asteraceae; genus Chrysanthemum; species Chrysanthemum makinoi. Next base: position 104,972,693 of record OU343222.1, on the reverse strand, counting down.
TCTACAAAGAAAAGACAAAGAAGATCCATGACTCAAAGATTAAGAACCGCGTTTTCAACGTTGGTGACCGAGTCCTTCTTTTTAATTCTAGATTAAAGATCTTCTCGGGGAAACTTAAGACCCGTTGGATTGGTCCATTCACCATTACCAAAGTGTTTCCATATGGCCTTTGTCGAATTATCTCAAATAGACGGGCCAAACTTCAAAGTGAATGGACATAGATTGAAGCACTATTTTGGAGAGGACATTCCCCGTGGTTGTCGGTTTACAAACTTTCCCCATGAACCAATTAATGCGGGGTCGAGTCAAGCTAGCGACTTCGGAATCAAAAAACAGTAGCATGCAATATGGGTTTTCACCCATATTTCTGACTTCTTTCTATTTTCTACCACCCTAGTGTGGGGGGGTTGCCCTACATGTTTTCAAAAAATCTTTCAAATAATGGCGTAATATTTCCTTTTTTCGTTCTTTGTTTTGGCATAACCGCCGGTACTTTGAATATTGAGGGCAATATTCATTTCTAAGTGTGGGGGAATTCTCACGAATTTTATCATATAATTATACCAATTCCCCTGTTTTTGGCCAAAATTTTTTTGGAGTAAGTGTTCTACACTTTTCGGTTTGGTTATCGTCGCCATGTTTGATAAACAAAAGGATTGGCTAATCGAGAAAGCGGCTCTTGGTAAAGATTTCTCAAATCCGTTTATATGGCTTGCAATTTGCCCAAAATTGTATGGTATTCATCTCACCATATCCTAAAAAGTGAAGAGTTGGCTAGCCATGAAGTTTATGGCTTGTGGTAAAGGCTGGAAAGGAAAATCCATAATTGGTATCAGGCTCACCAAAGATAATTCGATAATTTATCTAAGAGTTGGCTAGTCGGAAAGTGCGGCTTACGGTAAAGACAAATCAAATCCGTTGGAAGCTGGTGGTTTGCTCAAAATCACATAGTTATCGGTGTACCATGGTTCTTACTTGAACTAAAACATTTGGCTACTCCAGAAGTAATGGCTTTTGGTAAAGAGATCAAAACCATTAAGTTTTTCTCAAAAGATTGCTAGGGACTAGCAATAGTTTAGTGTGGGGGATTGATGAGTGTGTAAATACTCATCATTTTTAATCAAATCTGAGCGCAAAGCGTCTAAAATGCTGAGAAATGCATCAAAATACTGAAAATATTCCAAAAATGCATTTTATATGTTTTGAATGCAAAATGTTCAAAAACAAATGAAAAATGAGCAAAGTTTGCATAATTGGCGGTTTCAGGTCCCCAAGTTTCAAAAGTTGTCAAAAATAGTCCCTGAGCCATAATTTCAAAAGTAAAATCACCAAAGGTCCTTTTAAAATCATAACTTGTCAAAATTAGTCCTTTGGTGAAAAATGTATAAAAGTTTGAGAAAATTACAAAATTGGTCCTTCAACTTTGAAATTTGGCAAAATGGCCCTGGGAGTGGAAAATGGCAAGTTTGGTCCTTGTACTTTTGAAGGTTGTCACTTGTGGTCCCTTGGAATAACTTTGCATAATTGGCAGATAACCCTGATTTTGAAATTTACTCCAAGGTCCACTTGTCATTTAAACCCTTGTCAAACCAATTTTGGACCACTTGACACCATGTGACCCTATGTCATAATGAATTGTGACCCCTTGACACCATGTGACCCCTGTCATAATGAATGTGAACCCTTCTATTATTAACTCACGGTCAAAAGCTTGGTCAAAACACTCCACCCTTAAAAGTCTTCACCATACAAAACATCGCAACTTCACGGGCCTCCCATCCCCCCTCCTCAAATCCACTCCACCATGTCTCCCCACCCCCAACTAACATCCAAATAGCATTAAATGCTCATCCCCTCCCTCACTCAACCCCAATTGGATAATATACAAAATTGGGCCAAAATCCATTTAAGCGGCTTAGATCATTTTGAGCCATCCAAGGTAGGATTCTTGGGATAGATTCGGAGAGAGAATGACTTTGGGTTATAAAGAAGCAAGGAGGAAGAAAGGGAGTCTTCTAGTTTTTTTATTTTCTTTCTTATGTCGTTTTTATGTCAAGTTGTCAATTCGGTTGTTAGACTTGTATTATTTTGTTAAATTGTATTAAACTTAAGTGTTCAAGTGTATTGCAATTAATTTCAAGCATCAAAATCAGTTTATGTTCACAATTCACCATTCATGTCTCTTTGTTGAAAATTTCCATGTTTAAAACTTGTACAAATTTTGTTATTAGCTGATTTTTAAGCTCGACAAAGTTTATATAAACATTATAGCTTTGTCTAAGCTTATATTCAAGTTTTGAGTAATTGTGTTCCTTGGTCAACAAAAGTCAAACGGGGCAAAAATAATGTTGGAAATGGAGATGGGTTGATGCAGGGCATGAATGGGGTGAATTATAGTTAGTTGGATTGGTTCTAATAGGTTAGCGGTTCGGTTTTAGTATTGGCAAGCCATAGTGGCTTTGGACCCTTTGTAAGTAAATTCCAAGTTTCTTTGCATTATGCATTTGTAGTTAAATGGTTTCATTACGTTTTAGAAGTTGTAATTAGGTTAAGTAAATGTAATTTGATCATTAATTCAAGGTTGCTTTCGGTGATTAGTTCTAGTTATTTGCAAAAGCAGTTGATAAAGGAGTGTTTGGATTGGTGATCTATGTCTTTAGGGTTGTTCAGTGGGTAATTTCTCTTGTTTCATGTTTGTCTAGTCTAAGTTTGTTCATTTGAGTCAATAGTTTGGTGCCTTATACCACAAAAGTCAAAATTGTCCTTAAATCTGTCTCACTTGCTCCTTGTTGTGGATTTGGGTTTGCAACTCCTTTGTTTTGTGTTTAGAAATCAATAACATAGCTTGTATTAGTATTATCACATCATATAACATCAATCGGTGACAAAAATGGATCCAAAGTTCACTTTAGTCAAAGTTTCATTATATCATCAAAAGTCAAAAGTGTGAAAAGTCATTTTGGGCTCATTTAGGAAGAATTGTTTTGAGTTCATTTAAGGGCCTTACTCGAGTGAGACTTGGTGTTTTAGAAACTTCATCGGTCCTCTTTCTTATCATTATTTTTGTAAAATTTTACAAATTTTTATAAGCTCTAAACAAGCTCTTCTTTTTAGGCCATTTATGCCACTGCTCCCATGGTCTCAGTTGATCTTGAGTTTCTCTCGATTTTGGCTAGAGTTGCATAGGGTTCATAAGAGCTCACCCAGGTCTGAGTTTTGGTGCACATGTTCCCAACCAGGTCTAGTTTAGGTCTCATTACTTACTTTCTAGGTTCTAGCTTATTTGATTGCTTATTAAGTAGCTGAGTTGGCACCCTATCATTGTTTTTACGCCATAAGCTCACAACATCAAATCTTTGCATTTTGCTTATCAGAGTGTTAAGCTTGTTGTTTGTTGTTGTATTTTGGGTATTTTAGCTTATCATAGCTTGTGTATCAGTTTGGTAGCCTTTGGAGTCCATTTGCTTAATCAAGTGCTTATTTCAATAAGCACTTCCACATCGATTGCATATTCATCCACATAAGCACTTGTTTTTCCATTTTCTCAGATTCCTTATATAATTTTAGACTTTTCCTGAAATTTTCAGATTTTTCCAAGTTGTTTTGCTATTTTTCTTAATTTAAATTAGTTTTTAAGTATTTTTATTTAGCTTTAAATACAAATAATTAAGAAAAGGTTAAAAAAATAATTTTCAATTTTCTTAGGTTTAGATATATATAAAAAGTGAAAAAAGTAATTTTCCAGATTTTTCATAGTTTATTTGGTAATTTTTAGTAATTTAATTAGTTTTTAATAGTTTAAAATTCCTAGAAAATAGAAAAATAATCAGAAAAATACAAAAATAGTTTTGAAAATTCTAGTTTGTTATTTTAGACTTTTCCATTTCATAATTTTATTTTTCTAGCTTTATTTCCTAATTTCTTGTATTTTAGGTAATTATTAAATAGTTAAAAATAGTTTTTAATTAATAATAATTAATTAAATAGTTGTAAAAATAATTTTCTTTTTCTAAAAAATTTCTTTTATCATTAGGATTGTAAAAATATCATTTTCATATTTTTAGGGTTAATATTGTGTAAGTTTCACTTTTTAATTTGTACATCACGTAGATTTTAATTTAGGTTTTATAAAACATAAAAACAAAAACATCATTTTAAATATAGTGATAGCGTTTATTTAATAGATTTTATCTTTTTTAATTTCCTTAATTTGCATTTAAGCGTTGTTATTTGTTGGCTTTTCCTTAGTTATAATCATTCAAAATCTCCTTTTCGCTCAAATCTCGATCACGTTTGATAATCATTGCATAGCTCGTTGGGACATAACGACCGAGGAAACACTATACTCCTCAGGATCTTCATTGATTTCGTTCTGAGCGTTTTAAGCTTATTCGGATGCGCCATTCCAAAGTGGCAGGCTTGTGTGATAAAGCTTGATCGTTCGGGAGCGCATCAGTTGCCGATCTTAAAGGGAATCTTCTCAGGCTCAGGTGGTGTTATTATTATGCCTTTTCCTTTGTCCTGGCCTGAAGAAGAATATGCTACCGGCGTTGTTGTTGTTGTTATTGGTGTGATCCC
>OU343222.1:104895723-104968015 GCA_910596185.1 Chrysanthemum makinoi | reverse complement strand
CACAAGACTCCCTGAACGAGCTTTTGCGGACTACGCCTCCACGCGTATCGACGGAGCGGGAGAGAAGTGGTACACTTTCAAGCCTGAACAAAACAGCTTAGGAAACTCCTATAACCCCTCATGGAGGAATCACCTTAACCTTAAGTGGAACCAAAATTCAAACCCACCTCAAAGCTCATCTAGTCCACCTAATAGGTTCAACCCTCCAAACACCGGGAACCCCACTAGTCTTGAGGCAATTGCGTCTAGATTCATGTCATTTTAAGATACTCGATTGACTAAGCTTGAAGCCAATTTCAAGCAACGACAAAACGAGATGACAAACAAGCTTGAAGCCCTCTTAAAAGCCTTCAACGACCGAGAAATTGGAGCACTCCCAAATGATACTAAAAAAACCTAAAAGTGAGTTCTATTTCATTGACTTCATGTTCTTGTTCACCATGGGAGAGTGCACATCCATGCCCATCACACCCAACGATCCACTCGGTAAACGCTATCAACAAGGGTTCCAAGCAATCCAAAATGAGGTACCAAGGCCCCGCACCATTGGTAAAACCTACTCTTGAGAAACCCGTCATCCAAGAGCCCAAACCTAATCTAGAGGAGGAGTACAAGGAACTCTATCAAGAAAAACCGGTTCTTGAAGTCTTAGCTCATGCACCTTATTATAATGGTTTAAAAGAAAAATATGAGTTAGAACTTAAACTTGGAAAACATGGGTCCGCATTTGTGCAAAATAATTTACCTAAGACGTTAGACGATCCTGGGCTATTCACTCTTCCTTGTAGGCTTGGAACTTCCAAACCTCTCGATGCTCTAACCGACTTAGGATCATGCATCAATCTTGTTCCTTTGTCCCCCCACAGAAGCCTTAACTTAGGTAAGATAGAACCAACGGAAACCATCTTAGGTCTAGCGGACAGTAGTATTGCATATCCGGTAGGGATAATAAAAGATTTGGTAGTGCACGTAGGAGAATTGACTCTTTTGGCAGATTTCCATGTGCTAGACATGAATAAGGACCCGACATGCCCATTGCTTGTAGGAAGAGGATTCTTAGCTACCGCTAGTGCCATCATTGATTGTAAGATGTCTAAAATAGTGGTAGGAGAAGGGAGTGCTAGGTCAATTTACGATGTCAAAAAGCATACTTACTACAAAGAAGAGGAAATCCAACATGAGATTAGATTGGATAGAGCACAATCTAGATATGGACCTTGGATTAATAAAGACTTCATAGGTCCTCAACGACCTTTCTATCTAGATGAAGCCTTTGCTAGTCAAGCAACTTTCCATGAAAAAGAATTGGCTAGGGACATGGAAGTGAACCCGTTCGAGGACGCCTTAGTATTTAGGAAGATGACCGAGTTCCTAGGAAGCTTGCCCGTCAACCTTGTCATGAATAAGTTGAGAGCGATAAGTTTAAGCATAACGAATTGGGATAGACCACCTAATGATGGTAATGGAGAGTGGCACATTAGGATAACGATCTATGACCCCGATGGAGAGAAGTTTGAAAAGGCATACCTAACCAAACGTACTACTAGGAACTTAAATGATAAGTTTGATCCTTATGACATTCTAGAGGATAGGCTTACTTATATCGGTAAGTAGGGGCACGACTTCGAGTCTAGCTACAAGACTCATAAATAAAGAAAAGCGCTTCGTGGGAGGCAACCCATGCTTAATTTTTTGCTTGTTTGTGTCATATATATTTTATTGATTGTTTATTCTCATGTTTAAATTTGTAAAAATGCTTTATTTTGTCTTTAACCTCATCTTAATTACATATAAATGTATTTTACATAAGGGATAAGTGTAGGGAGGATTACACACGTTTTCAAAAAGAACGTGAACATGAGAATTACAATTATTTAAAAGATATATATGTGTGTGTTTGTTCGAGTCAAATGCTTGTATTGAGTCATAATGGATGTTTTGCAAGAAATTTTCCATATTCTAAAGATAAAAATTTTCCAGAAAATCGCAGACCAGTTTCTGTCAGGATAACCTGACGGCGCCAGGGTCGCAACCTGACGCCGTCAGGAGGAGGAGAAATCTGTATCTGTTGGGATATGAAAAGTGCTGAAGATATAAAAGTACTGAAGATATGAAAGTACTGTAAGCTGAAAAGAACTGGAAGAAGTCAAATAGTCAAAGTACTGCTAAATGACAAAGTCAAAGTACTGCAAGAGGAAGTCAAAGTACTGCTAGAACAAATAAAACTGTATATTCGCTTATGGAAAGTATTGTAAATTACTTGTCGTACAAGGTTATAAATTGTAAACCGACTAGGATATCCTTGAGCCTATAAAAGGACTCCTAGATTGGCATTAGAGATACGACTTACGATTTCAGAAAAAGAGTTTTAGAGTTTACTAATTAGAGTTTAGAGAAAAGTTCGATTATCTTAGAGTTGTATAAAGTATCTCATAAATAGATTTAGAGTTTGTAATAAAAGGTTTTTCTTCTTAGCTTTGTTAAGTAAATTCCGCGTACTTAATAAAGAGTGCTCAGTGTTTCTTTGTTAATAACTTAGGATTTATCCGAGGTTATTAAACCTTAACAAGCTAGTTAAGTTAGTTTGATTAAAGTATATCGATCCAACAAGTGGTATCAGAGCTTGTGTGGAAACTCTGACTAGGAAGAAACCCTACTTCAACAATTTTAAAGATGTCAACTGAAGCTGCATCAACTCCTATCACAGAGGTATGTTCTAAGTGTCATGATTTTTATCAAAAACTACTTAATGCTTATGTTTACGAACGAGATAATTGTGTTAAGGCTAGGTCTGAGGTAGCAGGTTATCAAATCACTTTAGAGTCTATGGAAGCTAAAATCATAACCCATGAAAATAATGAAATGGCTTGAAATGAAAAGTATGAACAACAGGATTACCAGCTAAAACTTAGTGAATGGAAACTAAACTGTAAAATTGCTGAAATTGAGAAATTAACTAAGGAAAGAGATGATTTGTTAGCTAAGTTTGTGCCTGATTGGGAAGAGTCCGGTTTGTCCCAAGTTGCTTTTGTTGAAAAACAGAGAAGAGCTTACAATAGAACAGGCTTAGGATTTGGAATGGACTTTAGCAGTGTAGATGAAAACCAACCTAGTAATCAGGATGATGGTGATTTTGAGGACATAACCACTAGTGATGATGAGCTCATTAACTATGTAGATTCATCTAGTAATGATGGCTCAAGTAGTGAACCACCTCCTGAATATAAGAAAGACAATGGTTATCATGTCGCTCTCATCCCATTAGTCATCACCCCTCTAGGCCTGATGTTTCTAATTATGGAGTAGATAGTCTAGAGTTTAGGAAGAAGCTTGTTGCTCAATCTAGGTCTGAGAAACCCAAAGAAACTGTTGAAAACAAAATGTTCAAAATCCATCAGTACCTTTAAAACAAAGTACTGCTCAACAAGCAGTACCTTCTGCAAAACCTTTTCAAAACAAGATGCTAAACCTTTTTGGGCTAATTTTGCTCAAAACAAATTTTATCAGTCATCAAGAAGGCAAAACAATTTTGGGCATAGACATAGAAGAAATCACTTTGGTCATATGGGTCAAAACCTGTGTTTTGTGTGTTATAGTCCTACTCACTTAATCAAAGATTGTGACAAACATTCAGAATATCTGAGCAAGTTTTCAAGGAATAAGTCTAACAATCATAGACCTAGAGAGCACAAACCAGTTTGGACTAATTCAAATAGGATTAATCACAGAAACTTCACCTCAGATCATAGATACCCACATCAGAGAAGACCAAGATTCAATCACAAGACTTTCCAGTACGCCGGAAACAAGGTACTGATAACACTGCTGAATAGAAATTCTAGAAGATCTCACTATCAACCTAGAAGGTATCACCATATTGGGGATCTAGATCACAGAACCACCTGTTAAAACTGAATGGGTAAAAGGGGAGTACTGGCAAGTACGCCACAAAAGGATAAGGTTTTTGACAAAGAAAATGCAATACGTGAAAGAGATTTATGTTGAACAAACCGAAGTTTTGAATCCACATGAAAACTCAAAAGTTTTTGTCACCATTTGAAAGATAGTGGAAATTACAACTCAAGAATTTGAGTTTGTAACTCCACAAGGAACACAAGAATAATGGTGGGTTCCCAAGAGTTTCTAACTCTTTCTTGTGTGCGTGGGCAAAAGAGAGTTAAAGATTCTTATTGTGGATCAAAACTGGTGATAAAGAGATCCTGTCTGATTTAGAAGTATTAGTGGAGGAAAAGTTGCATGGGAATTCCCAATGGAGGAAGGATTACTGGGAAAGGAACAATTAAAGCTGGAAGATAATATCAGATGGATGTCAAGAGTGCCTTTCTTTATGGTACTCTTACAGAAGAGGTGTATGTGAAACAACCTTTTTTGAAGATCCTAAGCATCAAACCAAAGTTTACAAGGTGGTTAGGCTTTATTGGTCTTCATGGCATAGAGCTTGGTATGAGAGGCTCTCTAATTCTTATACAACATGAACAGGAGGGGAGCTATTGAAAAGACTTTGTTTATCAAGAGAGACAAGAAGGATATCATGTTAGTTCAAGTTTATGTGGATGATATCCTTTGGGGCTACACAAGTCTATGGTTAAGAGTTTGACACATGCAGTAGGAGTTTCAAATGAGTAATGGGAGAGTTAACTTCTTTTTAGGACTTCAGTTAAGCCTTTTCAAGCCAAAACAAGTATGTTGCAACTACTTAAGAAGTTTAATTTTGATGATATGAAGGCTTTTACACCTTTAAATCATCTTATTGGGAAAAGATGAAGATGGACACCTGGAAGTCAAGTTATACAGATCTATGATTGGCTCTCTTATGTATCTTACTGAAGGCCCTGATATCATGTTTGAGTTTGTCTTGTGCAAATATCAAGTCTCACCAAAGATCTCTCATGAATGCAAAGAAGAGAATTTTCTTTATTGAAACAACAACCTAAGTGGGGTTGTGGTATCCTAGTCACCTTTTACTTAGGTTTCTCAGTTCTGCAGTGATAACTATGATAGAAGATCACAACGTGACAATATCTTGGAAGAAGGTTAGTCTCCTGGCACAAGAAGCGCAAGAAACATCATCTAACAAGTCAATTGTAGCTGCTGCAAGTTGTTGTGGTCAGTTTTATGTGCGAATCAACTTGATTATGGGTTCAATTTTAAGAATACCTATCAATATTGATATGAGTACTATTTGTTGTGAGAACTCGTGTGTAATTCCAAGCAAAGACATATGTTAGGCATCACTTTATCAGAGATTGCTATGGAGGCTTATTAATGTGGTTAAAGTTCACACAGATACAATAGCTGATTTACTCACTAAAGGTTTTGTTGTCAGATTCAATCACTTGTCGTGAGCATTGGAGTTAACCTAAGCTATGTTTAAGGGGAGGACTATAAGGTGTTAGGTATAGTCCTTGTTTGAGGGAGGATGTTTGTGTCTTACTTAGTTTATATGAAGGTTTTGGCAAAGTACTGTATTTCCTGAAAGTACTGTTTGGGAAAGTACTGCTTGGGAAAGTACTGCTTATGTGGAAAGTACTGTTTGTCGTATTAAAGTAATGTCCAACGTAATATTGGAGGGTAGTTAAAGCCAACGGTTATTTTATTTTGGGCAGTGATTTTTCAAAATCCTACCTATAAATAACAACTTTCCGATTTTCCCTCTCACATTATTCATTACCTTACTTATCTTCCGATTACCATCTCTTTATTATTCGATATAATCTTTCTATTGTGATTACTTTTTCAACAATGGTGAATCGTTTAACTGTTTCGAAGCACAATATGGTGGCTAATTTGGATAAGAATGAGGCGAATGTGGCTTTCTATGATATCATTGATTATCTCGTTGGGTCGCCTATTAGTTATGCTCTTTAGTTGAGCAGATGTTATTGAACCATGGATTCAAGAATTTTGGGCTAATGCTAGAGAAAATATGGAGGAGGATGAATATTATATTAGATCCTCGTTCTGGAAAGACTATCAAAATTACAGAGGTCTCCATTCGTGATGATTTATTATTTGGAGATGAAGAAGGGGCTATTAGATTTGCCAAGCAACTGATTTGGGATACTTTTCGTAATTTGGGCTATGAAGGTTCTTTGATTGAACAAACTTTTAAGAAGGCATTATTCTGTCCTCAATGGAAGTTTTTGATTCATGTTTTGCTCCATTGCATAAGTTCTAAAAGCACTTCTTGGGAGCAGTTTGGGTCGAATATTGCGTCTGCAGTGGTTGGCTTAGCTACAAACAGAGTGTTTAACTTTTCACGACTTATTTTGGATGGCATGCTCTCTCATATATCATCTGGGGCAACTTGGTTGATGTATCCAAGATTTATACAGGTTTTCTTGAACAAGCAATTGGCTGATGTTCCAAAACCTACTGCTTTACTACCTGTCATTGTGCAACAAGCCAAAATCTATACATTCATGGCTAAGAGAAGTAACTTGTTTAGAGGTGGAGATATTCCTTTAACAACATCCATGATGGAAGTTGTACAAGCCGTTCGTGCTGCAGCCAAGAGGATGAAGAAATTCTGAAGGTACTAATAATGCCAAGTTGCTTCACAAGGTACTGCATCTGCAAGTACTGCTTCACAAAGTACTGCATCTGCAAGTACTTTCTTCGAGAAGATACTGTTTCATTACAAGGTGATGTTTCTTCAGATCCTGAGGTTCAAGTCGAGATTGAGCGCACACCTACTCCCTCTCCACAACGTTCGTTTCAGAGGTTCAAGGTGCTGCTACTACAATTCCTCGTGAAGGTTTAACTATGGATAACTATGCTTTGACAAAGGCGCTTGCTAGGTTGAACAAGACTGTTGAGCGTCAAGCCAAAACTATTCGGAAGTTGAAGCGTAACTATTTCTGGTTGAAAAATTTTGTTAAACCATATATTCAAGGTTTCAACTTATGGGTTAAGGAGGAAAACATACGTCGAAAAGCACTTCGTAAGGGATTGAAAAGAAAGAAGTTCCTCACATCTTCGTCAACTTGGGGAGGAATTTAGAAAAGGAAAATTTGAAAGAAGATGTTATCAAGGAAAATTTGAAAGAAGATGTTATCAAGGAAAATCTGAAGAAAATATTACAAAGAAGAAAGAACTTGTAAGTATTGGTTCAGATTCTGAGGAACAAGAAGAAGTACAAGTTCAAAGTACTGGTGTTCAAAGTACTGGTGTTCAAGGTACTGAACATCAAAGTACTGATTTTCATGATACATTAAGGGAAGAAGTAATAACACCAATAACTCCAAAGGTATTAAATTTTGATGAAGAAGCTGGTCCTTCTACATTTGTTAGAGAAGAAGAGGAGGAAGCTACTTACATACCTATTCATTCAGCTAGTGATGATGAATTAATTGCTACATTATTTGATTTGTCACAACCAAGAGGAGGAGTTACTATTAGAGAAGCACAAGAAGAAGAACAACCAAGAACTAATCAACCTGCAATTGATCCAAAAGACAAAGGAAAAGGTGTTATGGTTGAGACTAAGAAAAAGAAGCTCACTTTGGCAGAACTTAGAGCATTTGAAGTGGCTAGGAATGAAGCTGCTGCTAGAAAAGTTCAAGAAGAATTAGATGCTAAAGACAGAGAAGCAGCTCAAAAGGTGCAAGATGAGTTAGATGCTGAAACTACTGAACCTTTACAGTCTCCAACACCTGTTAGATTTATGTCAAGAAGACCTAATTTAGCTAAAGAAAGGAATGCAATGATGGCATATTTAAAAGGCAGAGGATTTAAAGGATTGCAAAAGCTAAATTATGTGGATATGAAGAGATTATATGATTCTGAGAGAGAGGCTTATAAGAAAGATGTTGCAGGCATTAAAGACTTTAGAGAAGAAACCTTTTGGACTGAAGCTGAAAGGAAGAAAAGCTTAAAGAGGAAAAGAAAAACTGATGTTACAGATGTTCAATTTTCAAAGAAAGAGAAGGTTGAATTAAGATCTGAGACTAGTGATGAATTGAAGAATTATCTCAGAGTGGTAGATTTTGATTATACCAAGGAAGATTATGATTTAAAGATGAACAGATCAAAGATCAGTACTTTTAAAGTTGTGAAAACCAAGAATGAAGAGTACATGGTTTTTCATAAGGAAGATAAAAGTTTTAAGGTTTTCAAAAGGTTATGGGATTTGTTGCATGTTATTGATAGAGTAGATCTATTCTACTTATATCAAGTTATAAAGGTGTATTTTGAAGATCATCCATTAGAATGTATTGGATTGGTTTTACATGGGGATCTTGTAACTATGTGGGAAACTGATGAAGAAAGCACTGATAATATTTGGAATGATCAAGAAAACTGGGAAATAGTTTGCTGGAGATTCTTTGATGAATCTGGAGTTCATGTTCTGGAGCTAGAAAATGGAACAATGATTCACATGTTTGCAGAAAGAAGATATCCTCTTACAGTTGATCTAATGCGAAGAATGCTTGAACATGGTTTGGAAGTAGAAGAGGATGATGAAACTGCTTGCATGGTGATTAATTTGTTTATAGACTGGACTACCATTGCTGAAAATGATCTTTAACTGGTATGAATTTTATTTGAATAAATGCTTTTTGATATATCAGTACTTTTATTCAAAGTACTGCTGATCAGACAGTACTTTCATCAAAGTACTGTTTGATGATCTAAAACAGGTTAAATGATTTTAGAAGAAACCTTTGTGCTTAATAATAAATATTTTTGAAATAAAGGTTGAATAAATGGTTTTTGTGATGATAACATCAATAGGTTATCAATCCACCATGGTTACAAAAGGATTGACTAATCCATGAGCAAACGGCTCGGGTAAAGATATATCAAATCCGTTTTTAGTTGTCAACTTGCTAATAAGTTGGATGGTCATCAACTCACCATATCAGTAAATGTGAAGAGTTGGCTAGCCCACAAGAAATGGCTTGTGGTAAAGGCAGTGGAAAAACCATTATTGGTAATTAGTTCACCATTAGATAAAAGAACTAACTAGTCCAGAAGGGTACGACTTTTGGTAAAGACTAAACAAATCTGTTGATAGTTGGTGATTTGCTAAAAATCATATGGTTATCAATGTACCATGGTCTTACACACCAAAACATTTGGCTACTCCAAAGATAATGGCTTTGGTAAAGAGTTCTAAATCCATTGAATTTTCAATGATTCACTTTGAAAGTGATGAGAATAGTATGCAACTTAAACTGAATCACTGTACAAATTGTCATATGTTGTGTGTTGCTCGAAAAGATGGAGATTGCTGGATGCTGCTGTGAAGAAAAAAATGCTAAAGAGATACTTTGACAAAGCACAGATTCTACAGAGATATAATCTAAAAACTGAAGAACAATCCGTTTTAAAGATGAAGCTGTTAAAGATATATTCACAAAGAAACTTGAAGTCAAGCAAGTAGAATTCAAGTTAGGGGAGGATTGTTGGGATATGAAAGTGTGAAGATATCAAGTAATGAAGATATGAAAGTATCTGTAAGCTGAAAAGAATGGAAGAAGTCAAATAGTCAGAAATGCTAAATGACAAAGTCAAAGTACTGCAAGAGGAAGTCAAAGTACTGCTAGAACAAATAAACTGTTATATTCGTTTATGGAAAGTATTGTAGATTACTTGTCGTACAAGGTTATCAATTGTAAACCGACTAGGATATCCTTGAGCCTATAAAAGGACTCCTAGATTGGCATTAGAAAAACGATTTCAGAATTAGAATTTAGAGAAAAGTTCGATTATCTTAGAGTTGTATTAAAGTATCTGCATAATAAGCAGATTTAGAGTTTGTTAATAAAGTTTTTCTTCTTAGCTTTGTTAAGTAAATTCCGCATACTTAATAAAGAGTGCTCGTTTCTTTTGTTAATAACTTAGAATTTATCCGAGGTTATTAAACCTTAACAAGCTAGTTAAGTTAGTTTGATTAAAGTATATCGATCCAACAAAACCCCACACCCACATGGGTATGTTTGCCATGTTGGCAATCCAAGTGACACCCATTGGAGCTTATAAAGAGTGGACGGCTTGGATTGCACCCTTGGTCCCCAAGTTCAAATCAATGGCTTGGATTAAAGCAAAAAAAACACAAGAGCCTCAAGACTCCAAGACCAGTAGTATAAATAGAGTAGCACTTGTAGCCATTGAGGCATTAGGAAATTTAGTTTTAAATTTAGTTTTAGTTTTAATTTCAGTTGTAATGTTTATTTAGTTAATGAAAAAAAGTTTTCTTTTACTGTCTTACTTTTTCATTTTAGCAAATAAGCACTTTTGTGCTTATTAGCTCTTTGTTCTTTAAATTTTCTATCATAAGCTCTCTTTTAAGTTATTAAGTCAGTTTCACTAAAGAAAAACCAAGTTTAGTTTTTTTAAATCGTTTTAAGCATTTCAACCCATAAAAAGGGTGTTTGGTTTAAGCTTATTTGAGGTCAAAACCATTTTTACCCACTTTGACTCTCAAAGTCAAAGTGGTTCAAAGTTTAGACAAGTTTTAAAGTTGTATTTAGCTTAGATTACAAAAGTGTAAACAAGTTTTAAAAAAATCTCATATCTTTCTCGTCTCTGTTTTAAACAAAGCATACCACGGCGTTTCAAGCCTTCTCCACGGCTTATTTTGGTCCAAATCTTTTCAAAGCTGCTTTCTTACATCCTAGCATCCCCACCTAGACATAGTTTTAGCTTATTTCTATCTAGCATAGCTTTAGGTTAGTTATAAATTGCCTCAAACTCTGTCCAAAATCCACATCTGTACCTGTTTTACAGTACCCCTGCTGTCCCACTAAGCTTTTCTTAGCTTATTATTAAGCCATTCTAGGCTTATTCTTAGCTCCCAAATAGATTTTTAGGTAAACCCCCACCCCTAGTTTGCATATTAGGTCTCCTTGTAGGATTAGGTGCTCAGTAGGTAGCTTAAAATTAAGCTTTAAACAAGCCCCACAGCCACTGTTTTGGTGCCTGTTTCAGCAGCCTAATTGCAGCCCAATTTAGAGCTTATTTCCCTTTTGCCTTAGCTTATTTAGGACCCCTTAGTGCTTATTAGGTGGCATAGATTAGGTGTACCAATTTTTAGCTTATTTCATGCTTATTTAGTGCTTATATTGTCTCTTTCATTTAGCCTAAAACTGTTAAGAGGGTGTTTGTTTTTTTTGCTAACTGTTGGACATAAGGCTGTGAACTGCTTATTCCAAAGTTTTGGACCAAGTTTTTTTTCACAAAAAAGTTTTATTCTCATCTTATTATCAAGTGGCAAAAAGAAAATTTCAAAAATGGTTTGCAGTGCAGGGTGGGATTCGACCCCCTGACCTCTTGCACACGACCACAACACCACACTCAATCACCAACTGCCCTAGGTCTTTTCGGTTTATATTTGCACTACTTAATATTTAAGTACATTTAATGTTTAAGCTTATTTGATTCTTTGGCTTTTTAACTGCTATTTCATAAAGTAGTGTACTCTTTTTATTTTTTCTTAAAATCAGCATAGCTTAAAGTATTTTCTGTGAAATTTTTAGATTTTTCCAAAATCATTTAGTATTTTTAATCATTAAATTAGATTAAATTAGTTTTTAAATCATAATAAATAATTTAAAAGTCGAAAAAATACCAGGCTTTTTCCTAAAATTATTTTAGTCGTTGTAACGTAGAAAATTAGTTTCATATCCTTAGGCCTTAAATTGCATCATTTTCACTTTTTGAGGCTCTGATTATCCCGGGTTTTCACGTTTTTTGCATATTATTACTCTAGGACTTAGTGTAACTTAATTTATTGTCCGTATGCTTAGTAGTAGTTAGATTATCATTTACTTTGTTCCCGTAGCCCTAATTACTTTCCTTTTAGTTAATTTGTAGAAAACGTAATCAAAAACCAAAAAAAACCGTAACATCGAGCATTTTAATAACAAACCTCAAACGAAATTCTAAATTCACACCTCGTTGGGAAACGACCCGGATATCCTTATCCGGTATCACTTATCGAATATTTGAGGGTTTTGCGTGTCGACCTTTTTCCTAAAGGGTTGGTTTGTAATTCTCGCGTGTATTCGTATTTGGTATATTTCTACTATATCAATATGTGGCTGCTGCTAGTTGCTGTGGTCAAGTTCTATGGATTCAGAATCAATTGCTGGACTTTGGGTACAATTTTATGCATACTAAGATTTATATTGATAATAACAGTACAATATGCATCATTAAAAATCCTGTTTTACATTCTAGAACTAAACATATGGAGATAAGACATCATTTTATTAGATATTGTAATGAGAAAAGGTTGATTCAAATGGTAAAAATCCATACTGATTTCAATGTTGCCGATCTTCTCACCAAAGCTTTTGATGTGGGGAGGTTTCAGTATCTTGTTGTTAGTATTGGAATGATTAATCTCTAAATTCTCAAATTGTTTTGTACCAGTTTGTATATGTACTGAACTGTTATTATGTAATCTTAGTTTTGCTATTTTTGTTTCTAACCATGATAGTTTGTTTAAACCACTGCTAGTTGTCCTGTTTTCACTAACCATTTTGCAGATACAAGAATGATCATTATAGAAGTAAAAGAAGTACTGATGCAAATTGTTCATTCATTCATTCGAAACAGTTATTGCTTACAACTTCCAGAGTACAAGAAAAGAGCTATACATGATCTACTAATCCTAATCTAGTTCATATAATCTATTCCAACATCTAACAGTCGTTGGATATGCATGATCGTTCACATCTTTCACACTAGATGCTGGATATGCTGAAGTCTTGCATAACCACCCCTTCCTTCTATCTCAATGGCTGGAGATGCATGACTACTATGACGAGGATGCTAAGGATCAAAATGGAAAGGATGGATTGATGAAAACGTTGATGATGACGATGACCACATTAGATGAAGCACGGAGGACATAGTCATATCACCAAAAAGCATCATTCCATTTTCCTTTTTCCCTTCCCCTTTACGATGTGTGAAGCACCATAACTTGATACTTGAAGACCAAGAACCACCTCTCTGTCTTTTGGAAGTGGTGGGTTTCTTGCTCGTGGTCTTGTTTGGGGTTGAGATTGGGTTGGGAGTATGAAGATCTCTTCTTTGAGGAATCATCCGAGTCCTCTGATGCATTACTTGATTCACCACACTGTCATCTTCAGATGATGAAAGAAATGGAGATTTTAATGGTCTTGGTTCTTGTGGAGGGATGTAGAACTGCCATGGGTTACCATCTTCACTTGATGATGAAGATGATGATGAGGATGAGGAGGATGTTAGATTGACTACTTCTGGTTTATTCCAACAAGGGTTCCACATTGTGATTGCAGTTGATTGGAGACTTTGAAGTAATTAGGGTTTTGATATTGATTGATGTGCGTATGTAAGATTTGGGTTCTTTTTATAAGTTTTAGGGTTATGGAAGTAAATAAAGGTGGTTTAATGGTTGAGGAGTTAATAAGATTCTTGGGAGTTGGACTAATATTAGTTCTAGAAGTTGACCATATTGACTTACCTGTTCAAACCACGGATAGGTCTTTTGGAACCACTTTTAGCTCTTTCTAACCACTGACAACAATAACCTTATACTCTGTGTTGGTTTTGTGTTTTTGTCTTACCGGATGAAGGTTTCGTGCATAAGGAGCTGATTTACTTGCTATATCTCTTGGTCATTTGGAAGAAGTTATCCCATGTATCTGCTGATGGTATGTTATAACCACGGATAGTAGTTCTGGAACCGTGGATAGCATGGAGTCTAGTTTTGATAGTACAAGGGGCTTTGGTAACATTGGCACATCTATATCACTCTCCCCAAATCACGGACGGATCATTTATTTGATTCTCAAACCACTTCCAATTGGCCCTCAACCTTAACCCTAATCACTTTCTTTGCATAATTCACCAACTCACATCATTATTTTCCTTAATCAAATGGCTAAAAGTATTCCACTTCACATAACTTAGTTGCCATTCTCACCAAGAATGCTCGTTCTGTAGGATTTCATCAAATGATTGATTTCTAGTTCACGTCCCATTCATTATGCTTTAACTGTTACACCCACCATTTTTAAAGCCTACATACATCAATTCTGGAAGAATGCTACACTTGTAACGGTTGATGGTGTGGAGATGTTTCGCTCAAGTGGATAAGCATGTTATTTCTAATGAGATATCATTCGAGAAGTTTTGTAGTTTGATGATGCTGATGGGGTTGACAATCTTTCAGATGTTGAGATTGTTGCTGGTTTGGAGAGATTAGGATATACACATAGAGGTGAAAAGGTACAATTCTTTAAGAGTTTGTTTTCACAACAATGGAAGTTTTTGATTCACACCTTGTTGATGTGTATGAGTAACAAGACCATAGGTTTTAATGACTTTCCTTCAAAATGCTACCTATTATTTTTTTATCCGGAAGGAAAGTTTAATTGGTCTAGGATGATTTATGAGGGTTAGTACAAAACATTGAAGAAGGGTAAATACTATTTGTATCCTCGGTTTGTTCAACCTGATAGCACATCAAATTGTTGCTCCTATTGAACATTCTAGAGAGTATGAAGTACATCATATGCTTCCTAAGGTTTTGCACATATGAGGAATCAACCACGAATGTACAAATTAGAGATGTTCCTTATTTCCTCACAGGATTACTTTGCCTATCGAACTGATTGATGAAGGTCTTGAAACTCAACCATTGTCACAGAAAGTACATCTCAAACCACTGATAGTACACCTCAAATCACTGATAGTACACCTATTGTATGGACTAGAAGAAAGAAGGGCACTAAGCTTCCTCAGGCTAGTGCTAGTGGTGTTGCTCATGAGGCTATCACAGGTGGTGAAGGTGACATGATTGGAAGGGCCCACTATCGATACATGCTTAGATGTCGACGATAGTGGAAACATAAATAAGACCCAACCATTGGCAACTCCTAATGTGGAGAGTTCCTGGAACTTAACACGTGGAGGAATCCCTAGCCACTTGGCTAATACAGGGTATAGATGTTCGGCTCGGTCCGATGCTATGTTTTCTATATCCAAAGATTCACCTCTCGGAGCGTTAACACACTTAAGTGATGAGGATAGGTTGGAACCTGAACATGAATTGACGGATTCTGAGTTTGTACATACCGACTTTTCCAATGAACCATCTCGGACCAGTCACACAGTCGAATGGGGAGGATATTCTCAAACGCTTAAATGAATTGACGGCTAAATGTACCAAGATGGAGGAGACGATCTCTAATCTCAAGGAATTGGTTGGGTTTCATGAAAAGGATATTCGGCGCTTGAAGCATAGGGTTTTGGTTTTGGAGAAGATAAATCGGGCTTGCCGCTGAGGAAGCTAAGGAAGAAGTGAACTCCTTTCCAGCTGAATATGGAGGATGTATCCAAACAGGGAGGAGGAAGGCAAGAATTGTGGGAGGATGTTAATGTATCTATGGAAGAAGATGTTGATAGTGGAGATCAAACATTTTGGTATCTGATAAAGATGGGAATGAGGCAGTTCTTGAAAATGTGAAGAAAGTTGTAGAAGATGTAGTAATGAACACAAACACGGATGGTATGTCTGAAACCACGGTTAGTACACTTCTAACCACCGATGTCAAATGACATGGCAACTATAAATACTACAACTATACCTACTACAATCATACCCACTGCTATTATAACCACTTCCACTATTGTCACAACTCTCTCTAGATACCACCTAAGTCTAAAGAAGTTGAGAAAGAAGCTGCTAGTACCTTGATAAATCTAAGTAAAACTTCATCTATTTCTACACATGTGATATCTGTTCAAACCATCGCAACTAAACCCAAACCCAGAGGAAAAACTTTAGTTATTGGTGAACCACTGAAGAAGAAGGTGATAAAATCTGATGTTGGAAAAGGTAAAGGGGTTGCAGTACCAGAGGTGAAGTTTAAATCTAGAGCAGAACAAGAAGCTTATGATGCAGAGTTTGTAAAGAATATGGTTTGCTGAAGAACAAAGCTTTAGAGAAAGAAAGCAAAAAGAGAGGAAGCTAGTCGAGAATGTTAGCTATATGGTATGAATCTCAAACTTTCAAGCTTCTCAACAAAGAAATGATGAATATACTGCACAAGAATGGAATTTGTTGGATGATAAGGAAAAAGCTAGGCTTTTAGGTGAATGGGCAAGAAAGGTTGGTAAAGAAAGGAAGCAAGTTATAAGAAAGAAACCTCTTTCAATGGCTCAGATGAGGAATGTATTAATGAAAATTATTAAGAATTCAGGCATTCACATTTCGGAAAATCTTAGTAAATGTTCATTTGAAAGAATTCTTGAAATTTATGAAAATGTATGAAGATTAATCATGATGATTACTGTCCAATGAATTCTGAGAAGGAAGAAGAGTGGATTGAAGCATGATGAGATGCAAAGTAAAAGAAAGAGAAAATCTGAGATTCAAGAAACATCTGATTCTAAAAGATTGAAAGAAGTTGCAGATGTTAATCAAATTATTTCTTATGAGTTTAAGCTTAATGATGGAAGTGAAGGAGTTTGAAAATTCAAAGACTCAACAATGAAGTTTATGAGTATAATAAATTTTCAAAAATGCTTCAGTATTTTGAAAGGGATGATTTGATGGATCTTTGGAGACTTTACAAGAATAAGTTTGGTGAAGTACATCCAACTGATTGTCATGAGAGACTGTTCATTATAATTTGAAGAGTTTATTTGAACCAACTCATGATGAACCTGAATGGAAAGGACTCTACAATGGTACTATAACAAGATGGTTTTTATATCAAACTTGTGGAGTTCATGTTTTAACTGCTTCGGAAAAAGTTATTCACATGTTAAGAAGGTGATTATCCTCAGTTGAATAAGTATCCGAAATTATTGTTCGATGTTGAAACCGGTATTATCAAGATGCTGTTACCCTATGATGGTCAAGCCTATGATTTGTAGAAGAAATATGAGAAAATTCTTAAATCTCATAAGTGTTTGGCTACATCCTCCATTTCGATGTTTTGAGTTAAAGGAAACTTGAAAATTTCATGGAATGTATCAAGTTTAGGGGAGGATTGTTGGGTTTTGGTTCCTTGAATCATGAATTACTTTAAGTACTGGAACCACGGACAGGTTTGATATAACCACGGACAGAAGAATGTAACCACGGATGAAGATAACCGCGGCTAGTAGTAATGTGTAACCACGGATGATATATTGTAACCATGCTGTGTTTTATAGTCGTTAGTTTATTGTATTAAGATAAATATGGAAAATATATTTATCTTGTAGGTTACGTATTGTATAATGTATAGGACTCCTTGGCTTATAAAAGGAGGTCCTAGGTTAGATTAGATATAACGAAGTTTTAAGGTCGATACACTTCAAGGTTGCAAAACCCTAATACTGTAAGAGTATTCGTATTAATAATAATATTGAGGTGTTGAATGTTAACTGTTCTTCTTCTTAAGGTTAAGTGTTAAATTCCGCATAATACTTAATAAGTTGTTATTCTAAGTCAGTTTCTATATTAGATCGTTTGCTCAACTGGGATCAACAGATCCGGCTAGTACAACTAGAGGGATCCGGCTACTGTGGACAGAAAGGGAGTTGTTTGGTATTATTTTTGTAGTAGACTTATAAATTAGCTTGCCCAAAAACAATGGAGGTATTTGATGAGGATTGTTTTTGAATGATGATTTTCGATGAATTACATATCGAGGGTTCATATGATGACGGCGTAGTTTGACGGAAAAAATAATAATATCATCCCCTATGTTGAAAAAGACTAAAGGTGACGAAAGAGACTTCTAATGATGTTAGTGATTAGTTGCAAAAGATAATTATGACAATAAATGGAACTCATGTAACCTATCTAATGAAGAGTAAAACATACCTCTATGCTTTTTGATTCGGTATAATACCAAAAATACTTCATGAGCTTTTAAAGTAATCCTTTGTACTTGGTGTACATATTGTGATTACTTTTTAGTTCCTTTCTTGAATGTTGACTTCATTAATCTTTGAATGAAGACTTTGAAGAGATTCCAGCACGAAGATTTCTTAAGAGCAAAAATGATTAGAATCATCTATCAATGTCAAACAAAATGATTTAAAAGAAAATATGACCAACAATAAAAAATCCTTCTTTGTAGTTTTCAAACATACACGATCGTATCAAGTCTTTAAAGTACAACATACTTTAAGAAACTTGGTAACTAAGCTCTGATACCAATTGTGGAAACTAGGGTTGAATAGTTTTTACCAATTTAAAACTTCCTTTTAAATATTTAGATCGACTTATGTCAATCCATTTGATTGTTTATGTTGGACGTTGATAGATGGATATATAAACGGGAAATGAAATATAAAGAGTAAGAAGCACATCACCACAACACAAGTTATTTATAGTGGTTCGGCTACAAGGACCCCTTCCTTGCCCTACTCCACTCCCCGAGTCACCTACCGAGAGTTCGTAGCACTACACCAACTCCTGTGGCGGAGAAGCCTTCACAACGCCGCTAACCTTTTCCGGACAAAGCTAAATACCGAGTTCTTTCACACTAACCACACCTAACACAACGCGCCATTCTTTATACGGTGCTATGCTAACCACCGAGTTCTTTCACACCTTAAGAGAACTAATCCTATCACAACGTCGCCTACCCTTTATTAGGTACTAGGCTAAGCACCTTAGTTCTTCACACCTAGGTGAACTACACCTTCACGACACAACACCTAATCTCAAGGAGATCTACCCCTTGTTACAACACCATCAAGGATATCACCATCCTTGTAGATAAACAAATACACATATGTATAAACGATGCACCTCATCGACATATGACCCAAGCATTCTCCCAAATGCTACTTGATTTGATCCTTTGGCATCCTTCACTAACCTTGACACAACGCTGGCACCCTTCACTAATGCCTTCATCTTGACACCTTTAGAATCCTTCACTAATGCTTTTGACACAACGTTGGCACCCCTTCACTAATGCCTTGTCTTGACACCAAGCATCCTTCAATAATGCTTTGACACGGATGATGAGCACCTTTCACTAATGCTTTCATCTTACACTTTCGGCATTCTTCACTAATGCCTTCAACCCAACATCTATGGAGAAAGGAAGAACTATCAACAAGAGAACCTTAGTAGTCTTGATGATGACGAAGCATGGCAACTCATGGACTTGAGCTTGCACGTCTTCAAGAGGTGGTGATCTCTCCTTTAAGAGGAACCTAGTAGATCACACAAAAACAAAAGACAAACTACATAGATGTCACAATTCTCAAATTCCGGTCATTTCTCATGCTCCATATTCATCATTTCATAACGGTTCATTCATGATTTTTGCATTTCACATTAAACGCGTAAATTTCATATTAAATAAACGCTATCGCGTAAGATATTATTTTGAAAATTTAATCCGATACTTCCAAAAATGATCCCAATATATTTTTATACTTACATTTAGTTTCTAAAAACTATATTTTGAGTTTACCTAGTGTTTTAAATTTATTTTGTATATAAATCGTTAAAGTTATATTATTACGACACTTTTCTTAAAAACTACTCGATAATTATATTATCACTCAAATTATGCAAGAAATATATTTTTACAATTTTTATGATCTTAATATAATTTACTTTGGTCCATTAAAATTTATTTTAACTAAAACTACTATAGTTTCACAAATGTATACAAGTTACCATTTATCTCAAATACACTTACATTTTACTTAAGTTAAAAAAAAAAAAAAAAAAAAAAATTATTATTGAACATCCCCCTTGGCCGCAAAGGGGGTGATTTATGGTTTGTTGAAAATCTTCTACATATCTAGATACTACTTATGTTACACACTTCCTTTCATTCATTCACTTAATCAAATAATTCACAAGTTAGAAAAAGTTTTCTCATTGTTTCATCTCTCAACAAACCGTTCTTCATAGGTGTTTACAAGGATCATCAAAAATTTTACAAGCTCAAGTTATCACAATCTAGATTACACTCTTGTTAAGGTTTTGAAATAAAAACCTAGGGTGTTTAGGTTAAACCTTGGTTCTTTGCACCTCATCATAGTACTTGTAAGCATATTTCTCATTTTACATCTTTTCATCTTCATTTCATATTTATTTCTTCATATTTTGTGCTAGCATGCAAGACTTGTGTATATTTATACCATTTTTACATTTATTTTAGAGTTTATATATAAAAGTCATCCTATAATTATTTCCCTGTTATATTTTGTCTTGATGATGATTAGGAACCCATGACACCCTAAGAAGGTGTATGGTAGGATTAGAATAGCTTTGGAGTTGATTTGAAGGGATTGGAATAGGTTTAGTACGAGAAAACCTATTTTCGATAAGTATAAAAAGTGTTCTGTTCTTATTTTGTTTTTCTGAAAAATCCGACAGTAGGCACGAATTTTTGGCCTTGATATTTAGAAAATATACTTTAAAACGAATGCGTGGCCGCTTGAACGGATTAAAAACGAGTTATAACGAAGAAGTTATGAATTTTTCAGCTTGACGACGAAATATATGTTTTCTCAAAATTTCAGCAAAGTGTTTTTGTTTTGTACGAGTCAAAAACGAGTCCTAAGCTTTACAAATCATTTCGACTTATCAAAAATATATTTGTATACTTTGATACGGCTAAGGACGTATATAACGTAGAAAACGGATTTGAAACGACTAAGATATGCACGTCTTCATAAAATTGCCGTAACTATTATTTTCAGAAAAACTATATTATTTTTTTTACGAGACAAGTGTTACGGTAACTAAAACGACCATGTTGAAGGCTGTTTTTAACTATGATGTAGAACTTTTTGGAACGAAATGTCTTCTAATAAAAATCAAGATCACCAAGCATATTTTCCAAAACGACCAACCGTTTGTATAGCGGAGTTGTAATAAATTATTTACGGTTGCTTAAACTTTGCCAAACTCACTTTTACACAACATTTTAGCCAAAACCACCATCTTTAACCCTTATTATCTTTATGTTCGAGACCTCGATGACTAAACTCATGAACTGAAACTTCTAGATTTTGATACAAGCTTTCAAAACCGTCGAGTTGCTTTTCTAACGTTCGACGTACACCATTTCACGACTAGTTTTTCGGAGCCATTTTTGTCACTTTCATGAATTTTCCGACGACATTATTTTAACGACAAAAGTTAAAATTTCACAATAAATCATTGCGAAACCATTGTAGGATGACATTTGACGAATACTTGTAAAGTACTTTAAGAATGGTCAAGACGTCAAAAGAGTATTTTTCGACGATAAGTATTATTTTCAAAACTCAAAATGGTAAATAACATACTAAATGCATGCATAACATAACACCATAACTCATTACAAGTCATAACATTCATTCTAGGTCATGATAGTTTCCTCGAAGCTTCACTGCACTTCATTTTGTTAGCATATCAATCACACTAAAGTGAGTTCATACCCCATTTTTACTCGTTTAAATTCCTATAAACTATTTGGGGCGAGATACATGCTTATTTATAAAAACATTTAACCTGTATTGCCAAACAATATTACTTATACTTTAGACTTGGTGCTGTTGGACTAGACTTAAACAAACATCCCGACATTTATATGTTGGAAGGCCAATTATTTGATACACCAACGTGAGTCGTTGAGGAACATCCCGGCATTTATATGTTGGAAGGCCATTTTAGGATACATCCCAACGTGAGTTGAGGAACATCCCAACACGAGTTGTTAAGACCCTTTGGTGACATTTATACTTTTAACTACCATATCATGCATATTCATGATTGACATTCATTTTTAGGCAATGGTTGTGAACACACAGGTTGCAAGTTTTGTATGGGCGAACTTGAACTGAGTGGATTTACAACGCTTTGCTGGGAACATTTCTCAAAGTATTTCAAATCATTTTTAACAAACTTATGAACTCACCAACCTTTGTGTTGACACTTTTTAGCATGTTTATCTCAGGTCTTAAGGTGATAGCATTTCATGGAGTTGGGTCTATGGCATACATTGGAGTCTTTGCTTTACAATTACCATTCGACATGTTTTGTAAACTCTATATATATTATCAAACTTTGTGATTTCTTGTTGTGTAAACTTTAACATATGAAATCGAATGGTAAACTTTTCAAAACGTCTCATTATAGAGGTCGATTTCTGTATCCATACTTTGTGCTATGACGTTATACCCCAATGACACTATCGTCCGCTGCGATATTAAAGTGACAGATTGGTATCAGAGCCTTGGTTATAGAGAACTAGGT
This sequence comes from Chrysanthemum makinoi, assembly GCA_910596185.1. NCBI lineage: Eukaryota > Viridiplantae > Streptophyta > Magnoliopsida > Asterales > Asteraceae > Chrysanthemum > Chrysanthemum makinoi. Next base: position 104,945,781 of record OU343222.1, on the reverse strand, counting down.
TGCATTTTAGTTCCTAGACTATAACCGCCTCAATCGATCCTTTCGTTTCCTATTGCCTACTCACTTTTCAAGTGCGATATGTTTTCTTAAGTATTCCTTTTAGAACCACCTCATTAGATAACGTAGTTTCCTTGTACCAATAGGGGAGTCCCAAAATCTAGTTGGGTCATCAAAGATATGGAGCTCAGAATGAGCACTTATCTAACTTGATCTAAATGGCGATTCTTGTTTGATGAGATGCGAGATCGAAGCTAAATAAGTGTTCACTATAAAGTGGATAGAATTGATGACTTTGCCCGAGGATGGGAGTTCTCTTGAGGATACTTTTGGGCTATTTGGCGATAAACCTCATCGTGACTTTAGCTTTACCTAACGAATTTCCTATATACACCAAGTGCGACTCTTCCTAGATACTTACCCTAAATCCCTACTTCACCGTTTAGAATCGGATGATAGACTTGCTACCTACTTAAGTAACACCAATGCGAGACATGTATGCTTGGTGGTATGTACACATGTGAAATGAGGCAATTATAATTATGGTGGCCAACATAATTATAAATGCGTCACAACTCACGTGGACATATCTTGTTTCGACCACGCTTACGTAGATCGGTGTGGACACCTTAGGAACCAATTTGTGGCGTGATTTTATGTTTGAGGACGTTAAGTATAGACATTGGGAATTCAACGGTTCTTTCCTTGCAGAGATAATGGCACCAAAGAGAGTAACACGCAAGATCTTGGCGCAGTGGTGCGGTACGAGGGTGGAATGTGACAGGTGGGCGTGGAGGTAGAGAAGCGTAGCGACATGGGTAACAATGACAACAACGCTGGCGAAAACCCGATTTTGCCGCCATCATCACTCAACAACTTCAAATCTTGCTTCCCACTATTGTTACACAAGTTGGAAATCATATGAATAACTCGGGAAACCACGGGAACGGGAATGGTGACACCAACAATGTAGTGCGCGAGTAACAACAACAACAACACCAACAACAACAACAACAACAACGGAATTGGATGCACATATAAGGAATTTTCGGCATGCAAACCTGTGGAGTTTGATGGTATAGGAGGTGCTGTGGCTTATACTCGATGGGTAGAGAAGACAGAGCGTGATCGACATCGGCAATTGTGCCACACATCGAGAGGGTGAAGTATGCTGCTTGCTTGCTATCGGGAAAGGCATTGACATGGTGGAACACACGCTAAGGCTAGGAGGCAGAGAAGCGGCTATAGGCATGACATGGGACGAATTTAAGGAGTTATTGAAAGAGGAGTACTTGCGGGACAATGAAATGCAGAAACTAGAGGATGAATTTTATCACCACTCCATGATAGGGCATTAACTGCAGCCTACGGACCGATTTCATGAGTTAGCCAGACTAGTTCCTCATCTAGTTACCCCTAAGTCCAAGAGAATCTCGAGGTACATATATGGTCTTGTCCCCGAAATCCGTGGAACTGTGAAAACAACTGAGCCGTCTACAATACAAAGTGCGATTGAGGCAGGAACCCTGACGAGGATGGTTAGAAATGGTACTTTGAAGAGCAGTGACAAGAGGAAGGAAGCAAATTAGTGGGTCGAATAAGCGAGATAGACGTGGTAGCAGAAACAAAAGGGCAAGAGTTTTGTAGGCTGGTACCGAACAAAGAGAGTATGCGGGTACCCATCCCAAATGTGCTAAATGTGCCCAGAAGTCCAAGCCCGCCGCTATGTACAATATGCAATCAGTCGAATCATTTTTCAAGCCAGTGTAGAGAGCGTGCAAGACCAATAACAACGGCTAATACGGGCAACATGAGGAATAACCAAAAGACTTGCTTTGAATGTAACAACCCGAACCACTTTCGGAATAATTGTCCTAAGCTGAATGGAACGCAGGGGCAACCACAAGGTAACCAACACCTAACATTAGCAATTGACGGAAACAGCGACCCAAACGTACTCAATATTAGTCCACCGGGTCGAGCATTCTATATAGGGACGAGGAAGCCCAATAATGCTCACGTCTGGCGATACGTTTTCCTAGACCATTAAGTGATCCACCGTATTATTCAGATTCAGTGAGTCTCATTAGATAAGAAACCTAGACGCAAGTGTAGTTTGACATAAACACTTTGACCATACATTCTCGAGTTCTCTAAACCTAAGGGTAGAACTTTAAGTATCGTGATTGAATCGCGAGGACGCGATTCCTCTATCAGGGGAAGAATGTCACAATTCTCAAATTCCGGTCATTTCTCATGCTCCATATTCATCATTTCATAACGGTTCATTCATGATTTTTGCATTTCACATTAAACGCGTAAATTTCATATTAAATAAACGCTATTGCGTAAGATATTATTTTGAAAATTTAATCCGATACTTCCAAAAATGATCCCAATATATTTTTATACTTACATTTAGTTTCTAAAAACTATATTTTGAGTTTACCTAGTGTTTTAAATTTATTTTGTATATAAATCGTTAAAGTTATATTATTACGACACTTTTCTTAAAAACTACTCGATAATTATATTATCACTCAAATTATGCAAGAAATATATTTTTACAATTTTTATGATCTTAATATAATTTACTTTGGTCCATTAAAATTTATTTTAACTAAAACTACTATAGTTTCACAAATGTATACAAGTTACCATTTATCTCAAATACACTTACATTTTACTTACAAGATAAAAAAAAAAAAAAAAAAAAATTATTATTGAAAAACATCCCCCCTTGGCCGACCAAGGGGGTGATGCATTTATGGTTTGTTGAAAATCTTCTTACATATCTAGATACTACTCCATGTTACACACTTCCTTTCATTCATTCACTTAATCAAATAATTCACAAGTTAGAAAAGTTTTCTCTCATTGTTTCATCTCTCAACAACCGGTTCTTCATAGGTGTTTACAAGGATCATCAAAAATTTTACAAGCTCAAGTTATCACAATCTAGATTACACTCTTGTTAAGGTTTTGAAATAAAAACCTAGGGTGTTTAGGTTAAACCTTTGTTCTTTGCACCTCATCATAGTAGCTTGTAAGCATATTTCTTTCATTTTACATCTTTCATCTTCATTTCATATTTATTTCTTCATATTTTGTGCTAGCATGCAAGACTTGTGTATATTTATACCATTTTTACATTTATTTTAGAGTTTATATATAAAAGTCATCCTATAATTATTCCCTTGTTATATTTTGGTCTTGATGATGTTTAGGAACCCATGACACCCTAAGAAGGTGTATGGTAGGATTAGAATAGCTTTGGAGTTGATTTGAAGGGATTGGAATAGGTTTAGTACGAGAAAAACTATTTTCGATAAGTATAAAAAGTGTTCTGTTCTTATTTTGTTTTTCTGGAAAATCCGACAGTAGGCACGAATTTTTGGCCTTGATATTTAGAAAATATACTTTAAAACGAATCCGTGGCGGCTTGAACGGATTAAAACGGAGTTATAACGAAGAAGTTATGAATTTTCAAGCTTGACGCGAAAATATATGTTTTCTGAAAATTTCAGCAAAGTGTTTTTGTTTTGACGAGTCAAAACGAGTCCTAAGCTTTACAAATCATTTCGACTTATCAAAAATATATTTGTATACTTTGATACGAAGCTAAGGACGTATATCGAATGAAAAACGGATTTGAAACGACTAAGATATGCACGTTTTCATAAAATTGCCGTAACTATTATTTTCAAAAAAACTATATTATTTTTACGAGACAAGTGTTACGGTAACTAAAACGACCATGTTGAAGGCTGTTTTTAACTATGATGTAGAACTTTTTGGAACGAAATGTCTTCTAATAAAATCGAGATCACCAAGCATATTTTCCAAAACGACCAACCGTTTGTATAACGGAGTTGTAATAAATTATTTACGGTTGCTTAAACTTTGCCGAAACTCACTTTTTACACAACATTTTAGACAAAATCACCATCTTTAACCTTTATTATCTTTATGTTCGAGACCTCGATGACGAAAACTCATGAACTGAAACTTCTAGATTTTGATACAAGCTTTTCAAAACCGTCGAGTTCGTTTTCTAACGTTCGACGTACACCATTTCAATACGACTAGTTTTTGAGCCATTTTGTCACTTTCAAGAAATTTCCGACGACATTATTTTACGACGAAAAGTTAAAATTTCACAATAAATCATTGCGAAACCATTGTAGGATGACATTTTGACGTAAATACTTGTAAAGTAACTTAAGAATGGTCAAGACGTCAAAAGAGTATTTTTCGATGATAAGTATTATTTTCAAAACTCGCAAATGGTATAAATAACATACGAAATGCATGCATAACATAACACCATAACTCATTACAAGTCATAACATTCATTCTAGGTCGCGGATAGTTTCCGAGTCTCACTTTCGTGCACTTCATTTTGTTAGCATATCAATCACAATTACGGTGAGTTCATACCCCGATTTTACTCGTTTAAATTCCTATAAACTATTTGGGGCGAGATACATGCTTATTTATAAAAACATTTAACCTGTATTGCCAAACAATATTACTTATACTTTAGACTTCGTGCGTGTTGTGACTAGACTTAAACAAACATCCCGACATTTATATGTTGGAAGGCCAATTATTTGGATACAGCCCAACGTGAGTCGTTGGAGGAACATCCGGCATTTATATGTTGGAAGGCCATTTTATGGATACATCCCGTGGCGTTGGAGGAACATCCCAACACGAGTTGTTGGAAGACCTTTGTGGTGACATTTATACTTTTAACTACCATATTGCGCATATTCATGATTGACATTCTACTTTAGGCAATGGGTTGTGAACACACAGGTTGCAAGTTTTGTATGGGCGGAACTTGGAACTGAGTGGATTTACAACGCCTTTGTTGTGTGAACATTTCTCAAAGTATTTCAAACCATTTTGTTACAAACTTATGAACTCACCAACCTTTGTGTTGACACTTTTTAGCATGTTTATCTCAGGTCTTAAGGTGATAGCATTTCATGGAGCTTTTGGGTCGCATGGCTGATGAGTGTGTAAATACTCATCATTTTTGTACAAAATAAACTGCAAATTCATCTGAAAACACTCAGAAACACATCAAAATGATCAAAATATCACAAATCAGTGTTTTATGTGTTTTAAATGCAAAAATATCAAAATCGGATGAAAAACATATCAATTTTGCAAAATTGCAGTTTCGATCCCCCAAGTTTCAAAAGTTGTCAAAAACAGTCCCTGACCACATAATTTCAAAAGTAAAGTCACCAAAGGTCTTTTTAAAATCATAAAGTGTCATGTTTAGTCCTTTGGTGGGAAATCTAAAAGTTTTGAGAAAATTACAATTTAGTCCCTGAAAATCCAAAATTTGTCAAATCTAGTCCTTGGAAATTTCAAAAATGTCAAAATCAACCCATGGATTATTTAACTTGGCAGGACTAGTCCTTTGACTACTTTTCATAAGTTACATGTTTGGTCCTTGGAAATTAGAGCTTTACATCTTTGGTCCCTATGCTAATAATTTCACAAACCATCCGGACCCTAATTAAACCCCAAGCCCAAATAATTAACACCCCGGCCCAATCTTTACCCGGTCCAATCCTATGACCCGACCAACCCAGTGTTTAAACAAAAACAAAAACCCGCCCCCCTTTCCCACCTTTCCCTCCCCCTTGTCTGCCCACCATGCCCAGCCACCAGCCACCTATTATCCACTCTATTTTACCCGTTGTCCCTCCCCACCTCACCAACCATCCCACTACAATTAATGCACCTTGTCCCTGTCCCAATTTCCTTGTACCAGATTTTCCCGCCAAAACAAGATCAAGGGCCAAGATGAAGTTTAGACATCCAAGGGCTCATATTCATGCTGGGATTTGACCAGAAGGTGAGAGAAAAGACTTTGGTGCATAAAAAGAGGCAAAGAGAAGCAAGATGGGAGAGATAGTTTTAGTTTTCTTAAAATTGTATGTCGTTTTCTAATTTGTAGCATCTTAACTAGTTTTCAGTATTGTTTTAAAGTTAATTTGTACTCAACAATAGTATTCAAGTGTATCTCAACTTAATTTAAGTATCAATTCAGTTCATGTTCAGTTTCCAAATTTTTATGCCACTGTTGAATTTTTCACTCTCAAAGACCTATATTAAATCTGTTAGTAGTTTGTTTTTGAGCTTAAATAAGCTCTAATAAGCTTGTCAAAGCTTTGCATAAGCTTATTTGTACATTTCATGTTACTTTGGCAACTGGTCAACAAAAGTCAAAGCAAGGGGTAAAATGGGTACATAGATGAAATGGTTGGTTCAAAGCTGGAAATGGGTTAAAATGGGAGCATTCGAGTTGGATTAGGTTAGTGGTTCTCTGGTTTCATATGTGGCAGGTCATAGTGGCCATTGGACAATTTGTAAGCCCTTTCAATGATCTTATGCATAGTATGTATTTGTAGTTTTAATTAGCTAAAACCTGTTCTAAAAGTTGTATTTAGGGATTGTAGACTTAGTTTGATCATAAATCATAGTTGGTTTAGTTGTTACCTCATTTAATTTTCAAATCTGTTGCATTAAGGGGTGTTTGGAATTGCTGATTTAATTGGGTTCAGGACCTGTGCAGTGGTTAAAATTTGTTGCAACAAGTTTGTTTAGCATTTATTAGTTCATACCTGTCTTACTTTGGTGCTTGTGACCTCTGAAAGTCAAAAATCCAACTTACACCATCTCAACAGTTAACTGTTGAGATCTTTGCAAAACCAAATCTTGAATTGTGTTTAAAAAACATAGATAAAGCTTGTGTTAACTTCATTTAATCATAAATAGCCTAGTTCAGTCATAAAAATTGGATCAAACTTCATCAAAGTCAAACTGTCAATTTGTTCAAAAAGTCAAAACTTGTCAAAATTTGGATTTGTGCAGAACTTGCAGCAGTCACACAGGTTTTATTAAAGCTCTTTAGGTTCTGATTTTTGGTCTCCAAGTAGTCTACTAGGTGGTCTCTAAGACCTAATATCTGTTTTTATCTTAAGCTCTCTGGATAAGCTTGAGCATAAGCTCAAAGTCAAGGCCTGTTGCCCTGCACCAAACTCAGTTAATACTGAGCTTTTTCTCAGGTTTTGTGCAACTTGCACAGGGCTCATAAGAGCTCACCTAGGTCTGAAAATTGGTTTACAAGCTCTCACCCAGGTCTAGTCTAGATTCCAACCAGTAGTTTTCATTTTGAGCTTATTGTGTTGATTGTGCTTGTGTCCAAAGTTGATACCATCTTACTGTTTTTAAGCCAAAAGCTCTAATATCAAATCTGTTGTAGGTTGTGATTCTGTTGGTTAGGCTTGTTTAATCTTGTTCCATTTTAGTTATTCTAGCTTATCATAGCTTGAGTATCAGTTTGGTAGCTTTTGGTGAGCTTTTGGCTTATCAAGTGCTTATTTCAAGTAGCACTTCCACATCAGTTTCATAATCTTGTACACAAGCACCTGTTTTTATATTTTTCTCAGATTTAGATTATAATTTTAGAGTTTTTCTGAATTTTTCATATTTTTCTAAGTCATTTTGCTATTTTTCTTGATTTTTATTAGTTTTTAAGCACTTTTAATTAGCTTTTAATACAAAAAATTCAGAAAAGGTCCAAAAATATAATTTTTCAATTTTCTTAGACTTAGATAAATATAAAAAGTAGAAAAAGTAATTTTCCATATTTTTCATAGTGCATTTGGTAATTTTTAGTGATTAAATTAGTTTTTAATAGTTTAAAATTCCTAGAAAATAGATAAATAGTCATAAAAATACAAAAATAGTTTTGAAAAGTCTATTTTGATATTTTAGACTTTTCCAAGTCTTAATCTTATTTTTCTGGCTTAATTTCATATTTTCTTGTATTTAAGGTAGTTATTTAATAATTAAAAATAGTTTTTAATTAGATAATTAGTTATAAAAATAATTTTCTTTTTCCATAAATTTTCTTTTATCATTAGGATTGTAAAAACATCATTTTCATATTTTTAGGGTTAATATTGACTTAGTTTCACTTTTTAATTTGTACGTCGCGTAGATTTTAATTTCAGTTTCGTAAAATCATAAAAACAAAAACATCATTTTAATTTTAGTGATAGCGTTTATTTAATAGATTTTATCTTTTTAATTTCCTCTAATTTGAATTTTAAGCCTTTGTATCTGTTTGATATTTCTGTAGTTATAATCATAATCAAATCCCTTTATCGTTCAAACCTCTCGATCACTATACGTTGATTGATCCATTGCATAGCTCGCTGGGACATAACGACCCGGGGAGACTCTATACTCCTCTGATCTTCATTGATTTCGTGCTTAAGCAGCTTTAAGCTGGTTACGGTCCGCCATTCACAAGTGGCGGGCTTGTGTGATTTAGCTTGACTGTTCGGGAGCGCATCAAATTTTTGGCGCCGCTGCCGGGGAGCTGTGCTGATCTATTTTCCGTGTAGCAGATTAGTTGTTTGAATCCTCACTCATTTGTTTATATCATCCATCTCTGTATATATATATATCCATATTTTCTTCTAAAAAATCCAAAAACCCTAAAACAACCAAAAACGTATAAAACACAAAAATATTTTCCTTTTGTTTCTATATATGTATCAAAAATAAAAATACAAAAAGATTCGTCGTTTTCTTTAATAATTAACAACTTAAAAGATTACCACCGCAAACCAAGGCAGTGCACTACCTAACTGGGGGTGCGACCATAATAAGTTCCCGAACTAAAGATATAAAACTTGCCTTTGTGTCCTTGTGATTGGTGTACCTTTTTCAAAGAAGCCATTCATCTTGGATTATTGGTTAAGTTCACTGTTGTTTTGCCTCGATTTTGTGTTAATTGATTTTGTTGTGATATCGACGTTTCAGAACCAGAAAACCCATAAAGATTCTTCTCACACCACCATTTTTACAAACGTCTTCATAATTCCATTTCTCTCCTTAACTCTGAGTTTCCTTAGAGTTAACTCTTGTGTATGCGCACTCGCTCTTCTAGATCTGTGAGCCCATTTCGTGAGCTTGTCAAGATTCCAAGAAGGCGTGTTCGTAGACTTTCTGCTCCATCAGTCGGATCTGAGATCCGGACTGTTCACACTTCTTCCGCTATCATGGCGGATGAAATTCCTATGTGTGAGCTTCTCCAGGCACCCATCGACGGGTATGGAGATGCTATCGTTGTACCAGCCATCGTGGCTGAAAATTTTGAACTCAAGACCGGGTTACTGAATCTTGTAACTTCAAATCAGTTCTACGGTTTTGAGCGGGACGATCCTCATGCTCATATTAGATGGTTTAACAAGATTGCATCTACCATCAAGTATAAGAATGTCCCTTCTGATGCTGTTAAGCTTCTTCTGTTCCCGTTTTCTCTTGAGGGGCAAGCCCGGATTTGGCTTGAAAAGCAACCCCCTAAATCAATAGAGACATGGGAAGATCTGGTGAAGAAATTTGTGAATGAATTCTATCCACCTTCCAAGACCACGAGTCTTAAAAATGAAATCATCAAGTTCACTCAAAAGTTTGATGAATCCTTCAGTGAATCGTGGGATCGTTTCAAGGAATTGCTTCGCAAATGTCCTCACCACGGTTTCTCCGATATGATGCAACTCGATACTTTCTACAATGGAGTGAGTCAATCTGATCAAGATTCGCTCAATTCCTCCGCGGGAGGAAATTTCCTAAGCAAAACTGTCAAAGAAGCTTTAGCGATAATCGAAAACAAGTCTAAAGTCCGCACTGCACGAAGCAAGCCGGTTGTTTCCCAAGTCAGTGTTGGTCCTTCTTCTTCTTCATCGCCCGTGAGTCAGTCTAGCACCGATGCTAAGATTGATAAACTCACGGAAGCTATCCAAGCTTTGGTTCTCTCCAACCAGAAGAAAGTCTCTTTTCCACAAACTTCACCTCCTGCTGAAGTTAAGAAAGTGGAAGTCTGTGTTACCTGTGGTGGCCCCCATGCTTACTATAACTGTATGGCCACCGATGGTAACCCTTTTGAAGCTAATGCTGTGGGCGGGATGCCTAATCAAGGAGGCAATCAATATCGTGCTCCTGTAGACCCGAACCACCGTCCTAACCACTACTCTGGACCTCCCGGTTTCAATCAAAACCGTAATCAGAATCAAAACAGACCAAACCAAGGTTTTCAAAACCAAGGTCACTTCAATCCAAACAACGGTTTTCAGAATCAGAATCAAAGTTTCCAACATCAAGGAAATTACAATAGAAACCCAGGTCAGGGAAATTTCAACCAAGGGTATTTTCATGGCAACAATCAAGGGAATTTTCAGAACCAAGGCCCTAATCCTAACAATAGAGGCCAGAATTTTCCTATGCAAACTCAAGCCATTGTTCCAACTGGACCATCATCTGATGAGCTGTTGAAACAATTCATGAAATCCCAAGAGGAAATGAATCGGTTGTTGGTCAGCCAGATTTCTGACATCAAGAAGTCTTTAAATGATCGACCCTCGGGCTCAGGTACTCTACCTAGCAACACGATCGCTAATCCGAGGGGCGATGCAAAGGCGATCACAACCCGAAGTGGTGCTTCATATGCTGGACCTGCTGTTCCTACTACCTCTTCTTCTTCTTCTATCCCGAAGGTAGTGGAAAGCGAACCTCCAAAACACAATGGACCTACGACTCCAATGCCTCCTCCACCTGTGGCAATAAGTCAAGTTACCAAGGAAACAACGGACAAGGTGCATTATTCAAGTCCACGAAGTACCGCACACGTCCAACCTTCGGTAGTCCAACCTCAAGTGGTCCAGAAACCCAAGTCAAATCAAGGAGTTGTTTTTGAACCTCCTGTAGCTCCTGTTGAGAATCAGAAATCCAAATCTTCTATTCCTTACCCCTCACGGTTACATGAGCAAAAGCTCCGCGAGAAAGCTAGTCATCAAATGGAAAAATTCTTTCAAATTTTCCAAGAACTTCACTTTGACATAAGCTTCGCGGATGCCATCATGTTAATGCCCAAGTTTGCATCTACTCTGAAACACATGTTGAGCAACAAAGAAAAGCTATTTGAAATGGCTAAGACTCCTTTGAATGAGAATTGCTCAAATGTCTTGTTAAAAAGCTTCCCAGAAGCTAGGAGATCCCGGAAAATTTCTTCTTCCTTGTGTTTTCCCTGGGATGATTGAATGCTTTGCCCTCGCCGATCTTGGTGCAAGCATCAATCTGATGCCTTACTCAGTGTGGAAGAAACTTTCTCTTCCGGAACTTATTCCTACCTGCATGACTCTTGAGCTTGCGATCGTTCTATCTCGCTTCCTCTTGGCATCGCCGAGGATGTATTTGTGAAAGTAGGAAAGTTCCATTTTCCAGCTGACTTTGTGGTCGTTGATTTCGATGCTGACCCTCGAGTTCCCCTCATTGTTGGGCGGGGATTTCTGAGGACGGGCCGTGCTCTTATTGATGTGTTTGAGCAAGAGATCACTCTACGTGTGGGTAATGAAGCTGTTACCTTTAACCTCGATCAGACTTCGAGGTACTCCTCAAATTATGATCTGAATCATTAATCGAGTCGATTCAATTGACATTGCTTCAGAGGAGTACTCTCAAGAGTTTCTTGGTTATCTTCATAATTCGTGGTGGGAATTCCACCACATCTTCTCGACCTATCATTGCCGACTCTTCCCCTCTCCACTCCGTTTGAGGAGGTGACTTCCTTCCGGAAGAGATCGATGAATTTCTGGCTACTAATGAATCAATTCCGCCTGGAATTGATGGTGTTTATGATTCGGAGGGGGATATTCTTTATCTTGAGCAATTGCTTAATGAAGATCCATTACCTTCACTCCTCCGAAGAAATCACAATTGAGGAAATCAAATCAGTACAATCTTCTACTGAAGCATTTCCCGAGGTTGAACTTAAAGACCTACCTCCTCATCTCGAGTATGCATTCTTGGAGGGTGATGATAAATTACCCGTCATAATTGCTAAAGACTTGATTGAGGAGGAGAAAACTGCTCTCATAAAGGTCTTGAAGTCACACAAGCAAGCAATTGCTTGAAACTCTCTCGATATTAAGGGTATAAACCCTGAGTTTTGTACTCACAAAATCTTAATGGAGGATGACTTCAAGCCAGCAGTCCAAAGTCAGAGAAGGGTGAATCCTAAAATTCACGAGGTTATCAAACAAGAGGTTCTCAAACTTCTTGATGCCGGTCTGATTTACCCGATCTCGATAGTCCTTGGTTAGCCCAATTCATTGTGTTCCAAAAAAGGGTGGCATTACTGTTGTCACAAATGAAGAAAACGAGTTGATTCCAACTCGATTGGTTATGGGATGGCGTGTGTGTATTGACTATCGAAAGTTAAACGAAGCCACCCGTAAAGACCATTTTCCTCTACCCTTCATGGACCAGATGCTTGAGAGATTAGCAGGGAACGAGTACTATTGTTTCCTTGATGGTTTCTCGGGTTACTTTCAGATCCCCATTGATCCGCTGGATCAAGAGAAAACTACATTCACCTGCCCATACGGGACGTTTGCCTACAGACGTATGCCTTTTGGCTTATGCAATGCTCCTGGCACGTTCCAACGATGTATGATGGCCATTTTCCACGACATGATCGGGGAAACTATGGAGGTGTTTATGGATGACTTTTCGGTCATTGGGGACTCGTTTCAGACATGTCTCTCCCACTTAGACAAAATGCTAAAAAGGTGTGAAGACACCAATCTATGTCTAAACTGGAAGAAGAGCCACTTTATGGTCAAAGAGGGCATAGTCCTTGGCCATAAGATTTCTAAGAATGGGATTGAGGTTGATAGAGCAAAAGTTGATGTTATTGCTAAATTACCTCATCCTACTACCGTCAAGGGTATTAGGAGTTTTCTAGGTCATGCCGGTTTTATCGTAGATTCATTCAAGATTTCTCTAAAATCGCCCGCCTATGACCCATCTTCTCGAAAAAGATGCTCCTTTCATCTTCTCTCCTGAGTTCATCGAAGCTTTTGAAACACTTAAGAAAAAGCTTACGGAAGCACCCATTCTAGTTGCCCCGACTGGGATTTACCCTTCGAGCTCATGTGCGATGCAAGTGATTTTGCTATCGGTGCGGTCTTGGGGCAACGCAAAACTAAACACTTTCACCTATCCACTACGCAAGCAAAACCATGATGAAGCTCGACCCATTACACCACTACAGAAAAAGAATTGTTAGCTGTGGTGTATGCGTTTGAGAAGTTTCGGCCATATCTTATCTTGACCAAATGCGTGGTGTATACGGATCACTCGGCACTCAAATATCTCTTTGCAAAACAAGATGCAAAGCCGAGATTGCTCCGTTGGGTTCTCCTCCTACAAATTTGATATCATTATCCGTGATAAAAAGGAGCAGAACCTGGTACGATCATCTATCCCGATTAGAGAACCCTCACCAGGATGTGTTAGAGAAAAAGGAAATTAATGAAACATTTCCTCTCGAAACACTCAATATGGTTTCTTTTCGTGGAGACTCTTCTACCCCATGGTTTGCGGACTTTGCAAATTACCATGCGGGTAACTTTGTGGTGAAAGGGATGTCGTCCCAACAGAAAAATAAATTCTTTAAAGATGTGAAACATTATTTCTGGGACGACCCCTACTTGTTTAAAATCTGTGCGGATCAAGTCATCCGGCGATGTGTGTATGGTCAGGAAGCTATTGACATTCTCAAAGCTTGCCATTCTGGACCTACTGGGGGACATCATAGCCCCAACTACACCGCCAAGAAGGTGTTTGATTCGGGATTCTATTGGCCCACGATCTATAAGGATGCCCATGAATTCGTCAAAACCTGTGACGCTTGTCAACGTCACGGGAATATCTCACAAAGGAATGAAATGCCGCAAAACGCTATTCAAGTGTGTGAGATTTTTGACATCTGGGGCATTGACTTTATGTTGCCATTTCCTTCTTCTCACGGAAATAAATACATACTCGTGGCCGTTGACTACTTGTCAAAATGGGTTGAAGCTAAGGCTTTACCCACAAACGATGCCCGAGTTGTTGTGAAATTCTTGAAATCCTTATTTGCTAGGTTTGGAACTCCACGAGCCATAATCAGTGATCGTGGTACGCATTTCTGCAATGACCAATTTGCAAGAGTCATGCAAAAGTATGGTGTAACTCACCGTACCTCTACTGCGTACCACCCCCAAACAAGTGGGCAAGTGGAAGTTTCTAACCGGGGATAAAGAATTCGGAGAGGACGGTTGGTGAAAACCGTGCCTCTTGGTCGGATAAGTTAGATGACGCACTTTGGGCCTTCCGTACAGCTTACAAAACACCCATCGGGTGCACTCCTTACAAGCTGGTGTACGGGAAGGCATGTCATCTACGGTAGAGCTTCGAGCACAAGGCATACTGGGCCTTGAAGCATGCTAACTTTGATATTCAGACAGTTGGTGATCATCGGAAAGTTCAAATGAATGAATTAAATGAACTCCGTGATCAAGCTTACGAAAACTCTTTGATCTATAAACAAAAGACAAAGAAGATTCATGACTCAAAAATCAAGAACCGCGTTTTCAACGTCGGTGATCGAGTCCTTCTTTCAACTCAAGATTGAAGATTTTCTCGGGAAAGCTCAAGTCCCGTTGGTCTGGTCCATTTACTATCGCTAAGGTTTATCCTTATGGTACCATTGAGTTATCTCAACCAGATGGTCCTAATTTTAAAGTGAATGGTCATCGAGTGAAGCATTACTTTGGAGAGGACATTCCCCCTGTGATTGTCCCGGATTTACAAACTTTCCCCATGAACCAATGAATGCGGGATCGAGTCAAGCTAGCGACTCGGTAATCAAAAACAGTAGCATGCCATATGGGTTTTCACCCATATTTCTGTCTTCTTTCTACTTTCTACCACTCTAGTGTGGGGGAGATGCCCCACACTTGTATATATGTTTCACAAAAAAAAAAAAAAAAAAAAATCTTCTTTCTAAATAATGGCCGTAGTATTTCCCTTTCACGTTCTTTGTTTCGCATAACCGGGTACTTTGAATATTGAGGGCAATATTCATTTCTAAGTGTGAGGGGGATTCTCACGAATTTTATCATGTAATTATCCGCCTAATTCCCCCGTTTTTGGCCAAATTTTTTTTTGGAGTAAGTGTTCTACACTTACTCATTTGGTTATCGATCCGCCATGTCGTAAGACAAAAGGATTGGCTAATCCTAGAGCAAACGGCTCTTGGTAAAGATTTCTCAAATCCGTTTATATGGCTTGCAATTTGCCCAAAATTGTATGGTTCTCAACTCACCATATCCTAAAAAGTGAAGAGTTGGCTAGCCCGCAAGGTTATGGCTTGTGGTAAAGGCGGTGGAAAAACCATAATTGGTATTCAGCTCACCAAAGATAATTCTGATAAGTTATCTAAGAGTTGGCTAGTCCAGAATGGTACGGCTTCTGGTAAAGACACATCAAATCCGTTATATGGTTTATGATTTGCCAATAAATCGGATGGTTATCGGTGTACCATGGTTCTTGTTTGAACTGAAACATTTGGCTACTCCAGAAGTAATGGCTTTTGGTAAAGAGATGCAAATCCATTATGTTTTTCTCAAAAGATTGCTAGGGACTAGCAATAGTTTAGTGTGGGGATTGATGAGTGTGTAAATACTCATCATTTTTGTACAAAATAAACTGCAAATTCATCTGAAAACACTCAGAAACACATCAAAATGATCAAAATATCACAAATCAGTGTTTTATGTGTTTTAAATGCAAAAATATCAAAATCGATGAAAACATATCAATTTTGCAAAAATTGCGTTTGATCCCCAAGTTTCAAAAAAAATTGTCAAAAACAGTCCCTGAGCACATAATTTCAAAAGTAAAGTCACCAAAGGTCTTTTTAAAATCATAAAGTGTCATGTTTAGTCCTTTGGTGGGAAATCTAAAAGTTTTGAGAAAATTACAATTTAGTCCCTGAAAATCCAAAATTTGTCAAATCTAGTCCTTGGAAATTTCAAAAATGTCAAAATCAACCCATGGATTATTTAACTTGGCAGGACTAGTCCTTTGACTACTTTTCATAAGTTACATGTTTGGTCCTTGGAAATTAGAGCTTTACATCTTTGGTCCCTATGCTAATAATTTCACAAACCATCCGGACCCTAATTAAACCCCAAGCCCAAATAATTAACACCCCGGCCCAATCTTTACCCGGTCCAATCCTATGACCCGACCAACCCAGTGTTTAAACAAAAACAAAAACCCGCCCCCCTTTCCCACCTTTCCCTCCCCCTTGTCTGCCCACCATGCCCAGCCACCAGCCACCTATTATCCACTCTATTTTACCCGTTGTCCCTCCCCACCTCACCAACCATCCCACTACAATTAATGCACCTTGTCCCTGTCCCAATTTCCTTGTACCAGATTTTCCCGCCAAAACAAGATCAAGGGCCAAGATGAAGTTTAGACATCCAAGGGCTCATATTCATGCTGGGATTTGACCAGAAGGTGAGAGAAAAGACTTTGGTGCATAAAAAGAGGCAAAGAGAAGCAAGATGGGAGAGATAGTTTTAGTTTTCTTAAAATTGTATGTCGTTTTCTAATTTGTAGCATCTTAACTAGTTTTCAGTATTGTTTTAAAGTTAATTTGTACTCAACAATAGTATTCAAGTGTATCTCAACTTAATTTAAGTATCAATTCAGTTCATGTTCAGTTTCCAAATTTTTATGCCACTGTTGAATTTTTCACTCTCAAAGACCCATATTAAATCTGTTAGTAGTTTGTTTTTGAGCTTAAATAAGCTCTAATAAGCTTGTCAAAGCTTTGCATAAGCTTATTTGTACATTTCATGTTACTTTGGCAACTGGTCAACAAAAGTCAAAGCAAGGGGTAAAATGGGTACAGAGATGAAATGGTTGGTTCAAAGCTGGAAATGGGTTAAAATGGGAGCATTCGAGTTGGATTAGGTTAGTGGTTCTCTGGTTTCATATGTGGCAGGTCATAGTGGCCATTGGACAATTTGTAAGCCCTTTCAATGATCTTATGCATAGTATGTATTTGTAGTTTTAATTAGCTAAAACCTGTTCTAAAAGTTGTATTTAGGGATTGTAGACTTAGTTTGATCATAAATCATAGTTGGTTTAGTTGTTACCTCATTTAATTTTCAAATCTGTTGCATTAAGGGGTGTTTGGAATTGCTGATTTAATTGGGTTGGACCTGTAATGCAGTGGTTAAAATTTGTTGCAACAAGTTTGTTTAGCATTTATTAGTTCATACCTGTCTTACTTTGGTGCTTGTGACCTCTGAAAGTCAAAAATCCAACTTACACCATCTCAACAGTTAACTGTTGAGATCTTTGCAAAACCAAATCTTGAATTGTGTTTAAAAAACATAGATAAAGCTTGTGTTAACTTCATTTAATCATAAATAGCCTAGTTCAGTCATAAAAATTGGATCAAACTTCATCAAAGTCAAACTGTCAATTTGTTCAAAAAGTCAAAACTTGTCAAAATTTGGATTTGTGCAGAACTTTACAGTCACACAGGTTTTATTAAAGCTCTTTAGGTTCTGATTTTTGGTCTCCAAGTAGTCTACTAGGTGGTCTCTAAGACCTAATATCTGTTTTTATCTTAAGCTCTCTGGATAAGCTTGAGCATAAGCTCAAAGTCAAGGCCTGTTGCCCTGCACCAAACTCAGATTAATCTGAGCTTTTTCTCGAGTTTTGTGCAACTTGCACAGGGCTCATAAGAGCTCACCTAGGTCTGAAAATTGGTTTACAAGCTCTCACCCAGGTCTAGTCTAGATTCCAACCAGTAGTTTTCATTTTGAGCTTATTGTGTTGATTGTGCTTGTGTCCAAAGTTGATACCATCTTCTGTTTTAAGCCAAAAGCTCTAATATCAAATCTGTTGTAGGTTGTGATTCTGTTGGTTAGGCTTGTTTAATCTTGTTCCATTTTAGTTATTCTAGCTTATCATAGCTTGAGTATCAGTTTGGTAGCTTTTGGTGAGCTTTTGGCTTATCAAGTGCTTATTTCAAGTAGCACTTCCACATCAGTTTCATAATCTTGTACACAAGCACCTGTTTTTATATTTTTCTCAGATTTAGATTATAATTTTAGAGTTTTTCTGAATTTTTCATATTTTTCTAAGTCATTTTGCTATTTTTCTTGATTTTTATTAGTTTTTAAGCACTTTTAATTAGCTTTTAATACAAAAAATTCAGAAAAGGTCCAAAAATATAATTTTTCAATTTTCTTAGACTTAGATAAATATAAAAAGTAGAAAAAGTAATTTTCCATATTTTTCATAGTGCATTTGGTAATTTTTAGTGATTAAATTAGTTTTTAATAGTTTAAAATTCCTAGAAAATAGATAAATAGTCATAAAAATACAAAAATAGTTTTGAAAAGTCTATTTTGATATTTTAGACTTTTCCAAGTCTTAATCTTATTTTTCTGGCTTAATTTCATATTTTCTTGTATTTAAGGTAGTTATTTAATAATTAAAAATAGTTTTTAATTAGATAATTAGTTATAAAAATAATTTTCTTTTTCCATAAATTTCCTTTTATCATTAGGATTGTAAAAACATCATTTTCATATTTTTAGGGTTAATATTGACTTAGTTTCACTTTTTAATTTGTACGTCGCGTAGATTTTAATTTCAGTTTCGTAAAATCATAAAAACAAAAACATCATTTTAATTTTAGTGATAGCGTTTATTTAATAGATTTTATCTTTTTAATTTCCTCTAATTTGCATTTTAAGCCTTTGTATCTGTTTGATATTTCTGTAGTTATAATCATAATCAAATCCCTTTATCGTTCAAACCTCTCGATCACTATACGTTGATTGATCCATTGCATAGCTCGCTGGGACATAACGACCCGGGGAGACTCTATACTCCTCTGATCTTCATTGATTTCGTGCTTAAGCAGCTTTAAGCTGGTTACGGTCCGCCATTCACAAGTGGCGGGCTTGTGTGATTTAGCTTGACTGTTCGGGAGCGCATCAATGGCATACATTGGAGTCTTATGCTTTCAACAATTACCATTCGACATGTTTTGTAAACTCTATATATATTATCAAACTTTGTGATTTCTTGTTGTGTAAACTTTAACATATGAAATCGAATGGTAAACTTTTCAAAACGTCTCATTATAGAGGTCGTTTTCTGTATCCATACTTTGTGCTATGACGTTATACCCCAATGACACTATCGTTCCGCTGCGATATTTTGGGGGTGTGACAATAGATCACTTAGATCTGAGGTTAGAGGGTTAGAATACTTTGGGGAAGTATGTGTGAAAAACCATGTGTAGAGAGAAAGAAATGGCTCTCTATTTATAGAGAAAATTCTCTTGTTCCCCGGATCCCACGGATCCCTACCACAAGGGATCCGGCTAGCACAAAGCTAGGGATCCGCGGTCCACTCCTCTTTGCCCATGGGTATTTTTGGTTATGGGTCATGGGTCATGGGTTATGGGTTGATCCATGGTTTTCTTTCTAGATACAATGAACTTGGTTTAGTGGTATATATAAAACCATGGGTTATGGGTCAAAACCATTTGCTAGTATTTTACCCATTTAGTATATACTTGTATTTACCCATTTTAGCGTACACTTAGTTTTTACCCATTTTAGTATACTTAGTTTAAGTATATGTTTAACCCAATATGTAAACACTAGTTGTTGTACACATGTATCTAAATCATAAAAACACTAATACTTGTTTTAGTGTTTTATGTGACAACTTAATTGTGTTAGAAAACTATTAACTTAAACTATTTACATACTCTATTTGTTTCGTTAAAATGATTTTACTTTTGTTATCAACAAAACATTAGAAGATCGTAAAATATAAATAAACGTTTTTACGGCTTATTTGTATTAACACCATGTTTTACGTATTGAGCACTACAACACTAGGGAACTTCATGTGAGGGGTTCATTTGGGTAAACATATCGACGAGTTACTGGATTTACGATTTAAAGTGTCCTAGCTCCTCGAACGTTTACTACATGACCTCTGAATTGTGATGGCCCGAACGGTAGTACGATATCTATAAACTAAATACGTTTTCACAACTAGACCATTTTTATAAACGACATACACAAATACCATGTACTACATCATGATCAACATAGAAATATATATAGGATGGTTTATGTTTTCCTAAACATTATTCCAAACCTAAGTCGCAACATTTTATTTTAGGTTGCTCGTAGAAGTTCTCACGGCATATCCATCATTCTCGTTATACATTTGATATCATTTACTCTGAGGTGAGTTCATAGCCCTACTTTGATTACTTAATTGTTTTACAAACCCTTGGGGGGAGATACATGCTTTATTTTAAACCGAACACATTGCTTTCAAACTGTATACTTATCTGATTGTTTTATTAGCACTAAGTTACCGCATTTGCCAAACTTAAGTCCCTTAATCATGAATCATTAATCACTAGTGAGAGTGGGCGCGAATATTGTGAATAGATCTATTGGGATTGGCGAATCCCGTTTGTGTTGACCGGATAGGCAAACAAGCGCTATATTTGAGTAACATTGGTAAAAACGGAAATTTTACCTGATAGGGCACGCACCGACATTTTCTCCAATTAGTTTTGGAACACGTTAACGCCTTGATTGCATGATGCTTAGTCTAATAATAACTGTTTTGGTTTTCAAACCCTTGGTGTGAATTTATAACTCACACTACAAACATAATGTGTTCAACCATCAAACAAACTCTATGAATTTCACTCAACCTTTGTGTTGACAGTTTTAAGCATGTATTTCAGGTCCATATTGTACGAGGCTGGCACGGAGGAGCACTGATACTCAAGAAGGCTATAAATTTTATTATCATTCGAAAACCAATTTAATGTATTTTGTAAACTTGGAACCATCTGGGACCTCATTTTTGTAAACTCTGATATTTATATAAATCGAATGATAAATCTTTTAAAACGACTCCATTAGAGTTCATTTTCAATTGTTATGATTTGTTGTGCCATGAAGTAACACCAGTTTGAATTCGCTGCGTACCACGAAATGGGGGTGTTCAGATTGGTATCGAGCCACAGTTATAGAGAAACGGGTCTAATCGAGACTTAAACTATAACTACTTTTTCAAACAAAAACATTTTATAGCCTTCCGTTCTCCGTGCCTTCCATCCTCCAGACGATTATGTGACTTTTAGGCATTTTAAGCTATACAAACATACTAGTATATTGATATATACACTCAACATATTTTCAATCATTTTAGCTAAAGGATAGACTAAACATATCTGCGTATGCGTATTCTAAGGCATTGCGACACAATCATATTTTCCAATCTCCCAATCATGTATTTACTCATGCATTTTAGGAATTACGAAACTTTATCCAAGACATTGTAACTGATTACAATGGTCTTTCCTACTTCCCAGACATTGTGAGATACAATGGTCTCTATTACATTCTCAGGCACTGTAAATCCTACAGTGGTCTCTATTACACTCTCAGACACTGTAAATCCTACAGTGGTCTTTATTACATTCTCAGACACTGTAAATCCTACAGTGGTTTCTATTACATTCTCAGACACTGTAAATCCTACAGTGGTCTCATTCATTTCTCAAGACATTGTGGGTTACACAATGATCTCTCCATCATTTCTCAAGACATTGTGAGTTACACAATGATCTCTCCATCATTTCTCAAGACATTGTGAGTTATACAATGGTCTGTCCATCATTTCTCAAGACATTGTGAGTTACACAATGATCTCTCCATCATTTCTCAAGACATTGTGAGTTACACAATGGTCTTTTCATCATTTCTCAAGACATTGTGGGTTACACAATGATCTCTCTATCATTTCTCAAGACATTGTGGGTTATACAATGATCTCTCCATCATTTCTTAAACATTGTGAGTTGCACAATGGTCTCAACTACTCCTCAGATATTGTAAGTTATACAATAGTCTCCAAAAATTATCTTATAAACATTATATGATATTGTTTTACATGAAACCAGTCACAGTCTATCAATTTCCCTAATGGAAATACAAGAAATAAGATTTCTAAAGGACAAAGTGACTCATCATCTACAAAAGCTGAAGTTCAGAAACGTTCCCTACATTCATCAAAATTATCTTCTGAAACCTTCATTGTTAAAAGTTCGTGATTCTAGCCAAGTATGGACTATTTTAGAATTACTTAAGATTTCTTTTCCACACGTATCTACCCATACTATCTTCTATGCAATGGAATGTGAAAACATAGGTTACAAGTCTTTTATGGCCAGGAATTGCAACTGGATGGTTTGATATCGCTTTTGCTTAGTGGACAATTTCTCAAAAGCTATGGACATATCACAAGTATACCTAATTTAGGTATTTGAAAAATTTATCGAACCTAGGCTAAATATAGCCTAATCACCTATATTTAACCTAGGGATAGTGGAACATAGTCTGATTAACTATGTTCGACTTAAAATTTTCAAACACTGAGAATAGTTATACAAGGGTTATATTCAGGTTAATTTCCTACTTAAACTCGATAAACCACCAGAATTCATTAAAAAGATCTAGAGACACGATAGTGTCTTACCACTCAGCGAGATCTTAACATCTTATCTATACTACCAAATTTCATTCTTGAAATTTTCATACATGTGATAATCCCAACTACTATCTTGGGATTGTCATCAAATCTTCTCGTCATTTCTTAAAATTACTAGCCTGATTAGGTTTCAAGGATATCATTCCGCCATATTCCTTTAAAATCCACTTTTGATCTTAAAGCAAACTTGACATCTCTACCTAAGAATAATGGTAAGCGTACGCTACACTCTTCTAATCGTCAACATATCACATCATTATCTGAACCCCATTGAAAATCAGTATGTAAAACTTCACAATATCATGTTTCTTTCAAACACTAGTAGACATAAACACTATACGATATAGCCTTCATCTCGAAACCACCTAAGACATGATCAACTTTGGAAATGGTTTGGATAACCACTTGCCTCTAGCAAGACTTTCCTACAACATCATTAAAAACCATTTCACATCAACAATATCTTACACCTTTGATTAACAACAGTTACCCTAACAACAACAAAACTATTCCATTTTGAGGCACTATATAGACGAAAGTATTAGTTAACCATTTTCTGGACTAAGGTGTTTAGAGATCACCCACGAAACAACTAAGGAAATCATACAAATACAAATTAGGCTCCATGCCGCACACTATCACCAAAAACTCCATGTTAGAAATTAAGGTTTTATTGATAGCCTCGATACAATAAGATATGATTCGTTTTGAGAATCGGGAAAAGCGAAACTTGAGGTAGATTGGACTCAATAAGATTTTAACAAAACCCTTTAGGTTATCAACTTAAGCCAAATAGTACATAATACATTTTATGACTAGAAACTTGAGAACACAAAGATTAGAATTTGGCGTATACAACCTCATTTTTCTAGACATTTCAACATCGGATAACACACATTGAATTCCGGGACGGAATTCCCATTAAGGTGGTGAGATTGTAACAACCCGCATTTTTCGAGTTACTTTATATATTTTTGAAAAGTTACTATTCACTTTTACTATTCACTTTCACTATTCATCCCGTAAAATTTTTATTTCACATTCTCATAAAATAAATTATTTTAGTAATGTCCTGAGAGTTTGACAATCGTTAGTTCATTTTCGCAAAAGTTATAAAGAAAACATTGTCTTAAAGTTTTGTTTTGGTCGGAGCACCATTTCAACATCCCGCGCATATCGAAAACCAACTCTGACAATTTTTACCACATCAGATTAATTTTTAGATCACTCATAATTAATTAGAGAATTTTTAGGATTTCATTTTAATGTTACCAAATAAGCCCAGCGCAGTGCAAAAACTAAACTTACGTTTTAAACAATTCTACTTACATCCAGACTTAACGATTCCTGCACTTGTGTTTTCAAATATGTTTTTGACACTTTTACATTTTTGGAAAAGTCAAACATATTTCCCTCCTCCTTTGACCATAAAGAAATTAAGCTTATACGTTCTACGTTTTTGCTTAATCGCGTAACTTTTAAACTTCATTATAGCTGTTAAGTTATCCCGTCTGACGAAAACCAAAGTTTGACATCTCATATCACTTTTAGACTAATTTTAGTCTACTCTAAATAAATTCACGATCATTTTCCTGAAATTTCGTTCTTTTCGATAAACTTGAATTACGCGTTTTTGACCCGTATTTCCAGTTTTAAGCAGCGTTTTTGCACCCAATAATACTTATCACTCATTTTATATTTTTAGATTGAGTATAATGATAAGTTTAATCATTCCTATAAGTTTCATATTTTTACGATATCTGGTTTTACGTTTTATGGCTTAACAACTTTCGATTAGCGATTAACGGAACCAAAACTCACTCCATAACCAAGATAAGATCAAGACTTATCATCTAAGCCTTGTCACCAATTGTGACCGCCTCTAGGTGAGGGAGTCATCATGTTGGTGTCAAAATCCTAAGCATACTTCCTTTAGATCATTTACATGTGTAAATTTAACCATGGTTAGTTTTTAACCCAATATATAATTAACCAAAATCTCTAGCCTATAAATACCAAGCAAAACCTTCATATTTTCTTGCACCACCCCTTCTTAACATCTAAAGTCCTAAACCTAAAGAATTTCTTTTAGATCTTGTAAGAACATTCATGTGTTCTTGAAGAAAACTAGCGTTTGATCTTCGTTCTTGGAAGTTTTCAAGAAAGAGTCGTTATAATCTTCAAATAACTTCAAGTCTCCAAAAAGTCGTTGTTATAATCTTCATTTCTTCTTCGGGTTCTCAAGAAGGCGTTGTTATAATCTTCTAATAGACTTGGGTTTTCGAAGATTGCAAATTCTACGTCGAAGCTCCGCTAATATTTTATTTTTCCATAATACTCAAGCATTCTATATTAAGGTAAGTATTTATAAAACTCAAACTTATTTAAATACTTATAAACTTTGTTAGTTTATTTATTGTAATTATAAACTCTTAATATATCATATAATCAAGTAATCAAAATCCATGTTTTACGTATTGAGCACTACAACACTAGGGAACTTCATGTGAGGGGTTCATTTGGGTAAACGTATCGACGAGTTGCTGGATTTATGATTTAAAGTGTCCTAGCTCCTCGAACGTTTACTACATGACCTCTGAATTGTGATGGCCCAAACGGTAGTACGATATCTATAAACTAAATACGTTTTCACAACTAGACCATTTTTATAAACGACATACACAAATACCATGTACTACATCATGATCAACGTAGAAATATATATAGGATGGTTTATGTTTTCCTAAACATTATTCCAAACCTAAGTCACAACATTTTATTTTAGGTTGCTCGTAGAAGTTCTCACGGCATATCCATCATTCTCGTTATACATTTGATATCATTTACTCTGAGGTGAGTTCATAGCCCCACTTTTATTACTTAATTGTTTTACAAACCCTTGGGGGAGATACATGCTTTATTTTAAACCGAACACATTGCTTTCAAACTGTATACTTATCTGATTGTTTTATTAGCACTAAGTTACCGCATTTGCCAAACTTAAGTCCCTTAATCATGAATCATTAATCACTAGTGAGAGTGGGCGTGAATATTGTGAATAGATCTATTGGGATTGACGAATCCCGTTTGTGTTGACCGGTTAGGCAAACAAACGCACTATATTTGAGTAACATTGGTAAAAACGGCAATTTTACATGATAGGGCACGCACCGACATTTTCTCCAATTAATTTTGGAACACGTTAACGCCTTGATTGCATGATGCTTAGTCTAATAATAAATGTTTTGGTTTTCAAACCCTTGGTGTGAATTTATAACTCACACTACAAACATAATGTGTTCAACCATCAAACAAACTCTATGAATTTCACTCAACCTTTGTGTTGACAGTTTTAAGCATGTATTTCAGGTCCATATTGTACGAGGATGGCACGGAGGATCACGGATACTCAAGAAGGCTATTATTTTTATTATCATTCGAAAACCAATTTAGTGTATTTTGTAAACTTGGAACCATCTGGGACCTCATTTTTGTAAACTCTGATATTTATATAAATCGAATGATAAATCTTTTAAAACGACTCCATTAGAGTTCGTTTTCTATTGTTATGACTGTTGTGCCATGAAGTAACACCCAGTTTGAATTCCGCTGCGTACCACGAAATTGGGGGTGTTACAGTTTTGGGCAAAAGACACACGCATGGGATATTGGTATACACACACACGAGATTGGAAAATTGGTAAACCTTTGAACTATTCTTTATGTTACTACTACTTGGTTTCAAATACGATTATAGTCATCTTTATTAGTATTTTAGGAGGTACTATGTTCTTCATGGCTGGAACTACAACGTATTTGTGATCATGATGGTTAGTTATTAGACAAGTTCTTATGGTTATTTACATGCATCATTCGAGGGGAACATTTTTACTACTACTTGTTGGTATTTGTACTATTGGTTCAGATTTCTTTTGCCTTAATTTCATTTTTAGCAAGCTTTTTGGTGATCTTCATGGCGGGTATCTTGAGGCATTGGAAAGATGGATTAGTCGTATGATATTGGTTCGTGGTTTTGAAGATCAAAGTTGCTTCTACTTAGCTTCTCCTAGTGGATTATGACAAAAGGGGAAGAAGGCATACATAGAAGATTTGCAACTTGGAGATTCTTGGTGATTGCATGTTTAAGGGGAAGTCGACATGTTTCATGACATCTTAACTTTAGGGGAAGTTTGTGCTTATATAGTTTTGTCATTATCAACTAGGGGAAGATTGTTGGGAATTCTATTTGAGTTGATATGACAAAATACATGAAAGATGAAGGACTTATGAAGATAAAGAAAGATAAGGGACCTACTTGCTAAAGAAGTATTTATTATATAGTCCCTAGTAGTATTTGTAACCCTAGACTCTCTAGTATATAAAGAGATACAGGGAATTAGGTTTTAATGGGTGTCAAGATGTGAACACCATTAGTAAAGGTGTGTGTGTGTTCCTAGGCGTATGTTCATGTAAACGCCTAGGTTAGTATTTAGTATATTAGTGATTAGTAGTTAGTCGATTAGTATTATAGTGTTTAGTGGTAAAGATGATGGCGAAAAACCTTTAGCAATAACATTGATGTTCTCATTATTCCGCTGTGCATTCATGTTATTTATCATTGTTATTGTTATCCCTAAAGGGCTTATAAACGAACTTCACAAACCTCTTAAGTATAAGACAAATATGTGATAAAAAGTGCAATGTACTTTTTATCGAAACCAGTAGTAAGATATTAAAAAATGGCATAACCTTAGGAAGAGGAATTAGGAAACATGGAGTCTATGTCATTAAAATCAGTAATGAACCTAAAGACAAACTTTTTCTTACCTCTATGGATGATACTTCGAACTTATGGCATCGAAGATTGGGTCATGCCAATATGTGACTTCTTCAATCGCTATCATCCAAAGATCTAGTAAGAGATCTACCTAAGTTAAAATATGAACATCACTTTTGTGATGCTTGTAATGTAGGAAAACAAGTCCATTCTAGTCACAAAGCTAAAAACATGGTGTCTACAACTAAGTTTCTAGAATTACTACACATGGATTTATTTGGTCCATCCGCTATCCAAAGTTATGGAGGCAACTACTACACTTTGGTCATAGTGGATGATTACTCTAGGTACACATGGACTAAATTCTTTAAGAACAAAATGGAAATGTTTAATTATTTTGAAATATTAAGCAAGAAAATCCAAAGACAACTAGGAAGTCCTATAGTGTCTATCAGAACGGATCATGGTAGGGAATTCGATAATGAAGTGCAATTTGAAGCTTTTTGTGACGCTAATGGTAGTACTCACAACTTCTCGGCTCCTCGCACTCCACAATCGAATGGGGTAGTTGAAAGAAAGAATAGAACCCTACAAGAAATGAGTCGCACCATGCTAAATGAGCAATCCATACCTCAAAAGTTTTGGTGCAACGCAATTGATTCTTCAACGTACATACTTAATCGAGTCTTAATTCGACCAATTTTAGGTAAAACTCCATACGAGTTACTTCGAGGCAAAAAGCCAACGTTAGATCACTTTAGAGTCTTTGGTAGCAAATGTTTTCTTCTTAACACTAAAGATTACCTTACAAAATTTGATCCTAAATCAACCGAAGGTATCTTTCTAGGTTACTCTCCTAATAGCAAAGCCTACGTCATATTAAACAAAGAAACAATGAAGGTAGAAGAGTCATTAAATGTAAAATTTGATGAAAGTCCACCCAAACCCTCTCCACCTCTTGTCGATGATGAGATTGTAGAAAGTAATAAAGAAAAAGATAAATGAAGAAGAAGAAGAATCTTCAAATAATGAACTCATAAATATTAAAGAGTCGAAAGATCACCCCGTAGATAAGGTCATAGGAAAGTTAAACGAAAGAACCTTAAGGTCTCAAGTTCAAAACCAAAGTAGCCTATTTTGTTTTGTTTCAACCATAGAACCTAAATAATACACAAGAAGCCATAAAAGATGAAAGTTGGGAAAAGGCTATGCAAGAAGAGTTGAATCAATTTGTTTCTAAAGATGGTATACTTTCTCTATAATTTGTTTCTATTTAGAGATCACAAAACAAAACATCACATCTAGAAGCCTTAAAAAGGATATTTAGATACATTAAGGGTACAACACAATTAGGATTATGGTATCCTAAGGGCACGGGAGTAGAAACAGTTGTATATGCAGAGTCTGACCATGCAGGTGATTATGTTGACCGAAAAAGTACAAGTGGGGTATGCACTTTTATGGGATGTTGTTTAACATCTTGGTTCTCTAAGAAATAAACGGCATTAGAAATATCAACAACCGAAGCCGAATACGTCTCCGCCAGCAAAGCATGCCAACAAGCAATATGGATGAAACAAGCGTTAGTTGACTACGACATTCATTTAAGTGACATAGCCATTCTATGTGACAACAAAGGTGGCATCGATTTAAGCAAGAATCCGGCATTACATTCTCGCACAAAGCATATAGAGATTCGTCATCACTTCTTAAGAGAAAATGTTCAAAAAGGGAACAAAGGTGCCCCTCAACCCTCTTAACTTGATCCTTCACATCAAGCCATTTCCTTTCTTCCATTACCACTACCGAGTCATGACAAAGATTGTTATCATTGTCAACATGTTGAAAGTTTGATACATGAAGTACGTGAAGATCAACGTTTCATGTTTTATCACCTCCTCGAACGTTTAGACAAGATCAAACCTAAACAAACTTGAGCTAGAGGATTCAAGTGGTTTCCTAGTATCAAGAGCGACTTAGATAGTCTAGTAATCCAACGTCATGAATTGTTCATTTTCTTAGTTTTTAGAGTCATGTACATCATATCTCTAGTTTTATTAAATGAAATTACATGATATTGATAACATCAAATTATCCTGAATATTAAGTGTCAATTTCCCCCGATAATACTTGTAATTTATATCATTTATATGGATTTATGCGTGTTTTCCATTATATTACACTTTAGGTAAATTACGAGCATTGGAGCTTAAGAGACGCGAAATTGAAGAATTATCAAAGATTTATCATAGTATGCTCACTTTAAAGAAGTTACGGCGTAACTCATCTCTCATATTACGCCGTAACTAAAGCGTGACTCAGAAAGCCAACTCATCAGAAGATTACGGTGTAAGGGACGTAACTATATTAGGTCAAATGAGGATCCGCGCCGCTGATAACTACGCTGTAACTCGTGCATAAACTACGGCGTAAACAAGAATTATTGAAGATACGGCGTAACTACTTCTAAGGTTACGCCGTAACCAGCAGATCTAGTGCAATTTACGAAGAAATACAGGATTAAGGCGTAACTATTTTATTAGTTACGCCGTAACCCAGATCTGGCCTATAAATACCCTATGATTTCCAGCATTTCAAATCATCCCATTTCACACAACACAACAAAAGAATGTGGGAAGAAGCCAAAGGCAGGTCTAGATCTGGCCTATAAATACCCCACAATTCCCAGCATTTCAAATCATCCCATTTCACACAACACCCTTAGCTCCCATTGAGCTACAAGAACACCTAGGTTCTCTTCCACCACCACTTCCAAACATTTCGGAATTTGATCCGTATTTTCCTATTTTTCCACCACATCTTCCGCAACTCACAAATCAAAACAACCCGGAAAACTTCCGCACTCATTACCCACATCACTTACATTGTGAACATTGCCAATCCACTAGGGATATTGCAATAGAAGTTAGGGAATAAATGCGATTCATACTCAACCTCATTCTTGATCGCATCAATACCATTACTCATCAAAACCTCCATCTATAACCTTATGCAAGCATGGAAGGAATCATTATTACTATTTTATACCCTTAGCATTTTTTTTATTTTGAGTCATTTTCAAGAACAAGTCTTGTTCTTACTTTTACATGCTTGTATGTGGCATAAATACCACTACATTTTGTTATTTTATTACAAGCCTTGTTTACATACCTTGGCTCCCAATCTTGATTCTCGTCAATCACAAGATTACTTATGCATGTTACTACTAACCTTTTCTTTGTAGGATTTTTTTTATTTCTTCACTTGACGCCCCAAACTAGGGGGAGCTACCGTCAATGGGGAGTAAGCGATACGTGGACTATTTTTCCACATTTTATTTCTTCGACGGGTTAACTTTTTGTTTCGACAAAAAGGGGAAGAAGAAGTAAAACTTAGGGGCTTTCAAAACATACATCTATTCTAAAGTTTTACTCATCATTACATTATGTTTTGTCATCAACAAAAAAGGGGAGATTGTTAATACAAATAATCCGAAAAAACGTTTATTAATATTTTGCGATCTCTTTGTGTTTTGTTGATAACAAATATAATGTTATCATAAGTAAAATTATAAGGATACATGTTATTTTTGTAAAGCATTTACATATAGCCATTTAATACAATTTGTTGTAATAAATCATTTGTTGTAATAGTTTATTAGGATGGGTAAAAATCACAACCCATGGATCATATCCATAACCCATGGTATTGACCCATACCCACTTGACTAGGTGCATTGCACCCATTAGATACATTGTATCTAAAGAAATACCCATGGACCAACCCATAACCCATGACCCATAACCAAAAAACCCATGGGCAAAGAGGAGCGTCCCACGGATCCCTAGGTTTACACTAGACGGATCTCTTAAGGGAGGGATCCATGGGATCCGGGGAATAGTGACAAGTTTTGCCTATAAATAGAGAGCCATTTCTTCATTCTAACTTACCCCTCTTCTTACTAATTCTCTCATATACTCTCATTCTCTTCTAACAAAAGATCACTTGATCTAGACAGTTGTTCTTCTTTCTTTAGTGATTCTCATATAGGT
The DNA here is from genome assembly GCA_910596185.1 of Chrysanthemum makinoi. Taxonomy (NCBI): domain Eukaryota; kingdom Viridiplantae; phylum Streptophyta; class Magnoliopsida; order Asterales; family Asteraceae; genus Chrysanthemum; species Chrysanthemum makinoi. Next base: position 104,914,401 of record OU343222.1, on the reverse strand, counting down.
CCTTCTCTAAGGCGAGATCACGAGCATTCTACAAGTCATCCAAGCAAGGGGTCCTTGATTGATTTGTTCCTTCACAATATTTCTGTAGCAAAGATCCTGTATTTGATATTTCACATAGTTGTTGTGTAATAGTCGTGTTGGTTTGGTCCACCGTGTTACGGACTCGGTATTTAGCTTTGTACCAGAAAAAGGTGTAAGCAACGTTGTGAAGGCTTCTCCGCCAAGTTGAAGGAGTTTGTTGACATAGTGCTTGAACTCTTGAGTAGGTGACTCGAGGAGTGGAGTAGGGCAAGGAAGGTGTCCTTGTAGCCGAACCACTATAAATCGGTTGTGTCATTTCTATCCCTTTCTTTACTTTATTTACGTGCTTTATCATTAGATCTATATTTTCTATACATCCATAGGATTTCACATAATATCGAATCTAAAGTTTTTAAAACTAACTTAAAATCGGCAAAACTATTCAACCCCCCTTTTAGTTTTCCACATAGTGTTTTGCACATAGAAAAAACTGCCCTTCCAAGCTGTTATGTTGGTATACACCCTCGCAAACAGATTTGGCACATCTCCTTCAGGTCTTTTAGCCAAGGTTAACCAATTAGCCCCATGATACAAATTCAAAAAACCCCTTAACACCTTAAGAGTTGGTTCATAGCCATATGCTTTACACATTACTATGAATGTGGTCAGTTTGGCTAAACCAAACGGGTTTAACCTAGAGATATGCACCTTGTAATATTGCATTAACTCTAAAATAAGTGGGTGAAGTGGAATCCTAAGGTTGGAATGGCTACAAGAATGAGTGTATAGCCCTACGAAACCTTTTGGAGCATCAAAGATACCCTGATTAGACTTGGGCAACATGATTTTAAACTCTGGTGGGATAGGGTAATCAGCTAGATGGTCGTGTAAGTCTTTTGCAGTTAAGGTACATTTTTGCTGCTTAATAATGAACTTTGAATCCATACCTATTTCAAACTACAAGCAAGAAGGAGTATTTAACTTTGGTTTCGGAGCTGGTGGGTGATCAAAAAGTTTACTGCGTGAAAAAGAAGACGGGGAGAGTAAAATGTTTTAGGGTTCAACCACATTCCCTTAAATACTCTTTTTCACCATTTTTAAAATCACACACGTGTCCCTAAGAGTTACTCATATCTGGATTTAAAACGTTTTTAAAATTTTAAAAAAGTCTTTTTGGTCACCGGGTAAAGTGGGGATTTGTGATCACTGTAGCGGGCAGCTAAAGAGATTAGTTGGCATTAAATGCGCAGGTTAGGCGCATAGTTATCTTGTAAATGATAAGCTTTGTAGCGAGAGGATATTTTTCTTCGCAGGATGAAGTCGAAAGCAATGCCTCTTCGCTCATATGCATCACTTTTGATAGGGGGGCTTGATGATGTACCCTCCGAACAGCTCGAAGGACACTCCTTCTAGACGTGTCGAAGCCCTTCTGTTCGAAGGCCCAAGTTAGGTATCCAGAATATTCATAGGCGTCAAACCATTCGTAAGCACGAAGGTTACCTACGGGGAATTCGCCATTCGAAGCCCTAAGCCCTTCGGGTATGGTTGTGAAGAAGCAACGGATAGGAGAACCTCGACTTGGTCAAACCCATGATCTCCTCTCTTTCTGGCTTCCCCGCCAAGTTTGAGAACGTGGGTCACTAAGCCCTAGCGGTTACCCACAAACATTGGGCGCCCCATGTTCTCGACATTCGCGCAGATGATAGCTACAGCGTTGTTCGGGGTCAAACGAACTTCCTTTTCGTCGAGCAAGTTTTTCAACACCCTAGGCAGTGAACCTAATCGTTGTAGTGTAGTATTAGGGTAAGCCACGGGTATTGATATCGTTCTCTAGGGGAATAGGAATGCTAGTGAGAAGTTACTACGCTAAGGTTGGGGTTGAGGAAGATTATTTTTTTATCTTTTTATATTTTTAAGAAAAGGAAAGGTACGAATCTCGGGGTTTGGATTTGGGGGTTGGTATTTTTACCGATTACTCTACTTGTCTAATTATCTAATCTAAGGTGTATGTAGTCTATGTCTAATTATTGTGTACTCGTATGATGGTTTAAAGATGTGTTTACTTAGGTTTTATTACTCCTTAATTATCTCCTATTGATGGTTGAATTGTCACGTCCTTATTCTTAATCGCGTTGTGTGTCTAAAGTCGTAGGGTATGCGTTTGTCCCTAACTCTTTGAAACTACCAAAGGGTCTCATCTACAAAATCTCTAGGAATTATAAACTCTAACTCTAAGGTACTCTTTGGATGTTTTAGTCTACAACTACTCTAGGTGTTATAGTCTAAGGTTCACAAAGATTAATCAAGCATTAACTACACAATGAGTGACCTATCGCATTACTAGATCATTAACAATTAAGATAAGAGACAACCAATCAATATTCAATAATTAACTTTCATATTCCCTAAGCAAACACACAAGTAAATTAGCCGGACATGGAGAACATGCAAGCATACATACAAATAATTGAAGACATAATTGAATTAATGAAGTAAAACACTTATCTTGATGTAAGATAGGGTTTGAAACCCTAAAATACTGTACAAGACAGCCTTGGTTCGGTTTAGGTTTTCACTCCAAAAGACTACACACTAAAACTAAAAAATTCGGATTCTATATATAAGATTACAATTGCGACGATGTCACCTTTTGGTTTGTGACGCCGTCGGGTCGCCGTCATTAGGGTTTCGTCTTGGCCACATTAGTCTTGCGACGGCGTCACCTTATGATTGTGACGCCGTCCCCTTCAATCTCTGACGCCGTCTGAATCAAATCTAGGCCGTCTGAGTTGCGACGACCTACTCTTTTAAAGCCTGACAACGTCACTTGAAAATAAGCAATTTGGCTACTGAGCCGTCACAAAAGTGATGCGACGGCGTCGCATGTAACACCTGACGCCGTCCCCTTGTGTTTCAGCAGCTTGAGTGTCTCGATTCTTGACTTTGGCCATTTTCTTCGTATATCCGCGCCTTTTCGTCCAAATAAGTGCCATTCCAGTAATTCGCCTTCAAGAGACCTAAAAAGTGAAAAGGAACGATATTAAGTAATGATGGATACAAAAGTGATCAAATAAGGGCTTAAACGACCCCTCAAAAAGGTACATTTTAAAACCTTATCAAATATCCCTACACTTGGTATTTGCTTGTCCTCAAGCAAATGTGCTTTTAGCCAATTAATTTATTAGTTACGGGTCATGAAGCATTGGTTTAAAACAATCCACAACACATATAAGCCCCGCAAAAGTCATAACAAGCACGGAAATTACATACTAGCACCTCACATGGGGTGTTTGGATACTCACATCTCTCGGGTGTATATGAAATATATCAAGTTGGAAATGAAAGATAAACACTCATTAACCGGTCCTAGTACATAAATTACTATAGGCTTGAGAATAGATCAAACCTCCATCGCTTTGGCGTAAGCACCTAGGAAAGACTATCAAAGAGGTCTTTTAAAGGGTTGTAATGTTAGGCTTACGGTAGGGAAACAAAGGGTTTGGTGGGATAGACTATTTAGTGGTGGCAAGTCAAAAATCTTTATGTTACAAGCATACGAAGAATGGCGTTGCTAAGCCAAGACTCGACACTCTAAACTCTAGATAACTGAAACAAACAAACATAAATTTAAAGATAGATGTAGGATGGTAGACCGTATGCTTTTTTTTTTTTTTTTTTCAACATTCTATTTTTTTCTTTTTTCTTTTTTTTTGATTTTTTTTCCATACACTTTTACTCTACCATCCTCTACGGTAACATCAACATGATAGGGATTTATAGGCACATCCCTACACTTGAGTTTTTATTACTCTAACACTAATTTGACCCGAATTAAAAAGATCAAAATACTTGGAGTACATTATTAAGCAAAAAAGGGAATTTGAATTTAACGTTCCCTTCCCGTCATTTTATAAACTTTAACTTTTCCCATGAGTCCCAATCGTCCCAAAACTGTGTACAAAGGATATGACTCGACTTAGCAACTCATGCAAGCATCTAGATAATTGAACTAAGGGTTTTTAGGGTGATAACAATAATGCACTAAAAGTGAGTGCATACAAGGTAGGCTAAGGCGATTTGGGTGTACATTTGGGGGTGGGGTATAAACAATGCTCTTCATTGATATTCAGGAAAACCGAAACATCACGAGAACCGCGAAAAGGATAGGCTCTGAGGGGTTAACTAGGGGTATCGTGTACTAAAGATAAGTACAACGCAAAGGTGTGGGGGAATTACTCAACCGATGTGGAAGAAGTAATTATATTACGGGTATCAAACAAGGGTTATCCTAATGCCTCTTATCATTTAGTTATTCCTAACTACACAAGTGTAGTCTTACTAGCGATCTCGGGATGCATCACAAAACAAGTTCTAGAATCTAATATACTACCGGTTCACACTCTAAGCATTAAAGATGAATGCTTTAATTCCTACTAATCTAAGGGCGATCCTCACATTTTGGTTGGAATTTAAGTGGTAAAGGGTTTTTGTGCTAGTTATATAACTTCTTATCCGTGAGACGCTTTTGATAAGACTAATGGCCCACTCCTATATGTCATGAAAAATTTAAAATTTGGTGCCAAAATTACCCCAACCGACATTTTCTCATGGTTTATTACACAAATACAATTGGACAAAGCAAATAATCAAGGATAATCATAGTTTCAAAGTCCCCGTTTTATTTTCCCTCCCTACACTTAAACTGAACATTGTCCCCAATGTTCCCCGAAAGTATCAAAGTTATGATAATGGAAGGTAATTAAAAACGAAAGAAACTAGTACTCCCCTGATTTGCTCGGTAGGATCCGTGTAAAGTGGTGGTTAAATCTTTTCCAAGAAGAATGTATGAGTGAAAAGCACCTTCCAATCTTATGTATCTTCTTCTTAATAAATTAAACCTGCACACTTGAAGAAAACAAACGAAACCTTCGCGTAAAATCGGCGGTAATAATATATATAAGACTCTATTAAACTAGGATATAATGCTTGTGGAATGGATGTTTACAGAATTTCTGGAAAATTAAGACCTGGAAAATTCCAAAAATTTATAAGTAGCTCGAGAAAACGAGAAAAAGTAATCTGTTGTTTTACTCCTTCCTGACGCCGTCGGTTGCGATCTGACGCCGTCCGGTTATCGACAAAAGCAGGTCTGCGATTTTCGGAAAAATTCTGGAAAATTTACATCTTTAGAATCTGAAAAAATTTCTGCAAAACATCCATTATGACTCGATACAAGCATTTGACTCGAACAAACACACATATATATCTTTTAATTAATTGCAATTCTCATGTTTACGTTTCTTTTGAAAACGTGTGTAATCCTCCTTACACTTATCCTTTATGTAAAATACCTTTATATGCAATTAAGACGAGGTTAAAGAAAAAATAAAGCATTTTTACAAATTTAAACATGAGAATAAACAATCAATAAAAGATATACGACACACAAATAAAAATGAAAAACAAATACACATGGGTTGCCTCCCAAGAAGCTTGTTTTGTTCGAGTCACGAGCTTGACTCTACCCTTATTTAACGGATAAAGGGGAGGTTTTCCCTACACTTAGGTTTAAGTACGGGTGATAGTAGCGATACACACCCTTAGGGTGAAAATTTGCTACGTGAGGAGAGGGTGATGGGTGATTTATATGCTCAAAGGAGTGTACTCCATTCATTATAACCTTACCTAAGTCTATTGGTATAGTGGGTGAATCAAATCTCTCTCCTAAAAATGGATCATCTTCTATCAACTTCAAAAGATTCTTAGTTAAGGATCCATCTTGACCTAATAAACCCAGTTTAAACCCATAATGTTTCTTGTTATCAACCATGAATAGGTGATATAAGTGTGTAAGGTCATGAGTTACTCCTATATTAGCTTCCACTCTACATGGCCTAGAGTCTACCACCTTTATCAAGCAACTACCCGGACTATCTATTTTGATGGGTGGATTGGGGCCTAATTCAATTCCAAGATTCACATCTAAAGACGGAAAATTGGGTAAGGTTTTTGGTTGAGGTTCCGATTCATCAAAATTAAGAACTTCCCTAGGACTAAGAGAGAGGTCATGACAACAAGCATCTAAACCTACATTCTCTAGTGGCGTTTGGTCCAAAGGTTCTATATCAATCGGGGTTCCTATAGTCTCTTCAACTTCTTCCGGATAAATTATAGATGATGTGTGTTCCTCAAGTGATGGTAAGGCTTGTGGGCTTGGAGTTTCCACCTCATTCTCCATTATATCTAGATCTCCTAAATCTTCATCATGTGTTTTAGTATGATCTGACCCAAATACACTCCTAAGCATCTCAAATACTTCTTTGGCCATTTCAAATTCTTGGTCCGATTCATAAGAATTGTTCTAAAAAAACATGACTACTATGTTCTATTGGCCTAAAGGATTCCTCACGCGCTTTATCCATTTCCTCAAGTTGTACCAGCTGATGGTTTATGCATAGGAGGCTTTTCTGAAAAATTCTCCAGATGGTCTCACTAAAAGGAGTTGATCCTGACAACGATCGTTGAATAGAAGCCACACAAACACAAAATATATCAAATCCATCCAACCTTACACCCGTCTCCTTTTGGATATCTCTAAGTTTACTCACAAAGTCATTAGAACAATAAAAACCAATCCAATATGCGAAATTCAATTGTTCCTCATTTGTTAATGATTCAAATGCAACTTCACTTGCCATAACGACAAATGAAAAGGGTTTTATGAACACAAACACAAAGAAGGGGGATAAACTACAAGGAAGCTAAAAATGAGAAAAAGTTTACTTGATAGGAATCAAGCAAAGAAACCTAAACGAGGTGGACTACTAACTAGCTATTCTATTCCCCGGCAGCGGCGCCAAAAACTTGATACGCTTAGGCAGCGCGTTCGGGGTCAAAGGAACTTCCTTTTCGTCGAGCAAGTTTTTCAACACCCTAGGCAGTGAACCTAATCGTTGTAGTGTAGTATTAGGGTAAGCCACGGGTATTGATATCGTTCTCTAGGGGAATAGGAATGCTAGTGAGAAGTTACTATGCTAAGGTTGGGGTTGAGGAAGATTATTTTTTATCTTTTTATATTTTTAAGAAAAGGAAAGGTATGAATCTCGAGGTTTGGATTTGGGGGTTGGTACTTCTACCGATTACTCTACTTGTCTAATTATCTAATCTAAGGTGTATGTAGTCTATGTCTAATTATTGTGTGCTCGTATGATGGTTTAAAGATGTGTTTACTTAGGTTTTATTACTCCTTAATTATCTCCTATTGATGGTTGAATTGTCACGTCCTTATTCTTAATCGCGTTGTGTGTCTAAAGTCGTAGGGTATGCGTTTGTCCCTAACTCTTTAAAACTACCAAAGGGTCTCGTCTACAAAATCTCTAGGAATTATAAACTCTAACTCTAAGGTACTCTTTGGATGTTTTAGCCTACAACTACTCTAGGTGTTACAGTCTAAGGTTCACAAAGATTAATCAAGCATTAACTACACAACGAATGACCTATCGCATTACTAGATCATTAACAATTAAGATAAGAGATAACCAATCAATATTCAATAATTAACTTTCATATTCCCTAAGCAAACACACAAGTAAATTAGCCGGACATGGAGAACATGCAAGCATACACAAAAATAATTGAAGACATAATTGAATTAATGAAGTAAAACACTTATCTTGATGTAAGATAGGGTTTGAAACCCTAAAATACTGTACAAGACAGCCTTGGTTCGGTTTAGGTTTTTACTCCAAAAGACTACATACTAAAACTGAAATTCGGATTCTATATATAAGATTACAATCGCGACGGCGTCACCTTTTGGTTTGTGACGCCGTCGGGTCGCCGTCATTAGGGTTTCGTCTTGGCCATGTTAGTCTTGCGACGGCATCACCTTATGATTGTGACGCCGTCCCTTTCAATCTCTGACGCCGTCTGGATCAAATCTAGGCCGTCTGAGTTGCGACGACCTACTCTTTTAAAGCCTGACACCGTCACTTGAAAATAAGCAATTTGGCTACTGATCCGTCACAAAAGTGATGTGACGGCGTCGCATGTAACACCTGACGCCGTCCCCTTGTGTTTCAGCAGCTTGAGTGTCTCGATTCTTGACTTTGGCCATTTTCTTCGTATATCCGCGCCTTTTCGTCCAAATAAGTGCCATTCTAGTAATTTGCCTTCAAGAGACCTAAAAAGTGAAAAGGAACGATATTAAGTAATAACGGATACAAAAGTGATCAAATAAGGGCTTAAACGACCCCTCAAAAAGGTACATTTTAAAACCTTATCAGCAGAGGTGCCCCTAACCCTATTTCTTCCACTATAAATAGGTTAGGCGGGCAAAGGATTATGGTAAGCTCATTCAACACTCATCTCTTTACTTACACACACTTATAAAACCATAACTCATACTTACTCTCATGCCGGAGGTGGTTCGCAGGGTCCAACCCCTGCGTAATCACTTAACGTAGTGTCTTCGTATTTCTTATTCTCAGGTGAAAGACAATCTTGGCTGGAACATACACCCCTCATACCTTTGATCATCATCGAATCCTGGTAGTACAATTTATTGTACAATCGGTCCGTGTCAAGGGTATTAATGAAGAATGCCTAGAAGTCAAGTCAAGTGGCATTAGTGAAAGATGTCAAGGGTGTATAATCGATGAGGTGCATCGATGTACAAATAGAGATAGGTTGTATCCAAGGATATTGATATCCTTGTTGATGTTGTAATAAGGAGTGGGTCTCTTTTAGGATAGGTGTTGTGTAGTGTTGGGTAGTAGTTCCTCCATTGTAATGGAACTCGGTATCTAGCCTAGTACAGGATAAAGGGTAGGCAACGTTGTGATAGGTGTGGTTCTACCATGAGGAAGAACCCAGTGTCTAGCCTAGTACCGGAAAAAGAGTAGGCGACGTTGTGAAGGCTTCTTCGCCATAAAGAGTTGGTGTCGTGTAGTGTTTACGAACTCTCGAGTAGGTGACTCGGGGAGTGGAGTAGGGTAAGGAAGGTGTCCTTGTAGCCGAACCACTATAAACATTGGTGTCGTGGTTTTGTGTTTCTTACTCTTCTCTTTACATTACACATTTTCATATCTATCTATGAACATCCAACATACACATCCAAATAGATTGACATAAGTCGATCTAAATATTTTAAAACGAAGTTTTAATTGGTAAAACTATTCAACCCCCCCCCCTTTCTAGTTTTCCACAATTGGCATCAGAGTTTCGTTACCAAGTTTCTTAGAGTAAGTTGTACTTTAAAAACTTGATACGATCCGTGTATGTTTGAAAACTACAAAGAAGGAAATCTTTTAAAACAAATTGTTTCTTTCGTGTTGGATATTGATAGATTACTCTAACATTTTCTCTTCAAGAAATATTCATTCTAGGATCTCTCCAAAGTCCTCATGAAGTCAACCTTTAAGGAAGAATCTAAAAGTAATCGCAACCTACTTATTCTAAGTACAAACGATTACTTTAAAAGCTCATGAAGTATTTTCAGCTTTATGGTCTCCATAAAACATATCAAGAGCATAGAGGTATGTTTACTTATCATTAGCTAGTTTACATCTACATGAATATGTTGATATCAATTTTGTTCTTACATTAATAATTGCTAGTCTCTAAAAAGTCTCTTTTCCTACTTTCCCAACTTACTCATCATCGGGAATAGTATTCCTTCTTGATTCGTCAAACTAACGTCGTCGTCACAAATAGATCCTTGATAATTAACTTATCAAATCCCGTTGACCAAACGTCTTTTCAATTAGAAACCTCAAAACTATTTTTGTTCCATAAGCTAGTTCATAACTTATTTCAAAAATAACGCTAAACACCCTTTTTCTGTCCACAGTAGCCGGATCCCTCTAGTTGTACTAGCCGGATCCCTAATACTAGGGATCCGAGGGAACCGTGTGACCGAAAACAGCTATACGCCTTTCAAAATCAATTCTGCTCTTTTTCCCTCTTCTCACAAAACACAAAAAATGACCCCAAGTGTTGTTTTCATCTCCATAGGACTCCATATCCTCAAGCATCCTTCTCTAGAACACCATTGTAAGTAATTACACTAATATGTTATAATGTTCATCATCTTCATCCTAGGGTTTATGGTTTTTTAATTTTTCTTAATCAATTGAAAAAATTAGGTTTTGCAAAATTGATCACTAGAAAAGGTTTTCACATAACTAAGATTACATTGTGCTTACAACATTGTTAATACAAATCAAAACCATAAACCTATCTCAATAAATTTTACCTAATTGGAATTTTTAGTTTTCCTAGGACCAACCATGACTAAAGCCACCCAACAAGACCACCATGATACCGTCCACTACCTCACCAAATACTATCGAAAAGAGGGGTTGTCAAAAACCGATCGCAAAGTCTTCAAAAGAATTGAAAAACGACTTATCCATGAAGGTCGTGTGGTCAAGGAATGTTTCCTTGAAAATACCGACATTCGTCAAGTCTTCTCGGCAATCAACTTTGATTGTCTTCTTGATATTAATGAACAAATTTGTTCGGTTTTCATCTTTGAGTTCTACAAAAGCGTTAGGATCATTCGAAATAGTGATGATAGCATTTCAATCGCTTTTATCATCAATAAACAAAACTTCACTCTACCCCTCAACACATTTGCTCAAATCCTTCGCATTTCTTGTGAAGGAATTTGTATGTACTCCCAAGGTTGGGCAATATCTACTCAATCCTTTGCACTTGATTCCAAAGCACTTTATCATGCTCCTCTTGATGATCCCGCAATTGTTCGAGACACCATTTTCCAAATTAGAGCTGACCAATCTCGCTTCAACCGCAACAAAGAGCTCATTAACGGTGATCCCTTTCAAATGGAACTTTTCGAAATGCATTCCATCTATAGAAAATGGGAAGAAATTCTTAGGGAAAATGTCATTAGTTTGGTCGGAAACAAAGACCATCCAAATGCATTTCTTTTCCAAATGATTTATTGCCTCGTTCACCAAAGGCCATTTAATCTCGCCTATTACATGGTGAAGAGAATGGCGGGGTATTCATAGTTGCCAACATGCTACTTCCCTATGGTATGCTCCTAACACGACTCTGTGAGTATGTTAGTGCAATGCAACCATCTCCAATCAATGATGATCATTTCCTCTCCGATCACGTCATGGTACCACTTACCAAACAACCCTCTAAACGGTTCATGGTCAATGGAAGAAAACCTAAGGCTATCTCGGACTCCTCGGACAAAGAAGAAGTAAATGTCAACCCCGAAGCCAACGTCGACTTGGACCCCATTACCTACTTTCAACAACTTCCAACTCTTCCAAACGAGACCGCGGAATTCAAACAATTGAAGGGTATGATCGAATGTCTAACTAACTACGTTGTGAAGTCGGGAAAGAGGAAGAGAAAGGATTGACAAAAGAGACATTAGGATTATGTTTGGTTTTAGACATTTTGTTTACCTATTTACAATGAATGCTTATGTTTGGTAGTACTTTAGTTTGTTAGTTTGGATATTCTCATCACTATTCTTATTTATGATATGGTTTATGAGTTATTTTGCTTGTTTTGCTGTTCTTTAGAATTGAGATCAATAAGAATTAGCATACATAGTATTGTGCAAAATCTGCATTCCTTTATGTGGTGCTTCTGATTTGCAGTTGCCGGATCCTAAGAAATGTACTAGACGGATCCCTCCTTTGAGGGAACCGTGGGATCCGTGATGACATATGAGCTATGCTGAATCCCACGCATCAAAACAGCTCACTAGATCACTTCACACTAGATAAACATAAGGCTTTAGGACCACTTAAGTCTTATTCAAGCTTAGAAAGCTTCACACTCACCCATAGCTCATTTAGGATCACACTCAAAATGCCTTTTAATTTGTCATATCACCAAAACTCAACATCCTTCCGCTCTTACACTCACACATCATCTATCATATGTCAACACAGCTAGTTTTATAAATTTCTCAATTTTAACAAATTGATTTTAGGCGTCTCTACCTCAAAATGGGTCAAAAACTAGTTTTTCAATTTTTATAATTATTAAAGATTTTTCAAATTTTATCCCAAGTTTACATCTGATCTCTAGGATCATTTAACATGACTTGACACCTTTTAAATTCCTAGTGTCATCCTTGATCATCCATTTGTGATCACAAAGTCGCATTTTCCTTCCATAAAAGGCAATCATTGGCTACCACCACTCATTTTCCTTGATCATTTAAGGCACACCTCATTTAAAACACTTAAGAATACTAAGACACTCAAGATGTATAGCTATTAGATTGTACCAACATCATTTTCTTCTTTAATTAACTCCTGATAGCCGGATCCCTAGGATTAGCCTAGACGGATCCCTCATAGGTGGGAACCGTGGGAACCGGCTGGCAGATTCATGCTAACTCTAGCTAAAACAATCATTTCAAGCTCATCTTCTAGACCAGTACAACTCTGAAGTTGACTCTTGTGTATGCTAATCATCACATTCCAAAGGATCTTAATGGCTTAAGTTTTGAATGCACTTTCCAAATCATTTTCTTTATAAACCACCTTGTTATTACTCCTAAAGTCATCATCTACATCCTCATTCCCAGCACTTAGAAACTTTTACAAACCTCTTTTAATCATCTCATGAGGAAAGCTCCTAGTGGTAACTCATCCACCAAAGAACCACCCAAGAAAATTGCTCGTGTTGTATACGAAATTTCCTCAACCAAATCATCTCCTGTTAGATCCACATATGGTAGAATCACCCCTCCACCTATCAAACTAATCCCCAAAAGGATTGTTCCCACAAAACTACCAATGCCAAACACCACCATATCATCTAAACCAAACAACTCCATTGCCACTAAACCATCACCCTTGGTGCCTAGAGCCCTATCATTCACCACCCCACTCTCATCGCCACACCTCTACAATCTAGAGGATTTACCTCCTAGGCCATCCCATCCTTCACTACTTCCAACATTCTCCTCTTTAGGAGGAATAGTGGAACAAAATCAAGGTGTTGAGTCAACACTAGCTCCGGCCTCTTTTTCTCCGTCACCCTCAAATAATCCCTTTTGGATTATGAGAAATCATCAAATTCAACCACCCAACCACATGGAAGTTGACACCTCTCTACCACCACCATCATTCTTAGTTGAGCCATCTTCAAATGCCCCTCCGTCAATTCCTCCTTCTTTTGAGGCCCCTCAACCCTCTTCACTTGATCCTTCACATCAAGCCATTTCCTTTCTTCCGTTACCACTACCGAGTCATGACAAAGATTGTTATCATTGTCAACATGTTGAAAGTTTGATACATGAAGTACGTGAAGATCAACGTTTCATGTTTTATCACCTCCTCGAACGTTTTGACGAGATCAAACCTAAACAAACTTGAGATAGAGGATTCAAGTGGTGTCCCAGTATCAAGAGCGACATAGATAGTCTAGTAATCCAACGTCATGTATTGTTTATTTTCTTAGTTTTTAGAGTCATGTACATCATATCTCTATAGTTATTAAATGAAATTACATGATATTGATAACATCAAATTATCCTGAATATTAAGTGTCAATTTCCCCCGATAATGCTTGTAATTTATATCATTTATATGGATTTATGCTTGTTTTCCATTATAATACAATTTCAGGTAAATTACGAGCATTGGAGCTTAAGAGACGCGGAATTGGAGAATTATCAATGATTTATCATAGTATGCTCACTTTAAAGAAGTTACGGCGTAACTCATCTCTCACAGTACGCCGTAACTAAAGCTTGACTCAGAAAGTCAACTCATCGTAAGATTAGTAACTCTCCCAAAAGATTACGAGCAGTAACTATATTAGGTCAAATGAGGATCCACGCCGCTGATAACTACGCCGTAACTCGTGCATAAACTATGGCGTAAACAAGAATTATTGAAGATACGGCGTAACTACTTCTAAGGTTACGTCGTAACCAGCAGATCTAGTGCAATTTACGAGGAAATAGAGGATTACGGCATAACTATTTTATTAGTTACGCCGTAACCCAGATCTGGCCTATAAATACCCCACGATTTCCAGCATTTCAAATCATCCTATTTCACACAACACAACAAAAGAACGTAGGAAGAAGCCAAAGACAGGTCTAGATCTGCACTCACACATCATCTATCACATGTCAACACAGCTAGTTTTATAAATTTCTCAAATTTAACAAATTGATTTTAGGCATCTCTACTTCAAAATGGGTCAAAAACTAGTTTTTCAATTTTTATAATTATTAAAGATTTTTCAAATTTTATCCCAAGTTCACATCTGATCTCTAGGATCATTTAACATGACTTGACACCTTCTAAATTCCTAGTGTCATCCTTGATCATCCATTGGTGATCATAAAGTTCCATTTTCCTTCCATAAAAGGCAATCATTGGCTACCACCACTCATTTTCCTTGATCATTTAAGGCACACCTCATTTAAAACACTTAAGAATACTAAGACACTCAAGATGTATAGGTATTAGATTGTACCAACATCATTTTCTTATTTCCTTAACTCCTGATAGCCGGATCCCTAGGAGTAGCCTAGACGGATCCCTCATAGGAGGGAACCGTGGGAACCGGTGGCAGTCATGCTAACTCTAGCCAAAACAATCATTTCAAGCTCATCTTGCTAACTTGAACACTCCATCTCATCTAAATTAAGTCCCTAGATCAGTACAACTCTGAAGTTGACTCTCGTGCATGCTAATCATCACATTCCAAAGGATCTTAGTGCCTTAAGTCTTGAATGCACTTGCCAAATCCTTTTCTTTATAAACCACCTTGTTAAGACTCCTAAAGTCATCATCTACATCCTCATTCCCAGCACTTAGAAACTTTTACAAACCTCTTTTAATCATCTCATCATGAGGAAAGCTCCTAGTGGTAACTCATCCACCAAAGAACCACCCAAGAAAATTTCTCGTATTGTACACGAAATTTCCTCTACCAAATCATCTCCTGTTAAATCCACAAATGGTAGGATCTCCCCTCCACCTATCAAACCAATCCCAAAAAGGATTGTTCCCACAAAACTACCAATGCCAAACACCACCATACCTCCTAAACCAAACAACCCCATTTCCACTAACCATCACCTTTGGTGCCTAGAGCCATTTCACCACCCACTCTCATCACCCCACCAATCTAGAGGATTTACCTCCTAGGCCATCCCATCCTCCACCACTTCCAACATTCTCCTCTTTAGGAGGAATAGTGGAACAAAATCAAGGTGTTGAGTCAAAACTAGCTCCGGCCTCTTTTTCTCCGTCACCCTCAAATAATCCCTTTTGGATTATGAGAAATCATCAGTCAACCACCCGACCACATGGAAATTGACACCTCTCTACCGCCACCATCATTCTTAGTTGAGCCATCTTCAAATGCGCCTCCGCCAATTCCTCCTTCTTTTGAGGCCCCTCAACCCTCTTCATTTGATCCTTCACATCAAGCCATTTCCTTTCTTCCATTACCACTACCGAGTCATGACAAAGATTGTTATCATTGTCAACATGTTGAAATTTTGATACATGAAGTACTTGAAGATCAACGTTTCATGTTTTATCACCTCCTCGAACGTTTCGATGAGATCAAACCTAAACAAACTTGAGCTAGAGGATTCAAGTGGTGTCCTAGTATCAAGATCGGCTTAGATAGTCTAGTAATCCAACGTCATGTATTGTTTATTTTCATAGTTTTTAGAGTCATGTACATCATATCTCTAGTTTTATTAAATGAAATTACATGATATTGATAACATCAAATTATCCTGAATATTAAGTGTCAATTTCCCCCGATAATGCTTGTAATTTATATCATTTATTTGGATTTATGCTTGTTTTCCATTATATTACACTTTCAGGTAAATTACGAGCATTGGAGCTTAAGAGACGAGTGGAGAATTATCAAAGATTTATCATAGTATGCTCACTTTAAAGAAGTTATGGTAACTCATCTCATATTACGCCGTAACTAAAGCGTGACTCGAGAAAGCCAACTCATGAAGATTACGCGTAACTCTCCCAAAAGATTGACGTAACTATATTAGGTCAAATGAGGATCCGATACGATAAATAAATTCGCTCGTGCATAAACTACGGTAGCAATTATTGAAGATACGTAGCTACTTCTAAGGTTACGCATAACCAGCAGAATCTAGTGCAATTTACAAAGAAATAGAGGATTACGGTAAAACTATTTTATTAGTTACGCCGTAACCCAGATCAACCCTATAAATACCCCGATTTCCACATTTCAAATCATCCCACACACAACACAACAAAAGCACGTGGAAGAAGCCAAAGGCAGGTCTAGAGGACATCGGAGCTATCTCCAAGGGAAAAATCACTCCCCTACGATAAGCATTAGCATTTTATCTTTTTTTACTTTCGATTCATGTATTTCGTAACATTAAACATTGAATTAATTTGTATGGTTAATATGAGCGGCTAAGCACCTCTTGGTGCTTGCCTAGTTATGATTCCTTAATTGTTTTGTTTTGCGTTTATTTTACTTCGTATAATTATTTCTAAGTGTATGCATGCATAGTAGCTACCCTTGTTTCGGTAGTTTTGAATGGCGGTAGAGGCTAGTTGCTTAGAGATATGACCAAGCTGAAGCTAAGTGAGTGGACTGAAAGCTTGAAGGGTAAGATATGACCAATTGATGACCCTTTCTACTTATGCGATTTGACCAACTGATCACCTACTGTTTGGATGAACTTAAGAATTAGGGGTGAGTGTTTAAGTTGCTAACTTGCAGGGCACTCACTATTATTAGTCTAGCATGTAGCGGTACTTAATGACTCGGCAGGGGACCCGGAATAAGCTGAACTTATGAGGGGACACGACTTCTCCATGGTGGCATCTTTGCTGATAGGTTAGGGCGAATTGACCAAATGCTTTCTCTCGACTTTGACCCCACCTGAAGTAATTGGAAGTAATTAGACATAGACATTACTAGCTGAGATGAATAACTAGGTTAGCACCACTCTCTTTTATTGATCACAACATTTGACTTTAATCTGCTTTAGTAGTTAATTAATTCCTTATCATAATCATATTAAAATCTGTGACACCTAGACTTAGTAATAATCCAACACACATAGCTCTTGGGACGACCTCGGTTTTACCGAATACTACACTACACCCGACCGGGTACACTGCCCGTTATTGCATTAGGGTAGACCATAGGTATATGAGACATATAAATATTAAAACACAGTCGATGAAACACGCATCAAGTTTTGGCGCCATTTCTGGGGAGTTATATTAGGATTGCTATTAAGTCTTTCATTTTTGTTTTGTCTTAAAATTTCTCAAATTCTCACGATCACTATTCAAGATTTCAGGAACCATGGAAGTTGTCAACATTGATGACCTCACTTTTGAGGAATATTTGGCATTGACAAGAGCAGAACAAGGGCCGGTCTTGTAAGACCGGCAATTGGAGCTGATGTCCGTTTCAAAATTAAAGACCAATTTATGAGGGAGCTTCGTCTAACCGCTTTAGAACTTGAGGGGCGAGCGCGTGTATGAGCACGTTGAAAATGTCCTATACATCGCAAGCATTTTCAACATTCCGGGTGTGTCACATGACTCTGTTATTCTAAGGGTATTCCCTATGACTCTCTTGGGGAAGATGGATTGAAAGATTGCCCGCCAGGGCAATTAATACTTGGGCTCTACTTAAGAAGCACTTCATTCAGAGGTATTGTCCTCCGTCGAAAATTTCTAACCACACTTTGGAGATCCATAATTTCAATAAAAAAGGCGATGAAACGTTGTATCAGGCACGGGATAGATACGATCTCGCCTACAAATGTCCTACACATGATCACGAACAACCAGCAAAAGGTCACATCTTACGCAAAGGAATCAGCGTGACTACAAAGGCAGATCTTTGGACTATCAGGACCAATTCAAACATGACTCCTACCATTGCAATTGAAGCCATTCAAAAAATGGCTGATCATTCTCAAAAATGGCATGATGGAGGAAGCAAAAGAAACCAAGGCGGAAGTTTTGACGGAATTGCAGCCATCGCTAGCAAAATTGAAAATCTAAGTCGAGATATGCTAAAAGTCAGAGAAATCGTTCATGCCATCCAAGTGGGTTGTGAAAGCCGTGGGGGAGGACATCTCACCAAGAATTTTCCTCACGTTAACGAAGAAAGCAAAATCGAAGAAGCTAAATATGGAGAAAATATACCGTTTTACGGAGATAACCGAAATAATAATGGGTATCGTGGAAATTACAATCGCGGGCCTTATGGAGAAAACAGGCCGAACCTTGAAGAGACCATAAACAAGTTCCTGGAAAGTTCAGCCCAGAAGCAAAAAGAACAAGATAAATGGCTCAGGGATTTCCAGGAAAACACAAATAAGAATCTCTCCAGGCACGACGAAACCCTAAAAAACCTTAAAACCATGGTAGAAAAGCTCAATGCCGAGATAGAGGTGAGTAACGTTGAGCTGGAGAAGACCAAACCTATGGTAGTGTGCAATGTTGTTTTTTGTTAGGAATTAGAAATTCCAGGTATTAAAGAGTCGGTCACCTCAAGTATATGTAATCGTTAGAAAGCTCGTAGTCGTAGTTATTTTAAGTTAAGTAGTATTTAGTTAAGTAACACCGTGGAGGGGCCGGACGGGTCTTT
>OU343222.1:104713706-104895623 GCA_910596185.1 Chrysanthemum makinoi | reverse complement strand
ATTGAGATGGATGAGATGAGGAGTTTGATTGATAGTTTGGTTATCTTGAGTTCGTGATCTTGGGATAGGACGGTGAACCACCATGAGGTGCCTTATGTAGACTTTGTCATTGTAGTTTTGACCATTAGTATCCTAGTCCGCGAGGGTGTGTAGCGTAGTTTAGAGCTTGTTGTATTTTGGTTGTTGTACAAACAAATTATCAAGTATTGACTCTACTATTATGAATGGTTATTATTATCTATGATATGTCGGTCCATGTAGTAGAAATTTTCATGTATATTATTCCGCGTGTGTTGTGATTATATTGTGATATTTGGTTATTGTTCGTTGTGATTCCATTTATCTTTATGCATTATGTGGTTGTGGATATATTTGTATGATGGTTGTTTCTTAACTACGAGTTCTCGCGATTGTTTCATATTGTGATTTTGAAGAGTTATAGCATAGAAGAAAGCTCACAGGTTGAGATGACTCAAGCCGCTATTTGTAAGTTGTTAACCATAGCTTTGCATTGCTAATATCTTAAGAGTCGAGCGAGAAGCATTAATTCTGCTTGCTTGGCTTGGCGAGAATTTCTTCTTTGACGCCGATTTTACTTCTTTGCTACTCTTTGGTAATGTCGGGAGGATGCAGGGGTTAAGAAATGCTTTCATTACAAAGATTTTCAAAAATTAGGAACCCACTGGTTTGTTGGGTGGGGAGCAACAATGGTTGGATGGTTTGAAAAGTTGAGTGGGTGTTTTGCTTTATGCTATCCGGATGCGAGAAAGTTAAGTTTGCTACGAGCACTTTGCTCGATGGAGCGTTGTCATGGTGGAATTCATACGCTCAACCAATTGGTATGGAGAATGCTTTTAAGCTTACTTGGGAGGAATTTAAGAACTTGGTGACTAAGAAGTTTTGTCCTCGGACAGAAATCAAGAAGTTAGAGACGGAGTTCTACGAATTGGTCACTATTGGTTATGACATTGATACGTACATTAGGAGATTTGGGGAACCAACGCGTTATGCCCATCAATGGTATCGATAATGAAAAATTACAGAGCTTTTATTGGAGGACTTCAGAAGTGATTCAAGGAGATGTGACATCGCTTCGATCCAAGAAACTATAGGAAGCCATTCGAGTTACTCGAGAATTGATGGCTCAAGTGGTGACGAAGCAAGGTACACCACTACCAACCGAAGCAACAACAACCAAACCACAGTTTCAACAACAGCAACCGGTAGCTACCAACCACATGCAAGCTTTTGTGGGACACCTAGGTAGGAATGCTACTCAACAACCGCCCGAAGGCAAGAAGTTGCTAAGGTTTATGCCGCAGTCAAAAGAAGGAAAAAGGATATTCGGGGTTTTGCCGAAAATGTAACAAGTGTTTGAGTCACCACAATCCGGGTCGATGTCCTGATCCATGTGAGAAGTGCAAGAAAGTTGGTCACCGTACTAGGGATTGCAATGCACCACCAGTTACATGTTTTGGTTCTTTGGAATTGGACACTACAAGAGGGATTGCAAGAAAGAAAGAATCAAACAAATCCGAATCAAGAAGGTTGTACGAGGAAGGGTTTACGCTTCATGGGAGTATGGAGAAGATAGGGAGGACCCGAATGTCATCGCGTGCGTTTCTTCTCAATAATCGTTACCGAGTTTTATGATTCGGTCTTAGATAAAAGTTTTGTGTCCAATGCATTTGTACCTTTGCTCAACATTAAACCAACTACATTAGACATATCATACATTTGAATTAGCTAATGGTAGCGTAGTTTGCACCAACACCATTGTTCGCGGTTGCACATTCAATTTTCTTAATCATCCCTTCAACATAGACCTCATGCAGTAGATCTTGGTAGTTTTGATGTCGTCATCGGCATGAATTGGTTATCTAAGCATCGTCTGAAGATCATTGTGATAGAAAGTTGTTCATCTTCCCTATAACGGTGAAACTTTGATTATTCGTGGGGAACGAAGTGGAACCAGACTTAGTATCATATCGTGCATCAAAGCGGAGAAGTACATTAAGAAAGGTTGTCTTGCTTTCTTAGCTCATGTAACAGAAAAATTAGGAGCGACTTGAAGATGTTCCTATTGTTCGTGAATTTTAGAAGTATTTCAGAGGATTTACGGGACTTCCACCCACCGACAAGTAGAATTTCAAATTGACTTAGTGCCCGGAGCTGCACCGATTGCGCGAGAACCGTATCGTCTAGCACCATCCGAAATGCAAGAGTTGTCTAATCAATTGCAGAGCTTTTAGAGCAAAGGATTCATTAGGCCGAGTTCTTCGCCTTGGAACACCGGTTTTGTTTGTGAAGAAGAAGGATGGATCCTTCCGAATGTGCATAGATTATAGAGAATTGAACAAGTTAACGATGAAGAATCGTTACCCAGCTCCCCGAATTGATGACTTGTTCGATCAGTTGCAAGGTTCTATATTTACTCCAAGATTGATCTTCGTCGGGTTATCATCGGCTTGAGTTCGGAAGAGGATATTCAGAAGGCGTTTAGAACACGTTATTACGGTCATTCTGAGTTTCAAGTGATGCCGTTTGGATTGACTAATGCACCGGCGGTATTCATGGATCTCATGAATAGAGTTTGTGTTAGATATTTGGACAAGTTTGTTATTGTGTTCATGGACGACATCTTGATCTACTCCAAGAGCAAAGAAGAGCACGAAGAGCATTTAAGGACGATCTTAAGGCTACTCAAGAATGAGAATTGTGCCAAATTTTCGGTGTTTTTGGAAGTGCAATTTTTCTGGTATGTTGGTAGTCAACTACAAGTTGATCCAGCAAGATTGAAGCCGTGAAAGATTGGCTACTCAGCGAATCCTAAAATTCGACAATTTCTAGGACTAGCCGGGTATTACCGAAGGTTCATCGAAGGTTTTTAGAAGATAGCGAGACCTTTGACCAAGTTGACAGAAAACAAGAATACGAGTGGAAAGAAACAAGAAACTGCTTCGATTGTTGAAGCAAAAGCTTTCTGCGAGTTGCCCGATTTTTGGCACTACGAAGGCATTGAGAACTTTGTTGTATATTCGCGCCGCATAAAGGACTAGGGGCTGTTTTAATGCAAAACGAAAGGTGATGCGTATGCTTCGACAACTTAAGACTCATGAAAAGAACTACACAACTCATGATCTCGAGTTAGGAGCCGTAGTTTTTGCGCTCCAGATTTGGAGACACTACCTCTATGGTACAAAGTGCACAGTGTTTACCGACCACAAGAGTTTGCAATATATTCTTGATCCAAAGGAGCTTAATATGAGGCAACGTCGTTGGTTGGAGTTACTCAGCGACTATGATTGTGAAATCAAGTATCACCCGGTAAAAGCCAATGTTGTGATGCTCTTAGTCGGAAAGAGAGGCCTAAACCTTTAAGAGTTCGATCATTGGGAATGACGATTATTTCTCCTTTACCGTCGAAAATTCATGAAGCACAAGTCGAGGCACTTAAGGAGGAGAATCGACCAAGTGAAAAGCTTTATGGTATGCGAAAGAAATGGTTTTGTAAAGAGAAGCGATGGAGTTACTATGTTTCAAGGATAGAATGTGGGTTCCATTGCATGGCGGAATACGAGAATTGATTATGCATGAGTCGCATAAGTCAAAGTATTCTATTCATCCAGGATCGGATAAGATGTATCAAGATCTTAGGAAGCTTTATTGGTGGCCGAACATGAAAGCGGAGATTGCAGCGTCACGTTAGCAAATGTCTTACGTGCTAGGTGAAAGTCGAATACCGAAGCCCTCGGGTTTACTCCAACAACCAGAAATTCCTCAATGGAAATGGGAACGCATTACGATGGACTTTGTTATGAAACTTCCTAAGACATCGGGAGGTTACGATGCTATTTGGGTAATTGTTGATCGCACCAAGTATTTCATTTCATACCGATTAGAGACTTATTCCATGGAGCAACTCACTAGACTTTATGTCAAGGAAATAGTCTCGAGGCACGGAGTACCAATTTCTATCATTCCAAGCCAGGATAGTCGATTCACTTCAAACTTTTGGAATTCATTGCAAGATTCATTGAACCAATTAGAGATGAGCACAATTATCACCCACAAACCGCGGGTCAAAGTGAAAGGACCATTCAAACATTAGAAGACATGCTTAGAGCATGTGTCATTGATTTTGGAAATGGTTGGGCTAACCATTTGCCATTGATAAATTCGTACAACAATAGTTATCACACCAATTATAAAGATGGCACCATTCGAGGCTTGTATGGTCGTAAGTGCCGCTTCATTTGTTGGGCAAGTAGGACGGCAGCCTTGACTTGAAATGGTCACGGAAACCAGAGAAGATTGTTCAAATTCGTGATAGACTTAGAACCGCAAAAGTCGACGAGAAAAGTTATCCGGATGTTAGACGCAAGGATTTGGAATTTCAAGAAGGTGACAAAGTTATGTTGAAAGTATCGCCTTGAAGGCGAAGTACGTTTTGGAAAGCGTGGAAAGTTAAACCCGAGATACATAGGACCGTTCAAGATTTTGAGCCGAGTTGGTCCGTAGCTTATCGCCTTGATCTTCCACGGTAACTTCGGTCATGTGCACAACGTTTCATGTTTCAAACTTGAAGAAGTGTTTTCGGACGAATCGCTCGTTATTCCATTGGCCGTTCGACTTGACGACAAACTCCATTTTGTAGAAGAACCTGTAGAAATCATGGACCATGAGGTCAAGCAGGTTGAACAGTGAATTCCTATCGTCCAAGGTTATTTGGAATTCTCGACGAGGTCCCGAGTTTACTTGGGAACGGGAAGACCGATCTGACGCAAAGTATCCATATCTTTTAGCCGACAGATTAGACCTAACAACGATTGAATTCGGGGGTGAATTCCTTTTTGATGGGAATGTGACAATCCGTACTTCGAGGTCATTTCTCGACCGTTCATTGTTTCATTATTTCAACATTTATAGTAAACTTGGTTTACTTGTTTCAAATTCGCGTAACCTTGGAGTTTTAGCGGCGAATTCATGATCATGACATCACGTACATTTCATATGGACTATGATGTCTATTTCATGGACATCATGTGCATATCATTCATTCATTCACGACATTTCATTTCACCTTCAGCCATTTTATGTTTAAAATCTTTATCGCGTGAGTTTATTTTCAACATTTAATCTAGTTACTTTCAAAAATGATCTCGAGGTATTTTTAAACTTACATTTAGTTTATAAAAACTATATTTTTAGTTTTCCTAGTGTTTCACATTTATTTGGTATTTTAATCGTTAACGTTTAATTATTACGTCGTTTTCTTAAAAATTTTACGATAATTATTTTATCACCAGATTTTCACGAGGAAAGTATTTTTACAATTTTTATCAACTCATTACATTGTATTTTGATCTAATAAAAACTTTCATTTACTCACAACTTAACTTTACTATACTTATACATTTTATCAAAAGTCCACCTTCAAATATCTACACAAATTACACAAGCTACAGTAAAAAAAAAATATTATGTTGAGACAACCTCCCCAAAACCGAGCCATAGGGAGGGAGTCTTGAGCATTAGTATGGCTCTATTACTAAATTGTCTAGCTAATAATTTTTGATACAAAAGTCCTACTAACTCAAAGTTTACTTCTTACAACTCATTTATCAAAGGTTAATAAAAAATCTTTCTCTCCTCTTTTTCTCATCAAGACCGGCCAAGCTAGAAACAAAGGGATCAAGAAAATTTTCTTCAAGATTCTAGTGTGTTTTAACAATCTAGTTGATACTCTTTCTAAGATTTTGAAATAATCTAAGTATTTAGTAACCTTTGTTCTTATCACCTCTTCACTTGCACTAGTAAGCATACTCTCATCATTTTTAAGTTTCCTTGTCATTTTCATATGTTTCTTATCATTTTGGAGCTTTTGCATGTTATGTAGTTTATACCATTTCTTTCTTGATTTTAAGGTTTTATATACTTAACGTCATCCTATAATTATTCCCATTGTTATTCTTTGGTCTTGATGGTGATTAGGAACCCATGACAACCTAAGAAGGTGTATGGTAGGATTAGATTAGTTTTGGAGTTGATTTGAAGGGATTAGAATAGGTTTTGTCCGAGAAAACTATTTTTAAGTCTATATTTTACGTTCTGTCCTTAAAACGAATTTCTGGAAAAACCAACAGTTGGTACGACTTTTTGGTCTTGAGATTTAGAAAATATACTTTAAAACGAATCATTGGCTTTTGAACGGATAAAACGGACTTATAACGAAGAAGTTATGGATTTTACAAGTTTGACGACGGAAAATATTATTTCTAAAAATTTCAGCAACATGTTTCATTTTGTCGAGTCAAAAGCGAGCCTTAAGCTTCACAAATTATTTCGACTTCTCAAAAATATATTAGTTTACTTTGATCGACTAAGGACATATAAAACGTGAAAACGGATTTGAAACGACAAAGATATGCACTTTTTCTTAAACTTGCCGTAACTAATTTTCTGCACACAATTAGCCAAAACCACCAACTTTAACCCTTAATATCTTTATGATCGAGACCTTTTGGACGAAAACTCCTGAACTAAAACTTTTAGATATGGATACAAACTTTCCAAAACCGTCGATTTCGTTCTCTAACGATCAAGCGTGCACTGTTTTAACGACCACTTTTCGGAGCCATTTTGGTAATTTCATGATTTTTCCGCCGACATTGTTTTGCGACGAAAAGTGGTAATTTCTCTAAAAATCATTATAAAACCATGGTAGGATGACATTTTGACGTAAAAACATGTAAAGTCATTTTTGATTGGTCAAGACGTCAAAAGAGTATTTTTCGACGACGGTAATATTTTCAAAAACAGTAAATGGTATAAATAACATACGTAGTGCATGCATAACATTACATTGCAATTCATGACATATCATATCATTGATAATAGGTCCCGGTTGACGCATCATTTTAAACCTCAGTGTACTCACTTTTGTTATTTCAGTTTATCCAAGTGAGTTTTCATAGCCCGTTTTACATGCTTTCGATTATTTCAAACCAGGGGAGAATACATGCACTACATTTTTATGCGATACCAAGTATGTTAAATTCATTACATTGCTTAAGTTACCACATATGCCAATTGAAAGTCCCAATTTCTGAACCATGACCGTTAATCATTGAAGCGAGGATGAGTGGATAGATCTATCGAGGGTGACGCCGCCATCCGGGTTGGTGAATCAACCAGGTGAGCGGATGCATTCATTTGATTTCATTTGAGTTGTCAGCAAACACTCGTGGAGGGCATACATTATTGATCGGTCTAGTTTCGGGGTCATGGGCTTAAGGCAATTGTAACATTATTTTTACGTGACTTGATTGTCATGCATGGTTAATACTTGTGTAGTCGTATAAAATGTTTACATAAACCTATGATTTCTCACCAACATTGTTGTTGACGTTTTTAGCAATGTATTTTTAGAATTACGAGGCACGTTCATATGACATGGTTAGGGACCTATATTTTGAGTCGCTGGCGTCGACTTACATTATGTACATATGGTTTATTTCAAAACATCGTTGGGATATATAACATATTTGTATTTCAGAAACTTGTTAAACCTTTTTGGGACCGTGTTGTACTTTGATTATGTTTTTGGGAAATATCCAGAGATGTGTTTTAAAGCGACACTTTAGGTCGTTCAATATAAAAGCGTGATGTGGTGCTATGACTGTTAATACCCCAGGGAATTTCATTAAAATTTACATAGCAATTAATTGGGGTATATGAGAGGTGACCAGACTCTTTAATACACGGAATTTCTAATTCTAACAATCTCCCCTAAGGGAGGTCACCTCAATCATGCACTAAAATTACATTGAATACAAGCAGATATGACATTAACAATTGTTCTTGCATTCTTGATGTAGTCCTTTGTTCCTAAGCTCGTAGTCATTGATTCTTCACATTGCATGTTTGGTTACTTCAAGTGGAGGTCTTTTCCTGATCCACGTGATAATAATTTTGAGCCATCATTTGAGATTATCACCATCAAAAAATCTACGCATCTTTGTGGTGTTGGTATTATGTGATGTTGTGACTTTAGGACCGACATGCTCACATTCGGAATCATGATATCTTCTCATCAGTTAGCGGAAGCATTTGTTGAATCATGATATTGGCGGCGGTAGCGAGAAGCATGGAGTGAAAATATCCGAGTCATTGATGCACTAATCATGATTTCTTTTGAGATGAATGTGTTAAGTGAGCATGCGGCTATGAATTGACCGCTTCATTGAGCATTTTGCAAGCGTCGGGTACCTGCATACAGCGATTAGCAATAAATCGCCGCGAAGTGTCTTTGATCTTGTTGAATTGAGGTACACGGCCCACGGTTCCCGTTGATACAAAATGCTTACTGTGATCGGTATAATTCGAAGAATTTCCTTGTGAGGTTTTGCTTGCTCTAGGCGTTCTCAAACGGAACATCTCAAAGAAGACAACCGAGTGAGTGAACCGGCGAATTTGAGTCCAGCGATTGATGAAAAGATATTTGAAAAACAATGAGTATTGCTCAATAGAAATTGTTTTTGCAATATTACGAAGGTTTTAATGAAAATCAATTATCAATCATAAAACACCTTTTGATTTGAAAAATTAGTACGCGGTCGACATGCTAATGAAAAGAGTTTTAAAGCACAAAGACCGGTTTTTTAAAGGTATCCGTCAATCCATAACTGAACGGGATTGATTCAAAAGATTGAATCACCCCATTGTTTTCGTTCGGTTGTCACATGGTTGATCTATATAATAGATCTCACATGCCACCTACCGGGAGCTTGTTAGATGTTGGCTCCAGAAGGCTTTCCATCTTCATTGTGAGTGTGTAAACACATCACTTTCGGATGTTACGGCAATACCACAAGGATAATCGTAGGACTCAAGATATAATCTCTCTTTCCATTGTGTGAAGCAGAGTCTTCATTGAAAGTGTCCTAATGAGATTTATTGATGATCTCGTGGCTCTAGACTCAATTTGTGCATATTTGGATCCAATATCGGAGACTAGGGAGGGTCTCCTTCTTCAATATCAACAATCTCTAAGAGAAAGTCGATAGATAATGTCGGTTCCCGTGAGAATGAAACAAGTCCTTTTAAGAGGAACTTGAGTGGTTTGGAAAGTTGAAGTGCGGTCGTCACTTTGGGTCCATGACGTCTTGTCTTCAATACCGATGTTACCATCAGTAGCATATGAATTGAACCGGTTTTACGCCTAAGGTTGAATAAATGGAGGGCTATTTGTTTTCACCCTTTTCTCATTCAATTCTTTTAAATTCTTCAACCCCTTGATTGCTTACGAGACTTCATAGCTAGAACCTTGTTGGGTTTATTCCATACTAGCTGGTCTCGATCCGCACTCTTCCCATATCTCATTTTTCTCCTTTTATCATCATACCTAAGAACTCTACACTAACTAGTGGATAGTCCCTGGTAGATCCCTCCGGTTCTGGAGGATCATGGGAACAAATACCTAACCTTATCATCCTTATATCACCATACATAAAGTAAAGTTGGTCGGTCTATTTGGTATTGTTCATCCGCCATTGGAACCAATTGAAAACCATTTGAAAATCAATCCAGATACTTGTGATATATTATCAAAGCATTTTGTACCTGAATTGTTTTGATATTTTTAGAACGAGAACTCCCCTCAACATGTGCATCAAGTATTTGAAAATGTTTTGCACACGGAGGCAAGAGGAAAAATTAACTTCTTTGATTACCATTTTCTAAAAGATATCAACATCACTTCCCCAATCGAATCAAGTAGATAAAGCATTTTGGGGAAGGATGAGGTTTTCATGATTTTGCTCCCCTCAATATGTGCTTCTAGGTTTGAAAGGAGTTTTACACATACTAGAGGAACACGCACATTGAGATAAATGATCACGTTTCAAATTATAGATGCTCCCCTCAACATGTGCATGGAAAATTTGAAATCGTTTGTCACTGTGGGAGCAAACATGCTAATCACTTAAGAAACCATTTATCGAATTATCAGTTTAAATCCTATTTAAATCACAACTACTCTCCCGATCACAATTATTAAAACATTTGAGATTTGTGATCTCTGTAGATTTAAATTGATTTTGAAAGCTTTTAAGGAGAATTGTGACTTGTTTATGAAAGCGTTTTAGCGATAAGGATCGATGTTGAGATTTTAAACTCCATTGGTTAAACATGCATGTACATCTTTTGAAAACAATTTAATGCCAAATAACTTTTTAATTTAATTGAAATCATTCTCCCCTCAATCAATGACATAGGTTGTTGATTGAGCGATAGAGATTTTGACAAATAAGTCCCGATGATTATCAAAAATAGAGACCGAGTTATTTTTCAAAGCATTTAGTTTTCAGCAGATAAATGTTATAGAATCCGAGCATGGAATTTGAAAACATGGTAAAACATGGCTCTGTTCTTTCTTTTAAAAGGGTTATTGCACGAAAATGACAATAAACCATTGTTTCTCTTTCTCTCAAAAATATTTTTTTTTTTTTTTTTTAAATTCGAACAACATCTAAAGTCCCGTGTCATTCTTAGAGTGACAGCACAAAGAAATGATATTTTCGGCAGAAAAACATATGACAAAAAGACAATATTTTTGAAGAATTTTTTTTTTTTTTTGAAAGTTTTATATTTTTCTATTTGGTTTTATAGGGTTTTATAATTTTGTATTTTGTTTTTGAATAAATATTTACAAGAGATAGATGAAGAAAGACCTTTACTCCTCGTCTTCCTCACGAAGGCGTTTGAGTGTATCACGGTTGAAGGCTTTTCAAGCCAAGGCGTGGAAGAATAAACTCAAAACGTTCTCTTGGAAGAGCTTTGGTGAAGATGTCCGCTAACCGATATTCAGACCTCACAAAATATAGTTCCACCACACCTTTTTCCACTTGTTCACATGAAATGATGTGAATGTCGATATGCTTTGCTCTTGAGTATTGAACGTTGTTGCATGAGAGAGCAATAGCACTTTATTATCCACGATCTGAGAGGATTTTGTTGAATTCAAAGCCATAGTCATATAATTGAGATCTCATCCATAAGATTTGAGCACAACAAGATGACATGGCTATGTATTCAGCCTCTGTAGAGAAATAGAAGTACTCGTTTGCTTCTTTGAAGACCAGCTCACAAGCTTATCACCCAGCGAGCACCTCGGATGTACTTCGACGTGTATCTTGACAACTGCATGATCGGCATGCATAGGCGTTAGTTACGGTGTCCTTGGGTACCATAGTCCCATATTGATGGTTCCTTGGAGATACCGAAAGACCCGTTTAAGCGCTTCAAGGTGCTTTTTAGTAGGCTTAGCGGTATCTAACACATGCAAACAGCGAACAAGATGTGCGGTCTACTAGGCGTGAGGTACATCGGGATCCAATCATACTACGATATTTCGTTTGGTCAATCATGATCCATGAGTGGTCCTCATCTAGTTTGATTCGATCAATCATGGGGTGTCAACGGTCACATGAATCAAATCCAAATTTCTTTAAAATCTGCATATTTAGATTGATTTATGAAAATGCCTCCGGGACTTTGTGAAATTTGTAATCCCAAGAAAATGACATTTGTCCCATCATTGACATTTGAAACTTAGAACTCATTTCATTAGAAAAATGATCACATTCCATTGGGTCAGTCGAGGCAAAAATAATATCATCAACATAAATTTGAACTTGAGTTAAATGTTTGCACGACTTCTGTGAACAATGTAGGATCAACTGCTCCTTTCTAAATCCGGATGATAGAAGAAACTTTGATTAATATCATACCATGCCTCGGAGCTTGCTTTAAACCGTAAGAGCCTTCTTCAGACGATAAACGTGAGTAGGATGCTCTTGATTCACAAATCCCGGGTGGGCGTGGAAGCGACTTCTTTAAGATCTCCGTTCAGAAATGCCGTCTTTACATCCATCTGATAGACTATCATGTTCTTACTAGCGTTAGCGAAGATTGATTGCCTCGATTGAGCAAAAGATTCTTCAAAGTCTATACCCTCCTCTTGACGATATCCTTTAGCAACTAAACGAGCCTTGTTTTTCAACACATCACCATGCTCATCAAGTTTTACTGTGAAGATCCATTTGAGCTATAATCATCATAGATCACGGAGCGGTACTAACTCCCATACATCAAGTCGATCAAACTCATGAATTTCATCTTGCATGGCATTGAACCACCTGTCTTCATTCATGGCGGTTTTAACATCTTTTGGTTCGATCTTAGAAAGTACGAGTTGAAGAAACACCATAAGGCATCGGTTGCAAGTTGTTTCCGGGTTGATACGGGACGAGAGGGATTTCCAATGATGTTGTCTAATGGATGATCGTGAGTCCATTTTCGAAGGTGTTCATGTGGTAGTTGTTGAGGCGGGAGTAGCGAGTCGATGTCTCAGAAGAAGATGGTTCGATGATGATTCAGGTAGCAAATATGTTTTCAAATGGAGCATCCTCGGGAGTAGCAAAGGGATTAACTTCATCATTGATGCCAGAAACATTTCCATGATGTACATTTGAAGAATGTTGATTTGTTGATGAGGCTGGAGGATGCGGCGGTGCTTCTTGACTTAAAGATATTGAGGCTGAAGGATTGACTTCATTCACAGGAATATGAGCATCCTCTGTTGCAGGAATCATTACCTCATTAGTGTTTGAATCATACAGTTCATCAAACATAGGATCAAACAATTTCTTTACATCATCTTCGGATGGAGGTACATATGGAGTTTCTTGAGTAGAGTTTGGAACAAGAGATGAACCAATGGGACTTCTTTGAAGTGCGGGTCCCGCTGGATTGTCCAGGAGCCATTTGACCGGTCACTCATCAAGCGTAGCGTGAATGGTTTCCATGATATTTGGGTTCTTTTGTTATAGATTCGGTATCCCTTTTTGTTTGGTGCATATCCTACAAATACTCCAATGTCACTTTAGCCCTAAGTTTCCCTAAGTCTTGACCCTCATTAGTTGGATAGCACAATGCACCAAACACACGAAGGCGAGAGAGATTAGGTTTTACATTTGTGGACAAGTTCATATGGAGTTTTTCCATGCGATGTGGATTAGGGAGCGATTTTGTGTATAGCATGCGTTGGCATTACCTCAGCCAGAGAAACATTGGAACCTTTGAGTAAATCAACATTGTTCTAGCGGCTTCAACAAGAGTCGATTTAGATCTTTCAACTACACCGTTCGTTGAGGAGTTCGTGAAATACTTCTTTGATGGTGATTCCAAGCTTTCATAGAATTCATTAAGTTGTTTGTTGACAAACTTCGGTTCCATTGTCGTTCGACAATTACGGCGGTTTTGTTAAGTCGAACCTGCGGTACTTTGATGAGTTTGATGATGATATCAGGAGTTTCATCCTTTGTCCTTAAGAACTTGACCAGGTGAATCTAGAGTAATCATCAACCACAACTAACACATATTTCTTCCCAAAGATATTTTGTACCCTCATTGGTCCACATAAATCCATATGAATCATATGAAGAACTTACGGAGCGAGTTAGTAGGTTTGGGTTTATGGGCATATTTCTTGCTTTTTCCCAATTGACATGTTGAACAAAGATGATCCTTTTCATACTTTAGTCTAGGTAAACCTACAACTAGGTCCTTTCTGGAAAGATCATTGATGGTGCCGAAGTTCAAGTGATTGAGACGACGGTGCCATAACCATGACTTTGTTTTTAAAGCCTTTGATAACAAGCAGATTGGAGAAGCCCTCATCATGTCATCGATAGAGATTGTGTAAAGGTTTGACCGAGTTCCTTTCTTAAAGTTCCTTACCATTAAGATCTCTAACAAAGCGGTATGTTTTCAGAAGGCAACTTCTAGATCGAGTCACGAATTGACCAGCGGAGAGCAGTTATGACCCAACCCTTCCACATAGTAGACTCTCGAGATGACACTATCACCAACAACATAATCTCCATAACCCATAATAGCACCGAAATGATCATTACAAAATCTAGGTCCCGATGAACTTGCTCACGAAGTTCATGAGCGCGACCGGTCTCAGGTCATATGCTTGGAGCGGCTGAGTCCGTTACCACGAGCGATTTGAACGATCTGATTGAACAGAACAAAATGGATAAGCTGGATAATTGGGATCCCCATGCAAGAATGGGTTCCATTTGGTTAATGCAGTATTTGGAACACCCACCAGTCGAAACATCCATATCGGTAGAAGCAATGGAATCATTGGGAATAGATGCAATCTTTGGTGTGCATATTTGACCTATTCAAAGTATGTTTACTTCTTAAGGGAATAGTTCTACGAGTAGGCATCCATTTTCTAGTGGGCATAATCTTAGCAGTGTGAGAACAAAGCTGATTATTCTTATGACCAAAAGGTATCCAATAATAACCTATCTTTATAAAAGTTCTTCCTGTGGGTTTCCACCGTTTTCTAACAATCTTTCGTTTTTGCCTTTTTGCCTTATTTGCACGATTATTAGCATTAGCAATTTTAGCTGGGCATTTGACAGCATTAGACAAAGCATTCACACCATTCATGATTAGCAGCAGAATTCACATGCGGCATTACAAGGTTTGCAAATAGTATCGTGAATTAATTACTGATGCGCCTAAGGCTAATACTAGAATCAACACGATTCGTTTTATTCAACTCAAGCTTAAAGTTCCTAGATTGGTCTTCTACTCTCTTCCCATGCACATTCTTAGCTTGCAAGGTCCTATCATTCCTTGTATTGTCTTGAGACTTTGACACCTTTCGCTTTAAAGTCATTGATTACTCCTGTAGAGGGAATGGGAACATTAGTTGGTTGATCTAATTTTTGAATTCTTGAACTTGATGTGCAAGGATCTGAAGTACTAGAAGGCACATTAGTGTATACTTTAAGAGGCGTGATTTGAGCTTTTGCGGCACACTAAAGTTCACTTTCTTAGCACTAACATATCCGGAATCTGAACTACTTGAAGGCACATTAGTGTTTCCTTTTTTAAGGCTGGGCATAGAACGGATTTCCTGCTTGGCACTAGGCATAGAACAAGGCATCACAGCTTTGCCTTTTTCACCTAAGGTTAAGGATTTTGGGCATGTGGCAATTACACATTCTAGCAACTCTTGAGATCGTTTGGCATGGAGGCAAGCAAACCTAATTTCACTATCAAGAGGTTTATTAATGAAATCCTCTTCGACAATCTCACGGAGACATTCTAGACTATCCTTAAGGTGAGCACAGTATTCATGAAAAGCATGTTCATTATTCCTAAGATGCAGAGGAATATATTTAAGCATCCACAGTGTATTTGCAATCTAAGGGTGACTTTGAGACAACATTCTTATTGAAAACAAGTGGCGGTTTCCCATTTCCGACTTCTTAGATTCTCAATTTCCTTTTGTAAAGACGTTATTTTTTCGTTGTTTTGGTCACGGGTGACTTTCATTGAATCATATAACTCTTTAAAATGTCGTTTAACTTTTTCATTTTCTTCTAGAAAACTCTCGTTTTCCTTTTGTAAGGCATCAACTAAGTTTTGAAGATGAAAAGTTTGAGAATTCTGAGAATCTAAAGAAGGAGGGATTTGGGAGCTTGTCTTATTGTTCGTTTGACCCTTTAATTGAGAGATTTGGGCTTTCAACTTTCCGATCGCGTTGCCTTGAGCTTGAATCTGTTCATCACGTTTGTTAATTTGAAAAACTGCATCAAACTCTGGAGCATCGGACGATGTCTTGATATTTGAAGTTTTAACATTTTCTTTAAGATGTTGATATTTTAGTTGTAAATTAAAATGCTCAACTTCCAGTTTAGAAAAATGTTTAACCTAATTGTTGTGATCATCGGTTCAATTTTCTCGTTTAGTTTAGAATTAGTTTTTTCAAGCTCAATGACACGATCATGGGAGACTTTCGGGGCCACAGATAGTTCATGAAATTTGGAAGCATTAATAGAGCAATTTGAAGCGATGAAAAGATATCTTGAGCAACACATTCATTAATAAGAGTCTCATTTAAGGTATGCAAGTTCTTCCTCTCAATCTCATTATATTTTAGAGCATGCTCATAATCACTAACCTCAACTATCATTGCATCAAATTCCTTTTCCATTTCTTTAATATCAGTTTTGTCCCGTTTTAAGACTCTCAAAATGATCTTTTAGTTGTTTAAAGAAAGGCATGACCTCAATTAAATAACATTCTTTCATTTGCTCAAAACCCCTTTCCCCTTCAGTTATCCCGATGGGTGTGATCCTTTTCTTACAAGTTTTCTCAAAATCAACAAATAGTTGAAGAATAACATATTGGCTGATTAAGGTCTTGCTTTTAGTGGCAATAGTTCTAGGAACTAAATGCATTGGTATATTTGGAGGATACTCGATCGCTTTAGGAATTTCCTACAGAGGAATTCTTTTCAACAAGATTTTCACTTTTGCAGTCCATATCCTTTTTCCGAACACTTGTTGGAGTCAACAATGTTTGAGGCTTAAACATGTTCAAGGAAATCCAGTTTTCCTTCTTGTAGTCATGGTGAGTGATAATAATCTTTTTTCTTTGCATTTAGGTCATCTAGTTTTTGTTCATCTTTCCCTAGTGACTTCCCGATTTCTTATCTTCTGTGCACTCAGCAACTAGGTTTTGCCTAGGCTTAAGAATTTCATTACCATCATAAAGCACCTTATGAGCATTTCTAGCCTTTTTAATTACCTCTGGATTGGGTTCCTCAACAAGGGGAATGCTATGCTTATAAACTTAAGACTCGATGTTTAGTGACCATGTGGCGATCTGAATGGTGTTTCCTTGTATGTACAACTTGTTCTCAAGTTTGGTTTTCAAAGTTTTCAGATTAGAAAAATATCTCAAGAGTTTTGATTCCTTTGCATTAAATTCTTGCTTAAGCATTTTCACATTTTCTTGAAGTTCTTGTTTTTGTTTAGATGTTTTAGAAAGTTTTTCTTGCAAGGAATTTAATTCTTGGTTCAATACTTCTTCTCTAAACTTACTTTTCTAATTCTTTGTACTTGGGTTATCCATTTCCTGCTCACGGGTGGTCAACTCAAACTTAGCACGTTGTTCATAAATAGCAACACGTTCTTTATAGGCATTTAGTTCAGAAATAATGGAATCATCGGGACATGCGATTATTCATTCATCAAAACATAGTCATTGTTGACTGCGGAAGATGCATCACTTGGTACAACTTCACTTTCACTTTGTTTCACATATTGATCATATGGGACAATATTGATATTACCCATATTTTCAATATTTGATTCAATAGTTTGAGTTGATTGTACTTTGTCATGCATCTTGCACATCGACATCATCATTATAGTTTTAATACCTCTGAGATGAGCTTGTCATGGGATGGCCCAACTAGTGATGAAGAGGAGACCTTGGGAGAAACCATTGGAGAAATGCTAGCCATAAAATTGTGTGTGCAGTAGGTCCATCATCCACATCAGAGTCGTATGCATCACAATCGTGACTTGAAAGGCATTCGATGATTGTGACCTATCTCTGAATGGCTCATCCATCTGCATCATAGGTCTTGGCATTGCCCTCGGCAGAAATAGCAATTCCTCTTCATTCAGTAGCACCATTGTCACGAGCTTGAGCAAGACATCTTATCTCTGAAGTAATCAGCGTGCGTGGCGGCTTTGGAGATGTCGAGTTCCTTGCAATGTGTCCCTCTCCACCACGGTTATAACATTTGATGAGCTTAGTTTGACCTTGGTTACCATTCCTTCCTCGATTCTGGTTTCCAACATAACCTCTCCCTGCTCCACCTCGTCCCGATCATCTTGTCTTTCCGTATGTTTGCACCATTCGATCCTTCCATCTTTAATAGTGGCTTGATTGTGTGGGTTAGATCTGATTGAGGTTGTTGTTGGTTTGTGGGAGAGTATTCATGTTTTGACTGATGAGAAGAGCTAGTAGATTAATGAAGCTACCAGTGATGTCGGCATCGACTTGTTTGTACATAGGATGGGAATGAGTTTGTGATTACCATTACCCAGGGTATGACTTGTGATGCTTTGGTTGTGATTCCGATGTTTGAGTAGAAAGTTGTAGAGTCATTAGACGAGCTTGTCTCTCCACAGTTGGTTTTGGCCGATTGAGAATTAATTTTTCAAACATAGCATGTCTCTCATTCCGAAGGAGGAAGGCATAGAGTTGCTCATAGTTTGTATTCTTCAATCCCTTAGTGAGCTTCACAGTATTAACAAACTTGTGGGATTCATGTTGTTCACAAATTTTGAGTTCAAATTATGTTAGGCATAGTCATTCCGATGTTCCTCATGTCATTAACTAACTTATGAAATCTCACATAGTACTCATAGACACTCTCATCCGGTTTCATCTTGAAATGCTCAAATTCGTCATAGAGTTGGGATTCTCTGTCTTCCATAGTTAATTCAGAAACTGAGAGAAGCATCTTAACATTGTCCCATCTGCCTTAGCATCGTGTTATGATTGATCACTTGTAGATGTCTTTAGGAAGACCTTGAAGAACAATGTTTGAAGCCACGATATCTACATCAAATCTCTTTTTATCCTTATCATCAAGCTCATCATACATCTTAGGTCTCCAATTCCGTAGCAGAGTACCATCATTAGTATCAAGTATGTCTCTAGTCGTCCTCAACTTCGATATGGTCCTTCATCAATGGATTTGAGAATGTTGACACCATTTTCCTTTCCAAGGCAATACAGTCGAATTCGTTGAGCCCAAAGAAGTAGTCGGTTCATCAAGCATGGGTGGGAGTATCTGGTATTTCAACGAACATAACATCGCTTGATGGAGATAGCGGTGGGAACGTTGGTAGACATGTTAACAGATTATACGGGATTTTATAACTCTATGATTAAACCGGGAAATGGATTCTTTCGGGTTTTCTTGAATCAAGAAAACCGTAAACAATCACTCAAGACTCTAGAATGATAAAATACTAAATAAGCTAGAAGATAATGCACTAAGTCGCTAAGAAATAGTGCACTAAGTCGCTAGAAATTATGCACTAAGTCGCTAACCCTTAATTCGCTACACCAAAATTAAGCTAAGTCCCAGTCGCTAAGAGAAAAACAAGTCGCTAAGTAGTAACTTCGCTCAAGACCAAGTTAAGCTAACCAAATTTTGGCAGCAATTAAGCTACCAATAAGCTAGAGACACAAATTAAGCTAAAAACAGCACTTACAACCAAGTCGCTACCACAGTCGCTACAGTAGTGGAGAATCCACTACTTGTACTTAACTCGCTAGATCTAACTCGCTAGTTCCAACAGCAAGTAAGCTACAAAAATGTGAAGCAAGTCGCTACAAGAAACTATCCGTTGAGCTAAGTCGCTAGCTTGAAAAAACCATATAAACCTCACTTTTCAATCCAAAACAACCCAACCAAGATGATTCAAGCTTACCAAATGAAAACCTAAACACTTTTGATGATTCTAAACATAGAAGTACAACCAAAATCAAACTTTAACACTAGAAATCAATCAAATGATGCAAAAACCACTAAACTTTTTCAAACTCAAAACCACCTAAAAACCACTAGAAATCCAAAGATGTGTAAGATATGATCTAACCATGGCTCTTGATACCAATTGTAAGAAATAACTTTTCACATACATCATAACCATAACACAAGGTAGAATATAGATGGAATTCTAGAGAGAAGTTAGAGGTTTAGGGAACTTAGTGAGAGAAAGTGAAAGATATTATTATGAGCTCCAACTCTACCTTGGGAGGTAGAGAGTATTTATAGTCTTACAATAAAACGCCACACATGGTACGTGGATCGGGCATCAGATGGGTAAAGACCGTCAGTCCTCACGGTGTTACTTAACTAAATACTACTTAACTTAAAATAACTACGACTACGAGCTTTCTACGATTACATATACTTGAGGTGACCGACTCTTTAATACATGGAATTTCTAATTCCTAACAAAAACATAACATTACACACTTCGTAGGTTTGGTATACTCCCGACTCAGATTACCTAGCACTCTATCTCGGCATTGAGCTTTTTCTACCATGGTTTTAAGTTTTTTAGGGTTTAAGTGGGTGCACGGAGATTCTTATTTGTGTTTTCACGGAAATCCTGACCATTTATCTTGTTCTTTTTATACGGGAATTTTGAACTTTCCGGGAACTTGTTTATGAATATAACTTCAAGGTTCGACCATTTTCTCCATAAGGCCATGATTGTAATTTCCACGATACCATTATTATTTGATTTATCTCAGGTAAACGGTATATTTTCTCCATATTTGCTTCTTCGATTTTGCTTTCTTAAGTTAACGTGAGAAAATTCTTAGTGAATGTCCTCCCCAGCGGCTTCACAACCAAACCTTGGATGGCATGGCAATTTCTATGACTTTTAGCATATCTCGACTTAGATTTTCAATTTTGCTACTTGATGTTGCAATTCAGTCAAAACTTCCGCCTTGGTTTCTTTTGCTTCCTCCATCATGCCATTTTTGAGAATGATCACCATTTTTGAATGGCTTCAATTGCTAGAGGTAGAATTAAATGTTTGGAATTGTCCTGATAGTCCACATCGTCTTGTAGTCCGTTGATTCCTTTGGCAAGAAGATGTGACCTTTGTACGTTGTTCGGATCATGTGTAGGACATTTGTAAAGGAGATCGTTGCAATGTCTATCCGATTTGATACAAGCGTTTCATACGTCTTTTATTGAAATTGATATGGATCTCCAAAAACGGTTAGAATTTTGACGGGACAATACTTACTAATGAAGTGCTTCTTAAGTGAGCCCAAGTATTAACTACTGGCGGGCAATCTTTCAATCCATCTTGGCGACCCAGGTAGAGTCATAGAATACCTTAGAATAACGAGTCATGTGACACACCCGGAATGTTGAAAATGCTTGCGATGTATAGGACATTTTCAACGTGCTCTATACAAATCTTCGTCCACTGTTTCGAGAAAAGGGGTTATGAAGCTCCCTCATAAATTGGTCTTTAATTTTTGAAGCGGACATCAGCTCCAATTGCGGTCTTACAAGACCGGCCCTTGTTCACTCTTGTCGATGCCAAATATTCCTCAAAGTGAGGTCATCAATGTTGACAACTTCCATGGTTCACAATCTTGAATAGTGATAGTGAGAATTTGAAATTTTAAGACAAAACAAAATGAAAGACTTAATAGCAATCCTAATATAACTCAACCTGTGGCCTAAAAAACTTAATGCTTGAGGTTTCTTGACGGTTTTAATATTTATAATGTCTCGTTATACCTATGGTCTACAATGCAATAACCCAAGGAAAGGTACTTGGGTGGTGTAGTGTAGTATTCGGTAAAACCGAGGTAGTCCCAAGAGCTATGTGTGTTGGATTATTACTAAGTCTAGGTTATCACGAGATTTTAATATGATTATGATAGGATGGTAACTACCTAAGCGATTTAAAGTCAAATGTTGTGATCAATAAAAGAGTGGTGCTAACCTAGTTATTCATCTCACTAGTAGTAATACATGTCTAATTGCTTCCAATTACTTGGGTGGGGTCAAAGTCGAGGAAGGACGCATTTGGTCATTAATACAACATCGACAAGACCACCTGGAGAAGTCGGTGTCCCCTCATAAGTTCGGTTATTCACTGGTCCCTAGCCGGTGTTCAAGTACCGCTACATGCTAGACTAATAATAGTGAGTGCGGTACTTAGCAAACACTACGCTACTAATTCTTAAGTTCATCCAAACGATAGGTGATCAGTTGGTCAAATTGCACAAGTAGAAAGGGTCGTTAGTTGGTCATATCTTACCTTCTCGTTTAGGTCTACTCACTTAGCTTCAGTTGGTCATATCTTAGCAACTAGCCTCTACCTGCATTTTCAAAACTACGAAACAAGTTTAGCTACGAATAAACTATGCATGCATACACTTAGAAATAATTATCTGAGAAGTAAAATAAGCATAAACAAAAACAATTAAGGAATCATAACTAGGCCAGACACCAAGAGGTGCTTAGCATCAATAACTTTCCTTACAAATCAATTCAATAATAATGTTCTGATACATGAATCGAAAGTAAAAAGATAAAATGCTATGCTTATAAATAGAGTATTTCTCCATGGAGATAGCTCAGAGTATGCTCCTCTAGACCTGCCTTTGGCTTCTTCCAGATGCTTTTGTTGTGTTGTGTGAAATGGGATGATTTGGAAATCTTTGGAAATCGGTGGGGTATTTATATAGGCAGATCCCGGTTTACGGTAACTAATAAAAATAGTTTCCGGTAATCCTCATTTCTTTGTAAATTGCACTAGATCTGCTTGGTTGTAACCTTAGAAGTAGTTGGCCAGTATCTTCAATAATTCTTGTTTAAGCGTGGTTATGCACGATTCGACGTATTTATCAGTACGGATCCTCATTTGACCTAATATAGTTCATTAAGTAATCTTTTGGAGTTGCAGCCGTAATCTTAGATGAGTTGGCTTTACAGTCGCTTTAATTACTGATATGAGAGATGAGTTACGCCATAACTTCTTTAAAGTGAGCATACTATGATAAATCTTTAATAATTCTCCAATTCCGCGTCTCTTAAGCTCATATGCGTATTTACGAAGTGTAATATAATGGAAAACAAGCATAAATCCAATAAATGATATAAAATTACAAGCATTATCGGAAATTGACACTTAATATTCAGGATAATTTGATATTTATCAATATCATGCTTAATTTCATTTAATAAAACTAGAATATGATGTACATGACTCAAAAACTATGAAAATAAACAATATACATGGCGTTGGATTCTTGACTATCTAGCCGATCTTGATACTAGGACACCACTTGAATCCTCTAGCTCAAGTTTGTTTAGGTTTGATCTCATCGAAACGTTCGAGGAGGTGATAAAACATGAAACGTTGATCTTCAAGTACTTCATGTATCAAAATTTCAACATGTTGACAATGATAACAATCTTTGTCATGACTCGGTAGTGGTAATGGAAGAAAGGAAATGGCTTGATGTGAAGGATCAAATGAAGAGGGTTGAGGGGCCTCAAAAGAAGGAGGAATGGCGGGGCGCATTTGAAGATGGCTCAACTAAGAATGATGGTGGCGGTAGAGAGGTGTCAATTTCCATGTGGTCAGTTGGTTGTGATGATTTCTCATAATCCAAAGGGATTATTTGAGGGTAATGGGAGAAAAAGGCGGAGCTAGTTTTGATCAACACCTTGATTTTGTTCACTATTCCTCTAAGAGGAGAATGTTGGTGGTGGTGGAGGATGGGATGGCCTAGGAGGTAAATCCTCTAGATTGTAGATGAAATTAGGGTGGTGAATGATAGAGCTCTAGGCACCAAGGTGATGGTTTAGTGGAAATGGGGTTGTTTGGTTTAGGAGGTATGGTGGTGTTTGGCATTGGTAGTTTTATGGGAACAATCCTTTTTGGGATTGGTTTGATAGGTGGAGGGGAGATCCTACCATTTGTGGATTTTAACGGAGATGTTTGGTAGAGGAAATTTCGGTGTACTGTCACGAGAAGATTCTGTGGTGGTTCTTTGGTGGATGAGTTACCACTAGGAGCTTTCCTCATGATGAGATGATTAAAAGAGTTTTGTAAAAGTTTCTAAGTCTTTGGGAATGAGGATGTAGATGATGACTTTAGGAGTCTTAACAAGGTGGTTTATAAAGAAAGGATTTGGCAAGTGCATTCAAGACTTAAGCCACTAAGATCCTTTGGAATATGATGATTAGCATGCCTGAGAGTCAACTTGAGTTGTACTTGATCTAGGGACTTAATTTAGATGAGATGGAGTGTTCAAGTTAGCAAGATGAGCTTGAAATGATTGTTTTAGCTAGAGTTAGCATGAATCTGCCAGCCGGTTCCCACGGTTCCCTCCTATGAGGGATCCGTCTAGGCTACTCCTAGGGATCCGGCTATCAGGAGTTAAGGAAATAAGAAAATGATGTTGGTACAATCTAATACCTATACATCTTGAGTGTCTTAGTATTCTTAAGTGTTTTAAATGAGGTGTGCCTTAAATGATCAAGGAAAATGAGTGGTGGTAGCCAATGATTGCCTTTTATGGAAGGAAAATGGAACTTTATGATCACCAATGGATGATCAAGGATGACACTAGGAATTTAGAAGGTGTCAAGTCATGTTAAATGATCTAGAGATCGAGATGTGAACTTGGGATAAAATTTGAAAAATCTTTAATAATTATAAAAATTGAAAACTAGTTTTGACCCATTTAGTAGAGATGCCTAAATCAATTTGTTAAATTTGAAATTTATAAAACTAGGCACGTGTTGACATGTGATAGATGATGTGAGTCTTGAGATCTAGACCTTGTCTTCAAACTTCTTCTACGTTCTTTTGTTGTGTTGTGTGAAATAGGATGATTTGAAATGCTGGAAATCGTGGGGTATTTATAGGCGGATACGGGTTACGGCATAACTAATAAAATAGTTATGCCGTAATCCTCTATTTCCTCGTAAATTGCACTAGATCTCTTTGATTCTGGCAGTAACCTTAAGTGGATACGCCGTATCTTCAATAATTCTTGTTTCGCATATAGTTTATGCGGATTACGGTAGTTATCACTTACGGTGGATCCTCATTTGACCTAATATAGTTAAATGCGTAATCTTTTGGGAGATTACGCCGTAATCTTCGATGAGTTGACTTTTCTCAGTCAAGCTTTTGAATTCTGGTAATGTAGAGAGATGAGTTACGCGTAACTTCTTTAAAGTGAGCATATATGATAAATCTTTGATAATTCTCCATTCATCTCTTAGCTCCAATGCTCGTAATTTACCAAATTGTATTATAATGGAAAATAAGCATAATCCATATAAATGATATAAATTACAAGCATTATGGGAAATTGACACTAATATTGAGGATAATTTGATGTTATCAATATCATGTAATTTCATTTAATAACTATAGAGATATGATGTACATGACTCTAAAAACTAAGAAAATGAACAATACATGACGTTGGATTACTAGACTATCTAAGTCGCTCTTGATCTTGGACACCACTGAATCCTCTATCTCAAGTTTGTTTAGGTTTGATCTCGTCAAAACGTTCGAGAGTGATAAAACCATGAAAGCGTTGATCTTCGCTTCATGTATCAAAACTTTCAACATATTGACAATGTAATGTAATATTTGTCATGACTCGGTAGTGTGCGCGGAAGAAAGGAAATGGCTTGATGTGAGGATCCAAGTGAAGAGGGTTGAGGGCTTTCAAAGAAGGAGGAATTGGCGGAGGCATTTGAAGATGGCTCAATATAATGATAATTGGTGGTAGAGAGGTGTCAACCATGTGCCGGGTGGTTGAATTTGATGATTTCTCATATCCAAGGGATTACTTGAGGGTATGAGGAGAAAAGAGGGAACTAGTGTTGACTCAACACCGATTTTGTTCCATATTCTCTAAAGGAGAATGTTGGAAGTAGTGAAGGATAAGGATGGCCTAGGAGGTAAATCCTCTAGATTGTAGAGGTGTGGTGATGAGTGGGGTGAGGAGGTGAATGATAGGGCTCTAGGCACCAAGGGTGATGGTTTAGTGTGATGGGTTGTTTGGTTTAGATGGTATGGTGGTGTTTGGCATTGGTAGTTTTGTGGGAACAATCCTTTGGGGGATGGTTTGATAGGTGGAGGGGTGATTCTACCATTTGTGGATCACTTGAGGAGATGATTTGGTGAAATTTCGTATACAACAATTTTCTTGGTGGTGGATGAGTTACAGGAGCTTTCCTAAGATGATTAAAATTTTGTAAATAGTTTCTAATAAGGAATGAGGATGTAGATGATGACTTTAGGAGTAATAACAAGGTGGTTTATAAAGAAAATGATTTGGAAAGTGCATTCAAAACTTAAGCCATTAAGATCCTTTGGAATGTGATGATTAGCATACACAAGAG
This sequence comes from Chrysanthemum makinoi, assembly GCA_910596185.1. Taxonomy (NCBI): domain Eukaryota; kingdom Viridiplantae; phylum Streptophyta; class Magnoliopsida; order Asterales; family Asteraceae; genus Chrysanthemum; species Chrysanthemum makinoi. Next base: position 104,869,738 of record OU343222.1, on the reverse strand, counting down.
TCAACTTGAGTTATACTTGTCTAGGACTTATTTAGATGAGATGAGTGTTCAAGTTAGCAAGATGAGCTTGAAATGATTACATTTTAATGGGATAGCATGAATGATGCCCGGCGGTTCTACGGTTCCATCTATGAGGATCCGTCTAAGCTAATCTAGGGATAAATTTGTCGAGGTTAAGAAAGAAGAAAATGATGTTGGTGCAATCTAATACCTATACATCTAGGTATGTAAATAGTACTAAATTGTTTAAATGAGGTGTGCAGCAAATGATCAAAAATGATGGTGTGCTTGGCCAATGATTGCCTTTATGGAAGGAAAATGCGACTTTGTGATCACAAATGGATGTCAAGGATGACCTTGGAATTTAAAGGTGTCAAGTCATGTTAAATGATCTAGAATCCAGATGTAAACTGGGATAAAATTTGAAAAATCTTTAATAAATTATAAAAATTGGTTTTGGCCATTTTGAAGTAGAGATGCCTAAAATCAATTTGTTTAAAGGTGAAATTTATAAAACTAGTTGTGTTGACATATGATAGAATGATGTGTAGTGTCCTAGGCGGAAGGATGTTAAGTTTTGGTGATATGACAAATTAAAAGGCAATGGTGTGATCCTAAATGAGCTGCTTGGGTGGAGTGCTGAAGCTTTAAAAGCTTGAATAAGACTTAGTGGTCCTGGCACCTGTTTTATATTTGTGAAGTGATCTAGTAATTTTGTTTTTTGATGCGTGGATTTGGCGATTGCTCATTTTGTCATCAACCGGATCCCATGGTTCCCTCAAAGGAGGATCCGTCTAGCAAGTACATTCTTAGGGATCAAACTGGCTGCAAATAGAAGCATCACATGAATGCAGTTTTTGCACAATACTATGTATGCTAATTCTTTGATCTCATTCTAAAAGGCAGTAAAACAAGCAAATAACTCATAAACCATATCTGCAAATAAAGAATAGTGATGAGAATATCCAAACTAACAAACTAAAGTACTACCAAACATAAGCATTCATTGTAAATAGGTAAACAAAATGTCTAAAACCAAAACATAAATCCTAATGTCTCTTTTGTCAATCCTTTCTCTTCCTCTTTTCGACTTGCCAGCGTAGTTAGTTGAACGATGTCATCTTTTCAACTGTGTTTGAATTCAGCGGTCGTTTGGAAGAGTTGGAGTTGTTGAAAGTAGGTAATAGGGGTCCAAATCGAGCGTTGGCCGGGTTGAAATTTACTTCTTCTCGTCAGAGGCCAGAAACCATACAAGTTTTCTTCCATTGACCATGAACAGTTTAGAGGGTTGTTTTGGTAAGGTAATTTTCCATAGCGTGTCGGAGAGGAAATGATCATCATTGATTGGAATGGTTGCATTACACTAACATACTCCGCAGTGGGTGTTAGGGAGCATACCATAGGGAAGTAGCATGTTGTCAACTATGAATACCCCGCCATTCTCTTCACCATGTAATAGAGAGATTAAATGGCCTTTGGTGAATGAGGGCAAATCATTTGGAAAGACATGCATTTGGATGGTCTTTGTTTCCGACCAAACTAATGACATTTTCCCTAATAATTTCTTCCCATTTTCTATAGATGGAATGCATTTCGAAAAGTTCCATTTTAAAGGGATCAACAGGGTTAGGAAGCTCTTTATTTGCGGTTGAAGCGAGATTGGTCGACTCTAATTTGGAAAATGGTGTCTCGAACAATTGCGGGATCATCAAGAGGAGCATGATAAAGTGCTGGAATCCAAGTGCAAGGATTGAGTAGATATTGCCCAACCTTGGGAGTACATACAATTCCTTACAAGAAAATCGAAGGATTTGAGCAATGTGTTGAGGGGTAGAGTGAAGTTTTGAAACATTGATGATGATAAGCGTTGAAATGCTATCATCACTATTTCGAATGATCCAGCTTTTGTAGAACACAAAGATGAAAACCAGACAAGAAGATTTGTTCATTAATATCAAAGAACAAATCAAAGTTGTTGCAGAAGACTTGGCGAATGTGGGTATTTTCAAGGAAACATTCCTTGACCACCGACCTTCATGGATAAAGTGCTTTTCAATTCTTTTGAAGACTTTGATGACGGTTTTTGACAACCCTCTTCGATAGTATTTGGTGAGGGTAATTGGGCGGTATCATGGTGGTCTTGTTGGGCGGCTTTAGTCATGGTTGGTCTAGGAAAACTAAAAATTCAATTAGGTAAAATTTGTTGAGATAGGTTTATGGTTTTGATTTGTATTAACAATGTTGTAAACACAATGTAATCTTAGTTATGTGAAAACCTTTTCTAGTGATCAATTTTGCAAAACCTAATTTTTCAAATTGATTAAGAAAAATTAAAAAAATAAACTAGGATGAAGATGATGAACATTATAACATATTAGTGTAATTACTTACAATGGTGTTCTAGAGAAGGATGCTTGAGGATATGGAGTCCTATGGAGATGAAAACAACACTTGGGTCATTTTTGTGTTTTGTGATAGGAAAAAGAAGAATTGATTTTGAAAGGCTTATAGGAAATTTGTTTTCGGTCTACAGTTCCCTCGGATCTAGTGGGATAGGCTAAGCAAAACTAGAGGATCAAACTCTTTTCAGACTGAGAGAAAAAGGGTGTTTAGCGTTATTTTGAAATAAGTTATGAACTAAACATGGAACAAAATAGTTTTGAGGTTTCTAATTGAAAAAGGCGTTGCATGAGTTTGATAAAGTTAATTATCAAGGATCTATTTGTGACGGCGCGTTAGTTTGCCGAATCAAGAAGATACTATTCGATGATGAGTAAGTTGGGAAAGTAGGAAAAGAGACTTTTTAGAAATTAGCAATTATTAATGTAAGAACAAAATTGATATCAACATATTCATGTAGATGTAAACTAGCTAATGATAAGTAAACATACCTCTAATATACTTTATTATGTTTTATGGAGACCATAAAATGAAAATACTTCATGGGAAACTTTTAAAGTAATCGTTTGTACTTAGAATAAGTAGGTTGCGATTACTTTTGATTCTCCTTAAAGGTTGACTTCATGAGGACTTTGGAGAGATCCTAGAATGAATATTTCTTGAAGAGAAAATGTTAGAGTAATATCAATATCAACACGAAAGAAACAATTTGTTTTAAAAGATTTCCTTCTTTGTAGTTTTCAAACATACCGGATGCATATCAAGTTTTTAAAGTACAACTCTCTAAGAAACTTGGTAACGAAACTTCTGATGCCAATTGTGGAAAACTAGAGGGGGGGGGGGGTGAATAGTTTTACCAATTTAAAACTTCGTTTTAAATATTTAGATCGACTTTTGTCAATCTATTTGGATGCCATTGGATGTTCATAGATAAATATGAAAATGTGTAATGTAAAGAGTAAGAAACACAAACCACACCCAATGTTTTATAGTGGTTTAGGCTACAAGAACACCTTCACTTTACCACTATAAACCAGAATTCACTTTCTTGAGAGTTCGTAAACACTACGACTACCAACTCTTTTGTATAGAAGAAGCCTTCAAGCGTAAATACTCTTTTCGGGTACTAGGCTAGACACGGGTTCTTCCTCATGGTAGAACCACACCTATACATAGCGTTGCCTTTATCACGTACTAGGCTAGATACCGAGTTCCATTACAAAGGAGGAACTACTATCCAATACTACACAACACCTATCTAAAGAGACCCACTCAATTACAACATCAACAAGGATATCAATATCCTTGGATACAACCTATCTCTATTTGTACATCGATGCACCTCATCGATTATACACCCTTGACATCTTTCACTAATGCCACTTGACTTGACTTCTAGGCATTCTTCATTAATACCTTGACCGGACCGATGTACAATAAATTGTACTACGGGATTCGATGATGATCAAAGGTATGAGGGTGTATGTTCGGCCAAGATTGTCTTTCACGAGAATAGAAATAAAGAGACACTACGTTAGAAAGTGATTGCAGGGGGTTGGACCTGTGAACCACCTCGGCATAAAGAGTAAGTATGAGTTATGGTTTTATAAGGTGTTGTGGTAAAGAGATGAGTGTTGAATGAGCTTACCATAATCCTTTGCCGCTAACCTATTTATAGTGGAAGAAATAGGGTTAAGGGCACCTCTCTTGATAAGGTTTTAAAATGTACCTTTTTGAGGGTAGTTTTAAGCCCATTTGATCACTTTGTATCCGTTATTACTTAATACTCGTTCCTTTTCACTTTTAGGTCTCTTGAAGGCAAATTACTAGAATGGCACTTATTTGGGCGAAAAGGCGGATATCTGAAGAAAATGGCCAAAGTCAGAATCGAACACTGGCTGCGAAACACAAAGGGGCGTGTCAGGTGTTACATGCAGCATGCGTCACATCACTTTTGTAGCCGGATCGGTAGCAAATTGCTTATTTCAAGTACGGCGGTGTAGGCTTTAAAAGAGTAGGTAAATCGCAACCGAGCGGCCTAGATTTATCCGAACGTGTCAGAAGATTGAAGACGGCGTGTAATCATAAGGTGATAAATTAGTGAAGACTAACGTGGCTTGAAGGCGAAACCCAATGGCGACCCGACAATCATTAAGGGTTCATGCGTCGGCATAATCTTATATATAGAATCGAATTTTTAGTTTTAGTATGTGTCTTTTGGAGTACGAAACTAAACGAACCAAGGCGTCTTGTGCGAGATTTTGGGGTTTCAAACCCTATCTTACATCAAGATAAGTGTTTTACTTCATTAATTCAATTATGTCTTCAATTACTTGTGTGTATGCTTGCATTCTCCAATGTCAAGCTAATTTACTTTTGTGTTTGCTTAGAATATGAAAGTTAATTATTGAATATGATTAGTTATCTAATTGTTAATGATCTAGTAAATGCGATAGGTCATTACGTTGTGTAGTTGTAACGATTAATGTGTGAACATTAGACTATAACACCTAGAGTAGTTGTAGGCTACAACATCCAAAAGTACCTTAGGTTAGAGTTTATAATTCCTAGAGATTTTGTAGACGGACGTTTTGAGAGTTAGGGATAAGCGCATACCCTACGACTTTAGACACACAACGCGATTAAGAATAAGGGCGTGACAATTCAACCATCAATAGGAGATAATTAAGGAGTAATAAAACCTAAGTGAACAAATCTTTAAACCATCAATGCAAGCACACAATAATTAGACATAGACTACATACACCTTAGATTAGATAATTAGATATATAGAGTAATCGGTAGTACCCAACCCCAAATCCAAACCGAGATTCATACCTTTCCTTTTCTTAAAAATATAAAAAGATAAAAAAATAATCTTCCTCAACCCCAACCTTAGCATAGTAACCTCTCACTAGCATTCCTCCATTTCCCAAGAGAGCGATATCAATACCTGAAGCACCTAATACTACACTACAACGATTAGGTTCACTGCCTTAGGGTGTTGAAAAACCTTTTCGACGAAAGGAAGTTCCTTTGACCACGAGCAGCTGCCTGCGTATCAAGTTTTAGCGCTGCAGTGAATAGAATAGCTAGTTAGTAGTCCACCGTTAGGTTTCTTTGCTTGATTCCTATCAGTAAACTTTCTCATTTTAGCTTCCTTGTAGTTTATCCCCCTTCGTTGTGTTTGGTGTTCATAAAACCCTTTTCATTTGTCGTTATGGCAAGTGAAGTTGCATTTGAATCATTAACATATGAGGAACAATTGAATTTATAGTTGGTTTTACATTGTTTAATGACTTTGTGAGTAAACTTAGAGATATCCAAAAGGAGGCGAGGTGTAGCAGGTTGGATGGATTTGATATATTTTGTGTTTGTGTGGCTGGCTATTCAACGATGGTTGTGGGATCAACTCCTTTTAGTAGAGATACATGGAGAATTTTTCGAAAAAGCCTCCTATGCATAAACCATAGAGGCTAATTTTAACGAGGAAATGGATAAGCGTGAGGAATCCTTTAGGCAAATAGAACATAGTAGTCAAGTTTTTGAGAACAATTCTTATGAATCGGACCCAGAATTTGAAATGGCAAAAAGTATTTGAGATGCTTAGGAGTGTATTTGGGTCAGATCATACTAAAACACATGATGAAGATTTAGGAGATCTAGATATAATGGAGAATGAGGTGGAAACTCCAAGCCCACAAGCCTTACCATCACTTGAGGAACACACATCATCTATAATTTATCCTAAGAAGTTGAAGAGACTATAGGAACCCCGATTGATATAGAACCTTGGACCAAACGCCACTAGAGAATGTAGGTTTAGATGCTTGTTGTCATGACCTCTCTCTTAGTCCTAGGGAAGTTCTTATTTTGATGAATCGAACCTCAACCAAAAACCTTACCCAATTTTTCCGCTTTAGATGTGAATCTTGAATTGAATTAGGCCCCAATCCACCCATCAAAATAGATAGTCCGGTAGTTGCTTGATAAAGGTGGTAGACTCTAGGCCATGTAGAGTGGAAGCTAATATAGGAGTAACTCATGACCTTACACACTTATATCACCTATTCATGGTTGATAACAAGAAACATTATGGGTTTAAACCTGGTTTATTAGGTCAAGATGGATCCTTAACTAAGAATCTTTTGAAGTTGATAGAAGATGATCCATTTTAGGAGAGAGATTTGATTCACCCACTATACCAATAGACTTAGGTAAGGTTATAATGAATGGAGTACACTCCTTTGAGCATATAAATCACCCATCACCCTCTCCTCACATAGCAAATTTTCACCCTAAGGGTGTGTATCGCTACTATCACCCGCACTTAAACCTAAGTGTAGGGAAAACCTCCCTTTATCTGTTAAATAAGGGTAGAGTCAGGCTCGGACTCTCAACAAAAACAAGCGCTTCCTGGGAGGCAACCCATGTGTATTTGTTTTTCATTTTTATTTGTGTGTCGTATATCTTTATTGATTGTTTATTCTCATGTTTAAATTTGTAAAAATGCTTTATTTTTTCTTTAACCTCGTCTTAATTGCATATAAAGGTATTTTACATAAAGGATAAGTGTAGGGAGGATTACACACGTTTTCAAAAGAAACGTAAACATGAGAATTGCAATTAATTAAAAGATATATATGTGTTTGTTCGAGTCAAATGCTTGTATCGAGTCATAATGGATGTTTTGCAGAAATTTTTCAGATTCTAAAGATGTAAATTTTCCAGAATTTTTTCCAGAAAATCGCACTGCTTTTTGTCAGATAACCTGACGGCGTCAGATCGCGAACCTGACGGGCCAGAAGGAGTAAAAACAATGATTACTTTTTTCTCGTTTTCTGAGCTACTTATAAATTTTTGAATTTTCCAGTCTTAATTTTCCGAAATTGTAAACATCCATTCCACAAGCATTATATCCTAGTTTAGTAGAGTCCTTTATATATTATTACCGCATTTTACGCAGGTTTCGTTTGTTTTCTTCAGTGTGTTTAATTTATTAAGAAGAAGATACATAATATTGGAAGGAGCTTTTCACTCATACATTCTTCTTGGAAAAGATTTAACCACCACTTTACACGGATCCTACCGAGCAAATCGGGGAGTACTAGTTTCTTTCGTTTTTAATTACCTTCCATTATCATAACTTTGATACTTTCGGGAACATTGGGGACAATGTTCGGTTTAAGTGTAGGGAGGGAAAATAAAACGGGAACTTTGAAACTATGATTATCCTTGATTATTTGCTTTGTCCAATTGTATTTGTGTAATAAACCATGAGAAAATGTCGGTTGGGGTAATTTTGGCACCAAATTTTAAATTTTTCATGACATATAGGAGTGGGCCATTAGTCTTATCAAAAGCGTCTCACGGATAAGAAGTTATATGACTAGCACAAAACCCTTTACCACTTAAATTCAACCCAAAATGTGAGGATCGCCCTTAGATTAGTAGGAATTAAAGCATTCATCTTTAATGCTTAGAGTGTGAACCGCTAGTATATTAGATTCTAGAACTTGTTTTGTGATGCATCCCGAGATCGCTAGTAAGACTACACTTGTGTAGTTAGGAATAACTAAATGATAAGAGGCATTAGGATAACCCTTGTTTGATACCCGTAATATAATTACTTCTTCCACATCGGTTGAGTAATTCCCCACACCTTTGCGTTGTACTAATCTTTAGTACACGATACCCCTAGTACCCCTCAGCCTATCCTGTTCTCGTGATGTTTCTTTTTTCAATATCAATGAAGAGCATTGTTTATACCCCACCCCCAAATGTACACCCAAATCGCCTTAGCATACCTTGTATGCACTCACTTTTAGTGCATTATTGTTATCACCCTAAAACCCTTAGTTCAATTATCTAGTTGCTTCCATGAGTTGCTAAGTCGAGTCATATCCTTTGTACACAGTTTTGGGACGATTGGGACTCATGGGAAAAGTTAAAGTTTATAAAATGACGGGAAGGGAACGTTAAATTCAAATTCCCTTTTTTGCTTAATAATGTACTCCAAGTATTTTGATCTTTTAATTCGGTCAAATTAGTGTTAGAGTAATAAAAACTCAAGTGTAGGGATGTGCCTATAAATCCCTATCATGTTGATGTTACCGTAGAGGATGGTAGAGTAAAAGTGTATGAAAAAAAAAAAAAAAGAAAAAAAAAAAATAGAATGTTGAAAAAAAAAAAAAAAAAAAACATACGGGCTACCATCCTACATCTATCTTTAAATTTATGTTTGTTTGTTTCCGTTATCTAGAGTTTAGAGTGTCGAGTCTTGGCTTAGCAACGCCATTCTTCGGATGCTTGTAACATAAAGATTTTTGACTTGCCACCACTAAATAGCCTATCCCACCAAACCCTTTGTTTCCCTACCGTAGCCTAACATTACAACCCTTTAAAAGACCTCTTTGATAGTCTTTCCTAGGTGCTTACGCCAAAGCGATGGAGGTTTGATCTATTCTCAAGCCTATAGTAATTTATGTACTAGGACCGGTTAATGAGTGTTTATCTTTCATTTCCAACTTGTTATATTTCATATACCCGAGAGATGTGAGTATCCAAACACCCCATGTGAGGTGCTAGTATGTAATTTCGTGCTTGTTATGACTTTTGCGGGGCTTATATGTGTTGTGGACTGTTTTAAACCAATGCTTCATGACCCGTAACTAATAAATTAATTGGCTAAAAGCACATTTGCTTGAGGACAAGCAAATACCAAGTGTAGGGATATTTGATAAGGTTTTAAAATGTACCTTTTGAGGGGTCGTTTAAGCCCTTATTTGATCACTTTTGTATCCGCTATTACTTAATATCGTTCCTTTTCACTTTTTAGGTCTCTTGAAGGTAATTATGGAATGGCACTTATTTGACGAAAAGGCGCGGATATACGAAGAAAATGGCCAAAGTCAAGAATCGAGACACTCAAGCTGCTAGAACTGAAGGGGACGGCGCCGTGTTACATGCGACCGTCGCATCACTTTTGTGACGGCTCAGTAGCCAAATTGCTTATTTTCAAGTGACGTTGTCAGGCTTTAAAAGAGTAGGTCGTCGCAACTCAGACGGCCTAGATTTGATTCAGACGGCGCCGAGATTGAAGGGGACGACGTCACAATCATAAGGTGACGCCGTGGCAAGACTAATGTGGCCAAGACGAAACCCTAATGACGGCGACCGACGGCCACAAACCAAAAGGTGACATCGTCGCAATTGTAATCTTATATATAGAATCCGAATTTTTTAGTTTTCAGTGTGTAGTCTTTGGAGTGAAAACCTAAACCGAACCAAGGCTGTCTTGTACAGTATTTTAGGGTTTCAAACCCTATCTTACATCAAGATAAGTGTTTTACTTCATTAATTCAATTATGTCTTTCATTATTTGTATGTATGCTTGCATGTTCTCCATGTCCGGCTAATTTACTTGTGTGTTTGCTTAGGGAATATGAAAGTTAATTATTGAATATTGATTGGTTGTCTCTTATCTTAATTGTTAATGATCTAGTAATGCGATAGGTCACTCATTGTGTAGTTAATGCTTGATTAATCTTTGTGAACCTTAGACTATAACACCTAGAGTAGTTGTAGACTAAAACATCCAAAGAGTACCTTAGAGTTAGAGTTTATAATTCCTAGAGATTTTGTAGATGAGACCCTTTGGTAGTTTCAAAGAGTTAGGGACAAACGCATACCCTACGACTTTAGACACACAACGCGATTAATAATAAGGACGTGACAATTCAACCATCAATAGGAGATAATAAGGAGTAATAAAACCTAAGTAAACACATCTTTAAACCATCATAACGAAAGTACACAATAATTAGACATAGACGACATACACCTTAGATTAGATAATTAGACAAGTAGAGTAATCGGTAGAAATACTAAACCCCAAATCCAAACCCCGAGATTCGTACCTTTCCTTTTCTAAAAAATATAAAAGATAAAAAATAATCTTCCTCAACCCCAACCTTAGCGTAGTAACTTCTCACTAGCATTCCTATTCCCCTAGAGAACGATATCAATACCCGTGGCTTACCCTAATACTACACTACAACGATTAGGTTCACTGCCTAGGGTGTTGAAAAACTTGCTCGACGAAAAGGAAGTTCCTTTGACCCCGAACAACGCGTGTAGCGTTATCATCTGCGCGAATGTCAGAGAACATGGGGGCGTCCAATGTTTGTGGGTAACCGCTAGGGCTTAGTGACCCACGTTCTCAAACTTGGCGGGGAAGCCAGAAAAGAGAGGGAGATCATGGTTTGACCAAGTCGAGGTTCTCCTATCCGTTGCTCCTTCGTCAACCATACCCCCGGGCTTAGGGCTTCGAATGGCGAATTCCCAGTAGGTAACCTTCGTGCTTACGAATGGTTTGACGCCTATGAATATTCTGGATACCTAACTTGGGCCTTCGAACAGAAGGGCTTCGACACGTCTAGAAGGAGTGTCCTTCGAGCTGTTCGGAGGGTACATCATCAAGCCCCCCTATCAAAAGTGATGCATATGAGCGAAGAGGCATTGCTTTCGACTTCATCCTGCGAAGAAAAATATCCTCTCGCTACAAAGCTTATCATTTACAAGATAACTATGCTGCCAACTGCGCATTTAATGCCAACTAATCTCTTTAGTCCCGCTACAGTGATCACAAATCCCCACTTTACCCGGTGACCAAAAAGACTTTTTAAAAATTTTTAAAACGTTTTAAATCCAGATATGAGTAACTCTTAGGGACACGTGTGTATTTAAAAACGGTGAAAAAGAGTATTTAAGGGAATGTGGTTGAACCCTAAAACATTTTACTCTCCCCGTCTTCTTTTTCACGCAGGAACTTTTGATCACCCACCAGCTCCTAAACCAAAGGTAAATACTCCTTCTTGCTTGTAGTTTGAAATAGGTATGGATTCAAAGTTCATTATTAAGCAAAGAAAATGTACCTTAACTGCAAAAGACTTACACGACCATCTAGCTGATTACCCTATCCCACCAGAGTTTAAAATCATGTTGCCCAAGTCTAATCAGGGTATCTTTGATGCTCCAAAAGGTTTCGTAGGGCTATACACTCATTCTTGTAGCCATTCCAACCTTAGGATTCCACTTCACCCATTTATTTTAGAGTTAATGCAATATTACAAGGTTCATATCTCTAGGTTAAACCCGTTTGGTTTAGCCAAACTGACCACATTCATAGTAATGTGTAAAGCATATGGCTATGAACCAACTCTTAAGGTGTTAAGGGGTTTTTTGAATTTGTATCATGGGGCTAATTGGTTAACCTTGGCTAAAAGACCTGAAGGAGATGTGCCAAATCTGTTTGCGAGGGTGTATACCAACATAACAGCTTGGAAGGGCAGTTTTTTCTATGTGCAAAACACTATGTGGAAAACTAGAAGGGGGGTTGAATAGTTTTGCCGATTTTAAGTTAGTTTTAAAAACTTTAGATTCGATATTATGTGAAATCCTATGGATGTATAGAAAATATAGATCTAATGATAAAGCACGTAAATAAAGTAAAGAAAGGATAGAAATGACAACCGATTTATAGTGGTTCGCTACAAGGACACCTTCCTTGCCCTACTCCACTCCCCGAGTCACCTACTATCGAGTTCAAGCACTATGTCAACAAACTCCTTCAACTTGGCGGAGAAGCCTTCATAATGTTGCTTACACCTTTTCCGTACAAAGCTAAATACCGAGTCCCAGAACACCGGTGGACCAAACCAACACGACTATTACACAACAACTATGTGAAATATCAAATACGGATCTTTGCTACGAAATATTGTGAAGGAACAAATCAATCAAGGACCCCTTGCTTGGATGACTTGTAGAATGCTCGTGATCTCGCCTTAGAGAAGGACCTATATGAGAATCACTAAAGAAAGAAGAACAACTCTCTAGATCAAGTGATCTTTTTTTATAAGAGAATGAGAGTATATGAGAGAATTAGTAAGAAGAGGGGTAAGTTAGAATGAAGAAATGGCTCTCTATTTATAGGCAAAACTTGTCACTGTTCCCCGGATCCCATGGATCCCTCTCTTAAGGGATCCGTCTAGTGTAAACCTAGGGATCCGTGGGACGCCCTCTTGCCCATGGGTTTTTTGGTTATGGGTCATGGGTTATGGGTTGGTCCATGGGTATTTCTTTAGATACAATGTATCTAATGGGTGCAATGCACCTAGTCAAGTGGGTATGGGTCAATACCATGGGTTATGGATATGATCCATGGGTTGTGATTTTTACCCATCCTAATAAACTATTACAACAAATGATTTATTACAACAAATTGTATTAAATGGCTATATGTAAATGCTTTACAAAAATAACATGTATCCTTATAATTTTACTTATGATAACATTATATTTGTTATCAACAAAACACAAAGAGATCGCAAAATATTAATAAACGTTTTTTCGGATTATTTGTATTAACAATCTCCCCTTTTTTGTTGATGACAAAACATAATGTAATGATGAGTAAAACTTTAGAATAGATGTATGTTTTGAAAGCCCTAAGTTTTACTTCTTCTCCCCCTTTTTGTCGAAACAAAAAGTTAACCCGTCGAAGAAATAAAATGTGGAAAAATAGTCCACGTATCGCTTACTCCCCATTGACGGTAGCTCCCCCTAGTTTGGGGCCAAGTGAAGAAATAAAAAAATCCTACAAAGAAAAGGTTAGTAGTAACATGCATAAGTAATCTTGTGATTGACGAGAATCAAGATTGGGAGCCAAGGTATGTAAACAAGGCTTGTAATAAAATAACAAAATGTAGTGGTATTTATGCCACATACAAGCATGTAAAAGTAAGAACAAGACTTGTTCTTAAAAATGACTCAAAAAAAAAAAAATGCTGGGTATAAAATAGTAATAATGATTCCTTCCATGCTTGCATAAGGTTATAGATGGAGGTTTTGATGAGTAATGGTATTGATGCGATCAAGAATGAGGTTGAGTATGAATCGCATTTCTTCCCTAACTTCTATTGCAATATCCCTAGTGGATTGGCAATGTTCACAATGTAAGTGATGTGGGTAATGAGTGCGGAAGTTTTCCCGGTTGTTTTGATTTGTGAGTTGCGGAAGATGTGGTGGAAAAATAGGAAAATACGGATCAAAGTCCGGAATGTTTGGAAGTGGTGGTGGAAGAGAACCTAGGTGTTCTTGTAGCTCAATGGGAGCTAAGGGTGTTGTGTGAAATGGGATGATTTGAAATGCGGAATTGTGGGTATTTATAGGCCAGATCTAGACCGCTTTGGCTTCTTCCCACATTCTTTGTTGTGTGTGTGAAATGGGATGATTTGAAATGCTGGAAATCATAGGGTATTTATAGGCCGATCCGGTTACGGCGTAACTAATAAAATAGTTACGCCTTTAATCTCTGTATTTCTTCGTAAATTGCACTAGATCTGCTGGTTACGGCGTAACCTTAGAAGTAGTTACGCTGTATCTTCAATAATTTTGTTTACCGTAGTTTATGCACGAAGTTACAACAGTAGTTATCAGCGGCGCCGATCCTCATTTGACCTAATATAGTTACGCCCTTACACGCGTAATCTTCCGATGAGTTGGCTTTCGAGTCACGCTTTAGTTACGGCGTAATATGAGAGACATGAGTTACCAACTTTTAAAGTGAGCATACTATGATAAATCTTTGATAATTCTTCAATTTCGCGTCTCTTAAGCTCCAATGCTCGTAATTTACCTAAAGTGTAATATAATGGAAAACACGCATAAATCCATATAAATGATATAAATTACAAGTATTATCGGGGGAAATTGACACTAATATTCGTGATAATTTGATGTTATCAATATCATGTAATTTCATTTAATAAAACTAGAGATATGATGTACATGACTCTAAAAACTAAGAAAATGAACAATTCATGACGTTGGATTACTAGACTATCTAAGTCGCTCTTGATACTAGGAAACCACTTGAATCCTCTAGCTCAAGTTTGTTTAGGTTTGATCTTGTCTAAACGTTCGAGGAGGTGATAAAACATGAAACGTTGATCTTCACGTACTTCATGTATCAAACTTTCAACATGTTGACAATGATAACAATCTTTGTCATGACTCGGTAGTGGTAATGGAAGAAAGGAAATGGCTTGATGTGAAGGATCAAGTGAAGAGGGTTGAGGGGCACCTTTGTTCCCTTTTTGAACATTTTCTCTTAAGAAGTGATGACGAATCTCTATATGCTTTGTGCGAGAATGTAATGCCGGATTCTTGCTTAAATCGATGCCACCTTTGTTGTCACATAGAATGGCTATGTCACTTAAATGAATGTCGTAGTCAACTAACGCTTGTTTCATCCATATTGCTTGTTGGCATGCTTTGCCGGCGAGACGATTCGGCTTTGTTGTTGATATTTCTAATGCCGTTTTTTTCTTAGAGAACCAAGATGTTAAACAACATCCCATAAAAGTATATACCCCACTTGTACTTTTTCGGTCAACATAATCACCTGCATGGTCAGACTCTGCATATACAACTGTTTCTACTCCCGTGCCCTTAGGATACCATAATCCTAATTGTGTTGTACCCTTAATGTATCTAAATATCCTTTTTAAGGCTTCTAGATGTGATGTTTTGTTTTGTGATCTCTAAATAGAAACAAATTATAGAGAAAGTATACCATCTTTAGAAACAAATTGATTCAACTCTTCTTGCATAGCCTTTTCCCAACTTTCATCTTTTATGGCTTCTTGTGTATTATTTAGGTTCTATGGTTGAAACAAAACAAAATAGGCTACTTTGGTTTTGAACTTGAGACCTTAAGGTTCTTTCGTTTAACTTTCCTATGACCTTATCTACGAGGTGATCTTTGGACTCTTTAATATTTATGAGTTCATTATTTGAAGATTCTTCTTCTTCATTTATCTTTTCTTTATTACAATAGCTTCACTTTCTACAATCTCGTCATCGACAAGAGGTGGAGAGGGGTTGGGTGGACTTTCATCAAATTTTACATTTAATGACTCTTCTACCTTCATTGTTTCTTTGTTTAATATGACGTAGGCTTTGCTATTAGGAGAGTAACCTAGAAAGATACCTTCGGTTGATTTAGGATCAAATTTTGTAAGGTAATCTTTAGTGTTAAGAAGAAAACATTTGCTACCAAAGACTCTAAAGTGATCTAACTTAGGCTTTTTGCCTCAAGTAACTGTATGGAGTTTTACCTAAAATTGGTCGAATTAAGACTCGATTAAGTATGTACGTTGAAGAATCAATTGCGTTGCACCAAAACTTTTGAGGTATGGATTGCTCATTTAGCATGGTGCGACTCATTTCTTGTAGGGTTCTATTCTTTCTTTCAACTACCCCATTCGATTGTGGAGTGCGAGGAGCCGAGAAGTTGTGAGTACTACCATTAGCGTCACAAAAAGCTTCAAATTGCACTTCATTATCGAATTCCCTACCATGATCCGTTCTGATAGACACTATAGGACTTCCTAGTTGTCTTTGGATTTTCTTGCTTAATATTTCAAAATAATTAAACGTTTCCATTTTGTTCTTAAAGAATTTAGTCCATGTGTACCTAGAGTAATCATCCACTATGACCAAAGTGTAGTAGTTGCCTCCATAACTTTGGATAGCGGATGGACCAAATAAATCCATGTGTAGTAATTCTAGAAACTTAGTTGTAGACACCATGTTTTAGCTTTGTGACTAGAATGGACTTGTTTTCCTACATTACAAGCATCACAAAAGTGATGTTCATATTTTAACTTAGGTAGATCTCTTACTAGATCTTTGGATGATAGCGATTGAAGAAGTCACATATTGGCATGACCCAATCTTCGATGCCATAAGTTCGAAGTATCATCCATAGAGGTAAGGAAAAGTTTGTCTTTAGGTTCATTATTGATTTTAATGACATAGACTCCATGTTTCCTAATTCCTCTTCCTAAGGTTATGCCATTTTTTAATATCTTACTACTCGGTTTCGATAAAAGTACATTGCACTTTTTATCACATATTTGTCTTATACTTAAGAGGTTTGTGAAGTTCGTTTATGCCCCTTTAGGGATAACAATAACAATGATAAATAACATGAATGCACATCAGAATAATGAGAACATCAATGTTATTGCTAAAGGTTTTTCGCCATCATCTTTACCACTAAACACTATAATACTAATCGACTAACTACTAATCACTAATATACTAAATACTAACCTAGGCGTTTACATGAACATACGCCTAGGAACACACACACACCTTTACTAATGGTGTTCACATCTTGACACCCATTAAAACCTAATTCCCTGTATCTCTTTATATACTAGAGAGTCTAGGGTTACAAATACTACTAGGGACTATATAATAAATACTTCTTTAGCAAGTAGGTCCCTTATCTTTCTTTATCTTCATAAGTCCTTCATCTTTCATGTATTTTGTCATATCAACTCAAATAGAATTCCCAACAATCTTCCCCTAGTTGATAATGACAAAACTATATAAGCACAAACTTCCCCTAAAGTTAAGATGTCATGAAACATGTCGACTTCCCCTTAAACATGCAATCATCAAGTATCTTCAAGTTGCAAATCTTCTATGTAATGCCTTCTTCCCCTTTTTGTCATAATCCACTAGGAGAAGCTAAGTAGAAGCAACTTTGATCTTCAAAACCACGAACCAATATCATACGACTAATCCATCTTTCCAATGCCTCAAGATACCCGCCATGAAGATCACCAAAAAGCTTGCTAAAAATGAAATTAAGGCAAAAGAAATCTGAACCAATAGTACAAATACCAACAAGTAGTAGTAAAAATCTTCCCCTCGAATGATGCATGTAAATAACCATAAGAACTTGTCTAATAACTAACCATCATGATCACAAATACGTTGTAGTTCCAGCCATGAAGAACATAGTACCTCCTAAAATACTAATAAAGATGACTATAATCGTATTTGAAACCAAGTAGTAGTAACATAAAGAATAGTTCAAAGGTTTACCAATTTTCCAATCTCGTGTGTGTGTATACCAATATCCCATGCGCTGTTCTTTGCCCAAAACTAACACCCCCAATTTCGTGGTACGCAATGAATTCAAACTGTGTTACTCATGGCACAACAAATATAACAATAGAAAACGAACTCTAATGGAGTCGTTTTAAAAGATTTATCATTCGATTTATATAAATATCTGAGTTTACAAAAATGAGGTCCCAGATGGTTCCAAGTTTACAAAATACACTAAATTGGTTTTCGAATGATAATAAAAATAATAGCCTTCTTGAGTATCCGTGATCCTCCGTGCCATCCTCGTACAATATGGACCTGAAATACATGTTTAAAACTGTCAACACAAAGGTTGAATAAAATCCATAGAGTTTGTTTGATTGTTGAACACATTATGTTTGTAGTGTGAGTTATAAATTCACACCAATGGTTTGAAAACAAAATATTTATTATTAGACTAAGCATCATGCAATCAAGGCGTTAACGTGTTCCAAAATTGATTGGAGAAAATGTCTGCGTGCGTCCCTATCGTAAAATTGCCTTTTACCAATGTTACTCAAATATAGTGCTTGTTTGCCTACCGTCAACACAAACGGGATTCGTCAATCCCATAGATCTATTCACAATATTCGCCCACTCTACTAGTGATTAATGATTCATGATTAAGGGACTTAAGTTTGGCAAATGCGGTAACTTAATGCTAATAAAACAATCAGATAAGTATATAGTTTGAAAGCAATGTGTTCGGTTTAAAATAAAGCATGTATCTCCCCAAGGGTTTGTAAAACAATTAAGTAATAAAAGTGGGGCTATTAACTCACCCAGAGTAAATGATATCAAATGTATAATGAGAATGATGGATATGCCGTGAGAACTTCTAATGAAACCTAAAATAAAATGTTGTGACTTAGGTTTGGAATAATGTTTAGGAAAACATAAACCATCCTATATATATTTCTATGTTGATCATGATGTAGTACATGGTATTTGTGTATGTCGTTTATAAAAATGGTCTAGTTGTGAAAACGTATTTAGTTTATAGATATCGCATACCGTTTGGGCCATCACACCAGAGGTCATGTAGTAAACGCTCGAGGAGCTAGGACACTTTAAATCGTAAATCCAGCAACTCGTCGATACGTTTACCCAAATGAACCCCTCACATGAAGTTCCCTAGTGTTGTAGTGCTCAATACGTAAAACATGGATTTTGATTACTTGATTATTATATATTAAGAGTTTATAATTACAATAAATAAACTAACAAAGTTTATAAGTATTTAAATAAGTTTGAGTTTTATAAATACTTACCTTAATATAGAATGCTTGAGTATTATGGAGAAATAAAATATTAGCGAGCTTCTCGAGAATTTGCAATCTTCAAAAACCCAAGTCTATTAGAAGATTATAACAACGCCTTCTTGAGAACCCGAAGAAGAAATGAAGATTATAAACCTAATTTTTGGAGACTTGAAGTTATTTGAAGATTATAACGACTCTTTCTTGAAAACTTCCAAGAACGAAGATCAAACGCTATTTCTTCTCAAGAACACATGAATGTTCTTACAAGATCTAAAAGAAATTCTTTAGGTTTAGGACTTTAGATGTTAAGAATGGGTGGTGCAAGAAAATATGAAGGTTTTGCTTGGTATTTATAGGCTAGAGATTTTGGTTAATTATATATTGGGTTAAAAACTAACCATGGTTAAATTTACACATGTAAATGATCTAAAGGAAGTATGCTTAGGATTTTGACACCAACATGATGACTCACCTAGAGGCGTCACAATTGGTGACAAGGCTTAGATGATAAGTCTTGATCTTATCTTGGTTACGGAGGGAGTTTTGGTTCCGTAATCGCTAATCGTCAAGTTAAGCCATAAAACGAAACCGTGATATCGTGAAAAATATGAAACTTATAGGAATGATTAAACTTATCATTATACTCAATCTAAAAATATAAAATGAGTGATAAGTATTATTGGGTGCAAAAATGCTGCTTAAAACTGGAAATACGGGTCAAAAAGCGTAATGCTTGATTTATCGAAAACGAAATTTCGGGGAAATGATCGTGAATTTATTTAGAGTAGACTAAAATTAGTCTAAAAGTGATATGAGATGTCAACTTTGGTTTTCGTCGTACGTGGGATAACTTAACAGTTATACGTGAAGTTTAAAAGTTACACGATTTAAGCAAAAACGTAGAACGTACAAGCTTAATTTCTTTATGGTCAAAGGAGGAGGGAAATATGTTTGACTTTTCCAAAAAAATGTAAAAGTGTCAAAAACATATTTGAAACACAGTGCAGGAATCGTTAAGTCAGGATGTAAGTAGAATTGTTTAAAACGCAAGTTTAGTTTTTGCACTGCGCTGGGCTTATTTGGTAACATTAAAATGAAATCCTAAAAATTCTCTAATTAATTTTGAGTGATCTAAAAATTAATCTGATGTGGTAAAAATTGTCAGAGTTGGTTTTCGATATGCGCGGGATGTTGAAATGGTGCTCCGACCAAAACGAAACTTTAAGACAATGTTTTCTTTATAACTTTTGCGAAAATGAACTAACGATTGTCAAACTCTCAGGACATTACTAAAATAATTTATTTTATGAGAATGTGAAATAAAAATTTCTGGGATGAATAGTGAAAGTGAATAGTAAAAGTGAATAGTAACTTTTCAAAAATATATAAAGTAACTCAAAAAATGCGGGTTGTTACAATCTCACCACCTTAATGGAATTCCGTCGAATTCAATGTGTGTTATCCGATGTTGAAATGTCTAGGAAAATGAGGTTGTATACGCCAAATTCTAATCTTTGTGTTCTCAAGTTTCTAGTCATAAAATGTATTATGTACCATTTGGCTTAAGTTGATAACCTAAAGGGTTTTGTTAAAATCTTATTGAGTCCAATCTACCTCAAGTTTCGCTTTTCCCGATTCTCAAAACGAATCGTATCTTATTGTATCGAGGCTATCAATAAAACCTTAATTTCTAACATGGAGTTTTTGGTGATAGTGTGCGGCATGGAGCCTAATTTGTATTTGTATGATTTCCTTAGTTGTTTCGTGGGTGATCTCTGAACACCTTAGTCCAGAAAATGGTTGTAAACTACTTTCGTCTATATAGTGCCTCAAAATAGAATAGTTTTGTTGTTGTTAGGGTAACTGTTGTTAATCAAAGGTGTAATATATTGTTGATGTGAAATGGTTTTTAATGATGTTGTAGGAAAGTCTTGCTAGAGGCAAGTGGTTATCCAAACCATTTCCAAAGTTGATCATGTCTTAGGTGGTTTCGAGATGAAGGCTATATCGTATAGTGTTTATGTCTACTAGTGTTTGAAAGAAACATGGTATTGTGAAGTTTTATCTTGGTTTTCAATGGGGTTCAGATAATGATGTGATATGTTGACGATTAGAAGAGTGTAGCGTACGCTTACCATTATTCTTAGGTAGAGATGTCAAGTTTGCTTTAAGATCAAAAGTGGATTTTAAAGGAATATGGCGGAATGATATCCTTGAAACCTAATCAGGCTAGTAATTCTAAGAAATGACGAGAAGATTTGATGACAATCCCAAGATAGTAGTTAGGATTATCACATGTATGAAAATTTCAAGAATGAAATTTAGCAGTATAGATAAGATGTTAAGATCTCGCTGAGTGGTAAGACACTTTCGTGTCTCTAGATCTTTTTAATGAATTCTGGTGGTTTATCGAGTTTAAGTAGGAAATTAACCTGAATATAACCCTTGTATAACTATTCTCAATGTTTGAAAAATTTAAGTCGAACATAGTTAATCAGACTATGTTCCACTATCCCTAGGTTAAATATAGGTGATTAGGCTATATTTAGCCTAGGTTCGATAAAATTTTCAAATACCTAAATTAGGTATACTTGTGATATGTCCATAGCTTTTGAGAAATTGTCCACTAAGCAAAAGCGATATCAAACCATCCAGTTGCAAGTCCTGGCCATAAAAGACTTGTAACCTATGTTTTCACATTCCATTGCATAGAAGATAGTATGGGTAGATACGTGTGGAAAAGAAATCTTAAGTAATTCTAAAATAGTCCATACTTGGCTAGAATCACGAACTTTTAACAATGAAGGTTTCAGAAGAGAATTTTGATGAATGTAGGGAACGTTTCTGAACTTCAGCTTTTGTAGATGATGAGTCACTTTGTCCTTTAGAAATCCTATTTCTTGTATTTCCATTAGGGAAATTGATAGACTGTGACGGGTTTCATGTAAAACAATATCATATAATGTTTATAAGATAATTTTTGGAGACTATTGTATAACTTACAATATCTGAGGAGTAGTTGAGACCATTATGCAACTCACAATGTCTAAGAAATGATGGAGAGATCATTGTATAACCCACAATGTCTTGAGAAATGATAGAGAGATCATTGTGTAACCCATAATGTCTTGAGAAATGATGAAAAGACCATTGTGTAACTCACAATGTCTTGAGAAATGATGGAGAGATCATTGTGTAACTCACAATGTCTTGAGAAATAATGGAGAGACCATTGTATAAATCACAATGTCTTGAGAAATGATGGAGAGATCATTGTGTAACTCACAATGTCTTGAGAAATGATGGAGAGATCATTGTGTAACCCACAATGTCTTGAGAAATGAATGAGACCACTGTAGGATTTACATTATGCGAGAATGTAATAGAAACCCTGTAGGATTTACGTTGTGAGAATGTAATAAAGACCACTGTAGGATTTACAGTATCTGAGAGTGTAATAGAGACCACTGTAGGATTTCAGATGCCTGAAATGTAATAGAGACCATTGTATCTCACAATGTCTGGGAAGTAGGAAAGACCATTGTAATAAGTTACAATGTCTTGGATAAAGTTTCGTAATTCCTAAAATGCATGAGTAAATACATGATTGGGAGATTGGGAAAATATGATTGTGCCGCAATGCCTTAGAATACGCATACTGAATATGTTTAGTCTATCCTTTAGCTAAAATGATTGAAAATATGTTGA
Organism: Chrysanthemum makinoi; assembly: GCA_910596185.1. Taxonomy (NCBI): domain Eukaryota; kingdom Viridiplantae; phylum Streptophyta; class Magnoliopsida; order Asterales; family Asteraceae; genus Chrysanthemum; species Chrysanthemum makinoi. The sequence continues at coordinate 104,847,356 of OU343222.1, read as the reverse complement.
GTGTATATATCAATATACTAGTATGTTTGTATAGCTTAAAATTCCTAAAAGTCACATAATCGATGCGGAGGATGGAAGGCACGGAGAACGGAAGGCTATAAAATGTTTTTGTTTGAAAAAGTAGTTATAGTTTAAGTCTCGATTAGACCCGTTTCTCTATAACTGTGGCTCTGATACCAATCTGTAACACCCCCAATTTCGTGGTACGCAGCGGAATTCAAACTGGGTGTTACTTCATGGCACAACAGTCATAACAATAGAAAACAAACTCTAATGGAGTCGTTTTAAAAGATTTATCATTCAATTTATATAAATATCCGAGTTTACAAAAATGAGATCCCAGATGGTTCCAAGTTTACAAAATACATTAAATTGGTTTTCGAATGATAATAAAATTTATAGCCTTCTTGAGTATCCGTGCTCCTCCGTGCCAGCCTCGTACAATATGGACCTGAAATACATGCTTAAAACTGTCAACACAAAGGTTGAGTGAAATTCAAAGAGTTTGTTTGATGGTTGAACACATTATGTTTGTAGTGTGAGTTATAAATTCACACCAAGGGTTTGAAAACCAAAACAGTTATTATTAGACTAAGCATCATGCAATCAAGGCGTTAACATTTTCCAAAATTAATTGGGTCCTCTGGGTGCGTGCGTAGGTAAAATTGCCGTTTTACCTGTAATGTATAGTGCGTTTGTTTGCCTACCCGGTCAACACAAACGGGATTCGTCAATCCCAATAGGCCTATTCACAATATTGGCCCACTCTCACTAGTGATAAATGATTTATGATTAAGGGACTTAAGTTAGGCAAATGCGGTAACTTAGTGCTAATAAAACAATCAGATAAGTATACAGTTTGAAAGCAATGTGTTCGGTTTAAAATAAAGCATGTATCTCCCCCAAGGGTTTGTAAAACAATTAAGTAATAAAAGTGGGGCTATGAACTCACCTCAGAGTAAATGATATCAAATGTATAATGTGAATGATGGATATGCGTGAGAAACTTACGAGCAACCTAAAATAAAATGTTGCGACTTAGGTTTTGAATAATGTTTAGGAAAACATAAACCATCCTATATATATTTCTATGTTGATCATGATGTAGTACATGGTATTTGTGTATGTCGTTTATAAAAATGGTCTAGTTGTGAAAACGTATTTAGTTTATAGATATCATACTACCGTTCGGGCCATCACAATTAGAGATGCATAAATGCGTTAAAGCTAGGACACTTTAAATCGTAAATCCAGTAACTCGTAGATTTGTTTACCCAAATGAACCCCTCACATGAAGTTCCCTAGTGTTGTAGTGCTCAATACGTAAAACATGGATTTTGATTACTTGATTATATGATATATTAAGAGTTTTTAATTAAAATAAATAAACTAACAAAGTTTATAAGTATTTAAATATGTTTGAGTTTTATAAATACTTACCTTAATATAGAATGCTTGAGTATTATGGAAAAATAAAATATTAGCGGAGCTTAGACGTAGAATTTGCAATCTTCGAAAACCCAAGTCTATTAGAAGATTATAACAACGCCTTCTTGAGAACCCGAAGAAGAAATGAAGATTATAACAACGTCTTTTTGGAGACTTGAAGTTATTTGAAGATTATAACGACTATTTCTTGAAAACTTCCAAGAACGAAGATCAAACGCTAGTTTTCTTCAAGAACACATGAATGTTCTTACAAGATCTAAAAGAAATTTCTTAGGTTTAGGACTTTAGATGTTAAGAAGGGGTGGTGCAAGAAAATATGAAGGTTTTGCTTGGTATTTATAGGCTAGATATTTTGGTTAACTATATATTGGGTTAAAAACTAACCATGGTTAAATTTACACATGTAAATGATCTAATGGAAGTATGCTTTGGATTTTGACACCAACATGATGACTCCCCCCCTAGAGGCGGTCACAATTGGTGACAAGGCTTAGATGATAAGTCTTGATCTTATCTTGGTTACGGAGTGAGTTTTGGTTCCGTTAATCGCTAATCGAAAGTTGTTAAGCCATAAAACGTAAAATCGGATATCGTAAAAATATGAAACTTATAGAAATGATTAAACTCATCATTATACTCAATCTAAAAATATAAAATGAGTGATAAGTCTTATTGGGTGCAAAAACGCTGCTTAAAATCTGGGTCAAAAAGCGTAATCGCAGTTTATCGAGAAAAACGAAATTTCGAGGGAAATGATCATGAATTTATTTAGAGTAGACTAAAATTAGTCTAAAAGTGATATGAGATGTCAAACTTTGGTTTTCGTCTTACGTGGGATAACTTACAGATTATCGTGAAGTTTAAAAGTTACGCGATTTAAGCAAAAACGTAGAACGTACAAGCTTAATTTCTTTATGGTCAAAGGAGGAGGGAAATATGTTTGAATTTTCCAAAAAAATGTAAAAGTGTAAAAAACATATTAGAAACACAGTGCAGGAATCGTTAAGTCTGGATGTAAGTAGAATTGTTTAAAACGTAAGTTTAGTTTTTGCACTGCGCTGGGCTTATTTGGTAACATTAAAATGAAATCCTAAAAATTCTCTAATTAATTATGAGTGATCTAAAAATTAAACTGATGTGGGAAAAATTGTCAGAGGTTGTTTTCGATATGCGCGGGATGTTGAAATGGTGCTCCGACCAAAACGAAACCTTAAGACAATGTTTTCTTAATAACTTTTGCGAAAATGAACTAACGATTGTCGAACTCTCAGGACATTACTAAAATAATTTATTTTACGAGAATGTGAAATAAAATTTTTACGGGATGAATAGTGAAAGTGAATAGTAAAAGTGACTAGTAACTTTTCAAAAATATGAAAAGTAACTCGAAAAATGCGAGTTGTTTCAAAAACCATATTCGAACAGTAGGTCACACCATGAATCCCAAAACCAAACTATTTGTGTGTGTGGTCAAACTAATCAATCTGATCTTGAACATACTAATCTTCAAAACCAAAAACTGAATATCAAATATGGTGTGTGTCCAATAACCATATCACTATCACTATAGTCTCATAGATTTTTGGATTAAGCATCCAACAATGTCCACTCATAATGCAATATCAACAAAAAGCAATGAACTAATAATCAGCAAACCCTCGTGAATACAAACTATAAGAACTAGGGTTTGTACGAGTCTTACCTCCAATAAAGTAAACCCAATCTGCTCCTCCTTTAGTCTTTCACGAATCATGATCACGGCAAACCAAAGTGTAAAAATCATCACTGACCCTCGTTCAATGGGCAGTACAAACGGTGACAAAACCTTTGTGACAGTACTACCCATCAATCGCTGCTATAATATCATACTTTGTATGCATGACATGAGTAACCCTTTTTTTTAATCAATACTTGATGACTCCTTGGTACCCTTATCACATATCAATATTTGCTCAAGAATCTGTAGTAAACATGTATATATGAAGAAGTAGTAACATACAGATCTACGACCAGTACCATTACTTCTTGTAACCATGTGTACCAAAATGCCCAATACCAGATCGTGACCAATCAACAAAAAGTAATAAACTCCAATAAATCACGAACAAACTGACTAGCGAAACCATGAACTAACGAGCAACACAAACTCGTAACCTGAATGCAGCCTTGTAGGGAACCAGTAGGCAGTACCTTCGAATAGCATAGTAACGTACAACAGTGGTCACTTTCAATGGCAGTACAAACTTAAAACGGATAGGGACCAGCAGTACCTTTACTGGAAACGTACCAGTACCCTTATTCTGCTATGGCTTATCCACGTACAAATCAACAACAGTACATGCCAATGAATAAGTAGTATAAATAGACTTGGAATTAGGGTTTGTGTACTTCATAACCTTTAAACTCTCAAACAGTACCTTGGAACACACAGCAGTACCTTCGAGTATAAACAGCAGTACCTTGAGAAATTTAGGGTTTCGACAACCACAAACTAGCCAACCATACTCTAAAAATAGTGATCATTAAAACTCATTGAATTAGGGTTTGATAGTACCCTTTAATGCACACTCAACATAATGAAAACCCTAAAAACCTGAAAAATTCGAAAAACAATACCTCCTTCTGCAGCCAACTTCGATAGCCTGTAACTTTCACATAAAAGCTCAAATCAACAATCCCTCCTGTGAAAAGTTAGATTGTCATATAGAGAACGTCCACCTAAAATTTCGTCCCGATCCAACGGTTAACGACAAAGTTATCGCCTTTTGAAAACAGCCCTGCAGAAACATTACGAAAATTTTCTAGATTTGAATTTTTCTTCCTTCTTCTTCGAAAAACCTTGTAGATCCCTATATCAAGAGCTCCCCGCTCTGATACCAATTGTGAAGTTCATTTATAAGCCCTTTAGGGATAACAATAACAATGATAAATAACATGAATGCACAGCGGAATAATGAGAACATCAATGTTATTGCTAAAGGTTTTTCGCCATCATCTTTACCACTAAACACTATAATACTAATCGACTAACTACTAATCACTAATATACTAAATACTAACCTAGGCGTTTACATGAACATATGCCTAGGAACACACACACACCTTTACTAATGGTGTTCACATCTTGACACCCATCAAAACCTAATTTCCTGTATCTCTTTATATACTAGAGAGTCTAGGGTTACAAATACTTTTAGGTTTTCTACGTGACACACATCGTTAATGGTTAGAGATTTGTTAGAAGTCGTACCTTTACCAATGATTTTGCTTTTGCTATTTCCAAACACCACATTTCCTCCATTGAAGTATTCATATGTGGAGAATAGATCTTTATTGCCGGTCATGTGATTCGTGCACCTGCTATCCTTGACCCATTCATCCGGATCTAGGTCGACCTTTAAGCACACCTAAGAAAACAATTAACTTAAAAGTTTGGTCCCCATTTGTTCATGGGTCCATTAGTGTTAAACATTCCATTCATGTTAGATATGTATGGATAAGGTGAATATGCATTCCATGGTGCAAATTTTTGAAAAGGAAAACCATTTTGCATATTTGGGTTCCATCCCATTTGATGGTTACTTCTTGGGTAAACATTATTAGGTCTCCTAGATGGGTTAGGTTTTGAAAAAGATGGAGCTTTGTTTCTTGCAAAAATAAGATTATATTTTGGAGGTGGTTGTCTAGTGGTAAAATGAGTTGGTGTCTTCTTATTAATAATAACAAAATCAGTTTGAGAGGAAGAAGTTATGTTATTACCATTGTTTCTTCAGCAGACCCACGGATCCCTGGCTGTACACTAGCCGGTTCCCTTTTTGTGGGATCTGTGGGATCCGCCACAACAGTGGCCTGTTTTTCTATTGCTTTTACGAATTGTGTTTCTTTGTTTTCACTAGTTGACGTATCAAGTTGCTGAATGCCAAAAACCTTTTTGGTTGTTTCCAGTTTTAACACTATCTAGTATCATATCTAAAGTATTAGTACTCATTCTTGCAATTTTAGAATCTAGTTGATCAACTAGTGTTTAAAGTTGAACGCAAAGTTCACATTCACCACTTGCTATTTTACCCTTTTCTAGACGTTTCAATTTTACTTTTAATTCTATGACTTCCTTATCTAAACGTTGGTTTTGATTTTTCAAAAACTTGTTTTTGTTAATTAATTCTAAGCTAATATTGAAAAGTTTGTCATATTCATTATACAATGAGTCATCATCTAGTGATGAGCTACTATAGTATTCGTGACATACCTCATCATTTGCCATGAGACAAATTTCTTCGTCCTCCTCGTCGCTCATTGCCCACGTGCCACTCACGAATGCCGTTTGATCATCCTGTTTGCGACACTTACTAATAAAGTGGTTTGGGTCCCCACATTTAAAGCAAGCACGATCATCCCTTGGCTTCTCGTCCTCTTTGCTTTTCCGGAATCCTTTGTTGTCGTCATATGGTTGTTTGACGTATCTTCCCTTCCTTCTAAAGAACTTTTTAAAGTCCCTTACCGCCATAGCATACTCCTCGTCGTGACTATCCGAAGAGGAGTTCTCTTCATCGCTTGAGGCCTTTTTAGCTTTAAGGGCCAGAGATTTGTGTTTCTCTTTCACTTTTGAGGCTTCGGAATCTTTAGCAAGGACAAGCTCATAGACTTTTAAGTTGCCTATGAATTCATCAAGGGTGAGGATTGTCAAATCTTTTGACTCTTCGATTGCCGTCACCTTGGATCTCCATTTCGATGGAAGTGCCCTTAGATATCTCCTAACATGGTTACGTGTCAGGACCGAAAAACATATAGATTTATGTGGTTTGGAGGTCTAGGTTGGTGGAAGAAGATGAAGATCTTCATCCTTTTTAGTGAGAGAAAGTAGAGAGAGGGAGGAGAAAACACAAGACTTTTATAAAATAAACACACACTACACCTAGCCAAATGATTCACCTCACCCCTCATGGAGAGTCATGAGGGGTATATATAGGCCCTATCTTTGCCACATAAACGATACTAGTCCCTAAGGGCAAAGTATACTACGCATCTAGTCCAATTCACGTAAGTGACGTTATCTTTATGAAAAGCGAGGCTAACAATCTCCCTCCAAGATAGCGTCACACGTGAATGGTTACAATGAGACTTATAAATACAAAACAAAGTAAATTACAATAGTAATGAACAATGTTGACTTTCTTGAAGTGAGAGTCTCGTAGTCTAGATCTTGAGGCAAACTTGAAGTTCTCCTTCCGATGACCTCGCAAATGATCTTCTTGTAGCTCTGAACTTCAACTGTAACGGTCTAGTTAGGTTATTACTCCCTCCTAACTAGTGAGCCTTTTTCTTTTTATGCTCCCTCTTGAACCGACAACACTCTTCCAACACGTCTTAAATCTTGAACCGCATTGGCGGAGAAAGTAAACTCTTGAAGCACAATGGTTGTCGTTCAGGGAACATCATAACAACATAACTCACTTAGTATTGCATCCAAGTTGGTAAAAAACCCCGATGTACACCACACTACTTCTCCTTCTTCAGTCTAAAGCAAAAATCCCTTCGTAATCCAATCACGGAAGATGAAATACCAACTTCTCCCTCCTGATGGTTGTGAGCTATCGGAATCATCATAATGTTGCGTACATGCCGTATTACCTTCTTTGATGCAATATTAACATCATAGCTTGATCAATTCCGTGAGAATATGTCATAAAAATACTCTCAATAATTCTCTCAAACCAACCTTTAATCGAACCTCCTTTGAATTCACCGGCTAAATGTAATGACCACATATGGAGATAGCCCGATACGACTAACTTGAAAATGAAGTAAGCATCCCAACTTGTGACTTGCTGCTTGTTCTAAATTTTTGACCAATCCACAACTCATGTGGACACTAAGCACACACGTAACTCCTTAAAGTGATGGTTACCACTTGTAGCACTACAACGTAACTCCTTACGATCATAACAGTTGTCAAATTTCATAATGTGCTCCAACAAGTTATCTTGAGACATGCATCCAACCAACTATCGTCTCAAAGATAAAAGTCCACCCACGTGAAATATCACGTCAATTCCGCATCAATAATACCATACTAAACCTCCGTAGTCATTTTTCAGATATTTGCTCAAGCCGTGAATAATGTATCCCTCCGTGAAAATTTTACCATACCAAAAATACTACTCTTAAATATATATCAACAATTTGTCTCCAAAGTCAACATATTCGGATGACAAAATTGGAGATATGCATGCGTTTAATACCAGCAGCCCATGAGTCCAGTTGATATCTACGGACTAATGATGAAATATTGAAACTGAGGTCGAGAGTTGTAAGTGGTAAGTGGTATATGGTATATGTTGTTGTGGTCAGGTCTACGCATAACCTCCATTTTCAATCTTAAGCGTAAAAAAAATTTTACGCGTAACTTTTTTCTTATGCGTAGACTCTTCTTCAAAACCTTATGCGTAGGGTCAGGCTTACGCATAAAGGATGGTCTTATGCGTAAACAGGGTCTTACGCATAAAGCTTATGTGTAAAAACCTTACGCGTAACTTTTTCAACGCGTAACTTCACAGCTACGCGTAACACCTCTGTAGATTCCCTTTATGCGTAGAAAACTAGGGTTTTGACCCAGTTGACTTTTTCCGACGAGTTTTTCCGACCATGTTTTCCGTCAATCTTCATTTTTACCCAGAAAAGCTACTAAAAAACTCTTCATTTTGCCTGTTTGACCATGAAAAGATGATCAGATGACCACTTTTTGACCATGATATGTGACGGATATGGTACCAAAAAGCCATAAAATGATATAAACCATCTGTTTAGACCAAGAATGACATAACACAAATGTTGTAAACATTATAAGAATAGATGACTTTTTAGACCAGGATACATAAAAAACATGTAAAAACTGTTTACCCATATAATAGACGGAAAAAAATTTCCGACCCACCAAAAAAGTACCAAAACAGTCAAAACATGTATAAAAAAACCGACATAAATCAACACAAGATAACCTTGGCTCGTTATACCACTTGTCATGACCGATTAATATATGATTTATTTGGTTTGGAGGTCTAGGTTGGTGGAAGAAGATGAAGATCTTCATCCTTTTTAGTGAGAGAAAGTAGAGAGAGGGAGGAGAAAACACAAGACTTTTATAAAATAAACACACACTACACCTAGCCAAATGATTCACCTCACCCCTCATGGAGAGTCATGAGGGTATATATAAACCATATCTTTGCCACATAAACGATACTAGTCCCTAAGGGCAAAGTATACTACGCATCTAGTCCAATTCACGTAAGTGACGTTATCTTTAGAAAAAGCGAGGCTAACATTACGGCTAGTAAAAGATTCATCAAGTGCTTGTAAAGATGTAATAATAGTATTAAAATTAGCAAATGAATGATCTATAGTTTCCTCATCCGATATTGAAAATTGTTCATATTGTTGAACAAATAAATTAATTTTATTATTTTTAACTTGTTGATTACCTTGATGAGTTACAGCTAAAGAATTCCAAATTTCTTTAGAGGTTTTAAGCATAGAAATTCTTTCGAATTCCTTTTTGGGTAGAGCATTATATAAAACTATTTTAGCTTCATTATTTTAGAAAGCTTTTTCTTCATTTCATCGTTTAGTTTATCATGAGGTATGTTAACTAAATTTCCTTTATCATCTTTTGAGGTAGCCTCAAAATCGCCTTCAACAATAATGTACCAAAGATCAATATCTTTAGACTTTACATACGTTTCGAATCTATTTTTCCAATATATAAAACCATTAGTTTCAAGTAGTGGTGGTCGTTGCATAGATTGCCCTTCCTTGTAATTTTCAGAACCCATAGTAATCGAAATTTTTTTAAAATACGGTTTACTTTAAAACTTTTATAAACTTAGCTCTTGAAGCCAATTGTGGAAAACTAGAAGGGGGGTTGAATAGTTTTGCCTATTTTAAGTTAGTTTTAAAAACTTTGGATTCGATATTATGTGAAATCGTATGGATGTAGAGAAAGTATAGATCTAATGATAAAGCACGTAAATAAAGTAAAGCAAGGGATAGAAATGACACAACCGATTTATAGTGGTTCGGCTACAAGGACACCTTCCTTGCCCTACTCCACTCCTCGAGTCACCTACTCGAGAGTTCAAGCACTATGTCAACAAACTCCTTCAACTTGGTGGAGAAGCCTTCACAACGTTGTTTACACCTTTTTCGGGTACAAAGCTAAATACCGAGTCCATAACACGGTGTACCAAACCAACACGACTATTACACAACAACTATGTGAAATATCAAATACAAGATCTTTGCTACAGAAATCTTGTGAAGGAACAAATCAATCAAGGACCCCTTGCTTGGATGACTTGTAGAATGCTCGTGATCTCGCCTTAGAGAATGACCTATATGAGAATCACAAAAGAAACAAGAACAACTCTCTAGATCTAGTGATCTTTTGTTGAAGAGAATGAGAGTATATGAGAGAATTAGTAAAAAGAGGGATAAGTTAGAATGAAGAAATGGCTCTCTATTTATAGGCAAAACTTGCCACTGTTCCCTGGATCCCACGGGTCCCTCCCTTAAGGGATCCGTCTAGTGTAAACCTAGGGATCCGTGGGACGCTCCTCTTTGCCCATGGGTTTTTTGGTTATGGGTTATGGGTTGGTCCATGGGTATTTCTTTAGATACAATGTATCTAATGGGTGCAATGCACCTAGTCAAGTGGGTATGGGTCAATACCATGGGTTATGGATATGATCCATGGGTTGTGATTTTTACCCATCCTAATAAACTATTACAACAAATGATTTATTACAACAATTTGTATTAAAAGGCTATATGTAAATGCTTTACAAAAATAACATGTATCCTTATAATTTTACTTATGATAACATTATATTTGTTATCAACAAAACACAAAGAGTTCGGAAAATATTAATAAACGTTTTTACGGTTTATTTGTATTAACACACTATTATCCCACCCAACTATCCAGAGTTATTGAGTAAGGAGTACATGTTTGATGCAAAACGATACAATGACCCCTTGCCGTATGAGGTGCGAAGGGATCCATGCTATCAGCGTTTGGCTAGATATCCTGCAAATGTGTAAGTGTTCCTCGAGCCAATCTTGTACATGGGTGGGATTGCCAGAAATGGGAGGGTCTCCCAACAAGCTGTTTACCATGGACAAAGTATGTTTTTCTACTTTTATTTAAGTAGGGCCAATGTAGCCTGATATTTATTTTCTTGCTTCTTTTTTTTGCAGAAATGTCATTCAGGAACTTCATGTACCAAGACCTTGATGAAGACTTAAGCTTCATGCCCGCTGAAAAGCCGAAGAATCCTACGGTGTTGGTTCACCTTCCACATCTGTCAACAACAATGATGTAGACACTCGAAACCGGATCCTGTTAACTCGGCACCCCACAAGCGGGTGGAGGGTCCCTCCCCTAGTTGAGAACTGGCAGATTCAGACGATCCTGAGAGGAGGATGTCTAAATCACAGGCTCCACTGGTATAGCGGCCAGTTGAAGGCAGAGGGAAGGGAAGCGGTAGGCGGCCAAGTCTACAAACAGAGGAAAATCTCCTTCCACCTCCGGATCCGGGGCGGTCGCCAGAGAGTGTCGAGGGCAGAAGTATGTTAAGTTTGCCTTTGAGCTGCCGGATGAGACTGTGGAGATGCATGGTAAGCAATGTCCCCTTTTAAAATATATGAATTGATAATCATGGTAACTAACTGAACTCTTGTGCATTGTATTGGTCGCAGGCATTCCAGATACGAAGGAGCTTCCCAGCGCTTTGTCCTGCCACCGTATCGTGGATCATGTTACCCCCTCCAAATGGAAAGGATTTCTGGACAACATGTCCATTGAAGGAGTTTGTGATCTACATGACAAGAGTGTTGCAAGGCAGGCAATGTTGGACAACCATTTGAATGGTCAAACCAGGGAGATACTCAGGGCTGTTACCAAGGCCAGACAAGAGATGGATGTCATGTTGGAGAGGGAGAAGCACAGAGATCAGGAGTATGCCAAGCTGGAGGCTAAATGTGACAAGATTGAAAGGGATGTTGAGAAGAACCCACTCATCCAAGATCTTCGTGAGAAGATAGCCGAATTGACAGTTGAATGTGGAAGGCTCAAATTGGAGGAGGCTAAGGTTGTTAGCCTAACTGGTCAGAATGCTGTGCTAGAGGCAAAGTGTGCCGGTTTGGAAAGTCAGAGGGCTAGGCTTGGAGAGGTGGAAGTGAAGTTGAGGGAGGAAGTTGACGGCTTGCAGATGAGCTCTATGATAGTGACGCGTTGGGAGCTGCAATGTGGAAGGTCATCAAAGCAGCTATCTTCCATGGACGGTGCCTAGCTTTGGAGGAGGTTGCTAAAACAGGTAAAACCAGACCTCTCCAAAATTGAGTGCTACCTTCCTCGTCAAAGGCGAGAATCGAAGATGCGGGAAATGCATTTGCAGCTAGAGTACCCTTCCTGGTTGAAGCTACCAAAGACCCCATGGCACCTCTGGAAGACCTCCTCTCAAAGAAGCCATGCAAGATCAAGCCTGTGACTCCTACCAGAAGACGGTTTTACCAAGCTTCTCAGTTCAACCATCTCCATCTCCACCTCCTCAGAAGCCAGAGTGAAGGCTGCCATGTTGGCAGTGATTTGGTTCCAAGGGTGGCATGTACCCTTTCTAAGCCAATTTGATGTTATTTTATGATGTGTGTCTGGTTCCTCAAACAATTTAATATTCGTGATGTATGGCCTAGGCCAAAGACAACTTAAATGGGGCTTCGGCTCCATATGCAGGTACAAGGGCACTAGCCCTCATTTTTGAATGACATGGTGTGGGGAAGTATCCCTACACACTTAGCTATTTTTTGTCTTGTGAACTTCTCTTACGCCATTTTTCCAACGCTTAGTTTTTACAACCTAAGGTTAAACAACCTCATTGTGTGTAAATTTCAACACCAAGAATATAATGACCAATTTTGATCATTGACAGAGGGTTGCGACCCACTCTATCTCAAATCCTTTAAGTAATATGACTTTCTTTGTACTTTCACAAGTGCCATAAACTACTAGGAGAGTTAATGTGAATGTTTTAATAGGCTTAAATAATGAGGCGTTTGTTACGTCGTATGCCTTTTTATTCCACATTGAAACTCATAAACAACTTGGTTGAACAAATCTTTGTGTTTAAGAAACGAAGCAAGAGATTTGTGGGAAATGTCTTATTCATCATTGAATTGGTAGAGGGGATTACATCATTCTTGAAATGAAAACTAAGACAACTACCAATAATGTTTGCTTTCCTCTAAGAAGCTTCTAATTACAAGAATGAAAAAGTAAAAATACTTCTTAAACATAGAACTTTCAGAGGTTCGTACCATTCTATGTCCTGTCGTTGGGTTCTCTGAGAAGAGTGGCCAATTTGTAGGCTCCGTTGCCGTAAGCCTTAGCTATCACGTAGGGTCCTTCCCAAGTAGGTCCTAGCTTCCCATGGTATTACCTTTGCTTGCACTGTTGAGGCATAGCACGTATTCCCCAGGCTTGAAGGTGGAAGGCCTAACCCTTTTATTGTAGTAGCCTTTGATCTTATGCTTGTGCATGGCTTCTCGGATGGAGGCTATCTCTCGTCTTTCTTCTAGTAGGTCAAGGTTCTCCCTGATCTTTTCATCCTTTTGGGAGGCATCATACGTTGCCACACGCTCCGTGTCTACACTTAGTTCTGAAGGGATGACTGCTTCTGTTCCGTATGTTAGGCTGAAGGGGGTTTCACTATTGCTTGACTTAGGGTGCGTCCTATGAGCCCACAGTACTTGAGGGAGCTCGTCCACCCACCCATGATGAGTTCGTCCCAGCCTTTTCTCAATCCCTTTGACGATGTCTCTGTTTGTAACCTCCACCTGCCCGTTACCTTGTGGATGGTAGACGGATGTCGACAGAAGTCGTAGAAGACTCCTTCAGCAAACTGCTTTCCATTGTCGGATATGATGATATGGGGCACTCCGAATCTACACACAATGTGTTCCCACACAAACTTCTCGATCTGTCTCCCCGTAACGGAGGCTAAGGCTTTAGCCTCTACCCACTTAGTAAAGTAATCAATTGCCACCAGCAAGAATTTGACTCCTCCAGGAGCCACATGCATAGGTCCTACGATATCAATTCCCCACTGGGAGAAGGGCCATGCGGATGTCACACTTGTCATGTCCTGCTTCGGCAGCTTGGGAACGTTTGAGTGTATTTGACAAGCTTCACATTTGAGAATGATTTCTGCCGCATCCCTATGCATCGAAGGCCAGTAATAGCCTAGCTTAATTATCTTCGAGACAACTGAATGGGGCCATGCATGGAGGCCGCAGGATCCTTCGTGGACTTCAGCGATGATGCTCGTAGCCTGTTTGGGTCCCACACATCTTAACCAAGGTGATAGGAATGACCTTCTATATAGGGTTTCCCCCATTAGCCGGTACTGTGGGGACTTAACCCGTATTTTCCTTGCTAGTTTGGGATCTTCGGGGAGAAGACCACTTATCAAATATTCTCTGATGGGAGTCATCCATGTCTCTCCTTCTTCATGAACCACGTCCGTAACTTCCTTGCGAATAATGGATCTTTCAGGTTGGACTTCGACCAGTACTTCTTTGGCGAGATGAGCGAAGGCCATAGAGGCTAGCTTGCTCAGTGCGTCTGCCTTCTTGTTCTGATTCCTATGAACGTGTAGGAATCGAAGCTCTCCAGCATCTCCTTTGTTTTTTCCAAGTACTGTTAGATGACAGGCTTCCTTGCTTCATAGGAGCCTGTCACTTGATTAGCTACCAGTTGAGAATCTACGAAAACGGCAAGAGCTTTGACCTCCATATCTTTAGCTAGTCGAAGGCCTGCTAATAGGGCTTCGTACTCCGCTTCATTGTTTGTGGCTTCAAACTCAAAACGAAGAGCATATGTATGCTCCTTCCCGTTAGGACTGACCAGCATTAGACCTGCTCCAGAACCATCGGAGCTTGATTATCCGTCTGTATAAAGTTTCCAGTCATCCTGTGCTTCGGTGAGTTTAGCTTTGGGCTCTTCCTTTTCTGTGTCCGGTTCAGAAGGTGTTTCTGCCAAGAAGTCTGCGATAATTTGCCCTTTAATAGAGTTTCGACCCTTGAACTCTATTTCATGCTCCCCAAGTTCGATAGCCCATTTAGCCACCCTTCCAGACTTCTCAGGCTTCGACAAGATCTGTTTGAGTGGCTTGTCAGTTAAGACAGTGATTGGATGGGCCTGGAAGTATCGCCGGAGCCTTCTTGCTGTGTAGATTAGAGCTAGTATTAACTTCTCCAATGTTGGGCAGTTGATCTTTGCCCCTTGTAAGACCCTGCTGACAAAGTAAATGGTGATTTGTCGCTTGTCCCGTTCTGCCATAAGGACTACGCTAATGTTCTCCATTGAGGATGCTAAGTACATAAACAACACCTCGCCTTTGATTGGGGCGGTAATTGTTGGAAGGATTTCAATGAACTCCTTCATCTTCTGAAAAGCAGCTTCTGCGTCCTGACTCCACTGAAAAGTCTTATTATCAACGCATCCTTTAAGTGTTTTGAAGAAGGGTAGGGACCTGTCAGCCACCTTCAACAAGAATCGACTTAGAGTGGCTAGCTTCCCATTTAGACTTTGCACATCTTTTAAACACTTAGGAGCCTGGAGATCCGTAATTTCCTTAACCTTGGAGGGATTAGCCTTTATCCCCTGCTTAGTGATCAAATTCCCTAGAAATTTCCCCTCTTCGACACTAAAGGAACATTTTTTAGAGTTCAGCTTCATGTTAATTGCCCGAAGCTGGTCAAAGGTTTCTTGCACATCAAGGAGTAGGTCCTCCTCCGTCTTGCTTTTAATAACCATGTCGTCAACGTATGCTTCGAGATTTCTGCCTATTTGTTTATTGAAGGCTTTATCTACGAGTCGTTGGTATGTTGCCCCTGCGTTCTTCAATCGAAGGGCATCTTTCTGTAACATGAGACACCTTTGCTGTGTAGAAGTTGTCTTTCCCCGTCCTCCTTTGCCATCTGGATCTAATGATACCCTTTATAGGCATCTAGGAAGCACTTTAGTCGGAAGCCTACCAAGGATTCTACCTTCCATCAATTTCGGTAGGGTAGCAATCCTTTGGGCATGCTTTGTTGATGTCAGTAAAGTCAACGCACATGCGCCACCCTTCGTCGCTCTTTTTGACCATTATTGGGTTGGCCACCCAGGTTTGGTATTTGACTTCCCTTAGAATGCCTGCTTGTGTTAGTCCATCCACTTCTTTGTAGGCTGCAGCATTTCTTTCGGGGGCTAGGCTCCTTCTTTTCTATTTCATTGGCTCAATATGTTTGTATTCATTGAGTTTATGCTCCGTGCTGAAGGGCTGTCCATTTATCAGCAATGTTCTTGGGACCCCTGTCATATCAGAATATTTCCAAGCAAAAATATCAAGGTTAGTCTGCAACAGTTCTGTGAGCTTCGTCTTAAAATTCGCCGGGAGTTGCTTTCCTATTACCACCGTTTGTTCGGGGTAGCTAGGGTTAACTAAAACCCGCTCTTCTGCATCTGTACAGCTTATAATTGCTATCGGAGGCTCCTCCGATTCTTCTTTGACCCTTTTGACACCATATACCTCCCTATCCGCCCCATAATTAGAATGAACAGTTCCTACTCCGAAGGGGGTTTGGAACTTAATGGCAGCATGTATGGTGGAAACAACAATGCCCATCTTTTGCATAGTTTTTCTCCCTATTAGCAAATTATAAGGAGAATCTGACCTGACTATGACGAAGGTGAGTGTTTCTGTGCAGGATAAGGGGCCTTCGCCTATAGTAATTTCCAACGGTACCTCTCCGAGGGGCCATGAGTGTTCACCAGAGAACCCTACCAGAGGTGTTTTTGAGTCTACCCTTGGCGTACAGATGACTTGAGCTTTAGGAAACAATGCTCATAGATGATCTCGCAGGAGCTTCCACAATCCATGTACGCTCAGTTTACTTCCCTGTTTGAGACCCATACCTTGATGACCACGGGGTCATTCGAAGGTGTCCGCCCCAGGATGGAAGGGAATGTTATCTCTCCTACGCTTCCCAGCTCCCCATCTACTTCTTTCCGTTTCAAGGTTGGATCATGTCTGTGTACCATTAGTATCGGAGCCTCTGTAGGGGTAGCCTCTTTTTTGTTTCCTTTCCATTCACCCAGTTGGGTGTCGAAAAACTTGTCTTTTCAATTCTTGATGCCTTTAACCAGGTGTGCTAATTGTCCGGATCGTACCGCCTCTTCAATCTGCTTCTTCAGCTCTCTGCAGCTGTTTGTGTCGTACCCATGGTCTTTGTGAAAGTGGCAATACTTCGACATGTCCCTGGCTTTGCTTCGTGCTGACATCCGAGGTGGTGTGTCGAAGGACTTCGCGGCTTTCTCGGTAGCCAAAATCTCCCTGGGAGATTTGACCAAGTTTGCCAAGAGTCCATGATTTGAGCCTTTTTTGTAGGGAGTGAAGCGGTCTCTGTTCTTCTTCTTATTCTTGGATCCTTCCCAGGAGGACCCTCTGGAGAACTTGTCAGAGGCTTCTTTTTGCTCTATCGGAGACCCGTTTGCTGCTACTTCTTTAGACTCAATCCAAGTGTAAGTCTTCTCCATCAGTGCCTTTTAAGTGGTAGGAAGGTCAGTGGACAGGAATTCCACCAAGCTTCAAGTCTGAAGGCCATGTACGAAACCAGAAATTCTTTGATCCCCGTGCAAACCCAGAATTTGCAAAGTTATCATCTGTATGCACCTTGACAACATTAATGAGCCTATGCTCATAACAATCTCTGATGAAGTGGTGCCTAATTTGAATGTGTTTGGTCTTGGAATGATTAACTGGATTCTTCACAATGCATATTGTACTCTCATTATCAATATTGATAGGAGTATTCTTGAAATTGAAGCCATAGTCCAAGAGTTGATTCTGCATCCACAAAACTTGTCCACAACAGCTTGCAGCAGCCACATATTCTGCTTCAGTAGAGGATGTTGCTACAATAGTCTGTTTCTTGCATTGCCATTAAACTAATCTTCTTCCAAGATATTGGCATCCTCTAGTGGTTGATCTTCTATCATAGTTATCACATGCATAATCACTGTCTGAAAAAGCTTCCAAGTGAAAAGGTGAATCCTTTGGATACCACAACCCCAATTTAGGTTGTTGTTTCAAATAACTAAAAATTCTCTTCACTGCATTCATATGAGAGATCTTTGGTGAGACTTGATATGTTGCACATAAACAAAACAAAGAAACATGATATCAGGCCTAGATGCATTAAGATACATAAGACGACCCAATCATTGATCTGTATAACTTGACTTCAACTGGTTGTCCATCTTCATCCTTGCCCAATGAGTTGATAGATTTAATAGGTGTAGTAACAGGCTTCATTGCATCAAAATTGAACTTCTGAAGTATGTCAGATACATACTTGTCTTGACTTATGAAAATTCCTTCCTTTGACTGCTTAACTTGAAGTCCCAAAAAGAAAGTTAACTCACCCATTGAACTCATTTGAAATTCATTCTGCATCAGCTTCTCAAACTCCTTGACCATAGATTGTTTGGTAGCTCCAAATATGATATCATCTACATATACTTGAACTAGCATGATATCCTTCTTATCTCTCTTGATAAACAAAGTATTATCTATAGCTCCTCTCCTATAACCATGTCGCAATAAAAAGGTAGAGAGCCTTTCATACCAAGCTCTAGGTGCTTGATGTAAGCCATAAAGAGCCTTAACAACTTTGTAGACTCTGTTTGGATGTTTAGGATCTTCAAAACCAGGAGGTTGTTTGACATATACTTCCTCTGTAATCTTGCCATATAAAAAGGCACTCTTGACATCCATTTGATAAACCTAGAATCCCATATATGATGCAAAAGCAAGGAAAATCCGAATTGCTTCAATCCTTTGCTACAGAGCAAATACTTCATCATAATCTACTCCTTCTTTTGCTTAGCCTTGTGCAACTAACATTGCTTTGTTTTTGATAACATTCCCTCTTTCATCTCTCTTGACTCTGAACACCCATCTTGTACCAATGACCTTCTTTCCATCAGGAAGATCACATAATACCCAAATTTCTTGAAGTCTGAATTGAAGCAGTTCTTCTTGCATAGCTTCAACCCAACTCTCTTTAGTCAATGCTTGAGCAATATTCTTGGGTTCTTCTTGAGAGATAAAGCAAGTAAACAGGCATGTTTGATGGTCCTTATGATTCAGCCTGTTTTGTCTATAGACAAAGCTAAGTAAAGCATTATGAGGTTTAGTAAAACTCTTTACTTTGTGTCTTGTCAACACTCTAGAAGTAGAAGGTCCAATGATTTGATCAGTAGGATGATTCTTATGAATTCTTAAGACAGGAGACTGTGGAACTCCATAATTATCATCCAAATTAGTGAAATCAGCATCTTCATTGGAATCTGAGAAAATACCTTCATCTTCAAACTCATCATCAGTATCTTCTAAGCCAGGCATGGTAGGATCATCCAAATCATCCACAATGTTGTTAACAGGTGCAGCAATAATTTTGTCTAAAGTACTGTGAGTGAACTCTGCAGTCTTGTTCTTTTTCTTTGATTCCTCATAAGCTCTTCTTTAATCATCAGTATAAGAGTGTGCTAGAACATCTTGAAAAAACATATGGTTAAGTTCATCTTGAATAGCTTGATCCTCAGTAGACAATGAGGATTTTGGCTCATCAGTACTTTTCTCTGTCTCAACAGTTTTAGGTTCTTCATCATGAACAACATCAGGTCTAATATGAACTCCATGAACAACATATGTTTTTTCAAGCTATTCAATAGGACCTTTGACACGTCTCAACAGTACTTTTCTCATAATACAAAATTTAATAGGACCTTTGACACGTCGGTATTATAACGTTAACCTTTATAGGACGCTTATGTACAATGGTTTTATAACATAATTTTTTTAAAACGATTTTTTGCAAAAGTTTTATTATAACAAAACTTAATAGGACCCTTAAAGGATGCATATTAATTATGGTTTTATTACAATACACCATAATAGGACACTTGATATATAAGTCATAAAACATTAATTATTTAAAACGCTTATTCGCAAACGTATTATTAAAACATAACTTAATATGACAATTGACACTTGGGTCCCATAGATTGATACACCATCATAAGACACTTGATATTTGAGTCATAAAACATCGGTTTTATGGAACACTTATTCGCAAAAGGTATTTTTATAAGAAAAGTGAATAGGACCCTTGACAATAGCGTCTTATAACGTTAACCTTTATATAACGCTTATTCATAATGGTTTGTTTATG
The DNA here is from genome assembly GCA_910596185.1 of Chrysanthemum makinoi. Classification (NCBI taxonomy): domain Eukaryota; kingdom Viridiplantae; phylum Streptophyta; class Magnoliopsida; order Asterales; family Asteraceae; genus Chrysanthemum; species Chrysanthemum makinoi. The sequence continues at coordinate 104,827,574 of OU343222.1, read as the reverse complement.
ATACACCACAATATGGCACATCTTTTTAGAGTCGTAAAACATCCGATTTTTATAACGCTTATTCAGTTTTATAGAACGCTTAATTGCAAAAGTTTTATTTGAACACAAATTAACAGGACCCTTGACAACTGTGTCTTTTAACATTAACCTTTATAGCACGCTTATTTGTTGTGGTTTTATTATCCTACGCCATAATAGAACACTCCTTTATTTGAGTCATAAAACATCAGTTTTTAGAACGCTTATTTACAAAAGTTTTATTTAAACATTAGTTAGTATGACACTTGATACTTGGGTATCAAAACTTGATACACCATAATAGGACACTTGATATTTGAGTTCGTGAAAAGATCAGTTTTATGAAACGCTTATTCACAAAAGTTTTATTTAAACATTAGTTTTATGCCATGTAGGATTTCCACTAAATCCTTATTATAATAATACTTACCCTATTATTTTTCCCCAATTATACACCCTAAATAAATAAAAACATAAAATGTCTTCCTCCTCAAATAGAAGTAATCAGCCACCACCACCAACACATTCTGAACACCAGTAATTAGGCAGACTTCGAGGACAATTGATTTCCCTTTAAGGCGTTTTCTTGGATGTGGTTGCAGAAGTGATAACCATTTGAAGCTCAAAATCATCACCTATGTCAAGCTGTGAAGATGAGTTAAGCTCAAAATCATCTTGGGCTGATTACTTTCCACCTAATTGGAAATTCAAAGGATTAACAAAGTCAGAAGCCAAAAAGTCAAAAGGCAAGAAGTCAAAAGGCAAAAATGTTGAACAAGTTGAAGAAGTTCCTGGTAAAAGGATACAAGTGTTAGGTCTTCCTAACAATGTTACTTGGGATGCAATAAAAAAGAAGACATTTGGAGTCAAAAACCATCGGGATAATGTGTTATATGTCTTTGTATTGTTATATGTCTCAATATTTTGGAAGTTATGTATGGGTTATCTGTCTTTGTATTGTCCTTATCTATCAATGATAATGGTTAATTTGGTGCATTATTGTTGTACTATACTAAGCCAGAATTGCACTCACAAAATAAACTAGGCTTGATTAAAAACAAAAATGATGAGTCGGGCATCTCAGGTCCTAATGGGTGATTAGCGCACCAAATGAAAGCAACAAGATAAGATCTAGAATCCCAATTAAGCTCAGAATTCTCTAGTCATGAGTACAAGCTACTAAAGGAAACAAAAATAAAATGAAGAGAAACAACGGTGAATAAATTAAGCTCTTAATATGGGCATTTGAGCCAAACAGTGATAAGCCATATTGACCCGTTTGAGCCATTTGAGCCAAACACCCTAAGCGGTTGTATAAGAAAGAGTTATACAAACAGTAATGAGGATTGTCATTGATTCTTAACAACTAATTTCACATAAAAACAGGGACTATTATTATTTAGCTAATTGAAATCATTAAGCTTCTTCAACTGGATCTTCTTCATCGGCAATAACTAAGTCATTGTTGTCCACAACGGTTCCATCGAAACCACCTCTAACCAATTCAATATCCATTGTTTCGTCATGTTGAGGACACATAAATGAGTCACCCTACAAATGTGTTTCCACGTCATCAAGACTTGTTTGTTCATCCATGTCATAAACATGTCTGGCCTTTGTCTTGATCACAACTTGCCATCCTTCCGTCAACACTATCTCTGCAACGTAAAATACTTGATGTGCTTGAGAAGCTAGTATAAAAGGCTCGTTATGAGCCTTCAATCCTTCAAAATTCAATATAGTAAACCCGTTGTCATCTTCTTTTTTCCTTGAACCATTCAAAATCCAATCACAATCGAACAAAACTACTTTCTTGTCAATACCATACTCCAACTCAATTATATCATTCAAAACCCGTAGTAAGTTACATCTCCCGCGATAGGATTGTTATCTGTAGCACTCGAGTAACTGTTGTCATGGCACGAAGAGTAACCCCACTATTCGTGTTTTCCTATTATGTTCTACATCTTTGTGTGAAATCGAAACCATTTATGATAAATCCCTTATATTTTTCACATACTCAGATGGACCACTTGCCAAGCACCTTAGACTTTCTGTGATTTTGTGATCCCCTCTAGCATGTAGCTCCTCACCCTGAAATAAGGCAAGATGTGTTAATTGTTTTGTTATTAGTAGGTCGAAAATGCTATGTCATTATAATTATTTTTCAAAAGTAATAAACCTGTGTATATGCCTTACATGATCTTGAAACCACGACTCAGAAGTGTCACTATGTAAACGTTGAATGTCACGCTTACGTTTTCTCCGATTTTGATGATGAACCAACGCCAGATGTTCACTGCAGTGTTAACAGATGATAATGATGATAACAACGACAACTATTAATCGTATAATATAATTTATGAAACTCACAACTAATATAATTACTTACGTTCAAATTCATCAACTTCACTACAATTGAACAACACATATGAATGTGTTTTAGCCAAAATGTCAAGTTCCATCATTTCTACCTTTGTAGCACCAATCGGTTGACCCACCATAGAAAAGATAGGTAAAACATCCTCATAACCATCGTCATCATTATTTCGACTTGTCTTATTATGTACGGTCTCAACATCATTGGATAAGTACAATGAACAAAATGACACACACTCTTCACTAGATATCCTTCGCAATGGAACCCTCGGGTTATTCTGTTTTCGCACGTAAGATTTTAATGTAGCTAAATACCTGAGATATCAAAACCAATAATTTTAGATTCAATAATATTTGTTAATAAAGGTATTTACTATAATAGTAATGTGCACCTCTCGATTGGATACATCCAACGGTAATTAACTGTCCCTCCTAATCGCTCAAGCAAGATGAACCGAAAGATGAACCATGACATCAAAGAATGATGGCGGAAAAATCCTTTCTAAATCACAAAGTATTTTTCCAATCTCGGTTTCCATTTGAACCAAATCATTTGGATTAAGAACCTTTGTGCATAATTGTTTATAGTAACGACATAGCTTCATCACAGTATAGCGCACGTGCTTAGGCAACACATTTCTCAAGGCAATGGGAAGCAACTGCTGCATCAAAATATGGCAATCATGACTTTTAAGTCCAAACAGTTTTGGAGGTTTTAACTCTACGCATCTTGATATATTAGGCATAACCATTGGAACTTTCACCTTCTTAAGCACACGACAAAAAATATCTTTCTCTTTTTATCCATTGAGAAACAAGCAGGTGGCAAATAAACTTTGTTGTTATCTTGAACTATAGGATGAAGTTCACGTCTAATGCCCATTTCTTGTAAATCTAGGCGTGCTTTAATATGATCCTTGGTCTTCCCATCTTGATTCATTAGCGTTCCAAAGACATCACAAACATTCTTCTCAATATGCATTACATCTAGATTATGGCGTAGCAAGTTATCTTTCCAGTACGGTAACTCAAAAAAATACTTTTCTTCTTCCAATTAAAAGGTAAATCACGGGTTGCTCTTCACAAGTTTTCCAAATTTAACTTCAAAACCATCTAACTCATCAAGTATTTCTTGTCCTGTTAGCCACGGGTTGCTGTCGTTTTCGTGCCATCAAAAGAGTTTGTATCTCTTCTAAAAGCATGATCAGTAGGCAAATATCGACGATGTCCCATAAAACATTGTTTTTGCCATGACTCAAGCGTGTTGATTTTGTATGTTTATGGCAGTTAGGACATGCAAGTTTACCTTTGGTGCTCCATCCGGATAAATTTGTATAAGCAGGAAAGTCACTGATCGTCCATAACAAACAAGAACGCATCCGAAAGTTACTTTTTGTTGATGCATCATAAGTGTCTACTCCTTTACGATCCCACAACTCCTTTAGCTCAGTAACTAACGGTTCCATATAGACATCTATATTATTCCCGGGAGCGGATGGGCGGTATAAGTAACGTTAGAAAGAAATAAGGTTTCGCATGCATCCAAGGAGGTAGATTATATGGCGTCAAAACAACAGGCCATGTACTATGAGAAACACTCATTGTTCCAAAAGGGTTAAACCCATCACTCGCTAAACCAAGCTTGACATTACGAGATTCTTTGGCAAACTTATCATACTTAAAATCAAATGCTTTCCATGCCGTGGAATCTGCAGGATGTCTCAAGTAACCATCTTTCGTGCGACTCTCTTCATGCCATCTCATGGAGGCGGCTGTTTTAGATGACATAAATAACATTTGCAATCATGGTAAGAGCGGAAAATGACGCAACACCTTTGCTCCAATCTTCTTACTTGTATCAGCTGTGGTTGACTCATCTGTACAATCATCTTCAGTTGCTTTATACCTTGACGTATGGCATATATCACATTCTGTTTTATTAATGTTTTCTTTCCAGTCAGCGATACAATCATTAGGACATGCATCAATTTTATCATAACTAAGTCCCAACTCTCGAATTATCTTCCTTAGTTCATACAATGACTTTGGTATAGAAGCATCGAGGAAGGCTTCCCTCATTGTATCTAGCATCTTTCTGAAACCATTATCACTACATTTCCCAACACACTTACCATGAAATAGTCTAATGATAAAAGAAAGAACTGATAACTTACACCCAGGATATAGTGGTTTCTTTGCCTCTCCCAACACTTTATAAAATTTTTTCGCCTTTAGGTTTGGCAAACTCATACTTTCAGTTTGTGTTCCCATGTCATCGGTTAGTGTGTCATCACCAAACCGATGGAAGGCATCATTCACCAACCCTTGCATGTCATCTTCAGCATCCAACATTGGAGCATCACTTGATTTGGAACTGAAAGGTGGAATTGTATAACCTTTCATAAACCCGACACATAACAGATGTGTTGTAGCCTCCGTCCGATCTACCCATATCTGATTACCACAATCAATACATGGACATGAAATCTGTCCATTTTACCCTCATTATAGAAAATATGATCAAGAAAGTCGTCAAGACCTTTTTTATATTCAATGGTAAATCTAGGTAAAGACATCCAACTCGTATCCATCTTAAACCTAATTCAATTAACCACAGAAAACCACATATAATTGCAACAAAAAGAAAGGGAGCCTAATTCAATTAACCACATATGTTGTTTCATAAAAAATTAGCAAAAACGATTAGGGTTTCATTTATGAGGTATTACCTGGTCTTGATGATGGTGGTGATTCCTGTTGGCAATTTTGGATGGTGGAAATGATGTGGATTTGGATCTTAAAATTAGAAATACTTTTACAATTTATTTTTAAGCTATTTCTTAATTAATTGCCTAATTATTACTTCAAAGCTAGACAAACTAATTTATATCTAAAAATTAGAAATTATAAGTCAAAATTGCATAAGTAATTAGGCAGACTTCACGGACAATTGATTTCCCTTTAAGGCGTTTTTTTGGATGCGTTGACTATTATAATGTAAGTTTTCTTGGATGCGTTGAGTATTATAATGCGTTTTCTTGGATGCGTTGATATTAGTGATGTTTGTTGTTTGTACCATATAGGGTTCAAAATGTAAGACATTTTACTGGCTAGATCCTGAGTTGCCTAATGACTATTACAAACAAGAGGTTTTTAGTTTGATTCAAAAGGAAAAACGTTTGCAAGAAGACAAGTATGGAAAAATAAGAGATTTGGAAAGGGAGATTGAGTTTCAAAAATAAACAATGGAGAAGCAAATGTTTTTGCTGCAATTGGAGTTGAAAGAAAGCAAGTCTAGTGTGGTTCTTTTTAAGAAAATTGTTATTGTTTTGTGTTTCGTTATTGCTGTTATGTTGTCAAAAATTGTGTAATGAAATGCTTGTTATGGGATATATGTGTGGATGCATTTACAGTTGTTGATGTTTGCTGAGATAGTAATGGATGCATTTACAGTTGTTATCAAAGAAGTTGAAGCTAAATGGGAATGAAGTTGCTTGAGAGAGAATGAGTAGTTAATAAGCTCTTAATATGGGCATTTGAGCCAAACAGTGATAAGCTATATTGACCCGTTTGACCCATTTGAGCCAAACACCCCTTAAGCAGATAAGCTAAAGGAATAATAAGTTACAAATAAGCTACAATAAGCTAAATAAGCTGTAACTACATGAGTAGTAACTAGATTAAGCTAAACACTACCGAATAAGCTAAAGGAATAAGGTATAGACCAGAATAATCACTTGATCAAATATCACAGGCCAAAACCAACAACCTTGCAGCCCTTGTGGGTCCCACTAGGGTTGACTAGGATCCAAAGTGAGACTTGATATGAAAAGGTGACTTATTGAGGTTTCTAAAAAGCTAGGACTAAAGGTTTGGGTCCCACAGATAAGCACTTGATGAGGGCTTGGACTTGGGTGGTCAACACCGATCACCTCGGTGTATGGGTGGAATTGGACAAACAAAAAAAAGCTATATGCAACTTATCTAATAAGCTCAAACGTTTGAAATAAGCCCTGAACATTATAGATGAGCTTATTGGATTTCAAAAAAACCAATAAGCTCACTGTGTGGCCCACTAATGAAGAAGCTAAGGTACATGGAAAGTTGGGGTTTTGAGTGATGCCAGTGCGGGGCAATGGTTATACGCATGCCACTTTCAACTATCACATAAGCCGAGAAAAATCATAAAAATAAGCTAACTGTGGGATTCAAAAGCTTAGATGGGGAATTTCAACATGTAAAAATCTCAAGACTTGAATCTCAACACAAAATTCATAAAAATTCTCCCAAGATCTCGAGTTTCTACTAACATACCATTTTGACTTTTTGATTTTGAACTTAAACTTTGACTTTAATGAAACTTGTTTGATCCGTATGCACTAATTATGATTATTTAAGCTATGATAACACTAATTTAAGATACATTAACAAGATTTAGACCAAGTGGGTGAGATTTGATCCTCATGTCATCCCAATTTTATGAGAGTGAAGGTACTTTGATTTTGACTTTCTCTAGTTCAAACATTGGTTTTATTGTTTTACTAGTTCTAATATCACCTAAAGGTCATAGTGTGCAGATAAACAAGTGAAAAGGCAACTACCACAGTTGAAACAACATAGAACCAAACACCCCTTAATAACTGAGTTAACAAATTTAAAAGGCAAATGATCAATCTAAATCATAATATTGATACATAAGCTTGTACTAGGCTAAATTAAACACATATAAACAAAAGCAACCAACATTTAACAATAACAACTAACAATCACTGATTATCAACATAAGCAACATAAGCACATATGGATTATCATCAAAACACATAACAAAACAAACGGCCATTAAACATAAATATTCACATACCATTGAAATATTAACCATAATAAGTTATCCTAAACCATTGTTTAGAAACCATTGTTCACAAACCATCCCCTTCACCCTAAATACATAACAAGTTTTCATCAAAATAATTACATAATCCAACAACATGAGACCATCGACACAAAACCACAAAAGACCCAACAACTACCTTCATTCATCATCATACTTCTCCGTAATCTTAATGGTCTCCTTCTTCAATGTTATCAACCTCTGAAAATCAGCGACAACACTTGCAAGAGATTCAACCAATCGCTCTCAATGAGTCGGACTTCATGCATTGAATCATAAACATCTTCACTGCCATTTCTTCATCGTATTCAAAGAAAACACCTCCGCATTCGGTTCGTTCTTGTATCCACTTGCATTCTCATGTCGCTCTCGACGGCCCAACATTTCTCATGTTGACCTCATTCGTAGGTATCTCATTAATATTGAGAAAAATGAAACAATCATGAAGCTTTTCAGACCCACAAAGATCTTTCAGTTCCTTCAAGTATGGAGTGGCAGACATTTTCAATTAGGGTTCAAAAAGTTATGAACTGAAAATAGGATATGGATGAACTGAAAAAATAAAAATAAAACCAACATATATATAAAGGGTAGATGCATGAACTGAAAAAATTAAGAGTATTATTGAGAAATTAAATAATTAAAACAAGTAATGATGACAAATGAAGATAATGCAGAAAATCAAAGGTCTAGAAATACTTACGAGTTCCCATAATATTGATGATTATTATTTTAATTGGGATGACTCAAAGTGTAACCAATTACGTTTGAGTTTGAAGCAGTTGTAACAAGGAAGGAACTAGTTACTCGGTGTTGAGTATAAATATATTTCGGGTCGGGTTCGAATTAGTCGACCATCTAACCGTTTATTATTTAGGTTCGGGTTGTGAATACATTAATTGGGTCGGGTTTGGGTCGACCCATCTAACCCGTTTAAGCTTTTTTCTAAATGTGGCAACTTTTGTATCAAAAAGGTTGACTGTGTCAACCAAAACCCGTTAACCTTTTCAACCCGTGAATTTCAAAAGATCGCCCATCTTTATAAATGGTTATAATTTGAATATTATTTTTAAAATATTCATGATTATTATTTTCAAATTGAATGAAACCAAACTAACCGAACAACCCGACAGTGCACTTGGGTCATATGAACCGGTGATATTGCCTTGTTGTCGACCTTGATGAACCTTAATGACGAATCTTCATTTGAGCTAAAGTATATGTTTGGCCACTATGTTATCTGAAGGGGAGTATGGATGCATCCCGTATCGTTATCTACATTCTGGATTATCTGTTATATGATATGATATGTTATGTTTTTGGGCTCGTGTTGGATTACTGTCCTATCTATGACTTCATGCGAAGCAATACATTCAATCATAATAGTCGGCACTTTATGATCACCTCGCGTATATTGGCCTCGCAAATGCCTAGGACAATTCCTCCGTTCAATATGTGTAGAATATAGGCTACAAAGCATCCCCGGAATGTGACGTCATGGGAAGTCGACTTACGTAAAAACTCTTTACGATATAAATGAACGACCGCATCCGTTGAGAGTTATTCATATTAGCTTTTTCAAAGTTAATATTTCATAAACTTTACGTTTTTACCAAATCAATCCCGAATCCAAAGCAACACCCACCTACCAAACGGGCCCTTAGTTGATAACCCGAGCAACGACCGGGTAATACTCTAGTTCTTTTTTAGTTTCAAATACAATAAAATACCTATATATACCTATATATTATATATATACAATAATACAATACTTTTCATATCTTTGTATACTAGGTAGTATTAATTAATTTACTTATACATCAAACTATACCCTATCACCGATTCATCCCGCACCAGACGATTACAACCTACAAGGTGGTTGACGCACTACTGATTACGCGATTTTAATTTGCAACATTGGATATGAACCTTTTGATATGACACTCTGATTATGATATGATATCGACTCCCGATTTCAAACCCGAGCCATTTCATTATTATTCATAGGGTTCCATGCATGTCCGTCACATTGATGCACCAATGGCATATATGACTATAGTGTGGTTTCTTGTCCTACATCTCACTTTATCTTTCAGGTCAACTAGATGCGGATACGCTTTAACAAACGTAGACCACGTAGGATAAATCACGTCTGTAAGAAAATAGCAACATTTTAAATAGCACGCGTAAAGAAATGAACTATCTGGAGCCGCTCCATTTCGGGTAGTAAGATACAACAGAGAATGATTACTTCAACACATTGATAATGTTGTTTGACCGGAAGTCGGAAAACGAATGCCAAATATAATTCATTTTTAGTTTCACATACAATAAAATACTTATATATTACATATATACAATAATATACAATACATTTCATATACTATATACTACTATTAGTTAATTTAATTATAAATCTAATTATAATCTAAAAATTAGGGGAAAACTTACACACCCACCACGTTCACATAAACCCGCTTAAAATTTTTGGGGAAAATTTCAGATTAATAAATTGATTTTGGCGCTGCGAAAATCAAGCATATCTTTTCGGAATTCAAGTATTTGATTCGATTTTATTAATGGAAATCGTTTTTCACAGACGGTTAAAATCTCAATTTTGGTTTAGGGTTGTATGTGGGAAGCAAAACAAGGATTGTGGGTTTTCACTTTTGAATGAAGATCGACTCAACAGGTAATGCAAACCTCTCTTGTTGTTATTATTATTGTTGTTATTATATATTATTATTATTATTATTATTATTATTATTATTATTATTATTATTATTATTATTATTATTATTGTTATTATTATTGGTATTATCATTGTTATACATTGTTAGTGTGGGAAATGGTGGGTTCGGTATGTGTTTGGTTGACCTCTTGTGATGAGTCTCATATGTGATCATAAGTGTTGCTTATTTGTGATGGGGTACAAGTTGTATTTAAGTTGCTCTGTTTAATTTAAATGAATGTTGGTATACCTGTGTAAAGTTGGGTCAAAGGATTTGGGTAGTGATAGTGATAGTGATTTGATATCAGTTTCTAACTAATGTATTTCATTCAAGTAACATGTAATGAATCTTGATTTGATTTCGGTTTTGTTGTTCTCAAACGACTATTGTTCTTTGCAATCTCATAATAACTTTATTTGTTTTGTGCACCAGTTATGGAAAATAACAGGATGCAACGCCAAATCACCACGAGAAATACGAATGATTATGAAATGTCCCGAAGGACAAGGATTCAAGAAAACCAACAGAGATTACAAGCTTTGGGAGTGAAAAATATTGCTAAGTCTTTGACAAGTCTAGTAGAGAGTGACAAAAGAAAGAAGAAAAAATAAACCAACGGATACGGTGAGAAAGATGCAGATTATATGTCCGGGTTCAGACTTCCATCTTAATCTGAGGAAGATAACCCGGAAAAGCGGCTACACAAACAAATAAAAAGGTACGAATAATAAAGTTGGCTACTATATTTTCTTTATGTTTGTTTTCTAACAATTCTACTTGCATGAAACAGAATCGAAAATACATTGCTCCACAGTCCATGACTAGATATAAAAATTTAGCACAAAAACGAATGAGTGCTCGAATGTCTCCAGTTGGCTAACATCTTGAATCTCAATCGCAAAAGGGACAAATGATTGATCTGAGGGGGCAATACGTAGTGGTACGGAGTCCGACCAAGTCCAAAAGATAAATGATAAACCAAATTACGTCAACAGAGGGAGATTAACTGCAACTGAGAGAAACTTAGTTGCAATTGACAACGATCAAGACCACGGGGAGCGTGACTTGAGATCTGATGGTAACTATACATAAATTTCAAATATTATATATATGATATTAAATTACTATTAAGTGTATATTCGCTTAAGCTTTTCGGTGCTTACTTGTTTTTTTGTTTGTTTTTTAATTTTTTAAATTTTAATATAGATAACAATGAAGACCTTTATGATGTTGAAAATGATGATATCGAAGACATACCTATGAATGAAGATATTGAACAACAAGCTACTTCAGAAGATGATGTAGATAAAGACATGGATGATTTGGAGAATGAGGATGATTTGGAGAATGAGCATGATTTGGAGTTTGTGAATGATTTAACAAATGACGGCGATGATCTACTCGGAGAAGAGATTCAAGTGAGCATTCGAAAATGAAGAAAACCATGTAGTTACACAAGCTCGAAATGAAACAAGTTAACATGGTCTACTTGATTGCATCGTTTTAAAAATCATATATCATATATTGGGTCATATAAGAAGAATATATAATAAAGTTAAATTAAAACAAGACAAAATACAACGCTAAGATATTGCCTCCATTTCGAATTATTTAGTATTATAAATGTATACGTATCTATTGTAAATCATGTTCACTTTTGTAGTTCGGATTGTAAGCAAAAGAAAGAGATGACCAACACGTATGGCAAAAGTTTGGGCCCAAGAAAAGGGGATAGAATTCCTATTTTAGTTAATGAACACGGACAACCTATTAACGACAAAAGTAGTCATCTGACTCATTTCATGGGAACACTTTCAAGAAGTGGAAAGTATTGTCGATTTATAAAACCATGGAATAAAGTTGACGCCGCAAAAAAAAAAAGCTTTGCTTGAACTCTTAAAGGTACACAATGTTAAATTTGTATGTTAATGAATAAAGTATTTGTTTTCTAATGTGAGCTATTACATTTTTAGACAAAATTTGATATTCGGAAGTGGAGAAAAATGGATATTGCAATCATTTAGGCGGAAGGTGAAGAACTGGAGGGCAAGAGTTAAGGAACACTACCATGATCCGTCTTTGTCAGTTAAGCAACAAATAAGATCTAGGCCAAAGCAAGTGCAAAAAAAACAATGGAAGAAGCTTGTGAAGTATTGGAATACAGAAAACACTAAGGTGTGAAATAGTATTTCACTTTAAATAACATTAATTAATTTCCCATTATGATATTTTACTTTCATGCTTTGAGAGTTTAAGTGAAAAAACAAGGCGAATCGGCAAAAAGAAGATGATCCAAAGAACCCGTAAAAAAGTTATGCTATAAAAGGGAAGAGTTAAAGGTAAGTGTATGGAGAAAGTGGGATTGTTAATGTATCCTGTGGATATCCATTGTTAATATTCATTTTCTTTTTATTCATACAGACATATTTGGGACGAGATCCAACTCGATTGGATCTTTTAGTGCATGCTTCTCCAAAGATGGAAATACCAAAAATGATGACACCTGCAAAGCGATTGTAAGTAATATGCTTTTGTGTTTGCAAAAGTGTATTAATAGCATAAGTTAAACACAATATGCTCTTTTTTGTAATACATGCTTTTACTATATGTTGTTCATGTTTATATAAAATGCAGGATGATATAAAATGACTTAGTGATAATCAGCTCAGAGGGTTCGATAGATAATCCCGGACCGGATGATATTTTTCTACAGTTATGGGTAAAGATCGAAATGGTGATGCAGGCATGTATGGTCTAGGTGTTCGGTGCCACTGTTTGGGGTGTAACACCAAGTCGTTTAGCATGTCATAGAGAAAACAACGAATTGAAGTCTAGAAATGGAGAACTTACTAGTGAAAACGAAAAGTTACGAGCCAGTTATCGAGAAGAATGGGTCGACGGATAGTTCCATTGTTCCACCTCTTACATCACAAGATTCTTCTGTTGTAACCAATGAACCTCCACGCTTACGGGTATGTTTCTATTATAAATCGTTCCTTTCTAGTTGTTATAGCTTATTTTATCTTTGATAGCTAATGAACCTAGGCTACAAGCTTATGTATCAGTATTATGATTTAGATTTCTAATTTGCCTTTTAAATTTGTTAACTTCGGTTATTAAGGGGTGTTTGGTTCCGTGTTGTTTCAACTGTGGTAGTTGCCTTTTCACTTGTTTATCTGCACACTATGACCTCTAGGTGATATTAGAACTAGTAAAACTATAAAACCAATGTTTCAACTAGAGAAAGTCAAAATCAAATTACCTTCACTCTCACTTGTTGGGACATGTGAGGATCAAATCTCACCCACTTGGTCTAAATCTTGTTCATGTATCTTAAATTAGTGTTATCATAGCTTAAATAATCATAATTAGTGCATACGGATCAAACAAGTTTCATTAAAGTCAAAGTTTAAGTTCAAAATCAAAAAGTAAAAATGGTATGTTAGAGAAACTCGAGATCTTGGGAGAATTTTTGTGAATTTTGTGTTGAGATACAAGTCTTGAGATTTTTACATGTTGAAATTCCCCATCTAAGCTTTTGAATCCCACAGTTAGCTTATTTTTATGATTTTTTCTTTGGCTTAGGTGATAGTTCAAAGTGGCTGGGGGCTAACCATTGCCCTGCACCCGGGCATCACCTCCACACCTGCAAGATTAAAGTGATCAATTTTTGACCTCCTTTGTATACCCCAGCCTCCATACCGCTATTACATCATTTAACCTAATACATGTGTCTTGACTATAAATTGATAAATGTTTGTTGAAATCTAGGTGAGGGATGAAGTTTTCCTTAAAAGCATTCTAAACTCAACCGAGACTCAGAATCGTAGCAAAAGGATGGGTGAGGAGCTTGAACCCAAATGATATAGTTGGTGGTACGAGATTGGACGAGGATGGTGTGAGGTAAACGTTCAAGTACCAACAAAAGAGATGAAGTGTTGGTGAGACCCTATGGGTTATTTGCCACAATTGAAGACTGTGTTGGTGCAACCATAGCATGGCCTTGTCCCTTTATCTCGGTATGTCTTTGTTAATCTTGTGATACCAATAATTTTACTAACATGGAGCTTAATGCTTATACATGGGTGTTTATTTGTAGGTGGTCCGTGAGGATTGAGAGAGATGATGCATGATGACCACGGACTAAGCTTCTTGTTGCGTTAATTTATTGTTTAATGTTAACAGACTTTATGTTAGATTCTGTCTACCTTATTTATGTTTAGTGATTTTGTTATGACAATTGCTAATTTGAAATACAATTTCGTTTTATTCATTTAATATTTAGTTGATGTTTTATTCATATCGTAATAATAGAGTGTGCATGGTGAAAATAGCGTCCTATCATATGACTTGTTCGGACTTTGAAAATAGCGTCCTATCCTATTAAACTTATTAACCGTCCTAACAATTAACTTAACATTGTAAAAGTGTCGTAATATGTTGTTATTAGGACGTTATTTAGGTTGTTAATAGACATTTTATACGACCAAAAAAATTGGTTTCATAATCTTCTTTGAGATATTAGAACCCTTTTCTTGGTGCTAAAATAGCTATAATGGTATATGATAAGCGTCCTAACAATTATCTTTTAAAGCGCTTGTATGTGTATCAAAAGATTAAAATTAGGTAACAACTTTTTACAACATTGTAAAAGTGTCCTAATATGTTGTTATTAGGACGTTATTTGGTTGTTCATAGACATATTATGCGACCATAAATTTGGTTTCATAATCGTATTTGGGATATTAGGACCCTTTTCTTGGTGTTAAAGTAACTATAATGGTATATGATAACCGTCCTAAGAATTAACATTAAAGGACGCTTGTATGTGTATCAAAAGATTAAAAGTAGGTTACCACATGTTAGAACATTGGAAAAGTGTCCTAATATGTTTTTATTAGGATGTTATTTGTGTTGTTTATAGACCTAAAATGCAACCATAAAATTGGTATCATAATCTTATTTGAGTTATTAGTACCCTTTTCTTGGTTGCTAAAATAGCTATGATGTTACATCATAAGCGTCCTAACAATACTTTTAAGGGCGTTTTTATGTGTCTCAAAAGATTAAAAGTAGGTAATCACATGTTAAAACATTGTAAAAGTGTCCTAATATGGTTTTATTAGGACGCTATTTGTGTTGTTCATAGACATATAATACGACCATAAAATTGGTTTCATAAGGGTTAGGACGCTTTGGACCTATTACAACCGCCTTACATGAAACGCTTTCATCCTTGGTCCTATTAAATGAAAGGTCCTAAAAAGTACCATTTTATGACGCTTATGGGGGTCCTAAAAAGCCACTTTTCTTGTAGTGTTTAAATCCCAAGAAGAATACCCAACTGAAACTACTGCAATCATTTGTCACTACCAAGCAGTACTTCTTCTTGTTCAAACTTGTAACAGAAACAGGACCAAATAGATCCATATATAAGCTGACTCAATGGTTCTCGCAGTCCTTTCCTCAAGCTTCTTACCTTGAAAAGCAGGAGTGATCATTCTTGTAAGTCTTTGAAGGTAAACCTCTAACTAAATTTCCTTTGACCAATTTGTTGATATTCTTGAAATTCACATGGCCCAATCTCCTATGCCACTGATGTGCTTCTTCAAGTGATGCCTTTGCTACTAAACATGTAGCTCTTCGAAAAGTGAAGACTCTTCATATCCAAACTATACACATCATTGGTTCTTGGTACTTTGAGTATCACCAAGTTATCATCATCAAGCTTGAATTTAGATGAAAGTATGAGACATTCGTAATGAGTGAATAATATAGGATGCTTTTGTCACAGATTGAGAGACCGACAAAAGATTGAACTTGAGCTCCTTCACATATCTAACATTCTCAAAATCTATGCTCCCTGTCTTAATGGTTCCTTTTCTGCTAATTCTACCTCCACTAGAATCATTCCCAAATGCAACTCTTCCTCCACAATATAGCCTAAAATCTGACAGAATCTCCTTGTCTCCTATCATGCTTCCAGAGCAACTACTATCCACAATAAGATGATCTTTAAACTCCTCTTCGGGTTGCCTCGCACAAAGATAAAAAGTTAGTGTCTTTTAGGAACCCAAGCCATTCGACTTGTGTTCCCTTAGAGTAACATACTCAAATTCCTTGAGTATGTAGTCTTCACATGATTTTATAACGAATCAAGCATTATATTTTGTTTCAAAACTTGTGGTGGATTTTCACGGTAAAACAATCTTTTCAACAAAAACCTCCTTTTCTTTTCAACAAAATCATCTTTATCAAAATTACTGTTTCAGAAGATTGCTTATTGAAATGCTTGTTTGTTCATCATCAGTACTTTCTTTCCTAACCCATTGAGTTTTAACTTCTGGTGAAGAGTCTCTAGATCTAACTACTTTCTTGGAGTTGTAACGCCTTCTAGATTGATAGTAATTAGATCTCCTATGGTTCCTATTCCAAAAGGTGTTTGGTGAAAGCTGAGCGGTACTGGGAAATCTTGTAATTTTGACTTACTTGCTAAAGACCTTGGAAATTATTTGAAGGTCTTGGAGGTTTTGAAAAGGTCTTCTCGGTGAGGGTACCTATAGTGCGGTGAGAAGTTTCTATGGTTAACCCTATGTGAATGGTTCCAATCGGTCTAGTCTCCTGTTTTTGGCAGTTGTCGGTTGTTCTTTGGGAAGCTACTTAAGTACTCTGAATGTAAGTCACAATCCTTAATCAAATGGTTAGGACTAAAACAAACAAAACATAGTTTTTGATCTGTAATTCCAAAGTTTCTTCTTCTATGTGTATGACCAAACCTATCCTGTCTTCTAGGTGAATGATGAAAACTGTTTTGACCAAAATTATCCCAAAAAAAGGTATAGCAGTATGTTTAAAAGGTTTTCTTAAAGGTACTACCAGTAGGTGTAGCAAGATACTTTGAGGTGTAGCAGTACTTTGGGGTGAAAGTACTTCTTGGCTTTTAGCATCATCTACCTTAGGTGTTTCAACAGTTTCTTTTGAGGTTTCAGACCTAGATTGACCTTTAAGTTTCTCCTAAACTCTAAGTTGTCTACACCAAAACGAGAAACATCAGGCCTAAGAGGTTGATGACTACCATTAAGTGGGATGAGGACTAATGATAGGCATTATCTTTCTTAAACTCAGGAGGTGTTTCACTAACTGATTCCTCCTTACTAGATGTGTCTACATAATTAATGAGTTCATCATCACTAGTAGTTATATCCTCAAAGTCACATTCATCCTAATCACTAGGTGGGTTTTCTATGCTATTAAAGTCCATACCAAAACCTAGGCCAGTTTTAATGTAAGCTTTTCTCTGTTTTTCAACATAAGTGACATGAGAAAGACCTGATTGTACCCAAGCATTAAACTTTTCTAGCAATTCATCTTTCTCCTTAGTTAGTTTCTCAATTTCAGAGATCTTACAGTTTAACTTCCATTCACTTAATTTCAACTGATAATCATGTTGTTCATACTTTTCTGCCCAAGCCATTTCATTATTTTCACGTGTTATTATTTTGGCTTCCATAGACTCTAAAGTTATTTGGTAACCTTGTTACTTCACTAGTGGGTCTACACTTATCTCTTTCAGCCACATAATCATTAAGCACTTTTTGATAAAAGTTATGACACTTTGAACATACCTCGGAGATAGGGGTGAACTTGGTGAAGTGGCTACCATGGCAAGTAGAACAGGTTCATTTGCACTCCATGCTCAAATACTCGATCCAACTTCCATAACCATCTTTAGACTCCATAGCAGCATGTCCGTGTTCCTTATCAAAAGATGTGCTCCATCAAATTCTTCCACGAATCCTCACACTACCTACATACAGAGGTTCTGGTTCATCATCAAACTCGGCCTCAGTCAACCCCGATAGATTCTCTTGAGCAACCAAAGCTTTTGTTTCTGTAATAGGAATTTCTTTCAACTCTAGCTTTGGTTTCTCAATCATCCTGTTTGCTTGATACTTAGCAAACCGCATTCCCTTAAAATGTCCGTCTTTTGACAATTGAAGCATTCAATCTTGGATTTGTCAAAAGTGATTCCCTGTTTTGGTTTGAAGTCAATGCCTCTTCCTGTCTTCTTCATAAACTTCTTGATCCTTGCAGTGATCATAGCAACTTGCCACCGGATATCAATTTCTTCAAGAGCATCCTCTTCATCAGTAGAGATATTCTTCAAAAGTAACAGGTAGAGTAGCTTGATGTGCAAAGAAAGAGCATACGACTTCATCTGAGTGGATGGTATGAGTTGGTGTAAGTTGTTGAGCAAAAGTGGGGGTAGTGTAGGCAACATGCGACTTTGAGCAACAGATTTTGAGTAGGAGAAGCAGACTTTTAGTAGAAGTACGCCCTCTTTCAGAGATGACACAAAGGCAATCTGTGAGACTTTGAGCTTGTTTGGCCATTCATCTCATGCTCATACACCTTCAGATGATTGTAGAGATCATTAAAGTCCATGGTATCCAATCCAGGTTGTCCTCTGATCATAGTAGTAATCACATGCCATGTAGATGGCAAACTTCTTAAGAACTTTAAATTTGCATCTTCAATTGAGACCTCTGCTTTGTATAACTCCAAAGACATCTTGAAGGTTTTGGAATCTGTCATAAGCGACATCAAGGCCTTCTCTTTCTCCAACAAGTAAAAGTTTCAAACTGCACGCTTCAACGATTTTGTGTATCTTTTGGAAGCATCATTACCTCCAAATCTAGTCTTGAGAGCAGCCCAGAGTTGCTTTGCATCTTTAGCATCATGGAACTGGAGTAGATGACCATCACGGAATAGGACAACGAGTATGTTGAGAGCCTTCTCTTGATTTCTTATTGTAGCAGCTGGCAAGATGGGTTTAGGTGCTTTAGGTTGGCCAGGTATGTCTGCAGGTTCTTCCACAACTTCATTACCATTGACAATCACATTCCACAATGCATGGTCTGTGATTGCAATATATTGCCTCATCTTCATGCTCCATAGATCGTATTCGCCCTTTTTAATGATAGGAATCCTTAGTGAGGTGATGGATGGTGGTGGAACGACATCGGTCGACATCTTTAGGTTTTGTTGTTTAACTAGGTTTAAACAGTTTCTTAGTCGAGTTTCCACACAAGCTCCGATACCACTTGTTGGATCGATGTACTCTAACCAAACTAACTTAAATAGCTTGTTAAGGGTTTAATAACCTCGGATAAATCCTAAGTTATTAACAATGAAAACATTGAGTAATCTCTATTAAGTACGCGGAATTTACTTAACAAAGCTAAGAATATTTAACTTTATTAATAACTCTAAAACTGCTTATTATGCAGATACTTTAACAACTCTAAAACTCTAAACAATGATCGTACTTTAGGATTCTAAAACATATATAAAACTCATTACTCTAATACCAATCTAGGGGTCCTTTTATAGGCTCAAGGATAACCCTAATCGATTTACAATTCTTATCCTTGTACGTCAAGTAAACTCTACTTAGAAAGTTCTAGATAAACATTACTTTCTATCTATTAATCAATTACAACCGACTTTAAGCTTTGCAGTACTTTGATGAATAAGCAGTACTTTGACTTTTACTTAGCAGTACTTTGACTTCTTCAGCACTTTGTCTTTCTGCAGTACTTTGTTAATCTTCAGCACTTTAACTTTTCAGTACTTTAACTTTCTGTATCCCAACACCTTGTGCAAAGAATAAGTTCTCCTGGCTTTCCACTTGCCCTCCTTTCCGGAGTTTTATTCTTTCCTCAAATGCCTTGAGTTTTTCAGTGATCTCATCTATGGTGATATCGTCGAGACCATTAGTTTGTTCTATGGATGCTACTATCTGAATGAACCTATCTGGTGTGGAATCTAATAGTTTTCGTACTAAAAGTGATTCATCCAAAGTTTTCCCTAATTCTTTTGCCTTCGTGGCGTAGCCGTTTAGTTTAGCCGTAAATGCATCCACCGTCTCATCTTCCTTCATTTGAAGTGATTTAAACCCAATCATCAATGATTGTAACCGTGCTTGTTGCACTTTCTCTTCTCCAACGTGTCTTTTCTTTAACGAATCCCATAATTCCTTAGCCGTTTTACAACCCGCTACTTGTAAAATCACATCTTCGGTCAACGCTTGATATAGGAAGGTTGTCGTTGCCTTATCCTTCTTATCATCTACTTGTGTGTCTTTCTTAGGTTCTATTGCTTCCCATAAAGCATGTGCCTCTAGTATAACCTTAATTTGTATAGCCCACACTGTGTAGTTTGTGGTTTTTAACTTAGGGCATTGATATTGTGCAATAGGTGTTACGGGTTTTGGTATAGTTGATGTGGGTTTGTTGTATCGTCACCGGCCATCTTAAAAGTGCCTATTATCTTCACTTTCTAATACGTATGGAATTATCCTAACTAGTATGGTATTGAATAGAAATAGTTCTTCGGGAATCCTAATAATACGGGATCAATAAATAGTTTTTAGGATATCCTAATAGTGCAAAATAACTATTCTATACTATTCTAATATAATAGAAATCCAGAAATTTTAACTTGTGACCTCGATGTTGTGTTAAACACAAGTATGTTCCCTTTGTCCCGTGTTACTATCACCGTTCTTCCAACAACTCGTTGTTTACCCAAGTTGTTTTCTTTCCTCGTTGTTATTTCCTTTTTCAATCCCATTCGTATACAAAACCTTCGGTCTCTTTTTCGAGTTTCTTTCCTTCGAACCAAAAGAAAACAGATTCCTTTATGTTTTGTTTTTTTTCGAACTGCCTTTCTTCCCAACGAGCCAAAAACAAAGTTTTTTCCCTTCTTTGTCTTCTCAGTATACCACACTATCACGCTGCTTTGGCTCCTTCTTGTGTGTCTTGATTTCGTCTCCACAAACGTCTTCTAGATCCTTCTTGTTCACGGGTATCCTTCCAACCCAACTAAGTTGTTCTCGGTCTCCTTCCAAGTGATCTACGTCGTGTCTTTTCTTTTTGTTTCGAAATCCAAGTCTTTCCTACACACGATCTTGGTACCACTCTCGGTATCCCACACCGAAACAAACTATGTGTTTGTTTCTATCTTCCTGGTTGTTGTTGTTGTTTCCTTGTGTCGCCCCGACACGTTTTCCGCACAATCTTCTTGACTACTCCTTTTACTTCTCGGTTATATCACAAACCTTTTCCACAACAACCTTTAATGCTCGCGTTTTACCCCACGTGCTTATCCCTTTGTATCTTGTTTAACCCGATTTCACAAAATTTTTAAACTCACTCGTCTTTTTCCCCAAGATGACGTGTATCTTTTCTTTCTTGTGTCTCGTTAACAGCGAACCACAAAACCTTAGCGCTATACTTCTCTTGTTCCACGCTTTTCTTGTAAACGTCAAGAGTTTCTTCCTTTCCCTTCGATGTGACCTACGAAGTTTTGTCCCACCAATATCGTTTGATGTAAACGTTTGCAACCCCACACAAAATAGATCGTGCACTATCTTCTTTTGCGTCTACTTATTCAAGTCGTTGTCTCCCTTGGAAAAAACAATGTGCGTTCCTTGTACTTCTTGGTGTTCTCGTTAATGTTCTTGGTATCCAAAACGAAGTCGTGTATAACCACTTGCTCTAATACCAATTGTTGTCCCAAACTAGAGTCGAAATATAAGTTGCAAAATATAAATGAATAAGTGTTTCGTCTAACCATTAAATCGAATACATATGTATATATTTATAGGTTTCCAATCGGTGTGATGGAACCATTGTGTCCATTCGGTATTCAACCGAAATTAACTAACTTGTACTAACTTTTGTAACCGCTAGTCCGCTATTAACTACTTTTCGGTTACTAACTATCTATTGTACAATATTGGTCCTTCGTGTTTTACATTAGAAGCAATGAACGAGATTATAAGTTCACAAAGATATGTAAAGTGTAAACCATCCAACAAAAGAAGAGTTAATAGTGTAGAAGGTATGACATAACCAAGATATCACGTAAAGAAGACGATCCAAAAGATGCACGGAACTGTCTGGTGAAATGTGTTAGTTTGTAACAATGGTCTGATCTAACTGCTTCTATTATCAGTTTTTGTTGGTCTTATACGAACTTATATGCTTTTATTCTTTGTCCATAGAAACTAGTCCAGCAAAAACATGCTATCTAAAAGTAATTCAACTTGTTTGGGTACATGTTTCTAATTGTAACTAACGGGTCATATGGGTCACTGATATTGATAGAAAATTTTTGAAGTCATGTTCAATGGATCATAATATCATAACTAATGGGTCATATACTCATCCGTGGTGTAAAAGACGTTTTTTGTTAAATTGTTTTTAGAGTTTGGCCGCCTTAAGTACATACCCTTTGTCGTTTTAAAGAAAAATGCACAACCTTTGAGAGACTGGATCTGCCGCTGCTTATACATCTAAAACATAAAGTTATAACTAATATTAGTTGATTTGATATTCATGCATACTGTTATCTTTATGATGCAATAAGGTTCCATCGTTAGTTGTGAAAATAATGTAACACTTTGATACGTTCCTTCTTGAAATTGTACTAAGCTTATTTGCTTTGTAGAATGTTCTTTTCTAAAAAGAAGTAGAAAAAGAAATGAATAAAAGGAAAGAGAAATAAAGGGCTCTATGGGCAGAAGAACTCCCCATTTGACCCCAACATGAACTTTTGTGCAGATAGTGACTGGTACACCCATGATATGTCCTTGAAATCATTCAAATAATCAATTTGTGTTACTGAACCAGCTGACTTTTTTTTTTAATAAAGATTACCATACCTAGTACACTTGGCCGTTAGAAGCAATATGATTAAGGAGAAGATAGATAGCCTTATTTTGTGATATATGTTTTCTGATCTATCTACTTCTACTTGATATCAGTTCTTTTATTTTTTCATTAAAAGAAACTAGCTCGGCAAAAGCAAGCTATCCAAATCAAAATTAAGTCATCTAATATGTGATTCTCAAGTTTGGGACTTTGGGTTATGATTGATCAAATAATTTTTACTATTGGATCAAACAGGTCCTCTAGAACGAAAGATTGTAGTATGCGTGGTCAATGGATCATAGTGCATTTCCCTACTAATAAAACATAGTAAAATGAACCATCCATGCAAGTTTATATTAAGTTTTAAATATCTTTTAAAAGACAGAAGCTATAGTTTTGTTTCTTCATCAGAAAAATAATATTTTCCAAAAGTCTGATCTTCGTGTATAATGGTATCTATATGATGCAATAAGGTTCTATAATTAGAGCATCTCCAATTTTGACATTGGACAACCCATAAACACAACCATGTCAAAAACAACATTTTCCTTAGCTTTCCTACTGATTTTTTTTTTTTGCACGACAGTTTTAGTTCGATCACAGGCTATAATTCCATATTGAGATACGATGGTTTCATGTACCGGAAACATGGGGCCTCGACTGCTACCGTGATGATCGAGGCTTTTTATGACCCGAAAACATTACAGTACATTTATTTGTTTCTATAGAAATGGAAATAGAGGTGAAGTGTTTTTATTTGTTTCTAGACATTTATAGTATCATACCATATTATTAGAAGTTGAATCAGTATTGATTAAACTATTATTCGAATTTAAAATATGTAACGGAAAATATATCCAAAAACTCTGCAAATATTGATATTTATTTTGATGCTAGAAAAGGATAAATTAAGTGGATAACATGACATGTAATGTAACTCAAGTCTTCAAGCATTTTAAACTCATCCTATGCAGGGTGCTTGGTGCAGTTGTGATTGTTGTTGGGCTATACTTGGTGATCATATGGGGCAAGAGCATGGATGTAAACCAGTCTGATACTAAAGGTGAAGGTGATCAGTTTCCATCAGCTAATCAAAAAATACCGATGACAATCACTGCCACACAACTGGGCAAGAATGATCCTGATAGTCTTTCGATAGCAATACCACCAACTAATGAAATGGTTAAGAAAGTTAATGGGAAATAGAGTGAGTAAAAGTATGTTATTGAGGAAAAAAAGCACATCTAATTAGTGAGTAAAAGAAAATGAGTCTAAAAATTATTCAGCCCGTGTAATTAGTGTCAAATAGGATCACAAAAGTCATAGTATCAATACAAATAAACACCTTTGTTTGATCAACCTATTATAATTTATAAATAATCATAACCTAAATCGACCCATTTATAAGTAAATGGGTTGAGACTGCCACCTTTCATTTGAGCTTGCTCACATGATTATTGCTTCTAACATTAGTATTAACTAAATAAATAAACTGGTTTTACAGGCGATTACGTTGAAGTCATACCTTGCAGAGCTCTCTCTTGCAGTTCTCTCATATGCGCAGCAGGGACTTTGCAAAACGGAATAGTGACCGTAATTGCTGAACGGGGAGCTACCGCAGCCTGGAGATTACATTGGGATGGGATGCTGGACTTGTGACTATGGTCTATGGTGTAAGACGTCTATAAAAATTAATTCTACATATACACGTGTAGAAAAGTAAAATTTACTTCCTGCTTCTTTGTAATTTGTATGATCCTGATTGTGTTTTATAATGCAGGGAGTAATCTGTTCAGGACTGGGATAGCGCTTGGGGTTGGGGGTATTATAATACCCCTAAGGTAGTGATGAAAGCAGTGACGAAAACCGGCCCTTTTTGCTTCATTATAATACCATGCTTAGAGGGTTAAAAGCAGTGACGAAAACCGGCCCTTTTTGCTTCATTATAATACCCCCAAGGTAGTATCCCAATCTTGAACAGGTTACTCCCTGCATTATATAAAACACAATCAGGATCATACAAATTACAAAGTAGCAGGAAGTAAATTTTACTTTCCTATATGTGTATGCATAGAATTAATTTTTATAGATGTCTTACACCATATACCATAGTCACAAGTCCAGCATCCCAATGTAATCTCCAGGCGGCGGTGGCTCCCCGTTTAGCAATTACGGTCACTATTCCTTTTTGCAAAGTCCCTGCTGCGCATATGAGAGAACTGCAAGAGAGAGCTCTGCAGGGTATGACTTCAACGTAATCGCCTGTAAAAACCAGTTTATTTATTTGGTTAATACTAATGCTAGAAGCAATAATCATGTGAGCATGCTAAAATGAAAGGTGGCAGTTTCGACCCATTTACTTATAAATAGGTCGATTTAGACTATGATTATTTATAAATTATAATAGGTTGATCAAACAAAAGTATATATTCTTATTGATACTATGACTTTTGTAATCCTATTTGACACTAGTTACTTCTAATAAATTGAAATAAATATGATACAAAGTGTTTGGAGTCAACCAAAATGCAATCCATTTTGACCCGAACTCAACCCATTGACCGACCCGCCAGTGTAGTAGATGGAAAATATGGTACCTGGACAATGTAAAAGCCTCCAGGATAGATAACCGGCTATGATCATCATCGACCCCTTGATATTGCCAGCACGAGTTACATGGGTTGCACCTTGGTCCTGATGCGCAGTGGCTGAAACCTTGGTCCATGGCAAATCAATTGTACGCCCCACAACTACCGTCATTATCATTGCACCTCCCAGCGTCACCAGTGTCCCAACTATCTTCCCTATACTATGTATTTTCTTGATATTCACCTTCTCCAACCTACCCGAAAAATAACAAATAGTAAAATAATATACAAACTAAAGCTTACAATATCATGAAAAACGTTCATGAGGTAGCTGAAAAACGTGCGATGATCTTAAGCGAAGACTGTTTTCCCAAGATTCAATCTTTTTCGTTGTTGTGGTTATCAAGCAGGTGTCCTAAGAAAAATATTTCTTAAGATAATTGGATCCTAACGCCTAATGTTTTCGACATAGGCTAACTGGTTTTTGTTATTTTTATTTTTTCTTCTTTTCTGTTAGCTCACTTTGTCACGTTGTGAGCTTTGTTTTGTCTGCTCCTCTTCTCATGGAGCTTGTTTGCCTTTTCTTTGCTTCGTTTTTTAATAAAGTGTCGTTTTTCCAAAAAAAAATATCATGAAAAATAAATTTCAAAAAAGAATTACCTGCATGCCCATGCCATGAGGAATTTGGCAGGGATAATATTGCACATTGCTACTGTAAACGTCGCGGTTGTATACTTCATGCCTCCGTAGAATAAGTACTGGTCGGCAACGGGCCTATTACAGAAAACATAAAATATTAATTCTCATAATCATATAAATACATACAAAAAGGTAAAAAGTAATTAGAAAAATACTCTAGAAATCCTAGCAACATGATCCTGATGAACACTTAAAACGTTTGGTTATGAGAATATTTTTTGTGAATTGGAATATGTTTAAGGGTGGAATGTGAAGGAATGGAATGTTGGAAATTGAAATCCAATGATTTAAAATCGATGTGAAATCAAAATCAGTAGCATGTTTGGTTGGAAGAATGAAATGAGAAAAACAATTATATTAAAATATTTAAAATTTAATTTTAGTTTAAGATTAATAAACTAAATATTATTTAATAAATAAATTACTTATCAAAATATAATAATAATTTTTTATAAAATACATTGTATTTTTAAAGTATAAATTAAAAAAGTAAGCTATAAATAAATTATATTTAATTTAAAAAAAAAAAAAAATTTTTAAATATAATAAAAATATAAATTTTTAAATAAATAATAATTTATATTCAATTTTAAATAAATAATAATTTTTAAATCTTAATAACATGGTTGTTTATAAATAATAATAATAATAATAATAATTAAATGATCGTTTATAATAATAATAATAATAATAATAATAATAATAATAAATAATAATAAATAAAAATAAATAAATAAATAAATAAAATAAAATTTAAAATTTAAAAAATAATAATAAAAATAAAAATAAAAATAAAATAAATAAATAAATAAAATAATAATAATAATAATAATAATAATAATATGAATTCATGGAATTAGTAAATCCTTACCGTATTAGTAGGAATGTTGAATTCCATATATATGGGATTTGAAGAATTTCATTTCATTCCATTTCAAACCAAACAGCATGAATGGAATTAGTTAAAAATTCTTTAAATTTTTAACCAACCGTTATGAAATGGAATTGGATTAATTCAGAATCATAGGATTAGGACCAGCGGGCCCAAGAATGTCAGCTTTGGCCTTCCTTCCCTGTCATTACAACAATATCAACACTCTATACATAAATACAAAGAAGAGACTAAGCATGGTTTAACATTAGAAAGAGAGATGACCTTTCAAAGAAAAGAGCGAAAGAAGCAATAACAAGGGCGGCAATGAGGTTCCGGTACGTAGCATATTTTTTGGTACTGATAGTTTGAATATTTAAGCTATATATAAACCCCACTATCCCATTCATTTCTACTGACCAACAACACCACACAACTTAACCATGTTTGAGAAACTAAAGCCTTATTTAAGCATAACATTTAAACTTGCTGTACCAAATTACAAAAAAATGACATACAAATAAGGCTTTAGTTTCTCAAACATGGTTAAGTTGTGTGTTGTTGGTGGTGAGTAGAAATGAATGGGATAGTGGGGTTTATATATAGCATGTCATGAGTCTTGAGGAAGAGAAGCAATATCCAACACAATCACACCCTTTTTTCCCCACAATTTTCAGGATGAGTCCACTTTCATTAATTCCGGCATTTATGGACAACACAATCACACTCTTTTTTTTTCTCAAAAATTTCAGGTTGAGTCAGCTGTCATTAATGGAATCAGGGATGGAAACCCATTTGATTACTTTATTTCTTTATAAGTTAAACCACTTGCCAATATAACCTTCATTCTTATGCTGAAACGTGGGCTTAATTAGAACCAAAAAAAAAGTGTTACAGCATGTTTTATCAAAGGATTGATCATTCACCTTTGCCTTGGTTGTCCAAATTAGAACCAATAGATCTACAAGGTGACCATCTTACTATCTTGGCCCCTAGCTCATAACATACCAACACTTACATCTAAACTACTACAATATTATAATTTCATGGTACCTTGCTGGTGGCTATATATACGACAGCACGAGTAGCATGAATAAAAATCCTTCTCCATTTACTCGTTTATTTTGGTGACCATATAATATCAATACGGCGTAACCCAGACCATGACATCAATATATCAAACAACATTTAACCAAACTCTACATTTCGTTATTGTATGACATTTAAAGCATTTTGGCCTCTACAATTTGAGATATTATACATGTTTTATTATCACTTGGAACTACAAGGTTTTCCAACAACTTTTTTACCACAAAACAATATTTGTAACTAATATCCTAATTCAATAATATAATGACCTAGATTGACACTTAAAGGTGATGTTATCTCTCAACCATGTTCAGAAACGCTTGACCACTCTTTTCTACTAAAGTCGAATCAATTAAACAAATCCAGTACAAGTCAGATCATGGCGAATTTTGTAAAGCATGATTCCTTTAAGTATAAGTAGTTTTCTTGTCACCACATAAATTAAAAACTACAACAATCTCACATGTTTTTAGAATTTCAAGAACATCATACTTTTGTCAAATTAGAAGCTGCATATAATCTCACATGCTATTCTTAAACATCGTTAACTCGGTTTGAGCTTCTTCCAGAATCAGTCGTTATGCATACCCTATAGTTTAAGCTATCTTAATATAAATATCTCAAATTTAAAGTATGTTATATTAAAATTTCAGTATGCAGACTCCAAAAATAAATTATCGTAATCAAAGGACGAAACAAACAAACAAAATCGAACAAACAAATCGGAAGCTTTATTTAAAATTCACGAACCAAATACAAAGCCAAATTTAAAAATACAAATACAAAATTCTAATTCAAAAGTATCAAATTCTAATTAAAAATGTACAATTAATTCTAATACTAATGATCTCTATTTATAAACTAAACAAACCTATCATAAAATAGTTTCTAATTCTAAACTAACTCAAATACCAAAACTTGTAGGACAAGTCACACAATTTACCAAATAACCTTTAAAGTTTAAGTCATTTTTCTAACATTATCATTTATATTATATTAGCAAGATAACTGCAAAATACAGCGATCAACAAAGATATAATCAAATATTTTGACACCTAGTCATTGTTAGTGCAATTTTCATGATTAACTTATGGCAAGGGAATTGATTCGCCCACGATTTTTTTTTAATAAAAAACCGTTTTATGCAAGCTGTATAGTATATCTTATAACACTGTAATGCACAGATTGTGGTAAAAGAATAAAAGTTTTTTGTGTGTGTATCATGAGCCTTATCGCAAGCAATATTTTTTGGTTATATCCTATATTTTTTTCTAAAAATTTTTTGAGCTTTAAAGAGAGTGTTTATAAATAATTTTTTTCCATATTATAATTGAAGTTTTATATTTTAAGTGTAGATTAAGTTATTAGATTTGGGTAATCTCGCTGATTTAAAATCCGAATGAATGAATTTTTTTCAAACATTAGCTTTTTGTAAGTAATTAAAATAAGACAAAAAATTAAAATTAATACATCGATAAGTAAAAGCTTACAGGCTTGTAGTATACAAAAATTAAAAAAGAAGAAAAAATAAAAACGTAAAGCATTGACACCACATGTAGCAAGTATAATATCACATTCCCAATATCGATTTGATTTCTCAAATTTAAGGTTTACATAAAGCGTTGATTCCACATGTTGCAACCATAATATCACATTCCCGGACATATATAAGTTTTTGCTAATTACTGTATATATAATGGCATGTAATAACAACGTACTTTTTCATTTTTACAAACATCAAATACGAAAGAAAAAAAAATACCACAATATCCATCCAACTCTTTGCACCGTTAGTCCGTTAGTCATGTAATAGCAGTATACTTTCCCATTTGTTTCATTATCATACGTTTTAGTTGCACCGTTAGTCCTTTTGACTAACGACCGTTTGTAATTAACTCAAAAATATGTTTCTTACATTTTTATCTGTTTTCATACGTTTTTATCCGTTTTTATACACTTTCGACCGTTTGTAATTCGCTTTTAAACGTTTTCGTCCGTTTTTATACGTTTTCAAGCGTTTTTATATGTTTTCGTCCATCTTATACGTTTTTCTTACATTTTCATACTTTTTTTTCGTTTTTATACGTGTTCCTACGTTTTTATACGTTTGCGACCGTTTTATACGTTTTCGTCGGTTTTTATACGTTTTTATCTGTTTTCTTACGTTTTTGTTCGTTTTTAAGCATTTTCATCTGTCTTCATACGTTTTCAAACATTTTTACACGTTTTGTCCGTTTTTATACGCTTGTCTAACCTTTTTTCCGTTTTTATACGTATTCTTACGGACAAAAACATATGAAAACCGTATAAAGATGGATGAAAACGTATAAAAACGAACAAAATGTAAGAAAACGTATAAAAACGGGCAAAACGTATGAAAACGTAAAAACCGTATAAAACCGACGAAAACGTATAAAACGAACAAAAACTTATGAAAACGTATAAAACGGACTATAACATATGAAAACATAAAAACCGTATAAAACCGACAAAAACGTATAAAAACGGACAAAAACGTAAGAAAACGTATAGAAACGGGCAAAAACGTATGAAACCATAAAAAGACTGACCGAAACGTATAAAAACGAACAAAAAAGTATGAAAATGTAAGCAAACGTATAGAAATGGGCAGAAACATATGAAAACGTATAAAAACGGATAAAAGACTAAAAACATATAAAAACGGATAAAAACATAAAAAAACATATAAAAATGACTAACGGTGCAAAGAGATGACGCAAAAATGTGCAAAGAGATGACGCAAAAATGTATAATTGTGAAACAAAATTTGAAAGTTGGATTGGTATTGTGGTATATTTTTGGGTTCGTATCTGATATTTGAACAAATGGAAAAGTACGTTGCTATGACATGCCATTAACCCTTATATTATATGCTCAAGTTCCAAAACTATTAAATAAAGCGCTCGTATACCATATTAGTTAAAAAGTATCCGAAACACTTGCAAGTTGGAAGATCAAGTTGGTTATCTGATATAAGATATGAGATATGAGAATCTTATCTCATGGAAAAGTTGGTAATGCAAGTGCCAAGATGAAATGCCTATAAAAGGCAATGATGCATGCTCCAATTCTTCATCCCATTCCAATGTAACACAAAGTGTTTTTGGTTTCTTTCTTTCTCCAATTATTTGTGAGTTAATTAGAGAGTTTGTAATATATCCTAATACAAGAGATATAAGTGTTTATCCTTGTAGTTAGAGAGAAGGTGTTACTCCTAGTTTTCATCATAGTGAAATGTATGTTGTTGGGTTTCTTGATTTGATGATACAAAACAATAAAGAATGAAACATCAAGGGCTTAAAGTGACAAAGATAAAACCACTAGATGGAAGCTGCACTTGCAAAAGAAGATTTATTATTTAGTCCTTTGTAGAGATTTGTAAACCCTAATCCTCTATTATATAAAGAGGACATGGGATGTAGGTTTTAATAATTAAGTCTTTCATAATGTAGTCTAAAGGGGTGTGTGTGTGTGTCCTAGGCGTATAGTCTTGTAAACGCCTAGGTAAGTAGTTTAGTAATATCTCAAGATCGAAGAAGGCTTTGATCCCTGTTACAGTTAGGTAACACGTTATTATTCTGATCAAATAATAATTGGGAGATGTGGATAAACATTGTCTCAATAATATTGATGTTTGTTTTAATTCCGCTGCGTGTACATGTTTATTATCATTGTTATTGTTAAACCCTAATGTAGCGATCTCAAGGAGTCTAGAAACTCCACAATTGGTTTTGAGTTCGGGAGCTCGTTACCTAGGGATTCGCAAGGTTTTTAGTCGAAGAAAAAGAAGAAAAATTCGAAGTTTTCAATTTTCGTATTTTTCTGCACCACTGTTTTGAAACGATCATAACTTTTTCGTTAACCGTTGGATCGTGACAAAATTTTTGGTGGACGTTCTCTATATATTCATCTAACTTTACACCGGAGGGATTCTCGATCTGAGCTCTCAATCAAAAGTTATTACTCGCGGAAGCTGCTGGCGGCATGCGGTTTGAAGAAGAAACGATTTGGTTTCGACCTAGTTGTTCTGTTATAGCGACAAAGACAAAGTATTAGTGTGGAGATGATTCTTCTTGAAAGTGGGGATCAACAAGATTATTAATTGGTCATATACCTCGTACAGGTTAGTAATAGGTTGGAGTGTCACATGCATGATTAGTTTTTCAAAGATATTATATTAGATAATGTACAGTTTTTTAAGGAACTTGTTTCTTTGATTGGTTGAATCAAGCTTAATGTGGGACAATGGAGTTGTAAATTGGTAAAAGATAAAAACGAGATAATACTGCTACACCCATGTTTATTACGGTTCATACCTGATCATACAAGTTCATGGTGCTCAATTGGAACAAGTATCTACTGCTGTGAACGTATTGAAGTTGAGTTTATATTGCTACATGTATTTTTCAAGCTGCTTGATCATACTTGCCCGTTCTACTTACCACTTTGCTCTCGAGTAACATTATAGTACAGCTCGTTCCACTGCTCATAGTCGATTACCACTGCTAGTAGATCTCGTTACCACTGCTAGTAGAACTCACCACTGCTAGTTAACTCGAATCCACTGCTAGTTTACTAGTAACCACTGCTAGTGTTCGCTCGTTACCACTGCTAATGTTCGGTTTTCCACGGCTTGTTATTGGCTGATACTGCAACTGTACATTCTTGCTTATCGTTGGGTTAATGAGAGTTCACTAAGAAGGAAAAGCATTGAAGCATAAGTGGCTTACTACGAGGGTTATTGTTGTTCGATGACTTTGGTTTTTATTGATATTCAGTCACGTGGGGAGTTAAATCTAATTGGACCATTGTTTGTCACTTTCTGATCAATCATGTGGACTATCATTTGTTCGCTTGTTTGAATAAAGTAATATCAGTTATTAATATGGTTTATATTCCTCTCGGATATTAATGCTGCTGTAGTACCATGGATTATTTGTACTGTTTGTTTTGTCTGATAAATTAGTTTCTACTGCTAGCATTCATCGATATCGGATAATACATACTTTTTGGTTCTCGGATAAGCTTGGGTTGGATTGTTTACACACACTGAAGATTGTTTTTGGTTCACACACACAAGTTTGGAATTTGTTCTTAAAGATTTAAAAAGCTCGTATTTGGTTTATTAGATTAGTTGATTACGAAGATGATTGATCATAACTTATTTGATATTGTAGTTGAGTTACACAGGTTCGTGATTTTATCATATCTTAAAGTGGGTGTTACACTTTGGAGATAACTTGTTAGATGCTTAAAGGATGTTGACGAAGACTTGCAAAATCTAGTTTTCATAGGTCAAGGGGTGGATGGATGAAGACCTAGTTAACTATCACTTAACAAAGTTACATTGTAGTGCTCAGTGTCTCATTGAAGATGAGGATTTTGTCAAGAGATTGCGGTACTTATATGGTTAGTATGAGTTCAACGTCACGTGGATAAACAAGACATAAGACACAAGTTTGGGTTATTCTACTTCTTTATCAAGTTAGTTATATTTGGTTTTCTTCACCAGTGATCATTACAAGGAGCTTACAGATTTGAAGAATCATTTGATGTTCATGCACCACTCAAGGGGAAGTTTCTATTGCTTATATTCTCTATTTGTTGATAACAAAAAGGGGAAGAGATGTTGGATTGGTGTGGCATGAATTAAGGGGAAGACAAAGGAAGACAAGAATGTTTCATTCATGGTGAGATTTAATTATCTCAACTTCTGCTACTTCGTCTAGGGAAGTTCGTACAAGAATTGTGTTTGTTTTGTCATCATCAAATAGGGGAAGATTGTTGGGTTTCTTGATTTGATGATACAAAACAATAAAGAATGAAACATCAAGGGCTTAAAGTGATAAAGATGAAACCTACAAAAGATGGAGGGACTTGCTTGCAAAAGAAGATTTATTATTTAGTCCTTTGTAGAGATTTGTAAACCATAATCCTCTAGTATATAAAGAGGACATGGGATGTAGGTTTTAATAATTAAGTCTTTCATAATGTAGTCTAAAGGGGTGTGTGTGTGTCCTAGGCGTATAGTCTTGTAAACGCCTAGGTAAGTAGTTTAGTTATCTCCAAGATCGAAGAAGGCTTTGATCCCTGTTATAGTTAGGTAACACGTTATTATTCTGATCAAATAATAATTGGGAAGATGTGGAAAAACCTTGTGTCAATAACATTGATGTTTGTTTTAATTCCACTGCGTGTACATGTTTATTATCATTGTTATTGATAAACCCTAAGGCTCAAAACGATCTCAAGGAGTCTAACAAACTCCAAATATGTTCTCTTGCCTGTGGTTTTTACCCTATTGGGGTTTTCCACGTTATATCCGTGTGTCATCTTTTATAGTATTTCTTATTTTAGTTGTGTGTTTGCTTCAGTCCGTTGTCACTTTTCTCAACAAGTGGTATCAAGAGCTAAGGTTGGGTGTGTGAATAATTATTTATCGTATGCTCTGTGGTTGCCACTAATAAGTGGACCCTCCACATCAAAAGATAAATAAGATTATAATCACTCAAAAGGTGTTCATTACTATTATTCACAAATAATAGTTTTGTCGAAAAGTTGATTGTGATTGTAGCAATGGCGGCAAAATTTGAAATCGAAAAATTCAATGGGAATAATTTCTCGTTGTGGAAATTAAAGATGAAGGTTATCCTTAGAAAGGATAAATGTTTGGTGGCCATTGACGAAAGGCTAGCTGAGGTCACGGATGATAGTAAATGGGACGAGATAGATGGAAATGCTATTGCAAATCTTCATTTGGCATTAGCAGATGGAATTTTTCCAAGCATAGAGGAAAAGAAGACTGCAAAGGATATTTGGGTTCATCTTGCTTTCTTTACGAGGCAAGATAAACCACAAAATTTTTCCTTAAGAGGAAACTTTATGCTCTGCGCATGACGAAATATACTTCAGTGACCTGAATACTTTATTTTCTCAGCTCACGTATTTGATTTGTAAAATAGAGCCACAAGAACGTGCTAAAATTCTACTTCAAAGTTTACCCGACTCATATGACCAACTCATTATAAACTTAACCAGTAATGTTCTTTCTGAGTATCTAGTCTTCGATGATGTTGTGGCCATTATTCGGAAGAAGAAAGCGGTAGTAACAATAGGGAGGATAGACAGAACCGGTTCAAGACAGGTGGGCGCTTTGGTGGTGGCGAGAGAGGTCAATGGAATATGGCTCTCTGGAAGTCACAATCATGGTAAATCTAGAACAGGAAGGAAGAAGAGTTTTAAATGCTACAAATGTGGCAAGGTGGGTCACTTTAAGAAAGATTGTCGGGGTTTAAATACCTCTATTCTCGTGAAATTTCGCAAGCTTGCCGAGAAGATGGTAACGCTCGTGTTGTGAGCAGCGGTTGCAAATGAAGAATGAAAAGATTTTCAGATGTATGGATGTTCGATCACGGGAGCTACTTTTCATATGATAAGCAAGAGAATGGTTTCATCAATATAAACCTATCTCTGGAGGCGGATCTGTGTACAGTTGCAATGATCATGAACTAAAGATCATTGGAATTGGAAATATCTTGGTGAAGGTGCATGATGGTACAATTAGTACTATTAGGATGTGCGACACATGGAGGGCGAGAAAGAATCTATTGTCTGGGATACAATTGGATGATCTTGGTTGTAAGGTTGAAATACAAAACAAGATCATGAAAGTTATAAAAGGCGTGCTTGTACTTATGAAAGGTGAAAAGGTGGCTGCGAACTTATACCAACTGAAGGAGAGATAATGGAGGAGGAAAGCATATGTTGCTTCACATAGTCCAAGTCATAGAGTTGCAGTAACATGGCATCAGAAGCTTGGACATATGTCAGAACAAGGAATGAAGATTCTTGTTGAAAGAAAGTTAATTCCTGTCCTCTCAAAGATTTATTTACCTTTCTATGAGCATTTTGTTATCAGCAAGCAGCATTGCCTAAAATTCAAGACATCAAATTCTAGAAGTGTCTCTGTTCTAGAATTGGTTCACTCTGATGTATGGTAGGCCAGGTTCTATCACAGGAATAGCAAAGTATTTTGTATCCTTCATTGATGACTATTCCGGGGAGATGTTGGGTGTTCCCAATCAAGAAGAAGTCTGATGTGTTTGAAGTTTTCAAAGTTTACAAAGCGCGGGTGATTCGCTCCAGACAGTCAGGTTTTATCACACAAGCTAACCACCTGTGAATGGTCCAGTAAGTAATAAAAGTCCAAGCGATGCGAAAGCGAAAATGCAATTAGATCCGAGGAAGTGCGGTGTTTCTGTCGTTAAGTCCCAACGAGCTATCGATTAAATCAAGCGTGTAGTGATCGAGTGATATTGAATGGGAAAAAGTTATGATTTGGAATATTTATACCTAAAGGAAAAATATATAAATTCACAGGCTTAAATGCAAATTAAAGAAAAATTAAAAAGCTAATTTCTATTAAATAAACGCTATCACTATTTTTAAAATGATATTTTTCTTGATTTATAAAACAAATTAACTTAAATAAACTATTTTAACTAAAACGTAAACTTAAATTATCTAAAGCGTGACCTAAAATGGCGTCACGCT
This sequence comes from Chrysanthemum makinoi, assembly GCA_910596185.1. NCBI lineage: Eukaryota > Viridiplantae > Streptophyta > Magnoliopsida > Asterales > Asteraceae > Chrysanthemum > Chrysanthemum makinoi. The sequence goes on along the minus strand of OU343222.1, from coordinate 104,791,017 downwards.
ATATGTAAAATTATAGCAGTCGCATAAGATAAAGCGTAAAATTTGTAAAATAAAAGTCCTACGAGTGTAAAAATAATTTTCTTAATTACTATATGAAAAAAGAAAATTTTAGAAAAAAGATTTATATTTTTTTGACTTTTATATTTTTTATTATGAATTAAATTCTATTTTAAACTAAATAAATGATTAAAAATACTAAAACTATTCAGAAAAATCTGAAACTTTTTGTAAAAATACTTTACTAATATAAAGCTAAGAAAAATACAAAAGTTGTAAGAGCTTATTTGAATAAGCTGGAAATAAGCTAAAGAGATCGTATAAGCTAAAAAGACAAAAAGGGGTTATGTATTAAATGTTGCAAACCATAACTCAAAGACCCGGTATGAATTGTGTGTGTGTGTGGTTTGGGTGGCGGTTCAATCCAGCAATGACTTTTTGCAAACTATTTATTTTATTTTATTTTTCTTTTACAAACTAATTAAGCACACGTAGATAAGCAAAATTTATAACTACAACTTTTTATGAAAACAACTAATAAGCTCAGTTTGAGCTTATATTTCTTAACAGTTAGTAAAAAAAATTGGAATAAGCACAAAGATTAAGTTAAATTGCTAATAAGCTAATAAATAAGCTAAGGTTAAGTGAAAATGAGCTAAACTAATGATAATAAGCTAGAATGATAACTGAAAAAGCAAAATAACTTATAAATAAGCAGTAAACAAACCAAAATAAGCATAAGCTTAAGCTAAATAGGACAACGTTTGGGTTTCTAAACACTTTCTAGCTTAATTTTAAGCACTTAAATGAGCTAAGAAATGAAAAGGATCACTGGAACTATTAAGTATACCAGCTAAGCTTTTCAAAAAGCTAAATTACACAAGCTATACTTGTCTAATAAGCTCTGTGTGAGCTTGTGAAATAGGGTAGCAAATCAGTACCTGAGGGCACTTTTCGAGGAAAAGGGTTCAAAGAGGCTAAGTAATAAGCACTTTATAAACTGATGAGAAGTGAACTAATATTTTTCTAATTAAGTTAAGCCTAAACTTTAATATATCCCAAATGCATATAGATTAAATCTTAATATTAAGCACACTAAAATTCTAAAAGTTTATTCAAAATTGTAATTAGGAAAATTTTGACTTTTTAAATTATGAACCAGTTTGACTTTGATGAGATTCTAATGATCCTAGATGATCTAATTTGGTGTATTAAGATAATGTGAGACTGATTTAGGCTAGATAAACAACTTTTAAACTAGTATGCATGATTATGAAATATCTAATTCTTATGAGTTTAAGAGATTTAAAAGCTAACTTTGACTTTTTTAACAAGTGAGGCCTAGTTTTTATGGTTTAACTGAGATATTAGGACCTAATATGACTTATAGCAAATAAGAACAAAGGCTTGAACAAACTCTAACATGGTTTACACAGTGAATCCAAACACTACTTTAGTAAACTGCTTTGAGCTTTTTATCAACAAAGCAATTTTAATCCAAGAAAGCTATTTAATTAACTTGCATTAACTATATTTAGACAGGTTTAAACTAGAATTAACAAGGTTTAATTACTATTGCTAGGAAATGCAAATTTCAAAGAAATTGCTTACAAGATGAGTTCATGCACAAGGCAGAGAGAACAAAGGCAAGAACCACTCTTAATAGCTTTCCACAAAGCTTATAACCCAATGACGATCCATATTTTACCGCTGATCTTGATCTTTATTTCCAATGCTTTTTTTTATTTTCCAACTATTTTTTTGAGTAATTATTTTTGTATTTTGGAATTGTTAAATAAAACTGGTTTCTTAAGGTTTCTAAGAGCTTATATGAGCTTAAAATCCCTTAACTACAACTGATAACAACATTTGCATATCTTGAGATTCTTGACATAAAAATCACAAAACCGAATTAGTAAATAAAAACTAAAATTGAAACTAAAAACAAGTTCTTATGCGAAATATGATTACAAAGTATTTTAAAACTTGAACAAACACCGGAAAGCTTAGAATTTTTAAAACCGACATATGAAAATTAAAATTACACTACTTAGTTTTCTATACTTTCTTCTCATCCTTTCTTTTACATAGCTTTTTGGAGACTGCATGTGCATTTGACATAAAGACATTCCACCTTGTTTCATCCCTTGGATCATTGAAATTCATCAAAACCATACATGTGGCATTTTGGCGGGAAAAGTCTTAAAGCAGGTTTTATTGCATTTAATGCAATTTGGGTGGATATGGAGGTGGAGGGGGGTTGGTATACAGCTGTGGAACAAGTGGTGGTGAGGTGGTAGACAGGCAAGGTGGAAGAAACCATGGTGGTTTCTAGTTTGCAGGTGAGAGTGAGAGGGATGAAAAGTGGCAAGGGGTTTTATAATTTTAAACCGTGGGTTGGGTTTTATATTGGGCTTGGTATTGGGTTGGATTTGGATAAATAACATAAAGGGTCCGGTTTGGTATAAGTTAGCATAAGGACCATTCATGTATTTTGTTATGAGGACTGAAATTGCAACTTTCCAAAGTTATCACAAGGGCTTAAATTGTAACATGTGAATAGTACAAGGGCCAATGTTGCATAAAATTCCATTTTATAAACCAAGGACTATTTTGACAATTTTTCAAACTCAGGGGACCAAACTTGTAATTTTTCTCAAAACTTATCATATAAGGACCAATTTTGCCATTTAGAATAGTACAAGGGTGTGTAGTTTGAATAATTTCCATTTTTAAACACCGAGGGGTGATTTTTGACATTTTTGTAAAGTTGAGGGACCAAAGTTGTAAATTATGATTTTTAAACTTTGAAGGGTTTGTTTTGACAACTTTTGAATCCATGGACCTTAAATGATATTTTTCTTTATTTTGATTTACCAGGGGTACTTTTTGACAACTTTTGAAACTTGGGGACTAAAGCGCCAATTATGCAAACTTGATACGTTTTTCATCTGATTTTGGTATTTTTGGATTTTAAACACATAAAACACCATTTTGTGATATTTTTCATCATTTTGATGCATTTCAGTGTTCGGATGTTTTGCATCTAGATGGTACAAAATGATGGTATTTAGGCACTCATCGGCGGGTTGAGCTTGATTCGAAGAAGATCAAGTGTTTGAGGACAAATAATGGAGGCAAATACCTTGGTGATGAATTTGATACCTTTTGAGCAAGAAGGAATCAAAAGCTGATTCTAGCGGCATACACTCCTCAGCGAATGGAGTGTCGAGCGGATGAACACAACCTTGTTAGAAAGAGCAAGAGCAATGTTGGCAACGCAAGCGGAAAATCGTTATGGCCGGCGTCAATACCGCCTGTTATGTGATAAATCGGTCACCTTCAACTGCAGTTGAGTTGAAGACACCGATGGAGATGTGGATGGGAAATCCGGTCAACTATTTATACCTTCATATATTTGAAAGTCCTGTGTATGTGATGTACAATTCTCAAGAAACTACAAAGCTGGATCCGAAATCCAGAAAATGTTTGTTCTTGGGTTACGCTGACGAAGTAAAGGGGTATCGCTTGTGGGACCCCACTGCCCACAAAGTAGTCATCAGCAGAGATGTTGTCTTTATGGAAGACAAAATTCAAGAAAATGAAGAAGGTGATAGCACTACAAGAGAAACTACATCAATACAGATGGAAAAGCAATTTTAGTCGAGTGATTCTTCTAAAGCCGTACCACAGCCGCGAGGTGAATGAGACGTCGAGTCTCAGCTCCAACGATTTGTACTCTTAATCATTGAAAGCGCTTGGTGTGGCACTCGAATTATGTTATTGAGGAAATGTTGCATACGTCTTCTTGGAAGGAAGGAGAGCCATTAACTCTTGAAGCACTAAATAATGGATGCATAATTCGGATGGAAGCAATGCAAAAGAAGAAATTTGAAGCTCTTCATAAGAATAAAAGCGTGGGCTGATGCCACCACCAGCAAGTAGAAACCTATGGAAATAAATGGGTGTATAAGATCAAAGAACGTGATGACCGGGTGGAGAGTATCGTGCAAGATTGGTAGTCAAAGGATATGCTCAAAAAGGAGAATTAGACTTCAATGAAATATTTTCTCATGGTTGAATGACAAGCTGTTTGAGTGGTTCACGTATGATTTACATCAGCGGCTAGATGTAAACTGCGCGTTTCTTCATGGAAATCTTGAGGGAAATTTACAACTCCAACGGAAGGTTTTAAACAAAAGGAAAAGAACTTGGTTTGGAGGTTAAACAAATCTATGTAAGTTTAAAGCGGCGTCAGAGTGTTGGTACAAGAGATTTGATTCTTTATCATTGGCCTTGGATATAACTTGACAGACTACGCGAGACCCTTGTGTATATTACAGAGGTTTGGAGACAATGATTTTGTCATCTTAAGTATTTATATGTTGTGACATGTTTGGTTCAGGCCCCACAAAGATCATATCGATAAGCTAAAGGCACAACTCACTAGGGAATTTGAGATGAAAAGACCTTGGACCCACTTAAACAGATTCTAGGGATTCAAATTCACCGAGATAGATTTAGTAGGAAAATTTGGCTTTCACAGAAAAATTATGTGAATAAAATCTTGCAAAGGTTCAATATGCAAGATTGTAAGCCAATATCAACCCCGTTTCCTACTAATGTCAATTTATCTTCCAAGATGAGTCCTAGAAGTGAAGAAGATAGGATGGAGATGTCTCCGATTACCGTATGCATCAGCCGATGGGAAGTTTAATGTTTGCGATGATGTGTACAAGACCAGACATTGCATCGATTGGGAGTAGTGAGTGGGTACATGGTGAGAACACGGTAGAGAGCATTGAAGTTGTGAAGAGGATCCTAGATATATTAAAGGAACCTTACATGTTGCATTATGTTATGGGGTCGGGTTTTTGTCAAGGGATATGTTGATTCTGATTATGCGGTGATCTTGATGAAGTAAATTAACCATTAGGGTATGTGTTTAAACTTTCGGTGGAACAGTAAGGGCTTCAAAAGCGCAGTCTGGGTGTCGTTAGTCAACTACGAAGAATATGTTGCGGTACGCTCAAACCGACAAAGAAGTAGTATGGTTGAAGATGTTGTTGGAAGAGCTCGAGCATGAACAAGGAAATTACTCTACTTTGTGACAATGAGGCGCCTTGTATCGGCAAGGAATCAATAATTCATTCAAAGACAAAGCATATCTGAGTTGATATACCGTTCGTGAGAAAGTGGAAGAAGGAACCATGGATATGCGAGAAAATTCATCTTGATGATAGCGTGGTGATTATCGTGAAAGCTCAACTGTGACAAGTTTATATGGTGCAGATCTCTAGGCCTAGCGGAAACATAAGAAACATGGAAGTGCAAGGAAGGATAATGGTATGAAGATCGATTTAGCTTCAATCGGATCTTCAAGTGGGAGATTGTTAACAGATACATTGTATCTTATATTCAGAGAATCTTGCAAGTTGGAAGATCAAGTTGGTTATCTGATATAAGATATGAGATATGAGATATGAGAATCTTATCTCATGGACAAGTTGGTAATGCAAGTGCCAAGATGAAATTCCTATAAAAGGCAATGATGCATGCTCTATTTCTTCATCCTATTCCAACGTAACACAAAGTGTTTTTGGTTTTTTTCTTTCTCCAATTATTTGTGAGTTAATTAGAGAGTTTGTAATATCTCCTAATACAAGAGATATAAATGTTTATCCTTGAAGTTAGAGACAAGGTGTAACTCCTAGTTTTTATCATAGTGAAACGTATCTTTCCTTGCTCGTGGTGTCAAAACAATACATTGCAAAATTACTTGCAATCTTAGATTTATATTTCATGACTTCCCGTTGCAAAATTGCAATCATCTAGGGGGAGCACACCCGTCACATAGACGTAATCTTTTGCAAAAAATTTCAAATGAACTAGATTAGCATTTCATCAAGGGGGAGTAGTGACGAGATCCTTTCCCGTTACTTTCTTTTTATTTCTTATTTTTTTCTATTTTTCACACATTTTTCTTAAAAACAAAGTGTTGCTTTCTTTCAAAGCTCTTTTTGTTTAGACAAGGGGAGAAAGAAAGTAAAACTACAAATTCAAACTTTTACAAATTTTAGCTTTTCCTTAAAATAATTTTATGTTTAGTCATCAACAAAAAGGGGGAGATTGTTAATACAAATAAACCGTAAAAACGTTTATTTATATTTTCACGATCTTCTAATGTTTAATCGATCACAAAAAGTAAGATCATTTAACGAACAAATAAAATAAGTAAATGGTTTGAACTAATAGTTTTCTAAGACACTTACGCTTTCACATAAAACACTAAAACAAGTATAAGTGATTTTATGCTTTAGATATACATATGTATAACAACTAGTGTTTACATATTGGGAGAACATATACTTAACTAAGTATACACTAAAATGGGTAAAAACATGTATATACTAAATAGGTAAAAACTAGCAAATGGTTTTGACCCATAACCCATGGTTTTATTTATACCACTTAACCAAGTTCATTTTATCCTTAAGATACATCTAGAAAACCATGGATCAACCCATAACCCATGAACCATGACCCATAACCAAAAATACCCATGGGCAAGGGCGTGGGATCCCTAGCGCTTGGGATCCCTTGTGGTAGGGATCCGTGGGATCCGGGGAATAGTAGAGGTTTTTCCTCTATAAATAGTGAGCCATTTATTCATTATTTCTCATCCCTTTCAATTCCTTTCTAACACACTTTCTCCCCTGAGTTAAATCTCACTAACCTTAGATCCAAGAGATCTATGTTTGTAGTTTTGTTTTTGTGTGATCTTCTAGGTTCCTCTTAAAGGCAAGATCACCACTTTTGAAGTCGAGCAAGCTCAAGTCCATGAGTTGCCATGCTTCCTCATCATCAAGGCTATTGAAGTCCTCTTGTTGATGATCTCTTTCTTTCTTCAAAGAAGTGTAGTGTTGAAGACATTAGTGAAAGATGTCTTAAGTGTCAAGACGAAGATATTATTGAAGGGTATCTATCGTCTATAGGATAAGCACTTGTGGTAGGTGCTTAGAAGTCAAGACAAAGAAGCATAAGTGAAAGGTGCTTAGAAGTCAAGACAAAGAAGCATTAGTGAAAGGTGCTTGGAAGTGAAGACACAAGACATTAGTGAAAGGTGTCTTTTAGATCTAGTCAAAGGCATTAGTGAAAGGTGCCTTAGATGTACATTCGATATGGTGTGTTTCGATGTACAAGATAGACTAGTATAGGATCCAAGGATATTGATATCCTTGATGATGTTGTAAAGAGTAGATCTCCTTTGGGATTAGTCATTGGTGTAGTGGTGGTTGTTCCTCCATTGCAATGGAACTAGGTGCTTAGCCTAGTACCTAATAAAGGGTAGGCGGCGTTGTGAAGGTGTAGTTCACCTTGGTGTGAAAGAACTAGGTACTTAGCCTAGTACCTTATAAAGGGTAGGCGACATTGTGTAGGTGTGGTTCACCTTAGAGTGAAAGAACCCGTGGTTAGCCTTTTGGCGGAAAAGGGTGGCACATTGTGAAGGCTTCTCGCCCATAAGGAGATTGGTGTAGTGTTTGAACTCTCGAGTAGGTATTCGGGGAGTGGAGTAGGGCAAGGAAGGTGTCCTTGTAGCCGAACCACTATAAATACTCGTGTTGTGGTTTTGTGCTTCTTACCCTTATCTTTTCATTACTTATCTTTATATGCTTGTTTATCAACATCCAACACACACACCCAAATAGATTGACATAAGTAGATCTAAATATTTAAAAGGAAGCTTTAAATTGGTAAAACTATTCAACCCCCCCTTCTAGTTTTCCACACATCGGCTAATCAATAAATACCACAAACTAATGAAATGAAATGGTTAAGAAAGCTAATGGGAACTAGAGTGAGTATAAGTATGTTACTGAGTGAAAAAACCACATAGCTTGCTTGTACTATAGAAGCAGTGACAAAAACCGACCCTTTTTTACTTCATTATAATACCCCCAAGGTACTATCCCAGTCCTGAACAGATTACTCCCTGCATTTTAAAACACAATTGGGATCATGCAAAGTAGTTGGAAGTAAATTTTACTTTTCTACATGTCTATACGTAGAATTGATTTTTATAGATGTCTTACACCATAGACTGTTGGGATAATCCCGATCATTGCCTCATAGATTTTAAAGTTAAATAAGGTCAAAGGACCATTTACGCAATACATAGAAACTGTAGTCTAGGGACTAAATTGTAATAGAATCAAACCTGAAAAGGTGTGTCTTTTCAGTTTGGTGTAACCACCACCATCACCACCGGTTTCCAACAACCATCACAATGGTTCATAGCACTGGTTGGATTAGCATAAATAAGATCAAGGGTAACCGATTATAATATCAATTCTAACAGATTTCTCATACATCAAATTTAGTGTTTGTGTTCAATTTCAGCGATTCTGATTATACCTGCGTATATCCATGGATTGGCATCAAGGCTTTGATTAAACCGGAGTTTATCATCATTTGTCGGTTGAAACCAAATGGAGAAACGACAACAGTGTCACCGAAATTCAATCGGATTAGCCACCGTCACCGAAGTTCGACAAGGGGCTAATCAAAATTCATTGGATACACAGGGTGGCCAAACCTAGGTGGTATTATCTCCACCGGTATCCGATCTATAAGTCACGAGGACTTACTTGTCATCAGAGAGGATATATTCACACCGAAACCCCTTGATTAGGTTTCAGAAACAAGTAATCAACCTCAGATATCACCGGAGAAGACAAGCTTCACCGGAACCACCATCACCGGTGCTCAATTAGGATTAGGGGAAGAACCCTAATCGGAGCTCTCAACCCAGAAAAAGAACCATAAGAGGGGAAAGTGCAAAACACACACCCATATCACCGGAGAAGACAAGCTTCACCGGAACCACCATCACCGGCGCTCAATTAGGATTAGGGGAAGAACCCTAATCGGAGCCCTTAACCCAGAAGAAGAACCAGAAAAGGGGAAAGTGCAAAATCATAACACCCGTAAGTTTTTATTATAACAAAACTTTTCACACACTCTTTTTATATATAAGTTTTATATTTATAATTAAATTTTATTTATTTAATTACTTTATAATATAATTTATATTTAAAAGGGGGGTGACGTATTTTATTGTGTTTTTTTTACAAAAAAACATATTAGTAAAAACAATTAAAAGTTGCTTTTACTAAAAACCTTTTTTCAAAATGATTGGGAAAAAGAATATGGAAATCGGTTCAGCAACCAGTTTCCAATGTCCTATGTTGAACAACTCAAACTTCAACATTTGGGTAATCTGGATGCAAGTAATCTTAGAAGCAAACGATTTGTGGAAAGTGGTATAACCACAACCAAACACAGAAATCGATAGTAAAATAGATAAAACCGCGATAGCTTTTATTTTTCAAGCATTACCGGAAGATCAAATCCTCCAAGTTGCAAAATATAAATCTGCAAGAACAGTTTGGGATGCTTTGAATACCAGACACGTTGGAGAAAATCGTGTGCAACAAGCAAAGCAACAAACATTAAAGGCAGAATTTGAGGCATTACAAATGAATGAAAATGAATCAGTAGATTCATTCGTTTCAAAATCTTCAAGTATCACAAGCAGGGCAACAAATGTCGGTTTAACCTTCGAAGACTCTACTCTAGTACAAAAATTGCTAACCGCAGTACCAGACAGATTCTTACACATAGTTGCATCAATTGAACAATACTCGGACTTGGATAAGATGTCTTTAGACAAAGCAATTGGAAGATTGAAGACGTTTGAGGAGAGACTAAAATGCAAAAGGGAAAAATAACCAGAGAGTCAAGAAAGACTTATGTTATCCCAGCATGACAGTCAAGGGCAATCTTATAGAGCACAAGAAAATTACAAGAGCAAAAGCAACCAGGGAAATAATTACATGTCAGATAAGAAGAATTAGGAATCTTCTTAGAATAACTTCAAGAAAGACAAAAAGAAATTTGTACGCAACCTAAGCAAAAAACCTAGTCACTATGCCAAAACTTGTACTCGAAAGAATCCAGAAGAAGATCAGTCAAATCTCATTGAAGAAGACTTCGAGCCAACACTAGTGATGGCTACAATCAAAGAGCATCATGAAGTATACTTAAATGAAAGAAACTTCAAACCACCAAAGAAATCACCGGGTGAAGAAATTCTATGCTACCTAGATAATGGTGCAAGTAATCACATGACAGGTGTGAAGGAACATTTCAAGGAGATTGACGAAAAGATCACTGGAAACGTACAATTTGGAGACGGATCATACATAGAGATTAAAGGGAAAGGTTCTATCCTATTGGAATGCAAGAACAAGGAACAACGTGTTATATCACAGGTTTATCACATTCCAAATTTAAGAAGTAATATATTGAGTTTGGTTCAATTAACAGAGAATGGTTGCAAAGTAGTAATGGAAAAGAATATACTACTCTTGTACGACTCAAACGGCAACATACTACTTAGAGTTACGCGGTCGAAGAATAGGCTATACAAAGCAAACTTGAGAATAGGGGAACCAACATGCTTACTAGAAAATCTATGTGATGAAGCATGGCTATGGCACGCAAGATTGGGTCATTTAAACTTTAGATCCCTAAAGTCTATGACCAGGAGGAACTCGGTTCAGGGAATACCTTCTATCAAACACTCAACAAATATCTGCGACATCTGTTTGATAGGAAAACATGCTAGAGCTCCATTTCCACAACAAGCAAAATACATATCCAAAATAGCATTGGAGTTGATTTATGAAGACCTATGCGGATCAATCTCGCCACTAACACCTTCGGATAAAAGGTGCATATTTCTATTGGTAGATGAATACTCTAGATATATTTGGGAATATTTTTTTAATTCAAAGGATCAAGCATTCAGTGTCTTCAAAGAAATCAAGACAAATGTGGAGAAAGAACATGGAATCAAGATAAAGAAGTTTAGAACATATAGAGGAGGGGAATTCACATCAAATGAATTTCACAAGTACTGTAGGGAGAACGAGATAGTCATACAGTTAACTGCACCATATTCACCTCAACAAAATGGCGTCGTCGAAAGGAAAAACAAGACAATACTGTCTACTACAAGATGTATGAAGAAAGCAACAGGGATGCCTCAAAAAATTTGGGGTGAAGTAGTTAGACATGCAATTTTACTATTAAATTGCACACCGACAAAATCATTAGAAGATGTTACTCCTTACGAAGCATTAAAGGGCAGAAAACCAAATCTTCAACATATCAGAATATTTGGATGCATAGCATATGCAAAGGTACCTTTACAACATCTTACTAAATTAGATAATAGAAGTATACAAATGGTATATTTGGGCAGTGAACATGGATCAAAAGCATATCGCTTATTTGATCCAATATCAAAGAAAGTCTGTGTCATTCGTGACGTAAAATTCAAAGAAGACGAGACATGGAATTGGGAGGAATACGTCAAATATTTCGATCCAAAAGAACCAGAATGGAGTGATTTCATTATACAAAATAATGAAACACAAGAAATAGAGGAGGTTCAACAAGATCAAGAAAGTGAAACTGAAGATGATGTCCTTACTGACAACGAAAATAAAGAAACACCTTCACCTACCAATTCACCACCTTCAAACACTACTGAATATAGTTCGATACAATCCATAAACTTCTCACCAAATTTCCAAACTTCCACACCTTAAACTACTGATACAAATGTTGATCACATACCCGCTAGAGGATACAGAACCCTAAATGAGGTATATGATAACACATAAAGACTTCTACTAGTTGAAGATGAACCAAGGAATTTCAAAGAAGCATCAAAGGATGAAAAATGGATTGAAGCAATGCAAATAGAGATCGACTCAATCAACAAAAACAACACTTGGAAATTAACTACTTTACCAAAGGATCATAAAGCCATTGGTTTAAAGTGGGTATTCAAGACAAAAAAAAGATGCTAACAGAGAGATATTAAAGTATAAAGCAAGGCTAGTAGCGAAAGGATATATTCAGGAACATGGAATAGACTTTGATGAAGTCTTTGCCCCAGTTGCAAGAATTGAAACTATAACGTTGAATATAGTACTGGCTACTTACAACAAATAGGAGGTACATCACTTGGATGTAAAATCAGCATTTCTACATGGTGATTTAAATGAAGAAGTATATGTCTCACAGCCTGATGGATTTATAAAGACAGAAGATAAAGTAAAAGTATACAGATTGAAGAAAGCACTAATGGACTCAGACAAGCTCTACGTGCTTGGTATACTAGCCGGATAAAACCTTAAAGTTACTCAACTTTAATAAATGTGCATTAGAACATGCAGTCTGTACAAGAACAGACAAGATGTCAACTTGTAGGATCGTTATTTTATTGTGTTTGATGATTCGGGTGGTCTTGGATGATCAAAATACAGGTTTGCCATTAGAGAGAGTTAGAGTTGGGTGTTTTCTTGGTAGAGAGTTACTTCACAAAATGTAGAATATTAGATTGAAAGCACCACCCCTTCCATGGATGGAAGGGTATTTAATTACAACCACGACCTCCCATCGGCCTGGATCGGGCATACGAAGGTAAAGACCGTCCTTCCTCCACGGTGTTACACTAAACTATTCTCCTACGCTCGACAAACAAATAAACTACTAAATAACAGTAACAAGCGACACGTCTACGAGCTAACATATGCTAGACTTATAATTGGGGTGACCGACACTTTAACATGGAATTTTCTAATTCCTAACAATCTCCCCCTAAGGAAGGTCACCCCATGAAATACATTTTGCATCCTAGCATTCTATCTTTGCCTTTAGTTCCAAGCTCAGACTCATTCTTCCAAATTCCGCATTCTTTGTGCTTGTGTAGCGATTCTTCAAAGTCCGCATAGATTTGTACTTTAAGTGGAGGCCTTTAAACTGATCCACATTTTGATGATCTTGAGCTTTCATTGAGATCATCACCACGAAAATCTGGATCACCCTTTATTGTGTTGCCAACATGTGAAGTTGTGACTTTTGGACCGACATGCTCACACTTTTGAATCATGATATCTTTCCATCGGTAGCGGAAGCTTTTAAGTTCAAGATATTGCGGCGATAGCGAGAGACATAGTATAGAAATATCCAGGCGGGTTATGTAGATATGCACGGTCATGATTTCTTCAAATTAAGTGTGGATCTTGTGAGCATGCGACTTTGAATGACTCCTCAATTCTCGTCCGGTACCGTCCAAATGTACACAGCAATGCTTGTTAATAAAACACAGTAATGCCCAATCACTTCGTTGAATTGAGGTACACGACCCACGGTTCCCCGTTGATGTTACAAATGCTACTGTGATCGGTAGGATTCGAAGAATCACCTTGACAAGGTTTGGAACGTTGCCGTTCTCGGCGGACGCTCTCAGAAGACAACACGGGTGTGAACCAAATAATGAGATTCGATTGATGAAAAATTGATTTGAAAACAATGGCATTATTGCTAGAAAGAGTTTTGCACCGAAGGTTTTATGAGAAAGATCAATTTTCAATCAAATACTTTTATTTGAAAAGAGTACACATTCGCAGAAAAAGAAAAATTTTGCACATCGAACCTTTCCAAAAGTACAAATTCAATCATACTATCGAATGGAGAGAAAAGAAAGATTTCATCGAACGGTTTCCAAAGCATCCGGGTCGATCCATTTCGGACCAAGGTTGATTCACGAGTGAATCGCCCCATCGTTTCTATCCGGTTGTCACATGGTTGATCTATAGAATAGTCTCATGCCACCTACCGGGGCTTGTTTGATGTTGGCTCGAAGGCTTTCCATCTTCATTGTGAATATGTGCATATTACTCGGATGTTACGGCAATACCACAAGGATAATCGTGGGACTCTACATATATACTTACTTTCCACATTGTGTGAAGCAAGTCTTCATTAATTTTGTTGTCCCTAATGAGATATGTGGATGATCTCTTGGCTCTAGACTGTCGATGCACATTTGGTTCCTATCTAGGAGACTAGAGGAGGTCTCCTTCTTCAATATCAACAATCTCTAAGAGAAAGTCGATAGATAATGTAGGTTCCACGTGAGAATGAAACAAGCCCTTTTAAGAGGAACTTGAGTAGCTTGGGAAGCTTAGTGCAGTCGTCAATGATAATCTTGTCTTCAATACCGCAGTTACCTTAGTAAACACCGGTAGCATATGTATTGAACTAAGTTCTTGCCCTAAGGTTGAATTATTGGAGGGCTATTTCTTTTCACCCTCACATTCATTTCTTTTTCATTCTTCAACCCCTTGATTACTTACAAGACTTCATAACTATAACCTTGTTGGGTTTATTCCATTAATAGCTCGTCTCGATCAGCACTCTTCCCATATTCTCATTTTCTCCTTTTTTCAATATTCCTAAGGACTCTACACAATCTAGTGGATTGTCCCCAGGAAGATCCCTACAGTTCTCGGATCGTGGAACTAATACCTAACCTAACCATCCTTATAACACCATGCATAAAGTAAATTGGTGGTCTTTTGGTATTGTTCTTTCTATGAAACCAATTGATCAATTGGAAAAACAATCAAGGTACTTATCTGAGATCAAAGCATTTTTTACCTAATAGTCATTTAGATCATTCACTCCATCAACATGTGCATATGATTTTAAAATCATTTACACATGGAGGCAAGAGTTCTTTGAATTAATTTCTTGATCACAATTTCCATAGAAAAAGCCATTTGATTTTCTTGGTAAAATTCTCCCCTCAATATGTGCATAGGATAAGAGAAATCATTTTAACACATAGAGGCCAGAGTTCTTTTGAAGCACATCCACGAATCACAAAAGCCATTTAGAAAACCATTTGAAAACACAATCAAGGTACTTTATAAATTACTTAAAACTTTGCTTATAGTTTATTTGTTTTTAAAATGTCTCCCCGATATGTGTGGGATTCGAAGGGTTTGGCACGCGTGAATCAAAACAATCACCTTTATCAAATTTCATTATTAAATCACAAATTCTCAGATCAAAAATATCAAACCCTTTGAGATTTTGGATCCCAAGTGATTTAATAAGGTTTGGAAAACATGGGAGAATTGTGGCCTTTGGTTTAAATACTCATCTTGTTTTTGGATAAATCCTCCTCCTCAACATGTGCATTGTGTATTTCAAATTGTTTGGCACATGGAGCGAGAGGCCTATAAGGACTAAAACCGATTCCATTAAAAGATTTGAGATTTAAATCCGCGATCTCTACCGTCGAATTTCAAACCATTTGAGATTTGTGATCCCAAAAGATTTAAATCATTTAGAAATATTTGGGGAAAGACGTGGCTTGATTTAACTTAGAAAATGACGGATAAGGACCATTTTAAGACATTAAAGATTGTTAGTGTCTGGTATGATAGTTTTAAGAGATCTTTAAGTAAAATAAAACAATTTCACAATCAAACAAGACGAGAAAAATTTCATTTGAAATACCTTGATTCTAAAGAAAAATCATACCATGACATAACATTAAATCTTTATATCACCACAAATTTTTACAAAAGCGGACTTGTGAAGAAATATCGCTTGAAAATATTTTATTTTAAATCACTCTCCCCTCAATCCATGACGTAGTCAATAATTGAGTGACTTAGGTTTTGATAACAAGAAGTCCGGTGATTTTCAAAAGATTAGTCCAATATATTTTCAAAACAATATTTTCCATTTTCAAAACAATTTAATCAAATTATTCAAAATAGTTTAAAAATGGTATCTATTACAAAGATACGTTAGGTGGTTGACAAGCTTTGTTGTTCTTTGTAGGGCTTGGAAGACGTCTGCCGAGATGCAGTGAGAGACTTCTTCTTACGTTGCATTTTGAATGCCAACCGAGGTCAAATTAAGCTCGCTTCTTCAATCACTTAGAAAACCATCAACGATGCGGTTGAGACCTCTACGTTGCATTTATGCCAACTCTCCATAGAAGTCCAATTAAGCTCCGTTCTTCATTTGTCAACCCAAGATATAGTTACCCTTTCCTTTCGGCATCCAATCATATTAATCGTGGGATCGGATCGGGAACATTCTTATAACCAATATACACATCGTTAGTGAACACACATATATGATATATGGTGGTCGACATCACCCAAACAAGATCGACTAATAAAAGTCTATGCAACATATCAATCAGATCATTTAAATGTATGGGAAAAATGTGTTAATCAAACTCTAATCATCTAAACCTAACAATCACATCCTAGAAACCTAGTCCTTCAACATAGGCAATTGTATTTTACAGATAAGCACGTAGGATGATTAAGATAATCTCGTTAGATGATATAGATTTGAAAACATTCTCCCCCTCAATCAATGACTCATTTTCTAAAAGTTTAAAAGCAGAAGTCATTGATGAGTTTTGAAATTTTATGAAAACTTGATTCCATTGATTTACAAGCAACTCATTTACCACCATTTTGAAAACAACAAATATTTTCTCAAGAATTTTAGACGGAAAAACATTTGTGTAGGACAACCGATCCCTTCGACATACTTTCCTCATTTGTTTTAGGATAAGTGCATGAAATATTTGAAAATTGTTTAGCGTAGCACTTTCCTTTCTTTAAAAGCGGGTTGCTTGCTCGAAATAATAGAAGCCATCATTTTGAGCCCTTGGTTCACCGAAATAGCGTAGGCCATTTTGGATTATGTTTAGAAAGTATTTACACCTCCTGTCTTTCTTCATCTAAAGTCCCGTGCCATTATTGAATGACATTTCTAAGACCGTAGATGTTATCGATACCAGAAGACATGTCTTGGAAAACATATTTTGGTATTTTTCAAATTTTTCGATTTTTATTGGTTTTGAAGGTTTTATATTTTTATATTTTCTTTTTGTTGGTTTTATATTTTTTATTATATTTTTTTCGATAAATATATATGATGATAGAGTAGATGATATAGTTAAAGAAGATGATGATACGAGTACCGATATAAGGATATCGAACAACGTCAGTAGAAGATAGAAGTCATCAACTCTTAAACATTCACCACCAAAGCTTCCAAGGCTCTTGAATCAAAGAAAGAAATTGAACCATCTCGAAAGTGAGACTTTGGCGAACTTCCCCCACCAAAATCCTTTGGTGATTGAAGCTCTATTTCAAGCTTGCTTTAGCCAGTGCTGAGAAGCACACATTATCATAAATCCCTTTTCCTTTCAAGAATAATCCCGGTGATTCTTAGTTCGAGGTTATATCATCAACAAGAAGAACATCACCGATCATCAACACATAAATAATCTTCTCAAATTTCCATTTCAGTCCTGCTTAGTAGGATCTATTCCAAAAAGTGTCAAGAGAACAATTCCCCAAGTAGTTGAGTTGATGCATTGATCTTAGTATAATGCTCAAGAACTCTCCCGAATACACTTCATGAGGGAATGAAGAACACCTTCCCATGTTCACATTTTCTTCCACGATGAACGTGTATGAAGCTCAAGAACACCAATACCCAAGAGCTCTCCTGAATACACATCATGAGGGAATGAAAACACCCTCCCATGTTCACATTTTTCTTCCCCGATGATCGTATATAAGCAAAGTATCAATATACCAATACGGAAGGAATGAATAACATTGTGGAAGAAGCAAGCCAAGTCACCGATTATCTACGGAAGAGACAATCTCGGGATGTCAACTCCGAATAAGTGATTGTATCTCAAAATCACGATTAAGCACTCAGCGAAACAACGAGCATCCCGATGTACACAATATCTCTCCCGATCATTGCGATACCATCTAAATCACCACACACTAGTGTACCTCTTTTATCTTGTAAACTTTCTCTAACATCACTTCCCCCACGTCGTTGGAATACTAACACTAAATGCCTTGATGAGTAAAACCTTGAGTTTCTCTCTTGGTCATGACATTTGTTTTCCGGATATCTTGGTCACTTAGAAGAATTAAGTTCATCAAGTTTACTCGTCATGAGTCAAACCTTGAGTTTCTCTCCGGTAATAACATTTGTCTTCCCGGGGTATCTTCAATTACTTAGAAGTATTAAATTCATCAAGTTTACTTTCGCTAGGTGCTTGTCTCGCCGCCTTCGGTTTTGACACTTGAGAATCGGCAGACTCTTTGAATGCCCAAATACTTGAAATTTGTTGAGAAGATTGCTTGAAGTCTTTGTGAGAATCAACATGCTGAATAATGTGAGCAAGTCTAATTGGGGATTAAATTCGACATATCATGTTCCCCAATTAGTTACTCTCCCAAGACCGACAATATTTTTGATGAATGCCCGTGATTAGAAAAGAAGTCTTTAGATCATTAAATGCAACTCATCTTTGGTCTTCTAACATACAGCAAGAAATGTAGAAACTGTTGTAGACTCGACCTTCTTCAAGATTGTCCAGTTGGGGAATAGATAGTTAACATCTTCAACTCACACCAAAAGCATCCCACCAAAAAGCATCCCAATTAACTTACATCTTGCAAATCTCCTTAACTAAAATCCCTCCCAATCAAACAAGAACAGAAAGATATTCATAAAGGAAATCGTGAATCGTGCCTTGAACACACAAGATGGTAACACCAACTACCAATCACATCAAACAAGAAGAGGAGATTGTTCGAATCATCATGTTGATGTATCGTGAAAGCATTAACGGAAGCACTTTGTCGATAAACTCATCAATCAAAGTGAAGATGTCAACCAACTCATAGAAGAGAAAAAACTCCGTGTAAGATGACCCGATAAGAAGAAGCTCGGTTCTTACATGAGTTTAGAAGTAGTATGACCATTTATATTCTCAAATATCAATCAACAATGCAAAAAATTCACACTTCTTCTCCCCTCAAGAATTGCATACGGAGATGCCATTCTTGACTAAATAAGTGAAATCCATCCAAATGTTCTATTCACACTTCTCTCCCCCAAAATAAGCACATGATGTCGCCATCTTCATTATAATCGAGCAAGTGGAATGAGAAAACAATCAATGGTAGCCTGGTTCACTTGATAATTGGCGCATGGAAAAAGTATGAAGCATGTTGATGAGAATGGTCATAAATAAGAAGATTTCTTCTTGAGAGATAAAGCGCTGAGCGTACACTTTTCTTTTCTTTAGAGTACGAGGCATGAACTGATGTGTTCATACGTCATAAGAAGATTTCTATTCTTTGGAAGATAATGCTTGCTGAAGCGTGCATTTTTTCTTTGGAGTGCGAGGCCTGTGATGTGAGCGGTCATAATCTCTCTTTCATCTCTTAGCAAAACATGTAATCAACCCCATTATCATTCATTAGGCTTTTTGTCGTGACCGATGGAATAACCCAATATGATGAATTTGACCTTGAAGTAAGCTAACCCAACTTCGTGACTTAAACACATATAACAAAAGCGTGCCAAGACTTCATGCACCATTGAATCTCTAAGTACTCTATACTCTTCATCCAACCAACCATCAAGTATAAGCGTATCTCCTCTTGAAAATCCACAATTGAATGTGACACGAGCACTACAACGTAACTCCTTTAAGGTGATAGTTATTTTGAGGTGATAAGAGCCCATTCCCCCAAGTGGTAAAAGAAAAGGTAAAAGACACCCAACAATAACTAGATTTCCAAGTCTTGCTTTTGATAATAAGTTCGAACAAGGATCTCAAGAATCATCATCCAACCATCCCCATACCCGTCTACTAAGTACACTCGCGTGATATTTTACTTCAACCTCAAATAAATAATAGTGAATTAACCGTTGTCATCTTCCGATTAAAATCTCAGCCTCCTTTGACGTTTTAAGTGAACTCGATAATGGTTTTCATCCCCACCATGGTAAGTAGCACATAGCCCGTAAAACCATATAATAACCAAACCGCCATGACGAATATCCAAACACACATCCAATTCATGAAGTACACTCTTTTATCCCTTCTTGAAGTAAAACCGTAGCACCAAAGACGATAAGATCCGAATTACACTTTCCTTTCTCGAATGGTTCCATCATTACGGATTTTACAATTCCATGGTTTAAAGAGAAATAGATTCTTTCGCGGATTTTACAAAACCAAGAATAATGGCCGATAATGATCAGAAATGCACCTTACTATTATCGGGATGTTTCCATTGTTACGAGATTTTACAAGTCTATGATTTAAACCGAGAAATAGGTTCTTTTGCGGGATTTTACAAAATCAAGACAAAATCAACAAGGTTAGCTTGAATATGTTATCTGTTTTGGGAACATGTCGCGGTTCATCAACAGTTCATTATCCAATATCAACAACATCAACAACCATCTAATCAACACTTTGGTAAACACATCATTCACGATTCTCACGGCAATTGTAGTGACAACATGGTGAAGTAAACCCTTGATATCCAAACTTGATCATGAAGTAAAATTCCCAATTTGTTACTACTTGTACTAATCCTTGTGAAGAAGAAACGGTGTACACAATGTACAAAACCTCTTGACATATCCTCAATGCGTCAGAACCTCGAAGTGATAGTTACTTTGTGGGTTAAGCGAGAAAGAATCACAAACGTAACTAAATAGCCAAGTCTTTATCACTTTCTATAAATGCCCAAACAAGTCATCTTCGAAACGGGTAGAGAAGAAGCGAAAATAAGTAAACGTAGTCGGAGTACCACTTGCCGAAACGGCCCCCGTAGTCAACTTTGTTCAAATAGCAATTCAATCCGGTGATGAAATATTATGGTGAAAATGTGTACACCAAAGTATCAAATCGCATATCACAACAAATCACATAGCACAACGATCTCATCATCACATCAACTTGTCAAATTAAATCACTTTAAGTTTCATGACTCACCGTAATATGATCAACAACAACTCGAGCTTATATCCAAATGATATACTTTTAGTCCATTAACTAGGAGACCTAAACAAAAGTTACTCATGTGTTCAATGTTAGAAATCCATTACATGAGTAACACACGTAGAAATCCAAAGTCTAATAAAGTCCGTTTCATAGCACATGACGTATACACCGATCCATTAAACGTGAAGTGTCAAATCCCAAAGCTCATTTTTCACAAACAATTACCTCAATATTATGACACTGATAAATCTCAAGGATTTTGCCACACATTCACATCAATTGAACACATTGAGTTCTTTGACAAAAGAATTTGCATAGTAAAATCAACATATAACGTCTCATGAAGTGAAGTTGTAACTTGAATGAATGACGCTAGTGTAATCATGAAGCCCAAAACCAGAAACAAATCTCAGCCCATGTACGATCCAACTCAAGCTCAAAAAAAAACTCATTCCATATAAGAGTTAGGGCGTTAGGCCCACGATCCAACCACAACAGGAAAAAACCCGATCCACCCACAGATATGAAACCGGGTATATAACACATGCCTTACCCTAATAATACTCACATTACTCTAACCCTAAACACATATTCAGAAAATATGCGCCCCCATCCTCAATAACAACTACTCAAACCCTAATCTCAAATACATAACTGTCCGCCTCCTTAATCATTCACATATCACAAAAATCTTATAAACCTCAAGCAACATCTTAAGGTTAAATAGAAGGACAAACAACTTATACTCATCAAGACATGAATCGGTTAGACTAATCTCACCACGTGGATGGCTTCGAGATCAAACCAACGGCTTCAAGGTAGGTTTTAATTGTGATATTACATGCTTTTCATTTAGAGTATCATTCAACTTATTACCGAAATAACGATTTGATCCAATAAGTTTGTTGAAATCATTTCATTACTTTCGAATAGTTAAAAAGAAAAACGTGTTGATCAATGATGAAAGGAATGATTCGAGTAATAGTCTCTTGATAGTCATGTTGTTGCATTTGAGAATCATGAGTCATAAAACTGAGATCAAGAACACGTATGGCTTTAACACATTAATTTTAATTCTGAGTTTAAATCGATCAGTGAAGATGTAAGTTCGTGGGTCTTGCATCCTTGATGTATTGGTAAATCCCCTCGAACCAAATCAGAGATCCCATTTGTTGTCGAGTCATACACGAACCAAGTATAGTATATAACAAACTTGTTATACTACTATCCTTAATGTTTTTCGGATATTAACAAACTTGTGAAGATAAGGGTTCAACAAAAAGATCTATTAAATGATTTGAACTCGTTCATGAGATCTTTCGATTTTGATTTCGAATATGAGTGAGTCAAGATCAGTGATGAAATCATTATAAGGGTTGTTAGGATCTAATAAAGGTCTTGAGAAATATTTCAAACCCTTGATGAGAAATTGAGATCTTGTGTTACCAACAGTTATGAGTTCCAAAAGGACGATATGTGATGAGTCTTGTAATGGTTTAATATAGTGTTTGAGTCTTGAATCTTGATGTTATGGTTTATGTTGTTGATGTCGTGGTCTAGTGGTATATGTGGTTGAGGTCTTACTTCTCCTTCTTCCTTTCTGTCCAAGTCGCTAGCCTAATTTGAGTCAAGTTAAATTAAGCCAAGTGCTGCAAGCAAGTCGCTAAGCATTAGCTAAGTCGCTAAGCAAGTCGCTAAACAAGTCGCTAAGCAAGTCGCTAAGCAAGTGGTAGTTGATTCTAAGCCACGACTTGTTAAATAACAAGTCGCTAGGTAATTATGTAACAAGTCGCTAGAATGGTTTTAAAGAAATTTTGAGATGAGTTTTCGACCATTATTCGGACCATATTCATATTAACCCGGAAAAAACATTTTCGAACACAAAGGCTGCTTCATTTACCCATTTTGACCAACAAAAGAAACCATTTGACCACTTGTAAGATCATCTGATGATAACATGTTTGGACAAAAACAAATAAATGGACCTAGACACAAATAATGACCAGATGTAATATTTTGACCAAATCAAAGGATACACTAAACCCATAACACCAAAAGCTATTAACAAAACATATATTCACCACGGTACATGAATAAAAAGCAGCATAAACACGAGTGTCGAACCACAATAAATCAATAAAACAAGCAACCATGGTATGCGAAACCCACAAATCCAAAAATAACACAATAACTGCTCGACGTACCAATTGTAGGATCGTTATTTTATTGTGTTTGATGATTCGGTGGTCTTGGATGATCAAAATACATGTTTGCCATTAGAGAGAGAAAGTTAGAGAGTTAGGTGTTTTCTTGGTAGAGAGTTACTTCACAAAATGTAGAATATTAGATTGAAAGCACCACCCCCTTCCATGGATGGAAGGGGTATTTATAGTTACAAATACACGACCTCCTATCGGACTGTGGATCGAGCATACAGTGGGTAAAGACCCGTCCTTCCTCCACGGTGTTACACTAAACTATTCTACGCTACTGACAAACAAATAAACTACTAAATAACGTAACAAACGACACGTCTACGAGCTAACATATGCTAGACTTATAATTGGGGTGACCGACACTTTAACATGGAATTTTCTAATTCCTAACACAACTCTACTAATCGGAGTCTACGTTGATGACTTGATAGTTACTGGAACTTCGAAGAAGGAAATCGAATCCTTCAAGTATCAAATGCAAGAACAGTTCTAAATGAGTGATCTTGGACTAGTTGCCTACTACTTAGGCATAGAGGTTACACAAAAGTGGGGTAAAATCTCGATAAAACAAACAAGCTATGCGACTAAGATACTCAAAGACACAGGGATGTTGGACTGCAATGATGCAAAGATACCTATGGAACCAGGAATGAAGCTGACAAAGTTAAGCGAAGAAAAGTTTGTAGATCCTACGGAATATCGAAGCATAATAGGATGTTTACGATATCTGTTACATACAAGACTAGACTTAAGTTTTCCAGTTGGAGTACTTAGTCGATTCATGCAAGAACCTCAAGAGCAACATATGAAAGCAATAAAACAGGTTCTACGTTATATCAAAGGAACCAAAAACTATGGTATAACTTACGGGCATGATGGAAACAAGATTCAAGGCTACAACGACAGCAGTTATGGTGTCAACACTCAAGAAGGAAAAGGGACAACAGGAATAGTTTTCTACTTTGGAAACTAACCTATCACCTGGAGCACTTAGAAGCAAGGAATAGTAGCCTTATCATCTTGCAAATCAGAGTTCATTGCGGCAACTACAGCCGCTACTCAATCACTCTGGTTAAACAGGCTTCTAAGCAAGATAACACACACTAATGAAAAAAATATCACAATCTATGTGGACAACAAATCAACAATAGCACTCATGAAGAACCCTGTATCTCATGGAAGAAGCAAGCACATAGACACAAAATATCACTTCATACATGAATGCGTTGAGAAGGAAGATTTAACAGTCAAGCACATCAGAGGAGAAGAACAAAGGGCTGACATACTCACAAAGGCACTACCAAGGATACGTTTTGTCACAAAGAATCTCCTTCAGCATGATCAAGATTAGGGGGTGAATGTTGAGATAATCCCAATCATTGCCACATAGATTCTAAAGTTAAATAAGGTTAAAGGACCATTAACGCAATACATATAAACTTTAGTCTAGGGACTAAATTGTAATAGAATCAAACCTGAAAAGGTGTATCTTTTCAGTTTGATGTAACCACCACCATCACCACCGGGTTACCAACACTGCCACAATGGTTCATAGCACCGATTGGATTAGTATAAATAGGATCAAGTGTAAGCGGTTGTAATATCAATTCTAACAGATTTTTCATATAGCAAATTTAGTATTTGTGTTCTATTTCAATGATTCAGATTAATCCTGTGCATAACCATCATAGACCATAGTCACAAGTCCAGCATCCCAGTGTAATCTCCAGGCTGCGGTATCTCTCCGTTCAGCAATTATGGTCACTATTCCGTTTTGCAAAGTCCCTATTAGCATATAGAGAAGCGCAAAGAGAGCTGCTCTCGGGTAGGGTTGTAAACGGCGAGTTCACTGAACATTTCATGAACCATTCGGCAAAAAGTTTGTTTATGTTCTTTTATTTATTAAATGAACGAACATGAACCATATTTTACGTTCGTTTAGTTAAATGAACGAACATGAACAAAAGTCTCGTCTGTCCATTTATGTTCGTGAACGTCCGATTATGCATTCGTTTATGTTCATTTATTTATTTATATTCGTATATCATATATTTTAATTGTATAATTTTAAATTTGGTTTATTTAAACAAAACAACGCTTATAAAATAATATATCGTGCATAAATTAGTAAAGTTTATGTTTGTTTATCTATGATCATTTATGTTCGTTCGTTTACCGTTCGTTTAGTGTCTTAGTGAACGAACATAAACAAACATGAACAACTCTTTTTTTTAAATAAACGAACATGAACAATAAAATTCGTCCGTTTAAGCGTTTGTGTTCGTTTATTCGTCTGTATAAAATTAAATGAACGAACATGAAGAAGGCTCCGTTCGTGTTCGTTTGGTTCGTTTACAGCCCTATCTGCAGGGTATGACTTCAACGTAATCTCATGTAAAACCATTTTATTTATTTAGTTAATACTAAGTTAGAAGCAATAATCATGTGAGCATGCTCAAATGAAATGTGGCAGTTTTGACCCATATACTTATAAATTGGTCGATTTAGGTTATGATTATTTATAAATTATAATAGGTCGATCAAACAAAAGTATATATTCTTATTGATACTATGGCACAAAGTGTTTTGAGTCAACCAAAAAGCAACCCATTTTAACCGAATTCAACCCATTGCCAGACCCGCTAGTGTAGTGGATGGAAAATATGGTACCTGGACAACGTAAAAGCAGTGATAACATCAAATAGTCCTGAATATTAAGTGTCAATTTCCCCCGATAATGCTCGTATTTTATATCATTTATGTGGATTTACGCTTGTTTTTCTCTATATTTCACTTTCAGGTAAATTACGAGCATTGGAGCTAATGAGACGCAGATTTGGAGAGTTTATTGAAGATATATGATGGTATGCCCATTTTGAAGTAATCACGGCTTAACTCTTCTCTCACCTACGTAACAAAATGCGTGAGCTCGAAGACCAACTAAGAAGATTATGGCGTAACTCCATCTTAGGATTACGCCGTAACTAATTAGGCCAAATGATGTTCCACGCCCGGCGCAAGCTACGTCGTTAACTCTTTCAACGATTATGGTGTAATCATGATTTATTGAAGATACGGCGTAACTCATTCCATGTGTTCACGCCATAACCACTTTTCGAGCAAAATCGATGATATTGATGTTATGGTAACTCTCATCTTAAGTTACACGTAACAGATCCGCCTATATATCGCTTAAAATTCAACATTTCTCATCATTCATCCCACACTCCACACAAGCGAACGGGTAGGAGGTCAGGCAATCTCAAAGAGCATAAGGAGCCATCTCCAAGGGAGAAATCACTCCCTAACGATAAGCATTAGCGATCTATCATTTATTTTACTTTCAATTCATGTATTTCATTATGTTAAACATTGAAGTGATTGTTTTAGTTAATATGATCGGCTAAGCACCTCTGGTGCTAGCCTAGTTATGATTCCTTAATTGTTTTGTTTATGTTTACATTGCTTCCGTATAATTGTTTCTAGTGTATGCATGCATAGTTTATTGGTAGCTACTCTTGTTTTGGTAGTTTTGAATGGCGGTAGTGTATAGTTGCTTAGGAAATATGACCAACTGACCCTAAGTAGGTAGACTGAGTGGGAAGGGTAAGAATTGACCAACTGACGACCCTTCTTCGCTTGTGCGATTTGACCAACTGATCACCTACCGTTTGGATGAACTTAAGAAGTTAGGGATGAGTGTTTAAGATGCTAGCGCCCGGGCACTCATTGTTATGAATCTTGCATGTAGCGGAACTTAATTACTTGGCTTAGGGGACTAAAAACAACTGGATTTTCAAGGGTAGTAGCTTGATCTCGTTGGAAGCCTTTCTTGATAGGTTAGGACTGACCAAATGCCGCTTTGTCCTAGCGACTTAAACCCCCACTTGAAGCAATTGGAAGTAATTACACGTAAACATAACATGATAGGATGAGTAACTAGGTTAGCACACTTCTCCTCTATTGATCACAACCCTTGCCTTTATTCACTTTCTTGCATTTCTTGCTTTAGTAGTTAATTAATCATTTCCAACCTAAAACCAATTAAAATCTGTGACACCTAGACTTAATTAGAATCCGCTCACATAGCTCTTGGGACAACCTCGGTTTTACCGAATAAAACACTACACACGATCGGGTACACTGCCCGTTAGTGCATAAGGGTAGACCATAGGTATAACGAGATAATTATAAATATTAAAACCTGGTTAGTAAAATCTGCATCAAGTTTTTGGCGCCGCTGCCAGGGAGTTATATTAGGATTTTCATTATGTCATTTTTTTTGTTTTAAATTTTCTCAATTTCTCACGATCTCTTTTCAAGTTTCAGGTACCATGGAAGTTGTTAACATTGATGACCTCACTCTTGAGGAATACTTGGCGTTGAAAAGAGAAGAACAAGGGTCGGGGCTCGTAAGACCGGCGATTGGAGATTAAAGAGCAGTTTATGAGGGAGCTTCGTGCTAACCCTTTTTCAGGAAACAGGGACGAATATGCGTATGAACACGTTGAGAATGTCTTGTACATCGCAAGCCTTTTCAACATTTCTGGTGTTTCTTATAATGTTGTCATGCTCCGTGTGTTCCCCATCACTCTTACTGGGGGAGCAAGAAGATTGATCGAAAGATTGTCTGCCAGGGCAGTTGATACATGGGCTCTACTAAAAAAGCATTTTATCCAAAGATATTATCCTCCTTCGAAGATATCTAATCAGCTCATGGAAATCCATAATTTCAAACAAGATGACGATGAAACGTTGTATCAAGCTTGGGATAGATACAACGAGCTCCTCAACAAGTGTCCTACTCATGACCTGAACAGCCAACAAAAGGTCAACATCTTTTACAAAGGTATCAACGTAACTACAAGACAGATATTGGATTATCAAGGACCAATTCCGAGCATGACTCCTTCTCGCGCCATTGAAGCCATCCAAAAAATAGCCGATCATTCCTAAAAGTGGCAAGATGGAGGAAGCAAAAGAAGCCTAGGCGGAAGTCTCGATGGAATGGCCGCAATCACTAACAAGCTAGAAAACCTTGGTCGGGACATGCTCAAGCTCAGTGAATGTGTTCATGCCATCCAAGTAGGTTGTGAAAGCTGTGGAGGAGGATATCTCACCAAAAATAGTCCTCTTATTGACGAAGATAGCAAGATTGAAGAAGTTAAATATGGTGATAATCGACCATTTTATGGGGATAATCGAAATAGCAATGGCTATCGTGGAGGACCTTCTGGAAATTACAACCGTGGGCCTTATAGAGAAAGAAGGCCCAGCATTGAAGAGACCATTAACCAATTCCTGGAAACCTCCGCCATTTAAAAGCAAAAAGAACAAGATAAATGGCTCAAAGATTTCCAGGAAAACACAAATAGAAGCCTCTCCAATCACGACACAACCCTAAAAAACCTAGAAGCTATGGTGGAGAAACTTAGTGCAGAGATAGATAAGAATGACATTGAACCTGAGGGGGTCAAACCTATGGTGGTGTGTAAGGCCGTTTTTGCTGATAGTGATTCAAGGTTAGTGAGTGAAGATTTCCATTCTCCAATATAAAATTCAAATGCTGCGACTGTCGACAATAGTTTACAGTTACGCCGTAACTATCCTAATGAGTTACGGCGTAACCAGGAGTTAGAAGACGAGAACAGGTCAGAAACTGGGTCACTTTCAATTAAAGATGTTTGCACAAATGGGTTCGTTGTTCTATGTTCAATGGGGAATCATGATCTCTTGGGATTAGCAGATCTTTGGTCTAGCATAACATCATGCCACTCTCAATATTTTTAAAACTTAGATTAACCCATCTTTGGAAAACGGACATGGTGATTGAGATGGCTAACATGACCAAAGCAACCCCCTCTTGGGATCATCACGGGTAGTGTTTTTGTCAAGGTCAACGAGTTCGTTTTGCATCCAATTTGTGGTTATCGACATGGAGGAAACCCCAAGGGAACACTTAATTCTTGGTAGACCTTTCCTTACCTCATCACAAGCCAGAATCAAGGTTTTGGAAAAAGAACTCTCATTAGGATATTGTGATGAGAGTAGTGTTTAGAATGTCGATACCGTGCCATGAATCGGATGAAGTTGTGCATGAATTAAAGTTTCTAAGGAGGTACAAACTAAGCTCTTCGATAATTTTCCTCTTCATATTTTGGCCATTTGCAGAAAACCGAGTCTAGTGATGAAGACAGCAGCGAGGAAGAAAATGAGGAAGACCGACCTTCCATACTTGACATTGTTGCTACGGGAAAACTTCATTGTTGTGCTCCTGAAATTTCTTTGATTAATGGTTCTAAATTAACATTGCCAACATGTTCTCCATTTCTCAAACGATGCAATGGAGGAGGATAGTTTTTCATTAGAAGGATAAAAGAGGAAGCAAAAGTTTGGTGGTCTTTGGGAAGGCAAAACCGATCAAGGAGCATTGGTTTCGAGGACACGATATTATGACCGATTGGTTCGCTGAGGTTGATTGGACTCTTCTTTTTTGTGAACCGGCTATAATGTCTGATGAATTCACTAAAGCAAGGCCTACGTGCGATCCCAGCCGGAAGATTTGCAATGGAGGAGAATTCCCCGATCCTAACTAGCTCAAACGCAAGGAATGGGCGTGTTTTGATGAAGAATGGAGAATGAAGGTCGGATACAAGGGAATCTCATTTGAAAATTGGGTTAAAGTGAAGTTTGGGGCTGTCAAGCTAAAATGGGAAGTCGAGTCTAAATTTCGCTACGAATGGGCGAAAGCTAATTTTTTGCAAGAAAATCGATACTCCATGACTCCGTATATTCCTCCATGTATTTGGGACCATCCATCCTCTAACAAAAAAGCAGCTAAGGAGGAAGATGGCCAAAGGCCACCATAAAGCCCCATGGCCTTGAGTCTAACTTAAAGAATCGTAAATAAAGAGAAGTGCTCTTTCGGGAGACAACCTGAATTTTCTATTTCATTTGTTTTATTTCCATTTCTGTTGGGTTTTGTGTTTTTAACCATTTTTGCGGGAAATCGGAGAAAGTTAATGCCACATCTTTGAGCGAGGGGACGATCTGTCCATAGTTACGGGTAACTCATTCCTATGGTTACTGCGTAACACATCTCTGCAGCTCTTCCAGTTCTCCCAGCATTAAATTACGACTTAATAATTCCATGGAATGGTTACGCCGTAGCTACACTCCTGTAGAGTCTACCAGGTTTTGCAATAATTACGGCGTAACTCCTTTCTAGGAGTTACGACGTAACTATCCTATGTATTAATTCTTTCTTTTAAACACAATAACCTTGTATTATTTTTTAAATGAACTTTGTGGGTATGTTCCCTATAAGCTCTCACGAGACTACACTCTTCCACTTGGGACACCAAGTGGTTTAAAAGGCTTGTTGCATACGCTAAATGCAACCGTGATTCCTACGAAAGTGAGTTAGGTTTCTTTTCGTTTTTCATTTTTTTTTCTTTTTTAGAATTATGCTTGTTGGTAGTGTGATTTCAGGGATTGAAGTTAGCTCGTGGATGCTTAAGTGAAGGCACGATTCTTTTCGTGGCCTCTTTCTTTTTCGAGCAAATTGGAAGTTCTCTCAATTCTACTTTCTCTTCACTTTTATTTAAGCGTTTAGTACAAAGAGGACTTTGTACAAAGTGGGGGGAGGGGTAGATTGATTATCTCTTGAACTTTATTTTGCCCTCGTTTTCTAGTTTATTTTAAAAAATTATGCCATTTTTAAAATTTTGACATGTTTTTCTTAACCTAACTAGATTAGACCTTAGTCGAGTACATTATAACCCTTGATATTATATGGTGAGATTAGCCTTATCCGTTTCCAAATATTTACCCCAAATCCACCAAATTATGAGTGTGTCGGTAGCTTGTAAACTTTAGAACTTGGCCTTTACATCATTTCAAGACCATAGACGAGGTATGTTGAGTTAGCTTAATGTATTTGGATTATTCAATTTAAGAAGGCAATATTATAGGATTATCACCCAAAAATCCTATCCTTGTGTGTCTATCGATTAGTCACCTCGACTTCTCGACCCCCATGATAAACCCTTTTGTTGCACTCACCTTTAGTGCAAAATACCCCTAGATATACCCATCCCGAGCCATTCCTTTCATTTTGTTCACCCAACATATTATTCCGTTACACCCATACACCTTAGCCTACCACAGTAGTCTTTATTTGTGATTGGAAGTCATTGTTTGCCTAAGTTCAAGGTTCAAGTGGAAAGGTTAGAATCACGCTTTAAATCGATGACATATTTTTGAAGATCATTGAAGACCCCCCAAATTCTCGTATTGTTCATCTCAAGTGGGGGGATGCTATGTTTAGTAGTTATGAAAAAAAATGGTGAAGTGATTCGGGAAAAAAAATTTAATAAAAAAATAAAAAAATATATACAGTAGATTGTAAAGTGCGAAGTTATAAGCACTATGTTTATGAGCTCATTACAGATTTAGTATCGAAGAGGCCACCTCGGTCACATTTGAAGAATGAAGTTAGTAATTGTGCCAACAGTTGAAGAAAAGGTAATGTGCCCATCATGACGTCCTCTAATGGCACATCTACCTGGTATATCATGATCCGGTTTCTTAGCTTTGAAACTTGAACTTTGGATGAACGGTAAGCGGTGATGACTTGGTTGTAGATTTAGACTATTTGCTTGATATTTTTACTTTACACCAATTATACACCATGTCTTATCCTACCCTTTAGTCATGAAGCGTGTCTAGGTGATGCAGCGAGCAATCTTTGGTGTCTTGGCCATGGATTTGGTCATGTATCATTGATTTTTTCCACTTCGCTGTGACATGTTAGTAATGACGATTCACCCTTAACCTTTGTCGTGTCTACCCATATTGCCTTCTAAAATTGTTTAGTCCTTAACTCTAGTGGTGGAGATTTGTGTAAGCGCCAAGCTTATTATAGAATACATGCTATGACTGTGCGTTGAGTGATCACCCGAAATTGACACTTAGAATAGTTGAGAGATTTGAGTGTTTTGTTCCCATTTAGATGCGGTGTTAAGCTTTGTTTTATTCTAGCATAAGGGATTTTTAAACTTTTATTTTCCAGGTAATGGGAGATATCTTTTTAGAAATTTATCTAATAAGGTCTACTTGAGGGCAAGTAGAGTTCAAGTGGGGATATTTGATAACATCAAATAGTCCTGAATATTAAGTGTCAATTTTTCCCGATAATGCTTTCGTATTTTATATCATTTATATGGATTTACGCTTGTTTTCCTCTATATTTCACTTTCGGTAAATTCACGAGCATTGGAGCTAATGAGGACGTGGATTTGAGAGTTTATTGAAGATATATGATAGTATGCCCATTTTGAAGTAATTACGGTGTAACTCTTCTCTCACATTACACCGTAACAAAAGCGTAGCTCAGAAGACCAACTAAACTAAAGATTACGGCGTAACTCCATCTTAGGATTACACCGTAACTAATTAGGTCAAATGTTATTCCCACTGCAAGCTCTGGCCGTAACTCTTTCAACGATTGCAGCGTAATCATGATTTATTGAAGATACGGCGTAACTCATTCCATGTGTTACGCCAACTGCAAATTTCAAAGCAAAATGAAGATATTGATGTTACGGCGTAACTCTCATCTTAAGTTAGTAACCGGTCCGGCTTATAAATCACTTAAAATTCTGCATTTCTCATCATTCACTCCACACACAAAAGCAGAGAACGTGGGTAGGAGGAAGAAGGCGGATCTCGAGGAGCATCTGGAGCCATCTCCAAGGAGAAATCACTCCTTAACGATAAGCATTAGCGATCTATCATTTCTTTTACTTTCAATACATGTATTTCATTATGTTAAACATTGAAGCGATTATTTCAGTTAATATGATCGGCTAAGCACCTCTGGTGCTAGCCTAGTTATGATTCCTTAATTGTTTTGTTTTTGTTTACATTGCTTCGTATAATTGTTTCTAGTGTATGCATGCATAGTTTGTTGGTAGCTACCCTTGTTTCGTTAGTTTTGAATGGTGGTAGTGTCTAGTTGCTTAGAGATATGACCAATGACCCTAAGTAGGTAGACGGAGTGGGAAAGGTAAGAATTTACCAACCTGTGGCGACCCTTCTTCGCAATGCGATTTGACCAACTGATCACCTACCGTTTGGATGAACTTAAGAAGTTAGGGATGAGTGTTTAAGATGCTAGCTCCTAGGCACTCATTGTTATGAATCTTTCATGTAGCGGAACTTAATTACTTGGCTTAGGGGACTAAAAACAACTGGACTTTCAAAGGTAGTAGCTTGATCTCCGGTGGAAGCCTTCTTGATAGGTTAGGACGCACTGACCAAATGTTGTCGTAGCGACTTAAACCTTCACTTGAAGCAATTGAAAGTAATTAGACGTAAACATAACATGATAGGATGAGTAACTAGGTTAGCACACTTCTCCTCTATTGATCACAACCCTTGCCTTTAATCGCTTTCTTGCATTTCTTGATTTAGTAGCTAATTAATCATTTCCAACCTAAAACCAATTAAAATCTATGACACCTAGACTTTATTAGAATCCGCTCACATAGCTCTTGGGACGACCTCGGTCTTATCGAATACTACACAACACTACACACCATTGGGTACATTGCCCATTAGTGCATAAGGGTAGATTATATGTATAACGAGATAATTATAAATATTAAAACCTGATCAGTGAAACCTGCATCAAGCAGCTCCAAGATAGATAACATGCTATGATCTGTTGGAATGTTATAATCCAATTAATCATTGTTTAGGGGTCGTTGTGTAATTAGTTTATATATTTAGAGTCGTGTATATAAAGTGTATAAGTTAAGGGGTCTAGTATGACAAGAATAAAGTCAATAACCAAATGGTAGTTAGGAGCGGTTATAGGTAGTTATATGTAAAGGGACACAATGGTTTTGTAAACTGTTTGTGAAGCAATAAAACCTTTAGTATGTGTTGTTTAGTTTAGTATATATATGTGTGTAACTGTAAACATAATAGTCAACCCTTTAGTTTATATATATGATATTTATATAAGGGTTCAACGCATCTTCTTTGTTTCCTTTTATGTATTCTTACATGATGATTACATGATGCTTGTTTGATTAATATCGATCCTGGAGATATGGAACCTGTGAAATCCAAACATTGTATCAGAGCCAAGGAATCAAACAACATACCACTTCATGTTACAATTATCATTCAAGATTAGATATGCGTTTTAATATCACAAGAAGGCAGCCATGGAAAAGAAGAGAAGTCTACAAAGAACCATTGACATGGTCGAGTGTTACTATAATACAACTTTGAGGCCCGGGTTCAATGAAGACCCTGTAAAGTATGTGAAAACTAAAACGGTTGAAGATGGTTGTGATGAAGCCGAAAAAGAAACCCCTGAAGAGTGCAATGGGTCGAGTAATGATAGTGGGCTAGGAGTTGTAAGAGAAAAGAAAGGGCATCACAAGAAATCACAATAATGATCAAAAGGAGGTTGTTTTGTGATTATGAATTAATAATGTTTCTGTTTTCAGTTGTGCTAACCCGACCATGACAGCGCTAACCCGCTTAAATCGTGATCAATTGAGAATCATGAGAAGTCAGGGCGAAAATTGAAACCAAGATGGCGGCACTAACCCTGCTGGAATTTAGTTCTACTAGAAACCGAAAAGCCATGAAGAAATCAACACCAAGAATCAAAACTATGTTTTTGAAGAAAGCATGAACAAAGAGAAGCAAGGAACAAGAATATTGAAGAAACAAAGATTAATAGATTAGGGGGAATATGTTGCAACGTTATAATCCAGTTAATCTTTGTTTAGGGGTCGTTGTGTAATTAGTTTATGTATTTAGAGTCGTGTATGTAAAGTGTATAAGTTAAGGGGTCTAATATGTCAAGAATAAAGTTAATAACCAAATGGTAGTTAGGAGCGGTTATAGGTAGTTATATGTGAAGGGACACAATGGTTTGTAAACCGTTTGTGAAGCAACATAACCCTTAGTATGTGTCGTTTAGTTTAGTATATATATGTGTAAATCTGTAAACATAATAGTTAACCCTTCAGCTTATATATATGAGATTTATATAAGGGTTCAACCCATCTTCTTTGTTTCCTTTTATGTATTCTTAAATGATGATTACATGATGCTTGTTTGATTAATATCGATCCTGGAATATGGAACCTGTGAAATCCGAACTTGATCATCATCGAGCTCTTGATATTGTCTGCACGACTTACATGGGTTGCACCTTGGACCTGATGCGCAGTGGTTGAAACCTTGGTCCATGGCAAACCAACTCTAGACCCCACAACTACCGTCATTATCATTGCACCTCCCCCATCACCAGTTTCCCAACTATCTTAAATTAATATAAAAAACTTAACCTGCATTATCATGAAAAAATAAATAAAAAGAATTACCTGCATGCCCATGCCATGATGAATGTAATGGCAGGGATAATATTACACATTGCTACAGCAAACGTTGCAGTTGTATACTTCATGCCTGCATAAAATAAGTTCTGATCGGTTGTATTTTATGTTCTATTTAATAGGCCCGTTGCCGACCAGAACTTATTTTATGCGGGCATGAAGTATAATGATTCATGCCATGGTTAAGCACAGCCTTAGTGATAACTCGACCGATTCCTTGGCATGAATCCTACTGATGTTGTCTAAAAACCATTCCTTGCCATGGTTTCATGGCAGGATTCATTTTACTATTGCTTCGTTCCGTGCCATGAGTCCTACTGATGTGGTGTGATCAATATTACAAAAATAACTCGACCGATTCCTTAATCTGAGAAGCGAATGCACCTGAAGTCTTAAATCCTACTGATATACATGGTTGTTTGTGTGTTGAGATTGTTTCTTCAATCCGAGAAATGAAAGAGAAGCTTTTGAGATGTGTATGTTAAGTTGTTGTGGTGAACCAAGAAGATGAGATAGATTTAGATCATTGAAGGTTGTGTTGAGGTGTTGGGGAAATTAAAGGAGTTGTAGGTAAAATTTATAAGTATTGTTTTCGTAGGACACTCGGAGGAAAGATCTCAATTAACATGATTTTCTTGTGTTCTCAATAATTAACTAGAAGGAGGGTAAAGAAAACATGTGTTATCAAGAACTAGCAGGGTACCCGCTGCTGCAACAATAACATTTTCCGGTGAATCATGTATTTTAGTTTATTATATTTTTTGACAATAAATTTATGGATATCAAGAATTTTGTTTATCTCGTGCCCGTTCGAGCTCTAGCCCATTTGGCCCATTGCGCGTTCGGACTTGAATATTTGTATAATGTGCTTTATTATTTGTATTAGTGACATTTAATAATTGTGTTTGAGTTGGTTGTACAATATGCTTGATAGAGTAATTTGTATTTTTCATATAAGGGTGTTTTAATTACTGCATTAGATGTATTTATCGACCAGTTAACTAATTGACTACATTAAATATCTTGACCACATTAATTGTGTTTTAATAATGTACAAGCTATTGAATCTTACTATAAGTGGAAAGTAAACAAACCCCAAGATGTGTTACCCATGGAGTTGAGATCAAATAGGGCCCCATTTTGTTTCTTCTATATAGATTCAATGAACCAATACTGATCATTAGGTTTTTTTTTTTCTTTTTTTATCAAAATTTAAAAAAGAAAATTACTTCCTTACATTTTTTTGAAAATAAAATGTCTTGCAAAAGATAAATAGTTAAACGACAAAAAATACACCATCGCGACGATTTTTTTTATCTTTCAGTAGACAGGCACTTAGATATACTTTCAATAAAAAAAAATCAAGTTTTGTTTTAATGTTAAAATTTACGTCTGAAAGAATCACATGTGATTTGTATGTTAGGAATCATGTGTGATATCACAAATCAGATGTGATTTCATACAATCACATATGATTTTTTCCAGACGTAAATTTCAACACTCACAAAAAAAAGTTGAAGAAAAATTCGTCGAAAGTATATAAAAGTGATGCACTTCTACATGTCTATACGTAGAATTAATTGTTCGTCGAAAGTTCCAGATGATTTAATTATCGTCGTGATGGTATGATTCTTTTTGCGTTACAATTAATGTTACAAAAAAAGGGAAAATTAATTCATGCTAGCAATGTAGATGTGATGCACTTGAAGTGATTCATCCTAGTTGCACCAAAATCTTAAAGGCTTTTTCAATGGATTCAAAAGATAAACTTGAGGACATAACTAAGTCCAATAGTACAAGCAACTTGTGTGCTTTTTTCCCTCAATAACATACTTTTTCTCACTCTATTTCTCATTAACTTTCTCAACCATTTCATTAGTTGATGGTATTCCTATCAAAAGACTATCAGGATCATTCTTGCCCATTTCATTAGTTGGTGGTATTTGTTGATTAGCTGATGGAAACTGATCACATTCATCTTTAGTATCAAACTGGGTTACATCCTTGCTCTTGCCCCATATCACCAAGTATAGCCCAACAACAATCATAACTGCACCAAGCACCCTGCACAAACATTCACCTTATTAGTTATATATTGGCCTAATTTAAGGGCATTGTTTGTATTTTGTAAAGTAGGCAACTATTTATGCATTTGATACAAATTTGTGTATGGTTAACGAATATGTTTGACAGACAAAAAAAGGTTTACGTTTATGATAAATTGATGATGATATACCTCCCCACGTTCAACTGTTCAAACAAAACAATAGATCCTAGAATTGCAGCGATAACCATGCTTAGAGGGTTAAAAGCAGTTACAAAAACCGGCCCTTTCTGCTTCATTATAATACCCCCAAGGTAGTATCCCAATCCTGAGCAAATTACTCCCTGCATTATAAAACGCAATCAGGATCATACAAAGTAATAGGAATTAAATTTTACTTTTCTACATGTTTATACGTAGAATTAATTTTTATGGATGTCTTACACCATAGACTATAGTCACAAGTCCAGCATCCCAATGCAATCTCCAGGCTGCGGTATTTCCCCGTTCAGCAATTATGGTCACTATTCCGTTTTGCAAAGTCCCTGCTGCGCATATGAGAGTTGCAAGAGAGAGTTCTGCAGGGTATGACTTCAACGTAATCGCCTGTAAACCAGTTTATTTATTTAGTTAATACTAATTTTAGAAGCAATAATCATGTGAGCATGCTCAAATGAAAGGTGGCAGTTTTGAACCATTTAATTATAAATTGGTCGATTTAGGTTATGATTATTTATAAATTATAATAGGCCGATTAAACAAAAGTATATATTCTTATTGATATTATGACTTTTGTGATCCTTTTCACACTAACTACTTATAAAAATTTGAAATAAATATGGCACAAAGTGTTTGGAATTAACCAAAAAACAACCCATTTGACCCCAACTCACCCATTGCCAGACTCGCAAGTGTGGTGGATGGAAAATATGGTACCTGAACAATGTAAAAGCAACTCCAGGATAAATAACCGGCTATGATCATCATCGACCCCTTGATATTGTCTGCACGACTTACATGGGTTGCACCATGGTCCTGATGCGCAGTGGCTGAAACCTTGGTCCATGGAAAACCAAATCTAGGCCCCACAACTACCGTCATTGTCATTGCACCTCCCAGCGTCATCAGTGTCCCAACTATCTTTCCTATACTATGTATTTTCTTGACATTCACCTTTTCCAACCTACCCGAAAAATAACAAATATTAAATTAATGTGCAAACTAAAGCTTACATTATCATTCAAAATAAATTAATAATAATAATAATAATAATAATAATAATAATAATAATAATAATAATAATAATAATAATAATAATAATAATAATAATAATAATAATAATAAACCTAACTACCTGCACGCCAATGCCATGAGGAGTGTCATGGCAGGGATAATATTGCCCATTGCTCACGCAAACGTAGTACATTGTATACTTCATGCCTGCATAGAATAAGTTTTGGTCTGCAACGGGCCTATTAAAAGAACATAAAATATTAATTCTCATAATCATATAAATACATATAAAATGGTAAATATTAATTAGAAATATACTCTAGAAATCCCAACAACATGATCTTGATGAACACTACGAATGTCAGTTTTGGCCTTCCTTCCCTGTCATTACAACAATATCAAGAATCTATACATAAATACAAATTAAAGAAGAGACTAAGCACAATTTAACATTAGAAAGAGAGATTACCTTTCAAAGAAAATAGCAAAAGGAGCAATAACAAGGGTGGCAATGAGGTTTCGGTACGTAGCAAAAGTATAGTGATTCATGCCATGGTTAAGCGCAGCCTTAGCGATAATGTTTAGGCTAGCAGTACCAAATTGCAAAAAAATTACATACAAATAGGGCTTTAGTTTCTCAAACATGGTTAAGTACTTAAGTTGTGTGTTGTTATTGGTGAGTAGAAATGAATGGGTTAGAGGGGTTTATATATAGCATGTCATGAGTCATGAGGAAGGGAGGGAATATCCGTACAATGACACTTTTTTTTGCACAACTTTGAGGATAAGTACACTGTCATTATTGCATAAAATCAGAGATGGAATCTAGGATGGAACCAAATCTTTAAATGACTTTTTGTTATTAATTACTCATTTTATATTACTGAGTTTGTAATTATATTTTATTTATTGAAAAGTCATTTACAAGTCATAACTATATGAATAATCATTTATAAATGTATCTAACTTAACATTATTTTTAGTTACGTGTAGCGAATAAATTCTTTTGCAAGTTAAGGTACTAAAGTTTCAAATTTCATTACTTTGGTGTATCATTTTACCTTCACAACTGGTTTTGCCAAATAGAACAAGTTACCATCCATGTCATTATCTTTTTTGGCCAGTTTTTCCATTTATATGTATCTAACTTGTCACATTATTCATTTATATTTATCTAACTTGTTACATTTTCCATTTACGAATGTATCTAGCTTGTCACATTTGTCATTTATATGTAGCAAATAGGCTGTAATATACTAGGTGGATGCTATTTAGGAAATAAAAAAAATTGTAAAAGAAGATAAGCTTGATAAATAAAAAATAAAAAATGATGATATTTGAAAGTTGGTTACACAATTTGCATAAACAAATTATTAAGCTAAACAAAAATGAAAAAGTGAAAAGTTAAATACATTTATAAATGATTATCCCTAACTACAATAGTACCAAGTTTTTGTAAAGGCTTTATCATAAATAAACATCATCATCTATGTGAAATTAGCATCATCGTCTATTTGAAATTAGCATTTAATGATTATCCCTAATGGGTTGTGAAATTAGCATCATCATTTATGTGAAATTAACATTTAATGATTATTCTTAATGGGTTGTGGATAATTATCATCATCTATGTGAAATTAGCATTTAATGAACTAATTATTTCCTTATTTATACATATTTAATGTTGATAATCAAAAAAAATTGTTGTAAAACATGGAATGTTTGGCATTAATTAATTTTGATTTTTCAATTATGGTAACCTTAATCACAACTCAATGGGTTGTGGTTAACAAAATAATACAATTACAAATTAAAAATGATAGAGGAAAAAAAGCTTTTTGTAAAAGCTTGAATTTTATCAAATCATTAGTAAAAAACTTTTTAAAAAGCTTTTATTACAATGGTTAATATATTTTTCAAAAGATTGAGAAAGCTTTTGAAACATTCGTTTTTATTATGTCATAATTTTGGCATTTATGGTATGTTTTGTATAAAATGAATGTTGTTTAAAATAATTTGACCTACAACATAGCTTTGAATGGACATTTAATATGGATTTAATACATTGATATTACAAGTTTACAACTAAAGGGGTGTTTCTTTTTTTGTTTGGATTAAGAGGCTTATAATGGGTAGTGGGTCCCTCTTCTATTACAACTACTTAATGGGGAGGAGTAGTATTTTTACATTCACATGAGGTAAGATGAAATAAGAAAATTGGTGGGGCCCAATATAAAAAGAAATGATATTATATAGCCCCAATAGTGATTAAGAGGTTCTAACAAAAAACGAAACACCCCCTAAGATAGTTATTAAAGTCATACATTGATATATAATTAGTTTTAAACAAATTGATAAATACTATTCACTGTACAATGCTTAATGCACATTAAAATATTATGTTCTTTTCATATTTAAAGTAGTTATGTATTTGATACACAATAAATGAACATAAAAATTAACTCAAATATATGTCATTTTAATTTAACAAAGTCTGAGTTTCATTTTAAATTCATATTAAACATTACCTTAAGCATTGCCCAGTAAACATTGTTTACCAAATCCTTTAAAAAATGGGTCCTCCTATGCAGGTACCCCATGGTAAGGGGTGCTTGCATTTTTTTGGGGTGTTTGTACTTGCATCAAATCAATTCGTCCTTGTGGTCATAACAAATTTCGTCCTATGTGGTGATAAATGAAAAAGTGTTGCACTATTGTTGTTTGTGTGGACCCATATCCATTTAATACATTAACCATTTTATTTTAATAAAGAATGGGTAAACTTTGTCTTTTCTCCCAATGGTGTTTGAGTGCGTGTTTAGTAACTAAGTTTTTGTAAAATTTATAAATATTTTTTTTATATAAATTTATAAGTATTTTTTCAAATATAAATTTATAAATATTTTTATTTTTTAATATAAATTTCATATATATTCTATTTAAAAGTTTATAAAAAAAAATTATAAAAAAGGTTTATAAAAAATTTATAAAAAAAGTTTATAAAAAATTTATAAAAAAAAGTTTATAAAAAGTTTATAAAAAAAGTTTATAAAAAGTTTATAAAAATTTATAATAAATTTATAAAAAACTTTATAAAAAGGTTTATAAAAAAATTATAAAAAAAGTTTATAAAAAATTTATAAAAAAATTTATAAAAAGATAATAAAAAAAAGTTTATAAAAATTTTATAAAAAATTTGTAAGAAATTTATAAAAAATTGATAAAAAAGGTTTATAAAAAATTTATAAAAAAAAGTTTATAAAAAATTTATAAAAAAAGTTTGTAAAAAGTTTATAAAAAAAGTTTATAAAAAGTTTATAAAAAATGTATAAGAAATTTATAAAAAATTTATAAAAATGGTTTATAAAAAAGTTATAAAAAAAACTTTATAAAACTTTATTAAAAAGGTTTATAAAAAATTTATAAAAAAAGTTTATAAAAAATTTATAAAAAAAGTTTATAAAAAAAAGTTTATAAAAAAAGTTTATAAAAAATTTATAAGAAATTTATAAAAAATTTATAAAAAAATTTTTATAAAAGATTTATAAAAAATTTATTAAAATAGTTTATAAAAAAACTTATAAAAAAAGTTTATAAAAAAATTTAAAAAAATAAGTTTATAAATAAAATTTATAATTTGTTGAAGGCAAGAATAAAGACGTTGGAGTCATCACTGGAATTGGCAAGAAATCTAGTTGATCGCACATGTCAGTCGAGTGGAATAATCTATGAGCTTATAGATGACATTAATAATCTTCATGTGGAGTAGATTTCGTTGTAATATTAGTAACATTTGTTGTTGTACTTGTTTAATGTTTTATTGTTATTGTTTAATTAAATGGAAACAAATACACAATTAAAAAAACATAACGTAAAATAAATACCATATAAAAACACTACACAATTAAATACACTATACATATAAAAACACTACATAAATAAATACATTATACATATACTTAAACACTACACAAATAAATTAAAAAAAAAATAAAAAAAAAATAAATAAAAAAATACAACACCGCCTATGGGAGACCCACATGCAATGGGGTGCATGGCTAGGAATTTTTAGGGTGCGTGAGTAGGCTTTGCCTAAAAAATAATTAAACTTAAGTTATGACAGTAGAGGTAATGTCTATTCAAGCATTAAATATTGAGAAAATTTCTAAAATAAGCTAAAAAGTCATGTATGGTCAATTTTTTGTGCCTTTTCCCATTTTAATTAGTCATGCTTCATTGTTCCATTCTTTCATTTCAAATTTTGCGTGTCATTCTTTTGTACTTTTTTTTCCAGAAAAGTACATAAGAATGACACGTGTCAAATTTTGGGTGGAGTCGAGCAGTTGACCATTCAAAGTCGAGCAGTTGAGCAGCTAAAGGAATGACACGTGTCAAAAATTTGATTGAAGTCGAGCAGTTGAGCAGTCGAGCATGACCAAAATGAGAAAAAGCACAAAAAATTACCATTTAATGGATCATGCATGACTTTTTGGCTTATTTTGTGAATTTT
This sequence comes from Chrysanthemum makinoi, assembly GCA_910596185.1. Lineage (NCBI taxonomy): Eukaryota > Viridiplantae > Streptophyta > Magnoliopsida > Asterales > Asteraceae > Chrysanthemum > Chrysanthemum makinoi. The sequence goes on along the minus strand of OU343222.1, from coordinate 104,747,792 downwards.
CTCTTAAATATTTTGGTTAATCAATATTTTATTAAGTTTTGAAATGGGTCCTCCTATATAAACCCTTAATGCACTATCCGAATCTATTTTTCATTTTAGCTTTCAATAAAATCAAAAGCATTTATATCGAAAAGGGTCATGTTATCCATGCACCCCATAGGGGCTATGGGGTGTTTTGGCTAATCATTAGGTGGGGTGTTTTGGCTAATCATTGGGTGATTGGTGGCTAATCATTGGGGAATGTTTTTTCTCGATTTCCGTGCCAGAATAAAAGTAATACAAATTTTTATTTTTGTACAAGTTTTTACAAGTTGTTATTTTTTGTTTTACAAGTGTTTTAAGTTTTGTACAAGTTTTTTTAAGTCTAGTTTTACAAGTTTTTATTAACTTTTTAGTTTTTTACAAGTTTTGTTTTTGTTTTATAACTTTTTAAAAAAAAAAAAACTTAGTCGGAAAATTTTTGAGGCTCAGGTTCGAAGGTTGCAAAGTGACATTTTATCTCACTTTACCGTCCATTCGATTATCATCATCGTCTCGGAAAAAATTTTAAGGCTCAAAAATCATCATCGCCTCGGAAATTTTTTTAAAAAGGCTCAAGTTCGAAGGTTGCAAAGTGAGATAAAAACTCACTTTGCCGTCCATTCGATTTCGGTTATCATCATCGCCTCACTTTGCAACAGGTCTCACAACAGGTCTCACAAAGTCACAACAGGTCTCACTAGTTCACAACAGCAGTCTAGCCAAACTGCACAACAGGTCTCACAAGTTCACAACAACAGGTCTCACAAGTTCACAACAACAAGTCTCAAATAATCACCAACCCATAAATAATCACAAGTCACAACCAAGCACAAACACGTTTTCATTGTGCAAAAGCAATAGCACCAAAAGCAATTGCACAAGGGTACGATTCCCTTTTGCAAAAGGTTCACAAGAAAACAAGTCGAGGCATTCTCCTTATAAGCAGCATTACCAGGGGACCACTAAAACCATAACAAACAACAAGAAATATCTCCAACAAACAACAAGCAAGAACTAAATCAGGACCACTAAAAGCAGACCACAAGCAAGCTGCAAGCAATAGCATACAAACAAGCACAAGCAACAAGACCACGTCCACCATGTATACAGTTTATTTGACACACAAGAGGTAACTTATCGTTTAAGGCTCAGATTATTAGCTTTTTAGCTCATGTTGGTACGCAAATTAAGTTTTGTCATGCCAAAACTCTTAAGTTTTTATAAAAAAATCATTATTGCCTTTTTTTATTTCATTAAAGTTGCAAAGTGACCTAAAATGGTCACTTTACCATCCGATAATGAAAGCGTTTTTAGTCCAAAACACAATGTTTTTCATTAAAGTTGCAATGTGAGCTAAAAAGATCACTTTACCATCCAGTAATGAATAATATGAGGTGTTTGGGAACTAATTCATGGGGTGTTGGAGTATCTCCAGGGTCATGTTATGGAGGCACCCCAAACCTGTAAAACATAACAAAGTCTAGTAAGCACAACAGGTCTCAAATAATCACCAACCCAGAAATAATCAACCACAAACATAACAATCGTATACAACGAAACAGATACACCACAGCATCACCACCATTTAAAGATCTAAACTTTTTTTAGATCTAAAAACTTAACCGAAAAAAGATACCACAAACAGATACACTACAGCATCACCACCATTTAAAGATCTAATCTTTTATCAAAGAAAACCATGTTTTTGTTAAACCAACCTTCATTTTTTTTTTTTTAGATCTAAAAATATTTCAAGATCTAAAATATTTTTAGATCTAAAAACTTAACCGAAAAAATATACCACAAACAGATACACCACAGCACCACCACCATTTCAAGATCTAACAAGTTTTTTGTTTTAGAAAAATAATCAGTCTTTACCATATCAAAAAAGTTTTCAAGATACACCGCAGCATCACCACCATTTCAAGATCTAATATTTTTCGGTTAAGTTTTTAGATCTAAAGTTTTTTGTTTTAGAAAAATAATCAGTCTTTACCATATCAAAAAAGTTTTCAAGATCTAAAATATTTTTAGATCTAAAAACTTAACCGAAAAAAGATACCACGAACAGATACACCACAACATCACCACCATTTTAAGATCTAACAAGTTGTTTGTTTTAGAAAAATAATCAGTCTTTACCATATCAAAAAAGTTTTCAAGATCTAAAATATTTTTGGATCTAAAAACTTAACCCAAAAAAGATACCACGAACAGATACACCACAGCATCACCACCATTTCAAGATCTAACAAGTTTTTTGTTTTAGAAAAATAATCAGTCTTTACCATATCAAAAAAGTTTTCAAGATCTAAAATATTTTTAGATCTAAAAACTTAACCGAAAAAATATACCACGAACAGATACACCATAGAAACATCACCATAACATCACCACAATAGCAACATCACCATAACATAACAAAAACAGATACCATCACAAACGATCTAAAAGCTTTAGATCAAGATATAAAAACTTTTAGAGAGAGAAATATAGTGAGAGAGAGAGAGAGAAACGTAACTGTGTGAGTATAGTGAGAGAGAGAGAGGACAGATATCAACTCGAAGCGAGAGAAAACCATGTAGCACATGGTATACCATACACACAAAACTGGAACACGTAACACAAACATATACCACACACGTTAATAAATAAAAGTATTTGTAATAAAAATGTATTTATAATAAAAGTATTTATAATAAAAAGTATATATAATAAAAAGTATTTATAATACTAATACTTATAATAAATAAAAGTATTTGTAATAAAAATGTATTTATAAAAGTATTTATAAAAGTTTGTAAAAAAAGTTGTTAAAGTATTTATAAAATGTATTTATAAATGGTTTTATAAAAGTTTGTAAAAAAAATGTATTTATAAAAGTATTTATAAAAGTTTGTAAAAAAAGTTGTTAAAGTATTTAAAAAATAAATAAAGTTGTTAAATGTTTTTATAGAAGTTGTTGTGTTTTTAATTTTTAGGTGTTCGTAATGAAGTTGCTTTAAGCGATTGGGTGAAATCTACCCTTTGAATCGATTGGTTTTCTTATTGTTAAAGGAAGAACTAAAACAGATAGGGGCTATAAGTACTCTATCGAATTTGTGTGTTCTAGACATGGGGCGTCTGCGTGAAGGTTTAGAAGATGAACTTGAATGGCGGACTAGTACCGATAAAATTAATTGCCCATTCAGATTACTAGCGAAATTTATAAAAGGTCGAACTGGTAGAACTAACATTAAAACTAGTGGTTGGATCTTGAAGGTCAAGTGTCCAAGGCATAATCATGACTTTGTAAACTCGTTCCATGGTTTTTCACAGGCCATGCGATTAAAAGAAAGTGAGTTAGTTTTGGTGAAGCATTGTTGTGAGAACATCAAGTAGCACCACGAATTATACTTTCTTCACTAAAGAGAAGCGATCCAAATAAGCGTGGCATTAGAACGGTATATAATGCACAAAACAAGATATGTCGTGCCAGTCGTGGTGATTTGACTCCGATACAACAGCTTTTAGTACATTTGAGGTAAAGGTTATACTTATTACGAAAGGGTAAATGAGCACCTTGATGAGCTCGAGGAAATATTTTTGTTCACCGGCGTCATATGCTATGTGGACAACATTCCCGAAATCATGGCGATGGACTCCACATACAACACCACGTTGTTTAAACGCGCCATTATTTACAGTTGTTGGAGTTACTTCAACAAACAAAACATTCTCAATGGCTTTTAGCTTTTTGGACAAGGAAAAAGAGCGAAATTTCAAATGGGTGTTGGAACGTATTAAGTTGGTGATACAAGAACAATATTACCCGCGGGTTATCGTCACCGACAGAGATTTAGCGTTGCTTGGGGCATGCAGAGAAGAATTCCCAAACGCTAACAGATTACTATGTCGATGGCATATCAATCAAAATGTGCTCAAGTATTGCAGAAACAAATTCGATACGGTAAAGGAGTACGAGTCCGTTAGATGGACATGGGATTTGATGGTTACAGCCAAGCTTGCAAAAATCGCTAGGCGGCCGGGTAGGGCCTAGCGATTAATCGGTTAGGCGGGGATTAATCGGATTGGATTTTTTATATATAAAATTATAAAATTTTGAAACTATATGCCCGATTTGGCCTATCTAGCCGATTTTTTTTCGATTTGGCCGATTTTTTTCGATTTTGCCGATTTTTACCCGTAACTGATTTTTCTGATTTATCCGATTTTTTCTGATTTGGACGATTAATCGGCCGCCTAGGACGATTAATCCGATTTTTATCCGATTTTTGTCAGTAACCGATTAATAATGCCGATTAATGAAAATCGGAACGGCTAATCACCGCCTAGCGATTAATCGGCCGCCTAGGCCGATTTTTGCAACAGAGGTTACAGCTCCGACCGAAGATGTGTTCACGCAATATTACCAGCACCTACAAGATTTATTAGTCCAAAAAAAGGGTACTTACCCATTAATACATTTTTTTATTATTATTTAATAAATAACTACTCGAATTGTTTTCTCACTTTATTAATTCTTTCTTTTCTCAGATGTTTGGTAGTATTTCCGTAACTGGCTGCAACATTACGACAACATGTTTGTGTCGTACATTACAGATCAATATCGCAGCTTGGTCGGACAACAACATGTAGGGTTGAGGGTCGGCAGCTGTTGAAGTTATACTTGGGCTCCACACAGTCCGGCTTAGACACGTTGTTGTGTTCGGTCGACAAGATTATAGTTGCAAGAAATGCGATACGAGCCACTTTGAATACAAGCAAAATCAAGAAACTGCATGCATGTAAGGGCACACTATTTAGCAAATTGCGCTATAATGTTTCAAAAGATGCTTTACTATTTTGTACTCACTGAGAAGTAAACGGGATGTCGACCCACATCAATGTGGTCATCAGTTGGGTTAGTTTATGGTTTACCATGCTATCACGAACTGTATTACCTTCAAGCAAAAGGTATGTATTTCAAATTTATGCCTATCAAGTTATTCTCCCCGTCAATACCGATAATTTTCTAGTTCCCTTTTTGAATCAGGATTGCCTATTCCGCTTGGTTTTGTTGATAATTTTTGGAGAACCCTAAGCGTTCCACGGCACCTGTTGTCCGAAATACTCAAGGCGTGATGAGCCGAATATCTGAAGAGCCTCAAGGGCCGAAGAGCCTGAATATTTTCTTGTCAAGATGACGTACAAAAATTCCGAAGTGTTTTTACCAAAGCATCGTCGTTTGTCAAAAAAAATATGTTAAACGGCTCGAGGTATATACGCCCTGAATCGATGTCAACCCAACAACCTCTTTGTTAAAGACGATCATCGTGGGCGTCCGAAGCAAAGGACAACAAATCCAAGTCTAAACAAAAGATCCCGAATTTGAACGAAGAACCCCCCACAAGGCACCGCAGAAGCTACACAAAACCTAAAAAAGTCCCAGACTTAAATGAAGAAGCTAGCGATGACATTAGCGAGGGCGACTTAAGACACCACTTGTACGTTCCAGATGACATTAGCGAATATTTTATGGCTCAAATTCCACCTCTTTTCCGACGCTGGATCCTAGGGATCTTTAACGTGGCTGGTGATGGAAATTGTGGCTATCGAGCTCTTGCCGTAGGTTTTGGTCATCGAGGACGAATGTGGCCCATGATGCGAAGCTATTGCCGGGGAAGAGGTAGACACTCACGAGGAAGTTTACAGGCGAATGTGGGGGGGATTATTTTCCAAATGTTCGTAACTCGATGAATTGGTTTGAAGGTCCAGCACCCTTAGGTTACTGGATGACTATGCAGAGAGCGTGGTTATTGCTCTGACTCTTAACCGTCCTATTGTATGTATAGCCAATTCACAATCTATTGTGTGTCTTCTGTTGAGAAATGGTCCAGTCTGACACCAACATTGACCCCGTTGTGATTCTTCGTATGGGGGAAGACCAGGATGCTCACTTTCTTCTTGTGGTTCTTGATGAAAACTCACCACTCCCGTATAATCACCCGCAATGGAAATGGTACAGAAATGACTCAGCCGCGGGATGGGCACATATGTTTACTCAACGACAGAGGATGTTTAGAGCGACATAGAAAACAATTATTGATTTATATTGTAAATGACAAAACATGTATAGACGATTACTGATTTATATTGTAAATGACAAAACATGTATAGACGGTTACTGATTTATATTGTAAATGACAAAACATGTATACACGATTATTGATTTATAGTAAACGACTGGTCATCTTTTTATACACTTTCCTCCGGTTCTTCCTCATCTTTTGTTACAGGAATCGGATGACATTGAGTGGAGGGACATTCATTGTGTCAACAACACACCCTTCGTGTTGAGAGTCAGATTATGTGCCTTCTTCACAATCTTATGTGCCTCCTCTCCAAATGCATATGAGGGCAATTTTATACACCGTCCTCCGGTTCTTCCTCATCTTTTGTTACACCCGTCTCGCGTTGGCGAGTCTGGCGAGAGATTGATGGATTGAGGAGACGCATTTCAGAGTTAGAGGCTCGTGTGGGACGGATGGCGGCATCATTGGGCGACTACGCCTCGGGCGTGATTGAACTTAGTTTCTAGTTATTTTGTAATTTTGTGAACCATGTATCAACTATTAATCTATAACAAGATTGGTTATTTATGTATTTGAAGCTTCTAATTTTGTGAACCATGATATTACTGATTTATGTTGTGAATAATTATACAAATTCTTTTGGCCGGATGCAACAAGAAAATCCTTTCTTGTGTCGTTGTCGACGTGGATTTATAATTGAAAGAACATCCCAGCAGCCCAAAACTTGTGGTGCGAGTATTATGCATGTCCTTTGTCAAAGGTAAATAATTAAACGTTTGCTTATTTGCGTAAATATATCAATAACTTGTTTGTTTAGAATACATTTTCTTATAATTGTTTCATCATGTAACAGCCAAGTACTAAAGACTATGGGTGTCGATACTTCATGTGGAAGGAAATATTTCAACAAGAGTACTTTGGTCAAGCCTCTTCTTCAACGCTTGCCTTGCTCAAACTGCGAAACTAAAGATAAAACGATCAACATGCTATTGGCTCAAAACAATTTGTTGCAGGCAAAAATAAAGACGTTGGAGGCATCACTGGAATTGTCAAGAAATTCAGTTGATCGCATGTGCACCGAGTGGAATACTCTATGAGCTTATAGATGACATTAATAATCTTCATGTGGAGTAGATTTCGTTGTAATATTGAAAACATTTGTTGTTGTACTTGTTTAATGTTTTAATGTCTAATGTTTTATTGTTATTGTTTAATTAAATGGAAACAATACACAAATAAATACTCTACATATAAAAACACTACACAAATAAATACACTATATACATATAAAAACACTACACAAATTAAATATACCACACAAATAAATACATTATACATATAAAAACACTACACAAATTAAATATACCACACAAAATAAACTATACACAATTAAATAAAAAAAAAAAAAAAAAAAGTACAAGAAAAGTACCGTACGGATTGGAGGCCCGGCCTATGAGGTGTTTGGGAACTAATTCATGGGGTGTTGGGGTAACTCGTACCATCGAAAAACACAACAAGAAAATACAATGCACATGCAACTCAGTTCATAGAGCTCGTTTCAGTCTGCAAAATTGTAAGTTACCTTGCCTAGATGCAAATTATCTCCATTTGGCCGAAAGTCTAAAAAAACAATTAAACTCTATCATTATAGTCTCTTACATTGCCCCATAAACCTAAATTGTAGAGAATCGGTAACCATAAAGAAAATGTTCCAAAATCCTAAAAAACATTTGAACTCTATCATCATAACCTCTTACGCTGCCATATGAACATAGACCATATATAATCAATAACCATTTCCACATACCAGCCTTTAAAATACATTAAGTATCCAAAAATACTTTACATCATATCACAAAACACCTATGTTGACAAATTATACAGATTGCATGTCAAAGTTTAAACAAACAAAAACACAAATCATAAATACACTAACAACATAACACAAAAACTAAATACCCGAAATATCATACATAAATCAAAATTACCAAAACTAATATATATAAAAAATAACAGAAACCCTGGTTCCAAAATTAATCGACATAAACTTATAGCTTCGAATTAAGATAAACCTCACTCATGCAATTGAAGATTGCAACCAAACTAGACACCCTATTGATGATTGTTTCTTACACGTCCACTATGTGCATGGAGTCTTGAGATAGGTCGAGTTATGCACGTGCTATGATTGAATTGAAAGCTCATGCGGAGTTGAAACACTATCTAGTGGCGCGCGGAGTTGAAACACTCTTCGGCGGCGCGTGGCGGCCCGTCTAGCAGCCGACAGAGGTGATTCAAGTTGGATTATCTTCATAATTGAAAAACGAATAGAATGGCGCTAACTGCGCCAGTTAACTCCAAACGGTTTAGAAGTTATATAACAGTACGCGGGTATAGTTTTGGCCGAAAATTGCGAAGAAAACAAAATGGAACGGATAAATGGTGGCGACAAGGGTTTGACGGGGGTGGCAAATGGGAGGCGGCTCAACGTATCCACCTAGGTCTGAGGATCTGACCTACTCCGATACTATGTTGAATGTAGAAACCCCGTCGGTGATACATTTTATTGATACGATATATATAGAGGCTACATAATGAAACCCTGATGGACCTAAACCCGCAATCGAGCTTGGACCATATCTATCCTCTAATACTCCCAGGTAGTCCGATCGGTGAAATCATGAAAGCTCGGGCCGGAGTAGTAAACTAAATAAAAAATATTAACACAATAAAAACATAATTTTTGATGAAGCATTCAAGCAATAAGCGGAAGCAATTTTTCAAGCAGCAGTAGAAGCAAATAAACGCAATAGCAAGAACAAATAACATATTTGTTAATGAAGACATCCGACAACAAGTGGAGATTAAGCTTCACCATGCAGCAAGAGCAAAAGCGAAAGCAGAATTAAAGAAACAAAAAATAAAAGCAAGATGAGATTTTTTGAAAAGGGGTAAATGGCTGCGGCTAGGGTTTGACAGGGTGCCATAAAGGAGGCTGCTCAACTTAGCCACCTAGGTCTGAGGATGAGACCTGCTTCGATACCATGTAAGACAATGAAACCCCGCATGTGATACGTTTTATTGATACAATGAAACCCCGATGTACCAAACCCACAATCGGGCTTGGGCCGTATCTATCCTCTAATACTCCTTCGCAATCTGAGCGGCGAAATTGCGAAAGATCGAGCCCATCTGTGGGTTTGGGTCTTATAATCTATTGCCTAATAGTTTTGAAATGTTCATGACTCGTATTGTGTTTTCATTAACCTCTAAATCGTTAATGTAATGATTGAAACTTGATATTTCTGTGTTTTATTGTTATTATAGTGATTGAAGTTTAAATTTACATTTTTCGTGAGGATATCAATTGTATTTATCTTCAATGTTGAGTAAAAGTGTAAAATAGTTTGACCATGTTAGCAAAACATGAGAAATTGGTAGAATTTAATGATTTGAATCCGATCTTAAAATCCCGATCTTGGTAAAACAAAAACGATTCGAGGTGAGATCTTGATCTTGACATTCTTGATTTTAACCATCCTTATCACAAAATTCTTATGCCTTGATAAAAATTAGCAAGGGCAGCCACCATGCAGCTTTTTACACAGCAAATACATGAGAAATACAGGGTATAAGATTGGGAGTCGGCTGTGAAACGCAACATAAAACAGATGGAGTTCTTGATATGAAAAGCCGAAATGTTCTATATAAAAGTACACTATGTATAATGTAATCGCTATGATGCCATGTGTCCCTTTTAAGTTTCAACCCTTCAAATGGATTTGGGAATGCGTTGCTTGATGAACTTGGCACAACCGGCTCAACTGATATGTGATGGTTTCATTATTTTACACTCTTCAGTGAAACAGTGAAAGTGCTCAAATAGTTGACCAGCCAGAAAAAGGGTAGAAAAACTTAGTTTTAGATCAAATTGTCAGAGTTCAAATGTCAAAAATGAAGATATGGAAGCCAACATTCAAGGTGTTCAGACTCATAGGCATTCAAGAACACAACACAGACACACAGATGAATATCAGGGGGTGACTAAAGTTGCATAAACAAGGACAGATGACTAAAGTTGCGTAAACAACATATTCAAATAAATATAAAACAAAACCAAACAGATGATGTCCGTTTGGATATTCTGCATCTATGTTCTGGCTAGATTTGGAACATTTTTTACCATAATTTATTGCCAACAGAATCGATAATAACTTCTGAACCTTATAAAACACACAGGTACAATAACATCACAATCTTAAACCAAACTCCAAATATGATCTCAAAACTGGGTGCAACCCCATAAATTTTCGCGACAGAAAACATATAAATATCAAATACTAAAACACTCGAAGAACCAAATAAAAAACATTTAAATCACTCCTTCATACCTTCACCTTCATCACTAAGCTTAAGATCTTCAAGCAGTTCATGAACTGGTACTTGTGGCGCATCCTCACCATCAGTCATAGACCCCATTTCCGATGGCTGGTATTCTTTATCACGATACAAAGATATATTAAACCTCATCTCAGGGTTCTCTTCAAGTTCCCTCAAAAACTTTTCATACTCAGTCTCCATCCTTTCTTCATCAACTCTACCACGCGTATCACTCACATCAACTTCCATGTTCAAAGACTTAAGCTTCCAGTAACGAGGCTTCCCACTCTTCCTCACCCTTTGTTCCTCATAACTCTTTTTAACCAAAATGACATCCTGAATCTGAAGACCATGATACTTATCTAACTCCATATCGTTACTATTTGCAGCATGCATATCATAACCAAGAGCATGATCACCAACATTTAACAAATGTCCAAGATGAGTCTTGCCAATGAACCTGACATCATTTTTCCCTAAATCAGATGCACGGGCCACCTCAACATGAGCCATGACATACTTTGACCCACCAACATTAAGCTCAGCCGAAAAGGGTTCTATATCAATGATTACATACTCAACAAGCTGTTTAGAAGACATAAGTGAAGTAAATGCGGTTCTATAATACTGTTCAGCATCAAGAAAACAGTATTGTAAAGTCGACGGGTCGAGCAACGCGATACTGTTGGTGACTTTAGTGCAGAGAACAATCGGGCCAATGTTTCCGAGACTAGCGGATAGTTTTGGTGGAAGACAAATCAAATCCTCTCGACAAATGGGACAAATTTCGACTGAAAATGTATACTTATAGTTATAAGTATTGCTTTTCTGATCTTGTGACACAAGTTGTTTGTCGCTTCGGCTTTTAATGGGGACCACTTTTTGAACAAACTCAACAAACTTAACCGCGTGACTACGGTTGGAGAAAAAGAAATCAATCCCATGATCCATTTGTCTAATTCTGATCGACCTGGCAGCAGCATCATGTTTCAAGATAAGCTGTTCTAAATAAAAGAATGTTCTTCTGTGAGAAACATGTTGTCGTAGCTGAACAGCAGCCACCCACTGATCAGGATTTGCTTGAACTCGAGAACATGACTCACACATTTGATCTTGAACAACATACTCAACCATATACGCCTGTTCAAGAATCGCGCCGTTGAGAACCTCTTGTTGGACTTTGAGTTTAACTTTGATACGTTTTGAGTGAGGTTCGGTCCAGATGAACTCGGCGTGGATCAATCTTACTTTGTTGAGGTTTTTAAGACGTTTGACACAAAAGGTTAAGAGTTCTTTGGATTCTAGTTGGGCTTTGATCCAGGTTTTTGGTGGTTGTAAGTAGCAGTCGCATTCAGGACAGTGAATGATGATGACGTGTTTTTGTAGACCTTCAGTTATGTCTATTTCAGAACGGAGACATTTGACACACATGTTGGCGGCATTTGGTTGCATTGGTATGCCACATTTGCAACATAACACGTGGCCTATGGTTTGGTGGACATTAAACATTCCTGTTTGTCCGGCCATTGCTGCACAAAAGTATGCAAAACAAAAAGTCAAGTAATATTCCAAAATAAATCCACTTTGTAACTGATGTGTTTACTTTGCAGTATCAGTTAAGTTTAAGATTGCTAATTATACTAAATCTAGTGACGGCTTTTTGATCAAAGCAGTTTGACATAACCAAACTTAAACCGCTCGGAGGTGTTTGGGGTTTTGCTTATTCGAGACTATGCAAATAGCCAAATACCAACATGTTTATCTTCAACCGTTTAATAAAGTGTTTGGAATTAAAACCCATGCACCAAGGAAATAAGCAATTTCAAACACCCCTCCCCCAAAAAAGATTTAAAAAAATTAAACAGCTTATTTTATACATTGATTTTTAAAATAGTCAACTTCAAACAACTTATTCGAAAAAGCTTCATAGAAGTTAGAAAACGCTTATTCTCAAAGTTCTTAGATGCTAAAGAATAAGTTGATACCAACCTCCTTAATTTTAAGTAGTTATCCAAACACTAAATTGTACTTAAAAATTACTCCCCCGTCCCAATTTAATTGTCCATCCCGACTTAATAGTCGGGTACTAAATACGGATAGGAAAGTTTGATAAAGCAACCTCTAATGATTATATGTTTACTTCTTAGACTGAGTGTCGTTTATGTATAAGCACAATTATTTTGGGACGGTGGACATATAACCACAATAAGAAATCCCAAACACCCTCTTGATTTAGCTAGTCTGTAATCTGTATGGTTTATGGACTAACTCTCATTCTTAACACCTTATTAGCTCATAACTTAAGGTTATAGGTTTCTATAAGGGTGTTTGTTTACGCTTATTTGCGGGCTTATGAACTTACGTGATTTTGAACTTATTTTGATATGTCTCAAAATAAGCCGAAAAAATCGAGCTTATAAAATATAAGCCAAAATCAAATAAGCTCATAAGCCCAGAAATAAGCATAAACAAACACCCCCTATATCCATAAGCTCATTATGATATTCGTGATTAATGAATTCTATCCTGATTGTGTAATTTAATAAAAGGTAGCTAACACATAGGATGAAACTATTAATAAATCTTGGGTATATACTTGTGATCATAACAGATTAAGAATAAATGAAAACTGTAGCAATAGTGCAAGAAAACATACCAGCAGGATGTGAGGGAGAATAGTGTGTTTGTTATAGGGTTTTAGGAATTTAATGTAAATGATAAGCTGGACTCAATACATATGGGCCAAACTTTAAGCCCAGTGCTACTACATGGGCTGATATCTACCTCAAAGCCTCGAAAATCTTTTTCATTTCCCCGAAAAGTTTAAATCAGCGAGAAAACCCTGATCCGGATGCCTACGCCTACTGACCATTATCCTTCGCTAAGGGCCTAACCCCTTTCACCATTTTTGAGTGCCGACTAATCGATTACATACATGTTTAATAATACGACTAGTTTTTTTTTTTTTTTTTAACAGCAAAATTCGCTAAAAATATAACTAGCAAGAAACTAAAAAAATAAACTTACAGGTAGATTATTTAAGATATAATAGAATTTTTTAACCAGTTTAACCGAGTAGGATTTAAAGCTTTATACTGATAGGAGATCATGAGTGTGATAGAACCTTTTAGTTTCTTATTATTAGTGTCTTTATTTGGAGGCTTCAACATAAAAGCAACTTACATGGTCAAGCTGATTACGATATGTGCTTGGTGACAATTTTTAGGCTTCATGCACCACTATCTCTTGTTACTTAAATAATTCTTTTTAGTGTCTTTTTTTACTTAGTGTCATTTGTGAGCTTTTTGAGATTTTGTAATATTCGAGTTTTAAATGATTTAACCTGTATAAAATTTGAATTCGGAACAACTTGATCCGTTGCCCAATTACTAACAAGTCAGGTTACGACTCACAAGTTGCGAACCCAAGTTTATTTTAATCTGACATCATCAACTTGACAAGTTACCGATAACCTAGATATAAGTATCACGTATAGGTGAAATGAAAATCTATGTTTCATGTATAAACTTTGATTTAAGATCATTTGAGGACAAAAGATTATTTACATACCAAGGGATTAATCTCCACCATCCATTTTTATTTGATCTAATGGATGAGATTAATTCCAACAATTTAAAAAACCCACTTTCATCATTTTTTTTCAAATATTAATATCTTTCAAACCGTTAATCGTTAAGCCAAAAAAATATATCATTGGAATGAGCATTTAATTATCTTTCTATAGATAGGCACTTTGATATACTTTAAAAATTTCGTATTTTTCACGTTTTTTTTAAGTTTTTTCGTTTTCATTCGTTGAAATTTGCATTAAAAAATCATATATGATAAAACACTAATTTGAATATCACATGTGATATTAGTGTAATATCATATATGATATGTAATATCACATGTGATATTAGTGTAATATCACATGTAATATCATATGTGATATTACACTAATATCACATGTGATATTCAATTTAGTGTTTTATCATATATTTCATGCAAATTTCAGCGTGAAAAAACGAAAAATAACGAAAAAAAGTGAAAAACGAAATTTTTCTTTTTCAAAAGTATATCAAAGTGTCTATAGAAAGATAATTAAATGCTGTCGCGATGTAAATATTTTCACTTAACGATTAACGGTTTAAGAGATATTTAAATTATAAAAATAGGTGAAATAATAAAATGTTTTTAATCTCAACCATTGATTTCTTTTTAGATGGATGGTGGAGATGAGTCCCTTGGTATGTAAAAAAAGTTTGGTATGTAAAATAACTCTCCTCATAAACTTTTACATTTGCACACTCTCAAAAATCATTGGAACACTCACATTTTGAGTGTTTGGACATTTTTACCCTCACATATTTTTAATTATTTTTATCATGTAAGGGTATAAATGTCCACACACTTAAAATTTGAGTGTTCTAATCAATTTTAGGAGTGTGCAAATCACCTCCCTTTTACTAATGTCAACTATATAACACTTTGCTCTTGATATCATTTGTGAAAGGAAAGTAAAGAAAATAAAGAGAAATATAAAAAGTTGTAATCTCCCTTACCACTTAAAAATGATAAAAGAAAATAAATTGACTGAAATAAAATGATTTAGTTGATTTTGAAGTAAAATATTTCCTTTTAAAATTGGGTTAAAAATATTTCTCTACCAGTATATTTACTTTTATTACTAAGAAAAATTAGAACCGAGCATAATGCTTACATTAGGGTGTGTTTTGAAAAGCAATGCAGATTAGGGTAGTTTGTGGTTTTTGAATCAAAGAATGAAATGAAAGATCGTAAAATTTGTTTGGTACAAGATGTGACAATGAAACAATCAAACCATACCTATAACTTCATTCCTCACTAGCATGCGAGGATTTGAGAGAATATTCTGACATTTTGGTTAATCCTACTACACTCTTCTTGTCTCAAACCATAGATTTTAAACTCTTTTTAATTTTCTTTGATTTTCAATATTTCTTTCTTTTTATATTTTGCTTTTTATATTTATTTTTAATCATTGTTTTTCATCTAAACCAAACAACATTTTTAATCACTCTTATATTTGTTTCTCATACTCTTCTTTCAAACCAATACAAAATCCAAATCCGATTTCAATCCCGTTAACAAACCAAACGCACCCTCAAGTATCCAACCCATCTCTTTATGCTATTCCCCAGGTTGTTGGAATCTCTGGTTCGATCAGAACCAGAAGTCCCATTCATTCGTTTATGGGAGTGCCTTGTAGCATTGAGCTGTAGGAGTGAGAAGTAGTAATTGTGAACATTTGATAATGTACCTTTAATTGTAATTAGAATAGAGAGAATTGCATATATACCCACTAAAACTCAAATATTTGCATGTTTTCTCAAAATACAAGTTTTCAATGCATGATATACAATGCAAGTTAAGCATGGTTTTGGTATATATGCAAACTAGTTATAATACCCGCGCATGCGCGGGTTTTTATATATTGTGTTTTTTTTAAGAATTGATTACTAATTTATTTCTTTACGTTAGACACAAATATTTTTAAAATCACTCCCGCTTTCTACTAAGTTTTTGTTTTTTTTACACTTAAATTTTAATGTTTTTTTTTTCTTGACTACATATAAGAACATTTTTTTTAACTATTGCCAATTCCGGAATATTTGAGTTTTTTTAGTAAATATTTTAAAATCAAAATAATAATAAATAAATAAAATATTACTAAATAAGGTATGAATTGATTTTTTTGAAATGAAAATTTTCCACTAAAAGTTTTATTTTATTATATAAAAAATATGCAAGTTTTAATGGATATATAATATATAAAACAACTCATAAATGCTCAACACTCCTAAATATTACTTTATGAAGTGTTTGAAATAAAAACATTCCAAAAAAATAGATAAGGCTGTTTGTTCTTTGCCAAAGAAGCATTAAAAGTTACAACGCTCACCACTCTTAATGCTCCTAAACGCTCTGTGCTAAACACACTTGTACGAAAATATATAAAGATTCTACTATTAACTAAGCAAATATTTTTTTATTTTAAATGTTTGAATCTCATCAAATTAAAATATTTATATGAATTTTTTAAATAATTACGTGCCTTTTTGAACCCATTTCTTTCAAAAAATATAAGATTAAGCAGTGAAATATGGAAACTCATCTGGATGAGTGACTCCCCACGACACACACAAAACACAAGTTCAAAGTCACGGCTAAAATTGCAAATTTTGGTGAGTACTCACCATGGTATTTATGTGGTGATAATTCAAAAGTAATGTTTTTTTTTTTTTTTTTAATTTGTTTTGTGATTGTATGTAAAATATTTAATAGGATATACTACTTTGTATAACTATAAACTATAAAGTGAGCTACAAGGCGCTGGAGCCCTCAAACTCATTTCAAAAACTCTTTTCTTTTCCCTTTTTTCCTCTCTCTCTAGGGTTCATTTCATTACATTTTTAAAAAAATTTACCCAATTACTCTCAATCAAATCACACTTGATTCAAAACCCTAACAACCATCAGAAATGAATTTCACTGATCCAGCAATGTCGTTACTCGCAGCAAGCGGCGGAGACACCGTGAAGCTCTTCGACGTGTCAATGGATCCAGGTGATCCATGTATTTTAACCCACACTCCCTCACCTGGGTATCAAGTTAACTCCGTTAAATGGAATCACACAAGTTAGTATTTAGTATCCTTTATTTTATTTTTTTATTATTATTATTTTTTTTTTGAGATGTTAATTGTGAATTATGAAATGTGTGATTAGATTTGGTGGTTGCGAGTGCGGGCGATGATAAGAAGATATCGTTGTGGCGCAAGAGTGGGCAGAGTATGGGGACCATTCCGGCTGTCGGGACTGATAGCGGTGATAATATTGAGGTCAGTCTACCTCAATGTTGATATTTTGTTAATATTATGTGTATCGGCTTATTAAAAGGGCTTATTTGAGCTCAAATAACTAATGAGCGTAAGCTCGTTGGTTGATGCCCAAACTCATTTTAAGCTCACAAGTTTTCCAAATAAGCCAATACAAACACCCCCTTAGCCAGCCGTTGTTATTGCCAGAAGTTAATTGCCTGAATTTGTTTATTTTACTGGACATTTAGCATTTTGCATATTGTGATGACATAGTAATTAGTTTTATTTACGTTGCACTTCCGGGTAACCGTGAAGCTAGGAAGCGTTTAATCTCCTTTTGTTGGCATTCCCATCACTACCTCCCAGCTATGTGAACAGCCTTATATGTTACTAGTATTTTACATTATGTGCTCTGGTCTCTCATTTGTTTCATCATAATAATATCACTTACGGATGAGGAAATGGTGCTATTTAAGCTGCAAGCTTTTTTGTGATTTCAGCTGATCAGTTTATCAAAATGCGTTGAATTAATCAGACAAAGCGTACATGTCAATTCTTTGTAGGAGTCTATATTCACTATCAATTTTAGTACCAAAGCATCTCGTTACATATGTTAGGAGGAAGTGGTCAAGTTGTGAGAATATGGGATTTGCAGAGGAGGAGGTGTATAAAGTGGTTAAAGGGTCATACCGATACGATAACAGATGTGAAATACAATTGCAAAGATGAACATTTAGCTTCCATTAGTCTAAGTGGTGATCTTATAATACACAATCTTGCATCGGGTGCAAGGGCTACTGAACTGAAAGATCCTAACGGGCAGGTGTGTTTTCTGGTTCTACCTTTAGCTATCAGAAACCCATTAAGAATCTTAGTTCGTATTGGTGTTTGTAATTTATATACTTTTGATTTCTGATGTGGTAAATGTTTGTCTGATGGTTCAAGCTCAGGTCTTGAGGGTGCTTGATTATTCACGGACTAGTAGGCACCTTTTAGTGACAGCTGGCGATGATGGGTCTGTTCATCTGTGGGATACAACTGGCCGCAACCCAAAGGTTTGTCTAACAGAATTTATATATAGACGAAACTCTATCCCATTAGTTGCTTTGCCCGTTAAAGTTAATCCATTTTTTATACGTACAATTTTCTGCATGATGTGACATTTACTTCTGATGAGCCTAATGATTCATATACTAAACACGTCTACCATATAAAATGTATGCTATGTTGATATTTACACATTAATTGGCTGTGTGCTGTTGTTATGGTTTATTAGCTTTATGACTTTTATGTGGATTCATTAACTGAAATGCCAGCTTTCCAGTGAACAACCACAGCAGTAGGTATGAGTTCAGCATTATTTTTAAATTACTAAAACTCAGGTGCAGCATGCATAGGTATTACCTATAGATATTTATTATCATTATAGACAAGTAGGTGACAAACTAATATATTTCATGAAAGTACTTGTTAATCAACCGTTTTGAATGTCATGTACTCATGTCTCATGGATATATGAACAATATGCTTTATGATATTTATAATATTGCTCAAGAAGCAACAGTCCAAAGACACAGCACATAAAAAAAACAGAGGACACGGGTATGTGTAAATATGAAATAATGATGGAAAAGAGTGGAGGCTAGGAATAGAAAAGTCAAATACTAGTTTTTTACACGGTTTATGTGGGACATATTTGTAGGTATTTAAAACGATGTGTTAAATGTATATCTGTGATGGCTTATTACGCAAAGAATCTCATATGTTTGATATTGGCATGCAGGTTTCTTGGTTAAAGCAGCATTCTGCTCCAACCGCAGGCATTACTTTTTCACCATCCAGTGAGAAGGTTTCGTCTTACTCTTGTAGTCTACCTGTTGAGTCATAGAAAGCAATAAAAAGTAATTTTGCAGGGATTTATTAGATATCTTATATAGTTTTGGCTTTTGCAGATGATTGCCAGTGTGGGACTAGACAAAAAGCTTTACACTTTCGACTCAGGATCAAGAAGACCCTCATTTTGTATTCCTTATGAGGCACCTTTTTCCTCAGTGGCATTTCGAGAAGATGGAAACACACTAGCAGCTGGAACAACTACTGGACAGGTGGTATTTTATGATGTCCGTGGAAAGCCACAACCGTTTACTGTTCTTCGTGCTTATGCAAATTCTGAGGTACAACGCTTTCCCTATATTGTTCTATCAACTGAATAGAGAGTATGTTTTACAATATTCTACATATTGTGTTTACACTAGGCTGTCACAAGTTTAAGCTGGCAAAGATCAAAACCTATACTTGTAAATGAAAAAAGTTGCACACCAGATACGGCTCTCATGGGAGGTACTGTAGATGACTCAGTTGTTATGCCTGACCCACTTCCTTCAGCCACAACATCTACTACTTCGATTGTCGGGTCCCGGAATTCTGGCCGTGTGGGACCCTCTCCAGAGTCTGCCACTTCAGCAACCACTAGTGCTAATGATTCATATGCAGAAGAAACACCACTGAGAAACTCTCTAAGGGGTAGTGGATTGTCTAGATTGCATGCTCCACGTGGTTTTAATTACAAAGATGACATGGATGTGTTTTCTCCCATTCAGGATGTTCAACCAATCACCCCGTCTTTTGATAAATTTCTTGAGAAGACTTCTCTGTTGTTTCCTTCATCTAGAAGATTCCCTGTAACAATGGATGTTGGCAGTGATCCTCAATCAAGTTTTGACTGGAAACCTCCCTCAAGTACATTACAGGTTTGCTAGTCGTCCATATTCATTAATCGTTTCTGATGCTTTTGTTTAGATATCAAATTATGGAATGTAGTTGATAAATAAATAGGTGGATGTTTGCTATAGAAAATTGCTAAAAAATATAACCAACTTCGGTTAAATTTCAATTTCGGGTAGTCAACTTTGTTTTCGCTCATAAAAAGGCTCAAACTTTTACCAAGTTTTCATTTAGGGTAATTCTGTAAGTTGGCCAATTTTCAGACGGCCACTTCAGAAAAAAGGGCTACATGGTCAAAGTTACCGACATTTCAACTGCCATTTCATCATTTTGACTGCGTATCTGGTCATATACTCATATTAGCCTCAATGAAAGCTTTTAGAATTGTAGTCCTGTTCCTTAGCTTTTTGAAAGTTTTAAGTCTTTTATTGGGTGAAATTAAAGTATGCTCACCTACCTTATGAGTCCAAGTCTGTTACCTTTTTTATGCAATTTGTTAATAGCCCTTTTAACCATCAAAATCTTGTAATTCAGCTACATTGAATATTGATGAACTGTATTCTTAACCACACAGGATGATAACCGCCTCTCCTGTCTCTCAGCCAGTATCTTCTCATTTATCTTCAAAGACTGATGAACCGTCTTCTGTCACACCTCCAGAAGATTGGGCGGTGAGAGGCGTCTTTCCGTTCACGCGTCAGCAAGGGACACTACCTTCTCGCTTTGCAACATTGTCATCTTCATTAAGTTTACCTTCGGCATCCATGATGACTGGGCTTCAAGATCCTAGTTTGCCTTCAAGCCAGGCAGCTATTAGTTTTCGTGTCAGGGACAACTCTTCTAATCAAGATAGTCCTTTATCATATCCTGAAGTCAAGATAGAGTCTTCGAGACTAACATTAACCCAACCAAGAAAATATTCAAGCTATGCTGAGAGGATAAGTACCAATCCATCTTTCAGTGATGGGACATCCAATGCTGTGGGCTCCCCAAAAACAAAGAAAACTGGAGCTGAAACAAGAGAAGAGCTTTTGAATACCTTCTCACCAAGGCATGAAATGTCTGCTATTACGGAATCTGGAATTTCTCCAACCATGAATGTAAGATCACTACACTAGAATTGCCTTTGATGGGTCACCGTGAACATCTTGACTGTATAATGGGCGGGTCAGGTGGGATGGGTAATGGGTAAAAGTGTATCATTATGTACAGGTTGTGCTGGCCTGAAACACGTCTAAAAATATTAGACTATCTGTTACAAAAAGTGCTAAATAGGATTACGAAAATAACAATAGTTATCTAGTTTTTTAAATGAAACATGGTATCATTAAAACATAACCTGAATCAACATAAGTAATGGGTTGAATTTGCCACCTCTACTATGATCCCATATTATGGGATGACATGCCTTAGCTCAAGTGGCTTAACTTTCCCTTTTTATATATAATTTTTATTTCATTATCTTAATTATTTTTTGACAGGGTGTGGATACACAACCCCAGAGAACACCTTTGCAGCCTAATTCACAGCAAGGATCTTCCTTTTCACTTCAACTATTTCAAGGGACTCTTGATGAGGCTCTTAGCTCTTTTCAGAAATCCATTCATGAAGATGTTAGAAATCTTCATATCGAGGGTTTAAAGGCAATTTCATCTGCAGGAGGTCTATATTTCTGGCTTCTTCGGGTATTTGTTATAATTTACAATGCTGTTAGTTTCGCCACTAATTATGGATTGTTTATGTAGATTGAAATGTCAAATGCAATTAGCTCAATTCTGGATACTCAAGCAGAGCTTATACAAGAAATCAAATCATTACATAAAGAGAACCAGGAACTCAGGCAGCTGTTGTGAGCATTAGCTAATTACTTGTGTGTCTTCACTTTAAAATCGAGTGGACTTTTTGAATCATTGTATCTGATTTTCCATTGCAAACTTACCATCTACCTTTTGAGATCGCGAAAATATATATATATATATATATATATATATATATATTAAAATAGGCAGTTTTGGAAAATATTGGAATTTTGAATGCAAAAATTTATAATACCATACCTTTTGCTCAAAAATTTAGTCAGAAATCCAATTTCTTTGGTGTAATTATTTTGTTTCTGTACTTTTACAAGACTGTTGGTTTTTGTTTTGCAATGAAAAGTTAGTTGCATGGTTTGAAAAGTCTGAGTTCTCTTTTCAAGTTAACCAGTTGGTGAGCATTTTTGTTTGCATGGAGGTTCTTTTGACCCTGATTTTAATCAAAAGTCATTGAAAGTTTATGCACACATGATTTAGTGCTGAATATGTTAGTATCTTAGGGTTGTGGATTTGAATGGCTCTTTGGTTATTTCGAAAAGAGTGGTATTTCTTTAAATGGAAATGGTATATAGTTTGCAATGTATATGTTTCAAGAGTATTGAGCTTGCTATCTTTTCTTCAAAAGAGTCTTACAGTGTGATATTCGAATCTTGTTTGGAACCATTTGGCCAAAGTCCTTTTGGTAGAAAATAGTGTAGATATCAGATCTCGTTTCTGCTAGAAATTTACAGTGTGATATATGTGATATCTGGTATGTTCTAATTGCTAAATGATTGACACTGGTTAGGCATGTTTAGACGCGAGCAATCCTCCGTGTTGATCATGGGAGCTGGTTAAAATGAGATCATCATTAATTACGCATTAAAGCAGACTTGTGTCTACAGTGATCTCTGGGTTAGATTGTTTATTGCACATGGTATTCATGCAGGATATTTTTATGACAGTCTTGCATATGAAAAGGTAACCGTGTGTCTTGTATATTTTATCTCGAGTCTTGGCGACTGTTGTGCTATTTAATGTAATGAATTTGAAGGTTACTTTTCAAGTATCACAACATATTAGCAAATCTTCTACTGGAAGATATGGAGAAAGAACATAACTAGCCCCTTGATAGAAGGTTCACGACGATGCAATCCGAGAGGGTGCCAATTGTCAAATAATGGTTAAGACAAAAAAAGGGCAATTATCAAGCACATTGCTTGGTTTTATAGCCCAATAATGGTAAGACAGTACATTTTACAACAGAAAGATCAAAAGAAATATATTCCCTATAAGAGTAATGAAAGTAAAAGAGAACTTACCTGTGAATAGTAATAGAACACACTAAAACTAATAAACATTGATTGACTTAATAGAAAAATAAAGGGTAAATTGCAAATTATGTCCCTAATGTTTCTCGGAAATGCAAGGAATACCCCGAGACGAAATTTGTTGCAAAACAGCCAATAATGTTTATGGTTTTTACAAAACAGCCATCGAGAGGCACTGTTGGTTAACGAGCATTAATTCTCACGTTAAGAGGCCCCACCCCTGAGGGTATTATAGCCATGTCGATCTCTTTTTGCCAATTTGCTTACTTGCCGGTATAGTTTACAAATTTAGTCCTATAAAGCATAATTTATATTTGGGTTTCATTTTCTTCTATGAACATTAATTTCACAAGTAAAACTAAAAGATCTTGAGAATGGTTAAGTTTTGGCAAAATCGCACACGTGTACCCGATCCCTGATTTAGGAATCTGTTCCATTTGGTTTCATGAAGTAAAAGATACGACTACATTGTTTCATATAGTAAAACAAAAGTTTCATTAATAAAAAAATTCGGGTTTCTATTTAAACAGGAAATAAAACAAAAGTTTCACTTCTTGATCTTTTGTTTGATTCAGGCATTGTAAATATTAAAAGCCTGATGTTCGAGTCGTATTTGATAATGTATAATGCATAAAATTTGGTGGTATTTATTGTTTATATTGAAACTTGTTACTGTGTTCATAAACACCTTGGATAACCAAAAGCCCTGAGATTGAAGTTATTGATGTTTTATGTTATGCACAGATTTGAATGAAAAGATGTTTATTTTGCAAATCCATCATAATGGTGAATTTACCTCACCACCACGAAGAAGATATATTTTTGGAGATACCCAGATTGGTTTGACGGAGTTCACGGTGACATTTTCTCAATGAACTTATTAGACGAAATGTTTAAGGATTTAGGTTACACGGATCGTACCTATATATTTACTCATTTTAGGATACCTGGGAGTCATTGAATGTAGGTTTGCTACCACTAATGTCTGACAAAGATGTGATCAGACTTGTGGAGTATGTTCCTAGATTTAGAGAAATGGAGTTGTATATTGAAACCGGTGTTTCATTGGTAGTGTGTCACATGATGGAGCGAGTGATGAGTAATGGCAAGAGTGTGGTGATAGAAGAAATTATGGATCGTCATGTCAATGATGCTGTTGGAAAGGATCTTGATGGTGAGGCGTAAATAGTGAGAAATACCATTGTTAGAGTGGAATAAGACAAGCCAACATGGGAAGGTTGGACACATTGATGATCTTGATTACGACAATGAGTTCTCACCAACATGGTGTGTAGATAAAATTCATGCAAATCATACAAAAAGGATGAGTGATGAGTTTGAATTAGAAGCTTATTGGCGAGATTGACCAAGAGTTTGGGTTGGAGAATTCAAGTGAGGATTCCCTAGAATATCCAACAAATAATAATCATTAGAATATCCAAATCACAGTCACAAGAAATGATGACGTGTTTTCTCGTTCGAATCGTTAGTACCCAAACATGGTACGATTGTGTTCTGATCACCGGGATCACGATCTGATCGCTAATTTCTCCGTAGTGAAACAAAATCATTCAGCGTACCAAAATCACATTGTTCGGCATACCAACATTGATTGTTCAACATACCAATATACTCGGTACACTAATTTGCATCATAAATCGGTTAAAGCCAACTGGAATCGGTCAAATGCGGAATGAATGAGTCAAAATCCGACCAAATATGGGATTGAATCATCAAATATCATATATATATATATATATATATATTTTTTTAGTTCTCTTAGAGTTCAAGATAGAAAAATGTATAACAATAAAGGTGGAAGAAAGAGATGAAGCGTCAAAAACTAAAAGCGTGTACAAAACCTTATATACTTATAAAACCCAACACCAAATCGGAGTATATATCTGTTTGTCTTGGGCTCATTAACACGCTACGCATTTAGAAAATAAAAATAATAACAATAGTAACAAGAAATTCTTCTTGAAAAGAAAATGTAGTTATGTGTTAAAAACAATTTGAAGCGCCCTAAACGAACTCGATTTATTTTTTAAAATATGTATCCCTTTTTATGCAGTAAACTAACCCTTTTTTTGCACTACACCAACCTTGTTTGTTCACTTAACCAACCCTTTTTATGCACTACCAACTCTTTTCATGCACTATTTTCTGCACATAACCAACCTTTTTGTGTGCACTGTTTTCTGCACATACCCGATTTCGAAACTTATAAAAACTTAGAAATTCATTTACACAAAAAAAACAGCATCATGAGTAAAAGTTTACAAACATAATGCACGGAAGCTTAGTGTTTCAAAATTCAGGAGTTATGCCAAACCCTCCTTTTATTACACTTCAACATAATTTGTACATACATCTTTTGCATACCATAAAAATATGCAAGTTTTACTTTAAAACACAATAGACACTTGAAAAGACTACCCATTACAAAATAAAACTCGACCGACACTTTAAGGTTTAACTTGTTTCAAGCATGGCTATCTATTCTTACTTACCTATTCACAAAATGGCAAGTACTTCCGTCATTACATAAATCCTTAAGGTCTTAACTCAAATACCTCATCTTGATCTACATAAACCTACAAAAACTTTTAACAACTAAAAAGTAAAGCTTTGTGACTAGTAAGAGATAGGCAGAACAAATCATCAAATACAATTCAATCATACTAGCATTACATACTCATCGTAACTTATCCACATGCCCACCAAACTAATACTTGCATACATAGCACGTAAACCATTCATCAACTAATGACAACATCAATCCATCTTATACCATAACTAATGACAAAACTAGGTAAAACACTTACCTTAGCTAGTTTATCTAATTAGCCTAATTCTAAAAACTTGTCCAAGCTTCTTAACCATTCTTTCTAACACTTATATAACTAAACACACAATACACTATGATAAATTGATATAATAAGTTATAACCATATAACATACCTCAATTCTATGGCTACTTTACCAAAGAGTGTTATCACCAAAACTCTTGATTGCTAAACAAGATTCATCATAAACACTTAACATCTCATCAATGCATAACTAATAAAAGGTCTAACTTTACCAATTAACATATCTAAACTCATTTGTAACATGCATATGATCATTATCATAATCATATGATGAAAACCCCATCACCAATTTAATCAATATTCCTTTACCCAAAACCCGAAAATATCCTCATAAACCCTAACTCTTAAATTGCCACCAAATCAAAAAGTAGTAGCTACTTACTTATAGAGATGATTGCTAGGAACTTAATTTTTGGACTATAACACCAAGTCACCAAAAGATATTTTTTCCCTCCTCTTGTTTTCTGGCCATTTGGGGTCGTTTAAAGGGGTCAAATTGACATTACTGTATTTTAGAGGGTTGATTAGGAATACTCTTAGGTTTCTCTTAGGGTTTATACTTTATACTTTTAAACGAATTTAAAGAGTACCTCGTTACCATCTTTTATAAATACTTATCAGCTACTTTTTCGTGAAGTTATTGATCATGTCAACGACCATCAATGGATTTCATCTATTTACTGTTAAGGAATACTCTCGACTTAAAGAGATGGATGTAGGAAGTTGTATATCTAGTGACATTTTTAGAGTTGGTGGATATGATTGGGAGCTTTGTTTTTATCCTCATGGTGAAGACATGACAAGTACAGGAACCGCAGCTTGGATGTTCTTACGTTTGACAAATGATGATACAAATGTGGAAGCTTCGTTTGATGTTACCTTGTTGAATCAGAGTGGAAAAGGGTTACGCTATGTTATAATTAGTAGCGCCATTAAGCCTTATGCAAATGATCAAATGTGGTATGTTTAACTAAAAATCTTTCATTATAAGTTACGGAGTATATAAAGGTATTTGAATTGTATGTATGGATTAAAATAAGTTGTAATATTACATTATCATTGGACTAAAGTACTATGCAATTTTTATTGATCAGCCATATATGTTGTATATTTCATGCATCTAAATTAGTTTATGTTCTAGGCGACTTGTCACGCTAATCTCAATTTTCGGAAATTGACTTTTAACATGGAAGTTGAACTATGCAGCTAAATCTATTCCAAATTTTAACTGTTTTACCTTTTGTCAGTGTGAGGTGCTTTATGCTACAAACTGAAATGCTCTTTTCTTTTGTCTTCTGTGCGACGTATATTCAGTATAATTTTTGCTCATCATCAGAGTATCATCTATTCTTTTCATTGTAGGGGTGAAAGTTTTATGAAAAAAAGTTTGGAATCATCCGATTATCTCAAGGATGATTCACTTACATTTTGTTGTATGGTTGAGGTTGTTCGAAGTTGCATCACAAACAAAAAATATACCAACATTCCACCAACACCATCAGGAATGTTGGAGAAAGATTTCAAGTATTTGCTGGACAGTGAAACAGGTAGTGATATCGTTTTTCATGTTAGGGCGTTACTTTCAAGGCTCATAAGGTGATTCTTGCTGCTCGCTCTTCTGTGTTTAAAGCACAATTCTATGGGCTGGTTGGAAACCCTGCTTTGGATAAAGTAGAGTTGATGGATATTGAACCATCAGTTTTCAAGGTAATAGAAGATATCGGTCATTAAAGTTTTTACACTTAATTCTGGTCATGCATCAATGGTATCATTTGCGATTGTTTTTAAGTAGGCTATGCTTTTGTTTATATACACTGATAAGCTTCCTGATTCACAACAAAATATGGGTTCAATTTCACACATGATTCAACATCTGTTGGTTGCTGCTGATCGTTATGGTCTAGATCGGTTAAAACACTTGTGTGAAGCGAATTCGTGGCAATTCAATGTGGATGTAGTGGCAACTTCTCTTTCTCCTGCCCATGATGACCATTGTTCTCAGCTTAAAGCATTCTGTATGGATTTCTCTGTAGCAAATTTGCGAGGTATGTAATTTGCTGTTGGTAAATTCTTGTTTATCATAAGTATTCGTTGCATTAGTTGATCATTAGAGTATAAGGTTAAAGCAATGACCATTAAGATTAATTTTTGTAGAACGCATATGTAATACACTTGAGAGGTGGATTTGTAAATTGAAGAGTAGATAGTTGCGTCAGAGTTTCTAGAGACAGTTGCGTCAGTGGCGGTGGATGAGAGACCAGGTGAAGGAGGAGGGGAATTAAGTAGGAAAAGAAGTGACAGCAGTGTTATGGGGTTAGATTTAGCAGCAGCACAGAAGCCACCAGCTGCAGCAGAATCAGGGGAACCATATGTCAGGCGCTTGCTTAGACATTTGTAATCCAGATTGTCTTATTTCTTACCTTTTAGTCTTAATTTTTTGGGTAAATTAAACGGTTCGTCTCCAAAGTATACCCTGTTTTAAGCATACCATTTTTATGCATTTGTTCGTCACTTCTTGGTTTCAGATAACAGCTAAAACAATGCATTTTTCTATTCTTGTTGTTTCTCAATGAATATATTTCACCGTCACACAAAAAATTTAATAACAATTACGTCAATCTCAAGCACAGTGCTTGGTTCTATATAATCAAATGGAGGTAAACTTGTAAAGTTTTACAACAGACGATACGGATTTCCGTAATTAAATGAAACAAACTAAGAGCAATACAGATAGACAACAGCTAAGCTCTGGATAGTAAAAAACACAATAACTGTAGTAAATATTGTTGTATATAAATAGAAACATAAATTACAACAAAATTGTCAATCTCTGTTGGCTGAATACATGTTTGAACCCATCTTTGTTGTTTTTTTAAGCTATGATTTCAGTATCTTGCTAGAGGTATAGAAGGATTTGTCGGTTTATTTCTTCACTAGTTTCATGACATCACCGACCAAATGTAACGAACCAGTTACCAGGACCTAATATGTTTAAAGACACAAATATATCACATAAATGCAGACGCAAGCAGCTGCAGTTAAATAGCAGATGTGGCATGATGGGGGTCAGTCGGGTTCCGAACAGCTCAGAACCCAATTTTTGGATATTTTAGATCATTATATTATACGGAGTAAAATATTAAGCCAACTTCGTTTTATTAAGTGGTAAAAGAGGTTTTCATGCGTCTGAATACACCTTAGATTATTTTCAACCCAATTGATCTGCTTACTTTTTAGTTAAATCCTTTAGCTTAACCCATTTAACATCTTAGAGATCAATTATTCAAACATAACCCAAACGACCCATGGATATATAAATGGGTCTAAATTGCCACCTCTATTAACTTAAGATCATAACAGAACGTGTCATAAACAAATATAGCAAATTAGGGATGTACCTGCAGTCGAAGAGACTTATTTTGTTTGACAGTGTCTCTTAAATATTTAATGGCCAATGGGAGGGATGAAAACACTATACTGTTTTTGCAACTTGTAGCACTCATCTCATCATTATCTTTGCCCTCATCATAAACATGCCCATTGCTTTCAGGAATTCCTGAGAATCTGAACACAAAATGAAACCTTATAATTCATAAACTTGTGGAACCAGACTTAAATTCTTGTACTTTGTGCAACTAAACAAAGTAATTGTAACTTTATTAAAAAAATATGATAGTTCTGGAAATGTGAACCAAACCTTTTTCACCACAAGTGATGTTCTCCCATACTCTTTGAAGTGTCAGTTGCCATGATAAATCAACTTTAGAATCAGTTGGTGGCAAGGATGAGCTCGATCCAACTTTGGTGTAGATCGACATGTTTGGTACAAACAGTGCCTTTTTGAAGTTGACACCTAAAAGATCAATTTACTTAATAGAAGCTATGTATCTGTCAATACAAGTGATGTCTGTGACTCAGATAATTACCATGACCAGCACATGTGTCCAGCAGCCGCGGGAAGAGCAATTGTGGATCTCTCACAGGCATGCAATTGAACAACAATACCTGCGTTTTTAGTTGAGTCAAAAGGATCAAAGAAGGGGTCGATATGGGTTATGTTTCTATATTTAACAGGTCAAGCTGGTAAGCTAAAGAAAAAAGTTGAAAAGCAAAAGCAGTCATATTGGTTATTGTCGAAAGAGTCGACAAAAGCATTTAAATAATGAATACAACCTACTAACTTCGTTTAGTCAAAAGATTAAAAGAGGTTGTTCTAGGTAAATGTTCAGTAAATATTTGTAAAATTAGATGGAACTGAAGGCATATTTTCTGTTGTTTCTCACCTGTTCCGGGTCCTTCCTGGAATCATTTGAAGATCTGGAATCATCATGTTTATGGCTATTTGAGCATCGTTGTCTGTCATCTTCTTTAATAGCAAGTGAAAACCAATTTGCACAAACTTCCATACTTTCAGGACTATGTGCTCCATCCATATAATAGACCAGATCACTTGGACTATTAACATCACACGCGCGGTCAGGAACAATCTGGGCCCGACCTTGTAAACTTGCTGTCGTTAGTCCTTTGATGAATTGCTCAGGCAAAGAACTCTATATCCAAACAAAAAGAATGCAATTCCCCCTAATTAGTTAATCAATATATGGAAGAAAGAAAAAAAAGAAATGTGTCCCTTTTAAAGAAACTTACAGTCTGATCTATGGATCTGAATTCAGGATGACCAGCTCTTTGAAGCCACGTAGAGCTTAACATGATGGCAAGCCCTGCATTTACATATTGATGCTCGCTCAAAGCCCAAGGCGTAATCCATTTAGCAAATTACCATCCAACTGGCTTGCCACTTGTAGATGCACCTGTATTAGTGTGATTTGGATTATATTGTAAAATCCTCAAGCTATGCAATGAAGTGATGTAGCTGTTACAGAATTGGAGCTTACATCTAACTGGGAAGCTTTGTCTTTAAGTACTTGCATAGCTTCATCTGGTTGAGAAACAGTAAATGCAGGAACACCTCTCTGTACAAAAAACAAGTATAAATGAGATTTTATATAAAAAAGAAAATGACATTAGTAAAATTCATTATATGGTGAAAGGGACTTAAATTGAAAAAGCACCTTAAAGATACCAGCCTTCTGACCCGCGATTGCTTCAAGAGTATGTCCTAGTCACACATACTTATAAAATCAATACTCTAAGATGTATGCAACCAAACATTACTATACAATGTGCATGGTACAAAAAAGACTATCATAAGCTAATATACCATAGCAAGTTATACACACTTTATCAGCATGCCTACCCCAAAACAGAATTATGTCAAAGTTCCAAACAAATCATTAACATAAACTGAATTGATAATCTCAGATGGCAGGCTATGCCGAAAGCTTGAAGCTGGAACTAGTAGATTCTTAGGAATTTGATGTAAAAATGGAGGAATGAATAAAATTTAGTGGACCCAAATTTATCTGTTTGGTGAAAAGACATGACACCTTATTAATGCAAAGCCTTCAACATAGATGAAGTTGAAAGTACACGAAATATGGACTAACCGAGAATTTCTGTATGATTGGTACCCTAGCGGCGTGATACCACATACTATAGGTGTCTGAACCTGAAAAGTTGTGCATCATATTAGACAGATGTATGTATGTACAATAAGATTGAGTCCTGCTTAAGTAGATTGATAAGCTTAAATAACAGAAGAAAAGATCTGTATAAGCCCAAATATCTGCATACCACATTGGTGGCATCAATCCTTCCTCCTAATCCAACCTCAATAACGGCTACATCTACCTGCACCCAGATGCTATGGGTTCAGTAAACAAATTATGATGATAATATAGTGTTTTAGTTTCTGTACGGTGGTATGGAAGAAAATCGGCGCATACTTGCTCTGCTGCAAAAATTTTGAAAGCAAGTAAAGCAAGGAAGTGGAATAGAGTTGGCATCGGCATATCATCACTGCATTTTGCCTGCATATGGAAACAAAAACATATGAGAACTAACCAATCTATATTGAGGAAGAGAGATTTGGGCGTATATACTGTTCATAATAGCTCATAAGCCATGACTCAAACTTTGATGATTGACATGGGAAATACCAAAATATGCATTTTGCCTGCATATTTTCTACGGCATTTTTGCTGAAGAATTAGAGGATTTGTCTTTCTTGTCAATGATTGAGCATAAAGCATCTAGAGAAAACCTTAACACGTAAGGCTTTAGGCGCAAATAAGAAATTACCTAGTCTAGCTACTAGCACTGATACCAAGGCCTGACCTAACAAAGACTTGTAAACCATGCTTAATAATAGTAACTTATGCATGGCCGCATCCTCTTGAGTAAATTTTGTTTTACTGGTCTTAAAAACACAATTGAAGATTTAGTAGGCATCTAACAAATAACTTGTAAAGCATAATCATTTATGCTCAATCCATCCCTCATCGATTGTAACAGATACTTATAAGCAAACTTTATTCCTGGAATGCTTTTTTTGGAATGCTACTTGGGCTTAAATGTGTATATGATATAATCGTAGCAAACTTCTTGTTTGATGGAATGAATAGCTTTTAAAAGTACAGGCAAAATAGAGAACCTTCAACGGGATGAGATTAGCAGTAAAGACCCAACATAGAAGCATGAGAAGAGTTAACATAAGTGAATTACATTCATATAGTACATAGATCAGAAATCATGCCTTCAGCCTATCCCAGCACCACCAAAAGTATGTCAAAAACTTCTCTCTGGTTATGTCCTCGCTAAAACAGAAAGAAAAATGGGAAATTAAGCCACATTATACATTTAACTTGAGATGTACTTAATTAAAATTTACAAACGTAATATTTACAGAGACCATAAAATAGAAAGAAATCAATGGATGACATGATACAATACAGCTTACATAAACAGATGATACAAATATATGAAATAGGACATGATGATTAAACTAATTCAGTTAATTATGACATTAAAACTCTAAATCCACAAAAAAAACACTATGTGTGGAAATACACATCCGTGATCCGTGAATTACAGTTATAAGGCTTAGAAACTCACCCGTCCAATCGGAATCTTTCTCTAACGTCAATGAGGTGAGGAGATGTGAAGAGCCCGGTGTGTAAGCCATAATTGCGTAATATGGATTCTGTGAACACACATGTTGATCCCTGTAACCAATCAACATTTTGACAAACATCAGACCAGTTCTCTCTCTATAAATAGATTGTTTCATGTAAATACGGTCTCGAGAAAAAAAAAAGAAGAAAGAAACAAAGTACACAAGTACAAACATTGAGTTATAACAGGGTTCTGCTGTTTAAGTGAAGACGTGAGGGCTGG
Source organism: Chrysanthemum makinoi (assembly GCA_910596185.1). Taxonomy (NCBI): domain Eukaryota; kingdom Viridiplantae; phylum Streptophyta; class Magnoliopsida; order Asterales; family Asteraceae; genus Chrysanthemum; species Chrysanthemum makinoi. Next base: position 104,714,436 of record OU343222.1, on the reverse strand, counting down.
TGAAATTCTAATTTAACAAGTTTCATCATTATAAGCTCTTTCATTTAAAGAGTCATAATTGGTGTACAATGATTGCACTTTCAAAAACAAACATTCTTCATGCTGCATAATTTCCAATATGTGTTCGATGATCACATGGTTGATACTTCCAAATCAAACATGTAAATAAAAAAGAAAATACCTAATTTGGTCTCAACATATGTGTAGAGATCACTAAGCTCTCGTATGAAAATATCAGGATATATGCAAATACAACCAGAGTACTTCGCACAATTTACATTTAGTAAACACAAATATAGATTTTTACTGATATAAGCACACCATTAGTTTCCTACTTTCCTTCAAAGATAAATATAAATCTGTTTTTAACTTTCATTGTCCAAAAGGAAAACAGGTAATTCTTTCCTACTACCATAACAATTTTGACAAAATAAAAGAAATAATGGTGTAATGCATATGCACTTGCATAAACTCAATATATTTGAGTCACTCTGAGAAATAGATAATATATAACTAACACAATATATGTCAAAAGACATACTTTTAGCACTATCTGAAGCCAGAAAAAGTAGGAGTCTCCGTTTAAGTTGTAGCACTGCCTTAACTATAGTGGGTCATGTTGGAATAGAGTTTTGTAGCTGTCCTATTACAAAGAACAAAAAAAATCTACAAACTATTTGATACTCTCTTGAGTCACCAGATAAGTGCAATTATGAAAACAAAAGTTGAA